>CM073778.1:69510628-70245880 GCA_037158775.1 Hetaerina titia | reverse complement strand
CTTCTCTACATCTGGTCCTAACTTATCTTCCGAGGAAGACGGAGTTCGAGTCCGTCGAAATTATCAAGATATTACGTGTAAGTGTTCCTTTTATGTGTTCTTGTGCTGTGTGTTGCTGTCTAATTTTTTTGTTCAACACTTCCGTGTTACTTCGAAGAAATCATATTTGGACGGCACAATAGAACACAGAATAAAGCACATAACAAGTAACACATTACGTGTTATGTGCTTTATTCTGTGTTCTATTGTGCCATCCAAAAGTTATATTACTCTCGTGAGTGCTTCCGCATCATCGATATAAAAATATTATTTATATATATATAAACTTCGACAGCAACACACAACATGAGAACACATAAAAGGAACACTCACACGGAATATAAAAGATAGAAATATATATATATATATATATATTTTAAAAAACCATAAACAGTAATCAACCCGTAGGTCGGTTTTAGTAGGTTGAGCTCATCCATGTACCAAGCCCGACGGCGTGTGAATATTCACACATCAGGGTAGGAGGGCCAGTTCCTTTCCCTGTGCCGGTTATGGTTTCCCAGGAAGATCTGGTACCCGAAAAATCAACTAGATTGGGTGGACCTGCAGGTGCCCGATGTGCCTTGCCCGGGAATCGAACCCGGGACCCTCCGGCCAGTAGTCCAACGCTCTACCCACTAGATCCCCGTGAACCTTAAAATAAATAAATAAAAATGTATATTATATTATATTTTTCTATAATGTACGTATAATCTTCTTTCCGCAGAGGAAGGATGTCGTCCCACTGAAATTTTTGGAAATTGTTGCACTTAGTTCTACAATATTTTTTCCCGGATTTATTCTACTTATTTTTGGGACCCCGTCACTCCTTGCCCTTACGCCATACTTCATTTATGTATACGCAATAATTACGCCTCGATCCACCGAAAAGTTGCGTGGCATTGGTTGCAACAAATACTTCTCTCATCATCTTTCTTTCTCTGCTATGCTTCCTTCCCATTTAGTCAATAATCCGTTGTGATGCAGACTTGGCGCAATTTATTCCTTTCTTTTCCTGTTGTTTTCCATAGGGTAAGCCCTCCACCCTGTCTTCGTAATCGTCATTAATCACCATGCGATGTATACTCTTTTTCTCTGCGTAATACCCTGCGTCTTCAACGTCTAACCTCCAAAGAAAAATCAAATCATGAGTATGTTCTCAATTGTAGGTAATTGCCCCTGGCGGGCGGAAAGAATGGCGAGGAAGATACTTGGGTTTCCCGGAGTTCACCACGCGGTCGCGCACTCGAAAACCATTCTTTCTCGCAATAAATCCAGTCGCATCTCGTAGTGATATCATTACTTCCTATCCGTACCCAAACGATCTTGCGATTTCTCATTCTATTCTCTGTTCATCCATTTTGTAATACCTCATTCGGCTTGAAATATAACCGGTCAGATGGAAAAAATGGAAAATTTATCCATTTCCCATCCAAAACCCACTTTATCAAAACACCTGGGAAAAAAATGAAGGGATTAGGCGATTTTTTTTAAAAAAAGGGGGAGTGTTATCTACGAATCGTTAATATGTTGTGGAGGAAGGCATTCACCGATGAGAACGGCATTTTACGTATATAATTGTGAAATAAATTTGTGTTTGCTGTCTCGTATGATATTTCCAAGTCCTTATCGTGTGACGGACTTCATTGTTCCCATTGACACGTAAAGCTGTAAGGGATGGTCCAGATTAATATAAATACGCAATCAATTGCCGAACACTCGGGAGTTTTATAAAAAAAAAATGGATGGAATTCGGGAATATCGGGAATTTGAGAAAAGTCAGGGAAAATTCGGGAATCCATAATTTGAGCAGTCTGACCAAATTC
The DNA here is from genome assembly GCA_037158775.1 of Hetaerina titia. Taxonomy (NCBI): domain Eukaryota; kingdom Metazoa; phylum Arthropoda; class Insecta; order Odonata; family Calopterygidae; genus Hetaerina; species Hetaerina titia. The sequence continues at coordinate 70,244,018 of CM073778.1, read as the reverse complement.
TGTTCGTCGCACCCTACCTTTAGCGTCAAGATAGTCATCGCTCTCTCGATTTTTTATGCGTATTTTGATTGCGGCCCATCTGGAAATTTGATGGCAAGCGGTTCGTGAGCATTGGTTTTAGGTTTTCCAACGAGCCAGTCTTTGCTTTGTCCCTTTCGTGAAGTGATTGTTTTGATTCCGTCTTGGCGCGATTTCGCGCGTCTTTTTTTCTGCCCTTTCCGAAAATCGATGTTGACAGTCGTCTGAAGGGATGGTCTTCGTTTCATCATCTTTGATAAGTTGATTTTTTTATTTACTTTGGTGCGGAATGCAATGGTAGTAATTTTGAAACCATTCTTTCACACCAGCAGTAAAAGTCACTAACCCAAACTTATATGATTTTCGTCTCTGTCAACTGGTTTTGTACTTAAAACATTCGCTTATTTCTTTTTAAGTGCAATTCGCCCACGTTTTTCACGCTTGCCTTAAATATTTTTTGGGATATAAATGTAGCTTGAAAAAGTGGCCTTAATTTTCTGGGTGTTTGATTTCTCACGGCTTTAACGTTTTCGCTTGAAATTATTCCCTCAGATAACCAACCTATGTGTGGCAAGTCGTGGCTCTACCTTACGATCGTGGATTTTTCAATGGACGCCGACAAGTTATACATCACTAACGCTAATAGTCGCTGATGTAAACTTCTCATATGTTTAACGATTGAAGTTTTTCGGACTCATGACTCGACTTTGAAAAAAAAGGTATTTCAATCACTTTCAAGTGAATTTTAACGCACATTTCGTGTTTCAGGCTCGACATTGGGGTTAATGGAATTTTTTTTCCTTCGAACACACACCCATACATATTGGAACGAAACCACTTTCGCGGAATAATGAAATTTTGACCGATCAGTCGTTTTTTTTTGGCATTAGAAGTCAAGTTTTGGCTTTACCGTTTCCATCCGTGACTTTGAACATTCCCTCTCACCCCTCATTTCGATTCACCTCTCTTTTCAGCCGCGCGAAACACTGCTACCCGATTACACTTTCGCTGACGTGCAACGAGTCTCCATTCCACGGTGTAACGGTGCAAGCCATCAAACTCGGGGAGTTTTATCGAGTGGGTCGAGCGCCGTCGATATATCCCAGTCGTAGATCTAGAGAGGAGATCTGTATATGTTGAGTTGGCAGGCAGCATAAACCGAATCGATTGGATTTCGTACGTGAGCACAACGGGTTCGCTCCTTGTAGGAACCCGCTTTATTATGATTGCTTCGACGGTCGGGAAAAATGTCCATAATGCATGTGCCAGAAGGAGATATCTATCGTGCCGCGCGATGCAGGTAGAGGTGGGGGAAGTATTTCGTGTGTGTGGAAGCGAAGTTCTAGGGGAAGTGAGGGAATGAAATGGTTGAACAGAAGTCGTCGTAATGCATTGAAGCAAAAACTCTTCATTTCCACCACTACGACAGCAGCGTACGATTTTTTTTCTCTCTCCAACCACCCCCTCCCCCCCAAACCATCCATTTTTCCTCTTCGGTCTATCTGTACATCTTCCAACGCTGCGGATGTGGGGTTGTGAGATCGACGAAGCAAAAAAAATAACTCCTTTTGTCAACTTATTATTTTAAAATGAGCTTGTACTAACCGTTGGTAACTAATCAAAGAGGGGAGGTGGTATTTCCTTTACTTTTCCTCCCTCTCCACTCTCAACCCCTCCCTCCCTCCCTCCTAAACACTGCATATCGACTTTCTCTCTCTCTCTCTCTCTCCCTCTCCCACTTATTCCCCAGCTCACATCATATCCTTTTTTTTCCTTCTTGAGTCTCGACTGCATCTTACTCTCAGCATAGTGAGTCACATTTCTGATACTTCCAAGGTTTGTTTCCACGTGTCCTAATTCTTTTACGAGGGTTATTTCTTAAGTCAGTTTCGTTTGGTCACAAAAGAAAATGTGTATTCGTTAGGAAAAGTTTTTATTGACTTTTTCAGTTTCCTACGAACCTACTTCACTTTTCTGCGTAATTTCCGTTCACTTCCAAGCACTTTAAGGGTGACGATGCACAAGCTACTTAAGTATTGAAGTTTGCCCCCCGGGAATCGAACCAGTTGACAGCGACGATCTTGTGTTCTTTGCCGTTGTCAAACCGTTGTCCACCAAGCTACTGTTTCAAGTGCGAGTTACTGTCAAGTCAATTCAAGGGGATTGGGATGGTGCGGTGGCTATTTCCCGTATATATTTCACCGAAGAGAGGTCGTGACTGAGGGTAACGTCCTAGTGTTTAATAGAGTCTGCACTTTCTACTCGTATTTCTGGATACCTGGTATAGTAGGTTTAGTGATAAGAAGGCTTAGCAAGAAATTCAGCAGAAGCTCAGTAATGTTTAATGCTGACGAAACACACTTTCAGGGGATCGGGATGGTGCGGAGGCTAACGAACAGGCTTCCCACCGCGAAGGCCCGGGTTCAAATCCTGGAGACAATAAAGATTTTTCAGTGGTATCCCGATCCCTACTTGAGGTGCTTTGTGGAGAGAACTTTTGAGTGAATACGATGTCCATCGGATGGGCACGGCGGACCCCTTGGCGCCTTTCCACAAGAGTAGGCTAATGCCGATGCCGGGTTTCTCTCCACCCTTTTTCCCCATTCATCCCTAATGGCCCAAATGACCTTAGCTGTCGGTCGCCTCCAATAAAAAACTACAACTTCTAAGTCAAGTAATCTCCGTCTTGTCAATAGTGGTTCAAAAACGCTCGTCAATTCAACGTTCTTTGCTCTTTGTTTTGGTCGGTAAGCACCAAACGTTTCTTTCACCCAACCAGTCATTAGTCCATAATTTAGGCACATTTCGTGATGAATTAGGGGATTTTTTGGTTTCTTTGCACCCAACGACTAATGGAGTTTCATTGGCTTTGGAGACAGTCAATAGATGGCGCTGCATGCGCACGAAACTGTTCTGACCCGCCAATATTTAAATATGAGAAATCGGCCGTTACGAGTCGTACCTCGTACGAGTAGCAAAAGTTGAAGGGTTTTTTTTTTCAAAGTCACGACGAAAATCTCGGGACCTACCCCACCTAATTAACCAGTAGTACACTTTGTTCTCAGTATTTTCTCGGTTTTTCCGCATCCCACTTCCTACAAAATCGTTATCTCCCTCAATTTCGGCATATTTTACAAACACTTTTATTTCGTGGCTTTGCTCTTGTTTTCATACTATACACGTATGTATTTGGCATGGACTTATTTGGATTTGGGTACGTTATAATTTCAGTGCGACGCCTATAAACTGGTGTGTTTTAGTCCCACGGATCCGTAGCTAGACCCGCTGCCCTTCCTCCCTGGCTGCGTTGAATCGAAACTGGTTTTCTTCATAAAAATATTATAGGTTGATAGAAGCAAAGTTTTTCGATAGTATGGCTGTATCGATTCAATATATTAAAATCGATATTCACTATGGAAACCTCCAAATTTGATAAAATCATTCATTTAGTTCAACATTTGAACCTCTAGAACTGATAAATATGCGATTATCAATGCAAGTAAAGTTTTCGGCTGGGTGATCGACCAATTTAAATCATTGATAATGAAATGAATTGAGCTCCTACGGCTAATAGTCTTCAATAATTGATACTCATTAAAGTCAATAAAACAGAGAGGTGCGTAGCAAATTTATATTTAACCATAGTAATAGGAGTTTATCGAGGAAAATACTATAATTTAAATATCTAGGATTTCTGTGACCCAATGGGAACAGTCTTAATATTAGCATTAGGCAAATAAAGGACATTAAGGATTGTCTTAATCAAACCTTAAATCACCGCTGTTTAGTACGCCCTTACATGCTTAATGAATACTTGAAGGAATTTCCAGTCTTCCAAGCGAGAAATTAGAGTGTGTTTTACCATGCACTATGGTAGATGTATTTCAGCCCTATTCTGTCATTCGACAAGGTATTTTACAACAAAAAGCACGAGTTTAGTGTAAAGTGCATGTGTGTAAGTCAAAGTAATTATTCTCTAGAGACGCTGCGGGTGGCGTTCTTATTAGCGCCATTCATAGGATTATTATTCCGTATTGTCCGTACAATACGGAATACAATTTCGCAACCAAGGGCTTGTCCCCTATGATCCCTTTTCATTACCTTAGCGATTGCTTCCTGGATTTTGATCCAGGCATATGGGATTCCTGAACGAAATGTTGGAATCAATACGGTCTTTACCCTGGGGGCGAAAGTGACTTTTGTCCCGTTCGAAAGTCTCCCGACTATATTATCTATGTCATTGTGATTCACTTCCGGTCTGCATAGATGCCCATCCAAACCCCTGGTTTCGTTTTCTTTAAAAACTATTTTCTCTTCGCGCGGGTCGAAGAAATAAATCCCTATTTTTGGTCGTTGTCCGGATCGGGATATTTGTGTAATTTTACGTTATGCGGCGTGCATATTTACATGGCACACAAATAAAGAAAGAGGGAGCCGTGTTTGAATCAACAGAAGGAAAAGGAGAGCGAGAGAGAGAGAGAGGGCGGAGGAAGGGGGAGGGCGGGTTGGGGATGGGGTTGGAGAAATGAGGAGGGAAAGTGATTCGTCGGGTCCCACCGGCGGAAGTGGTCTCGGGGGGGAACTGTTGGGAAAGTCTATTCCAAAACACAGACACACTCATCCCTACTTAAAGGCAAAGATACTTTTTTGTTCCTACTGCCTCCGCTCGAGTCCCGTGAATTTCCACCCCTCTCCCTCATTCCTCTCCTCCAGCAACTTCTCCTCTTTAACCCTTTCTCCCCTCCTTTCCAGATATTCTAATATGATTATCCTTTATTTGGTTGTGATAGCATCCCCCTTCCCAAAACTCTCCTATCCTCATCCTGCAAGTTGGTTTTCCAGCCGTAAAAAATCGAGTAGGTGTGTGGAATTACCGAATTTCTTCAGAAATTGGAAAGTGGGGCCGAATTTATTTATTTTTTCAAAATTCCGGACTTGGAAATTATAATTCGGGAAAGATCAATGGAGAACGACGTGTCTTTTGGAGGTGACATCTGTTCACGTGTTTTACCGTGAGGCATAGAACGCCTGCAGTCCCAGGTAGAAACCGAATATTTCGCGGGACCGACTTTAGTTACACCTGTGGTTCGCCAGGCGATGAGTGATGGTTCACAGTAATAATAATCTGTTGTGAACCGAAGAACTTGGGGTAAAAAATATGTCCTCGATCATCCGAATATATCAATATTGCTACATAAAATTCGATACATTTTTGTTGTTTTGGATATCGGGTTATTTTTGGCAAGGAGAGACAGGGCAATGCACCTTTGAACCATTGCATAGGCTTTGTTCATCCAAAACCTACTGTGAGCGGTTGAATTCTAATAATAATAATTAATATTTGTGGAAAGCTAGCTCATTCCTTCCCCCTCCAAAAAAAGGCGCATGTGTTGTTATATTTATGCCTCGAATCTTTCCATCAGTTTTTCTCCAAAACTATGGAGTTAAAATTGCTAACGGGGTTTCTTAAAACGTTCCTCGCCGGACGGATGATTTTCCTCCTTCGAGAGTTCTGCGAAGGATCAGGCTGGCAAGAAATTCCTTGCTTGCCTCATCATGTGCTTCATTTGCATCTTAATGCCCTTCTCTTGAGCGATACACCAGTGGCTCCAATACTATTGACACCTGGAGTAAATTTAAGTCTGTGAACAGGGAAGAAATATATTGTTATTTCCAGGGAAGAAATGTTACAAAATATATTGCGAAATTTGTAGACTGCCTTTCCTCAACATATGTCTAATATTTTTAAATTCTGGATGTGGATATATCGCCCATATTATTGTTCATCTGACGTAGATAACCTTTGGGATTTTTCTACTGTCGAAAATTGTGGACCAATATTTTCAATCTTCAATATTTTTGTTACGCATCGGAAGTTTTTCGTGAATATTAAAAATCTTTGGGGATTTAATTGGACGAAAGAGGAGGGATGAGAGAATGTTCAGGTTTTATCAGGAGACTCATCTGGTCGACGTTGTTGAATACATAATGTCATAATGTATTTGGCTGAGGTAGCTGTGGTAATTATTCTGGGAGGTGACTGATAGCTTAAGTCATTCGCGATGAGGGTAAAAAATAAGAGAAAAGTTACAATTCCACACACTTTTAATGTTCCACGACCATGGTTTCGATGCTGCGCATCATCATCACTTGATTGAGATGCGCAGCATCGAAACCATGGTCGTATAACATTAAAAGTGTGTGGAAGTGTAAAGTTTCTCTTATTTTTTACCCTCATATTTAAGGAAATCTACAAAGTTAAGCCTGAAACTGTTAACTTTTAAGTCATCCGCGATATTCGGGATAGGCAGGTCATTTGGTAGAGGTGGGACATTTAAGGAATGGAAGGAGGAAGGAAAGAAACCCGATCTAAATAAACTTCTCCTCCTTAATAACGTTTTACTTTGTACTCGTACTTAGCGGAGAGGCAACTGGGCGGTGTTTATATTTAATGTTTGCAGGTTTTAAGGCCGTGCCATTAATCATCACTCAATCCATTAGATATCAATACTTCCCTTTCCTTGGATGCACTTTTTGGCCTCCACGGTTATCAACTTCCGTGGCGCTCTTATATACGTATTAAACGCGCAAGAAATTAATGCCTAAAGGAGAAAATAATCAAGGGAAATGATTCACTGCATTAGGTTTTATTTAGTCTCCAGGGTTCGCGTCTCATGCAGAAGAAGCGGTCTGCATTGATGATTCTAGTGCGGTGTGCGGTGTCGTGCGATTGTGATTAACAATGACGTACGAATAGAACTGGAATTGGCAAGCGTAAATTTTAGGGATAATATTACGTTTACGTGAAACCTGTACGACGGAAAAAGTATTTACATCAGCAAAATTCAAACTATTATTTTTGAACACGTGTTCATTATTTTGCGTGACAACCTTTTATTGGTATATTTTGCAGCAATACAGTAACTGTGCTGAGGTGATTCTGCAAACCAAACCCGATATTCTGAAAAGTTGAGCCAAGCATCTCTTTGAATAGAATTTCATCTTTTAGAAGTTTGAGAAAAAGTCGCTTTTCAGCCTAGATTTCCACTAATTCTTCAATAGAACTATAGTGTTTAAGATGGGTTCTAATAAAGAGTACTGGCATTTTCCACGGAAACAGTTAATAAGGTGTGAAGTAACACTCCAGTTTATTTTTTTTAAGTGGTCCATATAAGTGCTGTGTTTTCATTCTTTTTGCAAAAAAAAATATATTTCCGAATTTAGTGATTAAATCCCTAATTACTTCAAATTACACCGCAATGAAGAGAAAAATGGCTTCCTCACTCGATTTAGTTAGGAATTTGTTTTTATATATCACTCGAGTTGATGTTAAAGTAATCATTTATTCACTTCCAGAGAATAATTGTGTACTTTTTGTAAACGAGGCAAAAAGATTGATTTTGGGACTACTGTACCGCAAGTGTTAAGAACTGAGTTTTGCGAGTGCTGACCTTTATTTCGAAAAACTTCAACCTTCCTTTTAATTTTTAATAAAATCTTAATTTTATTCCGTAGAACTCGGTAGGTAACACCCAGGCACCGAAAAATCTCTGCAAACTCGCGGGAGACTCTCCATCGTCCCATGTAGATTTTTATCGTTTTTCTTCCCAAATGAAGCACACACCCATGCGAATCGGATAAACCCGTTCTTTCCGTCGCGTCCCTTCGTTCACTTTGTATATTTCTCCATTGAAAATCAACCCCGGACTCTTTGGTAAGATTGTTGGTGGATTGGTGTAAATCGTCCGTCCCCTTCTGCCCGAGGTAGAGGACGTGGGAAGAAAGAAGTGGACAGACGAGGGAGGAGAATCGAATTTGGACGGGCGATCGAGAAGAATCAATGCACCAATCCATCCCTCCCTCTTCGGGGCTGTCGCTCATCGATTCCGGGGTGGTCTGAAGAGTATCTCTCCCACCCCCATCGGGGTGGGGGTATGACGTGCAATCGAATCTCCTCGCATACGGGCCACGGAAGCATATTTCATACCCCCCGACGTATTCAAATTATTAGTAGTCTCTCCCGAGCGAACGGATGGCTTCGTCTTTCGCGCTTTTTCACGAAACGACGACTTATGTATGCAGGCAAATTTTTTTTTCATATCCCGCTCTATCTCCTTCGCTTGTCACAAGTCTCTCGCATGTAATTCCGAGAGTCTGAATCGAGTTCGTTCCATTCTCACCTCACACTGATGTGGGTATTTACAAATATATGTGGGTATCATATGCAAGTATGCAAGAAAATGCACCTCGGTATAGGTAGTCGAGCAGCTTGAAACCACATGCGGCGATGCACAATGTATATGTTTGGTCAAGTATGTGCATGTAGGATTCCCACCTTTCTTTCATTGAAAAAGAAGACAACCGTCATGTATAATTCTTGTATGATTTTCATTTGTGTGCTCTATTTTTCTCATATTCTTTGATGTGCCATGCTTGTGACTCACAGATAAAAGAGCCACAGTTATAAACCCGAAGGTCGGTTTGATATATATATAGATCATTGTAAAGCAATCTACCGATTAAGGTAGGTTTTTGGATGGACACAACTACAAAATAAATATTATATATATACATACTCGTGTATATCTATATATATATATATACACATCCGTACATACAGTTAAAAGAATAAATGGTTTCAAAAAGATACATTAAATGAAAATTATCCTAGAATTAGCTTGCATTTGGACTTTTAAGTCTGTCAACATACTTGGACAAAGGTGGCTGGGACCATTGAATTATTAAAGTGAAATATTTCGTTAAAATTAATCTTTTCTAAAAACAATTTTTTTCGGTTGACTATAATTATGCGTATGCATCGAACATTAGTAAACGTCATAAAGGTGTTATCATGCATTGAATATATATATATATATATATATATATATCTCAGTCTGACCTGAAGAAGGCCTCGGAGTAGGCCGAAAGCTTAAATCATCTACAGTGTGAGTGTCCTTTTACGTGTTATCTGATTTATTCTGTGTTCTATTGTGCCGTCCAAAAGTTATATTGCTCTCGTGAGTACTTCCGCATCATCGATATATATATATATATATATATATATATATATATATATATATATATATATATATATATATCAAAATGGATGAAAGGCGTTTGAGCGGTAGTGGAATGTTGAAGAAGGTAATAGAGGGGAGAATGTTGGGAAAGCGAGGAAAGGGTAGGAACAGGATAGGGATGTTGGATGGGATGAAGGGTGGAAGGAAGTACACAGAGATGAAGAGGGACCTGATGTAGTTTAGGTTGCTGGATTGGGTTTTGTTTGGAGTTACAAAATATTTATTTGATAGTTGTGTCCATCCAAAAAACCTACCCTAACCGGTAGATTACCTAATAATATAATATATATTCACACAAACACTCAGATAATAAATATTCTACACCTAGAAACATAAAAGAAGGACACTTACAGTAGATATTGACGTTTCGACGGCACCGCCGTCGTCATCAGAATCCCAGAGTACATATAAATATAAAAATATATACAATATATATATTTATATACACACGAGTATAAAGCATAAACACAGTAATCAACCCGAAGGTTGGTAGGAGATGGTAGAGTTATAGGTCACCCAGTACTAAGCCCGACGGCGTGTGAATATTCACACGTCAGGGTAGGGGGGCCAGTTCCTTTCCCTGTGCCGGTTATGGTTTCCCAGGAAGTTCGGGTACCCGAAAAATCACATAGCTTGGGTAGAGATGCAGATGCCCAGAATGGCTTGCCCGGGAATCGAACCCGGGACCCTCCGGTCAGCAGTCCAACGATCTACCCCTGGATTACTGCTACCCATATATGTATATGTTTACATAATATGTAGTCGTGCAGATATATGTGTTTAATAGAGGAATAGAAAAACGTCAATGGATGAACACAAGGTTAGCGCGTCATAGTTCCGGTGAATAAATAATAATGAAATTTATTCATCTTGATTTTTCCCATTTCAGGGGGGAAAAATTCGCTCAGGATTCTTACGTCCCCCTTTTTTCCGAAAAAACGGTACTCTCCCGTTCGTTTTCCTCCCGCCTCCTCCTCCTTCGCCTTCTCAAGTGTGGGGGTGGAAGCTATACCATTCACTGCGAGACGATGAATATCCTATTGTGAGTGGGAAATCGTTTCCCCATGTCCCTCTCACCCTTCCAAAGGTTTCCAATTGGTGGATGGATGGCGTGCAATCATTGCGCTACATGTCTCACTTCTTTCCCTTCTTACCCTTCCACTCCCCCCCTCCTCTCCCGCACCGACTCCCGGTCCCGCATCCCGTGATTCAATTTTCTCTTCTCCTTCTCCCCCACTCCTACTTCCTCCCTCCTCGAATTTTCCACCTCGTGCCCCTTGGTACTCGTACAGCATACGCCATATTCACGTACATTGTACGTTAGGCGTACACACTATGAAACGTTTTCCGTACTACACGCAGAGATACGCAAGGATCGAGAGGGAGACGGGGTAATTAACCCACATGGTTTCTCAGCAGGGATGTATGGTTTATTGATTTGGTCCAAAAACAGCACAATGTCAAATATATTAAATAAATACATGAGGAAAAACGATATGGGCCACTGAGTTTTATATGTTTATATTAGTCTGTAATTGAGTCTTATGTTTTATAATGCGGCGCTTTGAGGAAGTACTAAGAGGACTTCGATGCCGATGAAATATTGTTCGGGGATCGATGAGGTGAGTGATACGGGGAGAAGGCCAAGAAGTTCCGCACATGAAAGGCAAGTCACCTCTGCGAGGAAAGGCGAGACAGAACCGCCACATTGCCCCATCTGCAAAACGGAAAGAATGAGGTAGCGGCGTCCTGATGCGCAAGAAGAGATTTCCGGTGAGCGCTTTCTTTTACGTCGGCCATTACGGGCAATTCAACCACATTCAGACGTAAAGTATTCATTTATACGGTGTGCATGCGATGGCATAACTGACAACTTGATTTTTCGGGCGGCTAGAATTTTACTATTGCGATGCTCCCGAGAGGAAAATTGTAAATTCATAGATTGAAAAAAAAAACGGTTCCACGATACTCCACAACTTTCAACAGGACTCACCACGGATGGCATGCGTCATGCACGGTGAGAATCCGATATAATTTTCCCGAGAACTTGTTTCATCTACATCTACTTAATTTCCCGCAAGCCGCAGCAAGGGCGTGTGGCGGGGGTGTTAAAGCACCACCCGTAATTTAGGAAAAACAACATCATGCAAAAGCCACAAATTTAAACAGTTTACAAACAACTTGTGGTATACATTCATGTAAAAACCCTTACACTCTACACGCATGCAAACACAAACTACCAACTAACATACATATGCCCGTAAAAATATACCTGATATCTTTGCAATGTTTAATTTTGTTCCGACTTGTTTTTAAGATTCCTTAAGTGACTTCGGTTTCTTGCTATCATGATTTCTGATTGTTCTGGGAAAGGATGAGTATTTGTTTGTATCTGTACTGGGATTTATCTCCCTTTTCTATGTTTGTGGTCTGATCTCCCTAAGTAGTTAAAGCTAACAGTTTCAGGCTTAACTTTGTGGAATCCCTTCATGGTGAGGGTAAAAGAAAGAGAAAAAAAAGGAGCTTGATATACTCCGGTAGCGGAGAATGAGCAAAGGGAAGAAAGATGCAGATTAGTGAATGTGCATATTAAATAATAGGTATTCTACCGTTCAAGGTAGGCTTTCGGATTGATAGAGCCTAACAGTCCAACTAGGGACAACCTGACATCCCAAACGAAATTAATTTGTTCCTCAATTCCGCATACTTTCTTCCTACATTCCGTCCGACATTCCTATCATTTTCATCCCACACCTAGGTAAGCGCTCTCCCTTAGTTATTACAGTTTACCGCTGGACACCTAATATTAGAATACTCCGTATCCACTTCCTTACTACCTTTTGATCGGTAGGTGAAATAAAACACAGTAATCAACCCGAAGGTCGGTTGGGTAGGTGATGGTAGAGTTCACCCAGTACTAAGCCCGACGGCGTGTGAATATTCACACATCAGGTTAAGGGTGCCAGTTCCTTTTCCCGTGCCGGTTATGGTTCCCTAGGAAGATCTGGTACCCAAAAAATCATATAGCTTGGGTGGAGCTGCAGGAGCCTAGAGTGCCTTTCCCGGGAATCGAACCCGGGAACCGGAGGGTCCCGGGTTCGATTCCTCCAACGCTCTACCCCCTCGACTACCGCGCCCCGTGGGAAGGTGAAATATAAGAGATATTATGTAGAGTGTTTTCTTCCAATTCGGGTGATTTTTGGACTCGGAAAACACGTTTCTTTGGGTCACATCCCAAAACGTGTGGTGGTTGTCCCGTCAGGTGCCCACTAGCAGCGGCGATACGTCTCATCATCATTTAGGGAAGTCAAATCGAAGTCATTGGGAGATCCTGGTCATGGGAGGCCCCCGGGTAGATAGCAACACGCAGATAAGGGTTCGTCTTTTTTTTCTATGAGGAATTAAGCACGCCGATCCTATCTCGAGAGCCGAACTTTCGGTTCCCAGGACAAAAAAAATAAATAAATGAATAAAAAAACCACCACGTCTCTCCACCTGGCTCACGTGCCTATTAAGTTCCCGTTCGGGGTTGACACAAAGATGGGAGCAGATATTTTTATAGATATAAAACACCGCATTTACGATAATGCCCTTGCGCGAGGAAATGAAACGTCAGGTAGGTTGTTGGGACGGTGCTAAACAAATTATGATCGAAGTATTCCACTTTTTTTGTATATTTTTTTCGGCCCGAAAAGGACGTTTCGACATTTTTATTATCGATCGTCTTCGTCATTATCGTGGTTATTCTTCGCAATTGGGGAATATTTTGAGTGGTGGAATGAACGGAAGGTTTAGGGCGGAACTGACACGCACGTGTAAAAGTGAAATGTCTTAACCACCCCCTCCTCCCCTCCCCCAAAAATCTCCCCTTCCTCTTCCTCATCCCCCCTCGACCGAATTCTCCCGTAACGCGTCATTAATTATGTCTCCTCCCATTTTGATGTCCACGTCTAAGTTTCCCCTTGATTTGTCTTCGTCACCCGCATTCCCTCCTCGAACATAATTTTGAAAAGTCGTCCCCGCCCCCGTAAAGCGAAAAATTTGAAAACATTACACTAAGTCCCCTCCGCACCTGCACGCACCACCGTGGGAAAGTTCTTCGGCGTCCTCTCCACCGCACTCCCGTGAGTCGGCCCGGGAACGGAGCGACCGACAAGTCTTGTTCTAGGCGAGAAACACGGACGAATCACCTTTTGTTCGGACGTGCCTATGCGATGAGGGAGACACTAAAAGTGGGCTCGAGTAATTTCGGCAGAGTAGTTTCGCCGTTCAGATCAAGATGAACTCGTGTGGTGTTCACAGATATATATATGATACAATTACGGAGAAATGGGCCGGGATGGTTTAAAGTGCATTTTTTTTAAAGTTGAAGAAAAAATAAAGAAGATGATAAAAAAAACAAGCCGTTTAGATTGTCCATTTTTCCCGATGCGTAACATCCAAGCGCTGAGACGGATGTGTTTTAATTGCTCTGGATTTTCATCTTACGGTAATTGGAAAGTGCAGGGGTATCAGGTGAAAATGTTCGTCTGCTCACCGTGTCGTGAAAGGATTAGCTGATAAAGGGGTTTTTTTAAACATTGATCCTTTTAAGTACAACTGTAATGTAATACGAAACGTGCTAATTACGAAACGCACAGAAGTGCGTCATACGTAATTTGTGATTGACTCTTCCGGCGAATGACTTTTAACTGCCTTTTGAGGAAGGGATCTTTTACTGTGTTTTCTTCCTGTTTTCCGGCGGTCAAAGTGGTTTTAAATTATCTAAATGGTAGTTTCTCATCAGGTGCTCAACATAAAATTAATTAGCGCCCTATAGGGCACATAGGCCATCGGGTAGCACCGCGATCCTGCTGACGTATTCTCTGACGTCAGATGTGTTAAATTTAGTTAGGAAAAGTTTTATGAGGGTGTGTAATTCACTTTTAGAGATGAAAGATGAATTGAGGAGTACAAATGCATCCCACCGTACCATCCACCACTGGGGTGTGTGGCAGAAGGTGTTAATTCGTCATCCCTTGGGATAATTGGTGAGTCTTATACATTTATTTTCGGGACTTTCTATTTTTCCTGTTTCTCACCCTTGTTGTCGTTAATAACACGATATAAAAGGGATTCGAAAATGATCCTTGGAATGAATGATTACCTTTAAAGCTTCTTTTTATTCTCGGGAACAAAAAGAAGTCTGGCGGTACCACATCGTGGCTGTAGGGCTACTGGGTCAGCGTTAGCACCATGTACTTGGCCAGATACTCGGTCTCGAGGAAGGCGGTGTGAAACAGGGCTTTGTCATGACGCAGCGTCCAGTTGGGAAGGATCTCCTCCTTTATGCGTTGCATTCTTTTTCGCAGCTTTTCGAGGACTTTCGCGGAAAACTTATTTGTGGGTAAGCCTCGAGTCGAAAAAGATGATATTATACGCATCCTTATTTTTGGAACAGACCTTTTATGTCACCGTTGTTGAGTATTCATTGGGTTTCATACAAATTTAATTAAGCTTATTTGTTGTTGTGGAGTTAAAACAAATTATCACGTTCGAGTGACTTCATCACCCTTCTTTAAACTTTTCACCTCTCCAACCATATTTTTCTTTACAATAAAATGACAGAAAAATTTGCTATAACGCCGGATCATGAAGTTTTAGTCCTTTACCCGGTATTAACGTCCGTCGTGCATAGGTGTGAGCGTCTCATGTTCGCGTCAAGAGTATTCATTGATATATTCTATTTATAATATCTAGGGAAGCATAGGAGGTAAAATTTGTCCACCGAAGTTTCATTGAGTCATGAAGGGAAGGCGCCGATAGTGTGAGAAGCAAAAGGTGGTGGAATTCCAAGGACGATTGCGAACCCGTATGGAAGAAGATCGGGTGCAACCTCGGCTTTGGAAGGCGCGAGGTTTGCGAAAACCCGGGTGATTTTTTTTCCGCGAGTGCTCGCGGTCATGTATTTCTTATCCAGCGATTAATGACTCTCGACGGAGAGAGTTTTAAGTGTGGGAAAAGTTCGAGTGAGTCGCAGGTGAGATAATGCCGCTCCGTTGGGGTGGAGCGTTGCGGTGATTTACGGTTTTGATGAAAGGTTTACGTTGATGGGGTACGTCGGGAAGGGTCCCATGGAGTGCTCGGAAAGGGTGTGAGTGGGAATGAATATGTCGAGAGATCGGGGAGAGGGGGGCTTAGAGGCGGGCAGGGAAAAGTGACCGGCGATGTGGGGGGTGGAGGGTATAGCGTGGGTGGGCCATGGGTACAGGATACTTAGGCGATTCTAGGGCGAGCGTGGGAGGGGGCGAATGTGAAGGGAAAGTGAAGAGTCGCGAAAGGGAAGGCAGGAGACGAAAGGCGGAAAATAACGAGAGCACATCCAGTCATCTCGTCTCCCTATCGTCCGCCAAGTGTGGCTACTCCGTAACGACCATTCCACGTAGTATTCATATGCGGAGATCACACGTTTTTTGTGTATAACACCGATGTAGTTGTCATAACATCTAAATATTTTTATGCGTCATAGATTCCATCTGGATAAAATATGTAGAACGGTCAAATTTAAAATGAGGTGAGGAGGAGTGATAAAAGAGGGCAGTTGTGGTAGTGACAGGCAAAATAGGGAGAGGAATGAGTGGGGCATGGGAGAATATGAAATGGATGCACCTTAAGATATTATTCAAGATCATGGAAGCGTGAATACTGCGGTGGTTTTGCCATTTTGTGCATGCACATTTGTCTCTCAGAGGATGAGGATTCTGAGGATTACAGCTTGACCGTCGAAATGTCAAACATATTCGTGACCGTTCCTTCTTTGTGTTTATATGTTTGGCAAAATTTTAAACCAGAATTCGTACGTATATTTATGTCGTCGTTGAAGAGCGTTCGTTTTCGAAGGTACGTATGTAGGGAAGTACAGACTGGGAGGCATTTTTAATGCTTCCCAGAATCGTCTGAAATAAGGCTTTTTCAAATTTGTCTACCGAGAAAGGCATGTAGGAATATTTGATTGATAAAATAAGATGTATAGGATCCATCACGAAAAGATATAAATGTCATATCTCCCTGCCATGCGCTTACGAACCCCTAACCCTTAGTTATATTCGTCGGAATGAAACGGCACACAGAAAAGCTATAAGTTTCGTGAAGAGCCGTCGTGATGAGCGAACAGAAAAGACGAAGTTGTGGATGAAGTTATACCAATATTTTTTCATTCAAGATGTGTTTCCCCAGATAAATCTAAGGCTCTTAGGTTTTTTGCATGTTTTTCCAGAATTTATCTTGATTTAAGTTACGCCACCACCTTGCAGAAATATAGGCCTATGAAAACCCTTTATTTTGTAGAAATAACCTTTCCTTTAAGTGGTATGCAACCTCAGCACCATATTCTTTCAGAATTGCGTAATAATGCTAAGTGTGAAAAAAATCAACCGTCTCTCATTTTTTTCTGACTGCATCGCTTCACGCGAATGCTAATTCGGACGGTTGCAGTTAAATCAAATTCAACCTGGATCTTGCTAGTGAGGCGATTTATAATAATCAGGCAACTATCATATAATATCCCTGATTCGAGGTTTGTTCATCAGACTCAAATTATTAAATAGCATAGCAGATTTTTTTAAAATTTTCAATAAAAGTTTTGGTTTACAATCCAATTGATTCGGGGAGGGGTATTGATTTGTAGCAATGGATTTTAAAACACATCTACGTTACTTGAACGCTTTCATAATTCGTGATTAAAACATTTTGCTGCGATCCATTAACTTAAGTATGCACTTAATGATTTTTTTGAATGTGAGATGATCGCTTCGGGCAATGTAAGTTATATTATGTGTCACTGATTCAACATTCATTAAGAAATTATTTGTTTAATGCTCATGATTTTTGATAATGTTATTCGTCTTTAAGAATCCAGGAAGCTTAGTGAAAGGTGAGAGAGCTTACTGTGCGTGATGGTATGCCTTCATTATCTTATGGACTTCACGGGAACCCTAAGAAAGCTAGCGTGAGAGTGCACTATTTTATGCGTTGATGGAATTCCTTATTGTGAGCGATAAATTTCCCTTCCTTGACGTTAGGCTTCAGTAAAACCATCTGTTTGCTTTGAGACTTCAATGAACAGTAACGATTTTAAAAATATGAAGATAGCCAGAGTCATCCACCCGAAAGTTGGTTTGATAAGCAAGGTTATGGGTCATCTTGTAAAGAGTAGTACGGTAAGTGAAATTTGTAAACTCGTGGAAGAGAATCCAATCCTTTACATCTGTGCAGCCTATGATTTACCGGTAAGGGATGACTCTTGAAAAATACCTCACGCCTTTAGTAAACCTTAACGTTGCCCGGAATCGAACCCAGGCTCTCCAAATTCCGTAAAAGCCGAAAACTCCATCCACTATACGTACAACCACGCCCCTCTTTCATTAATAATTTAGAAAACAATTGCCTTACGACAGTCACTCATCTTAAACCCAGCAAGTTCCGTATCGCACTCGAGGGACTGTATTGAATAATGTAATTTTCAGGTATATATTTTCATGATTTCAAGTATTGGGTTTCTATCCATGAGTAGACAGATGCATAGCATCTCGTATAAGGTTGGCACAATGCCTTTGAATATTCCCATAATTCTTAGTTTTTTCTGATGTTTTATTTTGAAGCATAATTTATCAATCTAAATTTCCCATTTTCCTCCTAATTTCTTCTGAAATTCTATCCTCCAAATTTTCTTGTCATCATTTCTTGCACTGGTAACCGTCCGAACATCTTCTCAGCCTTGGCGGCCGCGGGGTTTTGTCCTCGGCTGCCTCGTCAGTTCAGTCAATGCTCGTTGGTTGGATTCCCGCCTCCGAAGGTTTCCTTTACACATACATGGTAATAGATCCTTTTCGTTACAATTCAAAGCTAAAAGTCCAATTATGTTGCTTTTGGGTTATTGCTAAATGGATAAATGATTAATATATGGTGGCTAAATGAGGAAGTACTAGAAATGGTGGGGGAGGAGAGGGGTTTGTTGAGAGAAATCCTATGGAGGCAGGAAAAATGGATGAAAGGCGTATTGAGCGGTAGTGGAATGTTGAAGAGGGTAATAGAGGGGAGAATGTTGGGCAAGCGAGGTAAGGGTAGGAACAGGATAGGGTTGTTGGACGGGATGAAGGGAGGAAAGAAGTACACCGAGATGAAGAGGGACCTGATATAGATTAGTTTGCTAGGTGGGGAGTTACAAAATGTTTATTTGATAGTTGTGTCCATCCAAAAACCTACCTTAACCGGTAGATTACCTAAAAAAAAAATATGGTGGCTCTCAAGGTGGCCGTTCCAGTAGGCCGTTAATTGATGTTTAGTGGCTGGTGCAAGGACTTAATAAACTTGCGATTCCTGAATTGTAATCGGACTACGAAAATATGGGAAATGTCTAAGAATTTATTTATTTAAATATCCAATAATTCTCCTCGTATTCTTCTGTATTCTATTCTATCTTAGTTCTATTAACTTTGAAATTCTATCTCTAGTTGAAATTCTATTCTATTGAAGTTCTATTAACTATTGAAATCAGGTTACGAACATATGGGAAATATCTAAGAATTTATATATTTAAGTATCCAATAATTTTCCTCATATTCATCTGTATTCTATTCTATCTTAGTTCTATTAACTTGCAGTTCTCAATACGAGGTTTGGTTTTTATAGGAAAGAGCTGACTCCGAAGAAAAAGCCTTAAGGCGTGTGAAATATACAAATTCCATGTGGGGGTCAGTTTCCATCTTTTTGCCACCATATTGTTTTTCGCACCTGGGTCCTTAATAGGTGCATACTATATATTACGCGCCAGCTGAGAATGGTTGATTCTCGACCATATCCGGTAGATATGGGCGTTTGCCTTGAAAATAATGAATTTCCGCAAAATTAATATGATTTTATCCAACACGGACATTAACCCGTGGATCTTTTCCTAGAAACACGTTAACATTGGTTAATTTTGCATTGTAAAACTTCCGATAGGAAGCGTTGCTATTGAAGTGGAAACTTAATAAAAATATTCAGTTTTGTTTGTGTGATACTTCATATCATTTTATGTACATCACAATTGTAATAATCCAACCTCAGTTATCAATCCAAAAGTTTGTTCAATCGATGAAGGTTGAGCTCACCTAATATTACATAAGCTCTGTCGTGAAATTCACGCATCAACTTTATTAATCAATTAATCATCAACAAAATTTAGGGGTTCCTAATTCCCTCCACCCCCTATGGTTTCCTGGAAAGATGTAGTACTCGAAAAATAACTCAGCTCGGTTGAAGCTGGACTGACAGCCCCACAGGACTACCTCGTTTCAAATCATGATAATCAATTTAATTTCATCTGACGTTAGCATACGTTGCGTAATGGATGCCGGAGCAGTCATCCGTAAATGTCCGATTTTGATGAAATACTATTAATATCTCGGACTTACATCAGCATTTCCGATTAATGTCAAGATCCACTGGTAATTGTCGAAGTTCTAATCAGGTCGGTCGTCCGACATAACTCTTTGGTGTAATTGAACCTGAATCCCTCTGAAGAGCAGACATGAAACTGCTGAGCGCTTGAGTCACCGGTTGATCCCGCAGCACGGGTCAGCTTGCAGTGTCAGTCACTAAACATTAATCAAATCCTTCTAGATATTTCGGGTTTAGAGTGAGTGCAATTTGTTTTGACGATCTTTTAATACCAATTTATCGCTGCACTAGATATTATTAAAAGCAAGAAAGGGGTTGCTTGATTCATCAGAATTTCCTTCCTTTCGAAATTACTTCCAAGTAAATGCGATTTTTTTTCGTTCCTCATTTCGACCTAATGAGTGACAGTTGATATAACGCGAGTGCGCCGTCGTACGCGGAAATATTCGACGGCATTCGCCACGGTCGTCATTGGTCTGTTTAGCGATGAGAGTGGTCATAGCTCCAATCACTTCCCCAGGATGCTTGTCTCCTATTCAATATTAGAAATTCAAGTTAAGGAAGTCCTTGCGTTCGTAGATGGGACACCGAAAGTTAAAGGAAACATAGGCGGGCGTCGGCGAATTCGTCGCCGGAGATCGTAACGCTTGTTTCGACCGTCAGCGAAATCATCCGAATTCCTCCACGGAGATGTTGGACCGCCGAAGTGTTTTAATTTTTTATTCATTAATTTTTTTCAGAATTCGTTAATTGAATTGTGCGACCGTGGTGAAAGGTAGGTGAGGGTAGAGGGGGACAATGGAGGAAAAGGAAGGTGGCGGCTTCGAAGGGGTTGAATATTTTTAAGAGGTCGTGTGGGGGAGGATAAGGTGAGAGGGGTGGAAGTTTCTATCGCGGGGTATGGGAGTTGGGCATAGAGAAAGGAGGAGGCGGGGGAAGAATTAACACACCTGCGCCTGAATATAGTCGAAACCCCACCCCCTATCTTCCCCCAAAACCCCCCCTTCCCCCCTCCGACTCTCATGCTCCCTCCCGACTCTAGTGCCTACGCGGCAGGGGGAAGAATTCCAAACGGTTTGGAGTCGAGGGGACGTGAAAAGGTGGTTGGTCGAGGTTGGTGGCGGTGAGGAATTATGGGAAGGAGGGGGGAGGGGGGTGGATGGGTAGCGGGGGAGTCACAAATTTCCCACGCATAATTATCTCACCTGCCGCCTCCCCTCTCTTCCCCTACCCTCCCACGTCTGCATAGTCTGAAAACCCCCGTCTCTCCGCCCCACCCCAGGACTCCAACCGCGCATTTTTACCGGAGTTCCACCGCCTCTTCCCCCTCTCTGTCCTCCCATCTTCCCTCACTCCTTGCCCCGCAAACGACCCTCCTCAACCCCCACCCACATACACACCACACAAGCTAGCTACGTATTACTCCAACTCCCACCGCAGCGCGTTCCTCCCCCCGCTTTTAACCCCCTCCCTCCTCTTCACTCCCACGTACCCTCTCACTCTCCCTTTCTCCCTCCCGAAGCGGCTCACCATTATTCGCATTCGCACCTGGCCACGTCGTAGTTTCTCCCCCTCCCAACCTCTCCCTCTCCCCACCAACCTTCCGCGGACATACACACACACACAACACGCATAGCCTTTTTAACACACTCGGTTGTGTGTCTCCGTGTGTCTGGGGAGAGGGAGGGTGGTGGTTGGAGAGAAAACTCCCCATGTCCTCCACCTCCGCCTAATAGGAAAGGCCGATTGACCCCCTCCCCAACCCTCTGAATTCAAACCCCTCACCCCCATTCCTCCGCAAATGTTCGGGAAAGAGAAAAAAAATAACCATTCCCCTCTAAAATAATCAAAAGCTTTTTATCTCCCGCTCTTCTGCCCTTCCGATCCCTCTCCCCTCACAAACCATCCTCTAAATGATTATTCCCTCCATGGGATTTTTCTGTAATGCGCTGCAAAATCATTTGGAAACATTAGAGAAGTCGATTGCTATGCCGACATTGAGCTATTATGAAGTTGGGCCGGTGTTGAGTTTGAAGAATATTTTTCAAATTTAGTTTAGGTTTCGACCATTTATCACAATTTCTGACCATCTTCCTTTTGTTTATGAAAAAATAGAATTAATAATCGTGTTTCTATTTTCCAACTGTTCGTCTTCGTTGTTTCCGCAGTTGTATCGTCAATTATTTTGCGCTTAAATACCGTGGTTCATGCAGTTTCTGTTAATATTAGCTCCAGTGTTTGAATAATTTTGAATGTTTCATGGTTACTAAAGTTCAAGCCGAATTTAATTTTGATATTGCATGCCTGGTGTGTAATCAGCCCCGGGCACACGTCCTAAATGTGGTTTGCAGGGTACCGCGTGGAGATACCTTGTAGATGATTCGTGATTGTGCAAGACAAGTGATCTATCTCGGAAGGTGCATTCCAAATTATATGCATGCATCGATTTTGAATTGGATTTTAGTAAATTTTATTGAATGTCGCAGAATATATTATGAAAAAGTACAATTTTACTGGCTTTGCATCATGTTAAGAGCATCACACTTTACTGGTTATGGTCCCTTGTCCCCATCCCCATGAAACCCTAAAATTCCCACCAAGGGTGGAATCGCCCTTTATCAAATAAATCCTAAAGTGCACGGATAAATAAAATATCGTACGTCGATATGTACTTTGTCAACTACACTGAATACCCATTACACCACCTATACGATTGATCACCGTGCATACGAATTCATGATCTTCATGATAATATTTGACGAAAGGTTTTTAGCTTGACTTCAGCTCCCACTCATGGTAGCTACATTTCGCTTCCCTGGAAGAAAAATAGCATTAGACAATTGTCAGTAATAATCGTGACATTGCATTTAATTTCCAAGCGATCAAATATCACATGATGATTTCATGTAAGTTTTTTCTTATATTATTTTAAATTGTTCACTTAACCACGAAATTTAATTACTGCGTAAGCATACTACGTCTTCACTCATGATGTTAGGGTCAAACACCTGTGCAACTTCAACCGAGCGAAGACTGACTGAAACCATGAAGTTAACCACACATTCGGGGTGCGTTCCCCCGGGAGTTCGTTCGTTTGATTCGGGGGACCCTGCGGGCATTTTGGTGTTCCTCCCTCAGTCGCGGACGCGAAGCACCGAAAACGCATTAAGGTTTTGCCTTTCAGGAATCCCCTCCCAACCCCCCCCCCACCTCCTCCCTCCCTCTCACTCACTCACTCACTACTTCACCCGTCCGTTTATTTTCTCCCGCCCGTGATGGAAAAAAGGGGGTGGGGGAGAGTGGAGGGGTGCGTTTGGTGGAGAAAAAAATGCGCGTTTACAAAAGACAAACAAGCGACGAATCCTCCCGCGCACAATGAGTGGGATTCCGGAGCTTTCGGTCCTTGCAGGTGGAATTCCGGGGAACGGGGAAAGGAAAGAAAAAAGGCGGAGGAAAAATAAAAGGCCGAGCCAGTGAATGAGCGAAAAGGGGAGCGAGGGCAGGGTGGGAATCTCTTCTAGACGGAGGAGGGGGGGGAAGAGAGAGAGAGAGGGTGAAGTTTGACGTTGAACCATGCGACACTGTTCTGAGCGCGGACGTCCGCGGAACCTCCGCGGACTAAATCTTTACTGTGTGAATGTCGAGTTTTGTGTGCAGATTCTGTCGTAGGATGAAAGTGACTCCGACCTAACCGCTTCTGCAAATATTTTGCGCAGTCATCCGGAGCATGTATTCAAAATGAAATGAGTAAAAAAATGCATTGATACTGTCTACGGAAAAAAATGCCAGAGACAGTGGGGGTCACCTGGTATTGATACACGTACAAGTATAGTCGTCCCCTACGACTCGTGAAAACTCTGATATGGACTGTAGCTATGTACGGTGTGGAAACGTGGTCACTGAAGCAGGGGGATAGACGTAGACTGGAGGCTTTTGATATGCGAGTGTGGAGAAGAATGGAGAAGGTGAAATGGACCGAAAGGAAAACAAATGAGGAAGTACTAGAGATGGTTAGTGAGGAGAGGGGTTTGTTGAGAGCAATCCTATGGAGGCAGGAAAAATGGATGAAGGGCGTATTGATCGGCAAGGGGATGTTGAAGACTGTAATGGAGGGGAAAAGGTTAGGCAAACGAGGAAAGGGCAGGAACAGGATAGGGATGTTGGACGGGATGAAGGGAGGATGGAAGTACACAGAGATGAAGAGAGACCTGATGTAGAGTAGGTTGCTGGATTGTGTCTCATTTCGAGTCACAAAATATTTATTTGGTAGTTGTGTCCATCCGTAAGCCTACCTTAACCGGTAGATTACCAAAAAAATAGTCTCCTACCCTAATTCTCACGCCGTAGGGGTTCGTATCGGATGAACTCTATTATCACCTACCAAACCGATATTCGGGTTGATTACTGTGTAATCGTGAAAACGTATCAGCATTATATTGTCGTCATTTTACATTCCAAAATGATCAAATTTGTATTATATGATTGCAATTAAGTCTAATCGTATTTTATTTTGAATTGATCGACTGATTGTTAATTCTTGCCCCTGAAAAATGGCGAAATATTCAAGTTCAATTCTTCTATGGTTCTATTCTTCAAAATTGTAAAACTTATCCTGGTTAATGTATCCATTATTGCATTAATATCATGAGGAAATATTAAGGTTCGTGATTATAAGTTTTTTATTGATATCTGAGTTGTATTTATCTACACAAATGAACTATTTCATCTATCAGGGAGTTTCTCACGAGAACCTGCATCAACAGTGCCAACGTTTTCAAATGTTGCAAAAAGTAACTTGAGAAGTCAATTTTTTTAAGGATTATAGTCAGAGATGCAATATTGAAAGTTTAGAATATCTGGAGTAAGAGACCTTGAGGTCAGATTCTCCTTAACACGCTAAATGTTCATATTAATTCATTTTAAATTTTCAAAGCCTCTCTTAACCTGAAATGAGGATGATAAATAACCAAAGCCTTTTTCGAAGCTTTCCTGAAGTAATAAGTCGTTAGAAAACGTGTTTCTTATTTAAGTCAAGTTTTGTAAATATTACTTTTGTTCAGTCTCTGGGTTAACACGGGTGCCTTGTATTTTTCCAGCTTTATGAATCTGTAAAATAATATGTGAACTTCCAGTAATGGTTACTTATGCCCCGTTGTTACCTATGCCAGTTATGTTTCAAAAGCAAATATTAATGAATATTCAATATAATAGCTACATTTGGCTTTATTGACAGTTATACCTGTAGTTCTCCTGGGCGCGTTAACTACTTGCGTCGACAGGTCCATGCTTCCACAGAGGAAAATTATTTTGGCAGTTTCATGAGAACATTTTTAAAATTTCAATTACTCAGCGCCCATTGCAATAAATATTATAATAGTGTGTGGTAAGAACCCTATTTTTATTGATTTGCAGTCGCTCATTGTTATAAATTTCTGCAGCCTAGTAATATCAAGGCAGGGTTTTTGATTAGCTTTCATTTAATAATTTTTAGTTGAGGAATGAAATAATCCAGCTTATAATTAAAATATTTTCTCAAACAACACCCATTATAACGTAAAGAAATAAATACCTTGCTTGGGGGCGAAGGATTTCAATTAATGAACGGAAATAGATCGAATCATGTTCGATTGAGGTCTTCATTCTGTGATCATCCTAGAGTTTCGTAATGTGAATTTTCTACTGTGCGATTTCAAACTCTTCCCACTGATCTATTTACTCCTATTTTCCTAATTTATTTCTGCCAGTTCTGCCAGTTTCACTGAGTTAATGGTATCCTCATAAGAGATCGACGGAAACAAAATGCTCGTGAATATCTGGTTGGTTATTTTGTGACGACACCATTGGTCTATTTGAAAGGAGGCGGATAAGGGATCGAGGTATCCCTGTATCGCACCGTGTTAACAACCGGATTGCCTTCACCGTAAAGACAATGTCATACGGGCCAAGTTTTAATACAGCATTTCATCTACGTCCACACAATACTCCGTAAGCCCCCATAAGGGGGTGTATTGTGGCCAGGACTCAAGCATTTTTATTTGTGAATATCCACTTATGCGTAATTGCATTATAAATATTTGCTTGTATGCTTATACACGCGTGCACTTACACTAATACATGCATATGTATATCATGCAGTAATGGATGCGTTGGAGTAAAGCTTTAAATATTTGTTTGTGAATTGACGCTTCAGTAGTATTCACGACTGATTTTGTTACGATTTTTTATTGACCGAGAGAAGAACGAGTGATTGAATTTGCCATGTGAATGTAATCGATTTTTTTCGATTTAATGATTTCTATTTCCGCAATGACAAGTTACTAATTGAAAGAAGAACATGAACTCCGAATAAATTAATAAAACATAACGGAAACCCTGTTTTAGGATGAACTCTCCTTCGGGGTGGAATAGCAATTCGTGAAGGACGATACACAGAGGCTGCGATGTCGGTAAACGTGACTGTGTTTTATTTTATTCCGATGGAACCTTACTCCATGCAGCGTGGGGCCCTAAATTATTTCCACTAAATTCATTTGTAAAATCGGTTAACAATTCGTTTTGGAAAAAGTCTGATATGACTAGCATATCGAAGTCATTTCACATGAATCCCCTCGGAAGAAAATCGTCCGCTTAGACACGTAAGGGTTAATTGTAAGAGTTCTTATCTTTTCCTTGGTAGATGCGAGGCGTATTCCTCCCTCTGATAGATTAAAACCTCCGAGAAGATAATATTTCTCCTCCTGCGTATTTAGGCTCCCTGTTTTCACCTTTTTATCGCTCCGTTTGCGCAGATCGCTGTGCAGCGCTCTTCTGTTTGTTCACCATAATGCCGTCCGTCACCCCTACTCGCTTCTGATCAGTGGGGTTACCTGAGGAACTTGGTGAGAAAAATGAACAGTCCGCCGCGTTCTATATCGCGTAGAACTGCAATTGCGATTCCCGTTCGAGTTCTATGAAGTCCCCGCGTTACATCGTAGTCGCTCTTCGATGGGACCGGTGCGGAAACTTTTGGCTCGTGTTGACACGGGCTTAATCGCACTCCTTATCTAGAAAAAAAAGATTTTACTGAAAAAAATTATATTCTCCCGTCGCGGAGTTTCCGTTCGGGTTCTTTTTAAGTTCTCCCCTCTTCCACCAGGGCGCCACTTATCGTGGGTGGCGGGGAATGTGGAGGGGTGGGGGGAGGGGTTTTATTTTATTAAAACATTCTAAGTTATGCATGTGAAACGAAAAAATGCACGCACACGCACACATGTGTGTAGCAGCATTGGATGTTTATCTTCCTTCACGTATCCAACCCAGGTGTCCGAAATTCCCACACCGTCCTCAGCATTTTCGAATTCGTATGTGAACTTGTCGTCCTCCTTGACCGCTGTGGCTTTTCTCCATCAGTCGGCCATTATGGGGACAAAGGAACAAAGACGATCCTCGCGATTATCACATTACAGTGGAAGGTAATCAAAGGGAAGAGTGTGAAAGTTGTATGTGTGTGTGTGGGGGTGAATTTTGTCCGTCATTGAGACATTCTGCTCCGTAGACTGCCATTATTATACCTTAATAACGTCAGTTTTCATTCCTAGTTCCTCGTCCGCAAAGCTTTCCCGCATTACTCTTGGTGAACTTTATGCCAGTCAAAATATCCATAGATCTTCTTATTGTATGGCTATGCCAACAACGGCAAACGAACATACTATATGTCGAATTTGAACATATCTTAATGAGGTATGAATCTATAATTAAGTTCTTTGTTTGTTTGGGGACCCATCACACCAAGACGCTTCAGAGTAAGGGCTTGTAATTAATTTCATATAAAAATGCTAAAAATACACAAAGCAACATATGGGCTGGATCCGATTTGTCAATGCTTTTCTGGTCATGTTTTAGGTCGAAGGAAAAATCGATTTTTTGAAAAGAAAAGATTTTCACTGAGAAAATTTTCACAAAGAAAGATTTCACTCAAAATTAGGATTTCAATTCATTCACTTCAATGAGGAACGATAATTAAGCTGTGTTTCTTTATACAAAGATTTATATCAATTACAAGCGTATAGTATGATTTTCTCCAACAACAGCGGACGCTTCGTGAATTGCAGACAGCTGCTGTAAAATTAGTGTTCCTAATTATTTCTTTATAAATGTTAACTTAAAAAATGCATTATTTTTCCGGTAGAAAGCTTCCGCGAAATTCGATATTCTCGAACTACTTCTATGAGAGTTAAATTTTATAGTGAATCAGTTCGTTTTGTTCGAATTCAGTTTTTATTACTCCTGGCAAAAAAAATCATATTTGTCCATAGCGTCTGAAAAATTTCGCAAAAAGCGACCCCATGATGAATCATACTGCCCACTTAGATAGAAAGACGGATAATACGAATTAAGTCCAATTAGAGTTCTACGGATAAATTTGTCCGGCCCAGCCGGACATATCCGCGAGTAAAATTATATGTTGACATCAACAAGCACTCTTTTTTTCAGGAATTCTAAACTCAGAATTTTTCCATTGTGATTCCTTAATTTGTGATAGATAATAGGGACTAATAATTCATTTATACGTATATTAAAGGCAGCAGTTAATAATAATAATATCGATATGTTAATTTACCTGTAGGTGTTATTATCTCTTAAAAATCCAAATGTGATCACACCAACTCTATACATGTGTCACAGAATCGCGTTCTTAAAATATTCATTTTGGTCTATTACTGAATAAAAATTTCTAGATAAAGCACCGTCGGCTTAATTTTGGAAATTCGTCTGTTGATCGCTTTCCTGTGCGAAAATGAACTTTTTGTTATAAATGTGGAATTGATTGCAACCTACTGAGTGAAAGCTTCACGGTTTAATTAGGAATTTCAATTTCCAATTCAATCTAATTTTTTCGAACGTGAAACAAATGTGCGTTGTATTTTTCTTTCCCCACTAAGATGGAATTTCACTACGTTTTAAGATTCTATAACCAACGATATTCAGCTCTTTTTAGCGCTATTATCTGCTTGCTAAATATCGCGTATTGGTCTCCTTAGCCATGGTGGTGGACGAGTCCGGTTGCAAAATCAACAAATTTAGTAATAAGATTATTAAAGAGTACGGCACTGTTGCCCTTGTGCCATTGCAGCATTTTTTTTAATATCTCAGTTCAAAATTAAGGAATCAGAAAATCACTCCATATCTTCCCAACTATTGTTTTCCATTCGATGGAAAAGAAAGTGAAAAATGTCTGCTGAAGGAATGAAATTTGCGAGTTTATTATCGAGAAGTTCAGGTTGACGGAACAAATAGCATCCGTTGCCATTCCCTTCTGTGATAGTACCCTTACGGGGATAATCACAGGGCTGATGCTATCGATCAAAGACGGCGAGGTACATATCAGCAACGGTTTGGTGGTCGGGCATAAGTTAGGCATTACCCTACCACAGATAGTATTTGCGAATATGAAAGTCAATTCGGTGAGTTGGTTATTCGGAATAAATATGTAGGAGGACATCTGCGAAATGTCCCGAGTGCCGCCGCAAGGACACGAATCTGTCAGTGGCAAGCTTTTTAAGGAGTCCCCAACCGCTAGTACGTAGTCCTCAATGAATTCTACCTGTTTGCCCTTTATTATTGTCTTCTTCAGTTCGTCACTTTTCTAATTATCGCACACTTCTGGGGATCGCGATAATAGATGAATGAGTCTATCTACTTTCTGTTATGTTCTTACCGTTTATAAATCCGTTAGGATGGCCACTCAGTCAGGAAAATATTTTGGCTCGCTCAATTTCTTCAATATTTTGGCAGAAATCGGGAAGAGGATAGATTTTCTTAAGAGGCGAGAATGTAAAAGATGTGGAAATCGATAATTAAATATAAGCACAATGTCACAAAAGTTAAAAAGAGACGTTTCAGGCGTGATATGGTGGAATATCATGATTAATAAAAATTGCCAATTTTTGTCACAAAAGTTGTGAGACTATTTTGTGCTTAAAGTGGTGCCATCGCGCGTGTTGACTGTGACAAAAACCAAAACCATAGTGGTACTGCCAACCGTAATGAAACCTGTGGCATCCACTGCGATGAGGGTTGATACGCATTATCAGATTCCAAACACTCAGGAGAAACATCAGAAAAAGAACGGCGTGTTCTTCGGGGAAATTGGTGAAACATTCTTGGAATTGGAATCTAGAAAGCGAGTGGATTGTCCTCACTGTTCTAGGTACTTTTTACAAATGTCACCTTGGCCTACACCTTTCTCTTCCCTGTTCTCCTGACATTTACCCTTCAACATCATGTCGACATGCATCCTCTCCGTAACTCCCCCGCTCACTTTTTCTATCTTGCTTGAGTTTCACTCATCTACTACCTCTCTTCTCCCACCATAGTTAAAACTTCTTCTTCGTCCATCCTACTTACTTGTTTCAATTACTTCCGTGCCTCTTTGTCTCGAAAACCGCAAATCTACACTCATCCTCTTTCTCCGAAGTCCAGGTTTAACGCTACCCTGCGTGCTCAATTATTTTCTTTAAATTTTAATCAACATACAGATATAGGAGAAATATGATTTATAATTTTATCTTTCTTCACTTTTTTTGTTTAAATTTGTTCAAGTCTTCCTGATGAATTGTTTTAAGGGGCACCGTTACCAAAGGAATATTGAATGCCTTGAATGAATATTGATGTTGATTGTTAATCCATAGACTGAGATCTCCCCAAAACCTGTTGATCATACTTTTTGGAACCCCTGAAGAATCTTACATGAAGTGTTAGGCTGTTTTCCTATCGTGGAAACTTTTGAATCCGTCGCTCTTGAGCTCTTAGTTGTTTCGTGGTGAACTACAGTCTTGATAAATAAAAACAGTTTCTGGCGTGACTTGGTGGATAATATCCACATTGAAATTGAAAAATAAACAACTTGGGTCTTTTACATAGAACATTTTATTTATGTATTTATTTATGTAACAAAGCAGCCAAAAACGGCACAAAGGCTTTTACATTGGCTGACATGTAATACACAATAAGAAAAAAAGTGCGAGTAAAAGCAACAAACAATAAGGAAAAGTTAACAAAATAAATGTCAAGAATAGATATAAGATGGCCGGAGAGCACATGCGCAACCAGAGAGAGCTAAGTTACTATCTGGCGTTTAAGGAAAGAGGTGAAAGTGTTGAGGGAGGAAGAGAGGTCCAGGGAAGGATACTGAATGCTCAGGGAATTAAATGTAGCGGAATAGGGAAGTCGATGGAATAAGGAACGTTAGGCTTTTCCACATTCTATGTGGAAAAGCCAAGTTGTTTGTTTTTCAATGTCAATACAGTCCTGATCTTAAATCACTATCCGTTAAAGAAACGACTGACACAGCATGACATCCTACTGCAACTATAATGTCTTCTCTTGGCTTCTCCTTGTTAATACGCTGCATCGATTTCCCCTTCAACATGTGCTCTTGACCGTTTGACTGGCCTCCAGCTTAGGAATAAAAAGAAAATTGGCCAAAGAGAAATTATACTTCAACGAGAAAGTAATAAAACGGGCATTACACCGACTTGCGAGCCGGGACAGCCCTGTCCGAGTATTTTTCCTATGTGAAATTTGAAATATTTTATTTCCGTTCACAAGGGTTAATTAATTTTCATTGAATGACGTATTAAACTCAAACCTCAGGGTAGGTACTTTCATTTAATTTCGCAAATGTTGTGTCCTGTATCGCGTACGAGGTTAATCTTATTTTTGCTTCCCGTGTACGTAAATGGCTTATTGGTTAGTGGCCAGAGCGCTGGTTTACTAACCCGTGGGTTCGGATTCGAATCTGGGTGACGCTTATGGGCACCTTCAGCTTTACCCAAGTCGTGTGAGTTTCCCGGCATCAGATCTTCGGGGGAAACCGTAGGCATTGAAAGTTGAACTGACCCTTCTTATATCCTGTGTTAATTTCACACCCTGCATTGGTATGAGTGTCAGGTGAGAGCTATATCATTACATATCAAACCAACCTTGAGTTTGATTAGTTTAAGTTTTTTTTAAATATAATGGGCAATCCTTGCGGAACTCCCTCAGCCATGAACCCGGGAGCCATTTGCAAAACTTAAGATTGTTTATAAGTTTAAGATATTTTTAAATAGATTGAAAACAATGAATATTTTTCAGCAATAAATTATTCGTCATTTTCCATAATTAATGGTTACATCAAATCTGTAAAATTCGTGAGAACGTGGATTGAGGAAATATTGAAAGTTGTGATTGTTTGTTGATAAGACCGTGATATGGAAGGGAGAACACGTTGGGTAAGCCGGGTGTAGTGGAAGGAGGGAAAAGAAACGGCTTCACACATACGTACAGGGACAGCATGAAGGCAAGACAGGCAGCTGTTATGGAGAAACGAAGGAAGAAACAATGTAGGACAATGAAAGAGAAAGTTCTCACGATACATAGACATAAATATTGGTTTACAGGGTTCGTCCGGAAAATAAGTGTACTGAACTCGGGAAAAAAAATTATTACACTTTTACATATCTTAAGCTAATATTCCTCAAAATAGGACCCTTGTGAGTCGATACACTTGTTCCAGCGGCGTTCCCATTCCTGGGACGCTCCCGCGAAGGCATCATCGGGAGCCTCTCGAAGACACGTCGTCACGGCCTCTTTGACGGCGTCCAAAGTCCCGTATCGCGTTCCTTTCAAACTCCTCTTTATCTTCGGGAACAGAAAGAAGTCCGGTGGTGCCAAGTCCGGGCTGTAGGGCGGGTGAGGCAGCGTTGCCACGCCGTGCTTGGCCGAGAAGTCCGACACGACAAGCTCGGTGTGAGACGGCGCATTGTCGTGACGCAGCCGCCAGATGTTTTTGATCGCTGGCCGGACGCGGGCGACTCGTTTTCGAAGCCTGTCGAGCACTTGGACGTAAAATGCAGCATATACAGTTTGTCGTTCAGGTACAAATTCGTAGTGGACGACTCCCCTTTTGTCAAAAATCCGGAAAAAATCAGTACACTTATCTTCCGGACGAACCCTGTAAGAGCTGTTCAAAAACTACCTTTGAAATATGTGGAATTATTACAAGGTAATCTACCAGTTAAGGTAGGTTTTTGGAAGAACGCAACTATCAAATAAATATTTTGTAACTCCAAACAAAACCCAATCCAGCACCTACTCTACATCAGGTCCCTCATCATCTTTATGTACTTTATTCCTCCCTTCATCCCTTCCAACATCCCTATTCTGTTCCTTCCCTTTCCTCGTTTGCCTAACATTCTCCCCTCTATTACAGTCTTCAACATCTGTAATAGAGGGATCTTTAAATAACATCTGTAACATATTTGAATATGCAGAATACCTAGACGGATTGATTGATGAAGTGGCTACTGAATAGGATGTTACTGATACTGTGAGCTTGTACTGGTTAATGTTCTGCATGATTTGACGATAATTGGAGTGCAAGTATCGAAAGATATATTGTTGCAGAAGGCGGGGGATCAGTCCTCACTTTTCCAAGCACCGCAGATCTTCTCAGTGCTCAGAACCAAGCGCGGCCGTGAAATCCACTCTGGCGTCCCCTCTTTTGCATTTCTCCCCTCCCCCTTCCAACACTCGACGTTTCAGTGGGTTGGTCGAGATGTTTGATCAGTCGCCACGGGAGACGATAGTGTGGGGTGGTGGGGGAGGTGGTGTGGGATAGAAACGAAGAGCGGTCAAATCCCCCCCTTCTCCCTTCCGGTGATTCCCCCCTTTCCATAGCACGACCTCCTGACCCGATTGCCCCCCCCCCATCACGCTCTTTTATTCACTCCCGTGACCCCTCGTCTCGGACCACACACCACCCGCTTAAGGCCGTCGCCCACCCAACCCTACCTTCTTAACATACTAATACGTCTCTCTCTCTCTCTGCACTCACCCACCTTCAACCCCTCCTACCCTAATGACCTCTCCCTCCTCTCCCCCCCCCCCATATCCACGCCCCCTCCCCCATTGTTGCGTGTCCCCGCGATACAGTTTGTGACTGCGTGGATGTTTTAGCTGCCATCTCCACCCACCATACCTCCTCTTCCCCCCCATCCTCCACACACCCATCTAAAACCTTTATTATCGTCTCTAAAAA
Source organism: Hetaerina titia (assembly GCA_037158775.1). NCBI lineage: Eukaryota > Metazoa > Arthropoda > Insecta > Odonata > Calopterygidae > Hetaerina > Hetaerina titia. The sequence goes on along the minus strand of CM073778.1, from coordinate 70,210,439 downwards.
ATCTACCAAATGGGCGCGATGCTCGCTTTTTTCCCTTACACACACACACACACAAAGACAATCCTCCCCCTCTCTCGCCCCTCACACCCTCCTACATTTCACCCTGCATGTCGCGGGGAAAGGCGTTCGCTTTTTTTCATTTAGTTCCCTCACTCCCCGCCGCGTCATGAATAGCGCTGTCGGGGCCGCAGTTGCACCTGCCCTCGGGCCCGACGCTGAAGCTTCGTAGTCTCTCCCACCGGCCTTCCTTTTTTTTTCTTTCCCTTCCACCCCCCCACCCTCACTCTCCCCATACACTCAAGAGCCATTCCACCGCTCCTCTTCCATTATTCCTCTCTAAGCCACCCCATCATGAAGTGCCCAACCTTCCCCCCTTCCCCACGCCCAACATCTATTTCCACCTCTCCGATGCCCAATGCCTGTATAACGTATTTCAACCTGTCTTCTCCCCCACAAAATTTTTCTCCCTTCCCCCAGCTCCTCCCTATCGTGACCATTCCCCCACTCAACCACCGCTCCACCTCCCGACCGTCACACTATAATGTCCCAGGCTCGAACTCTCTCAAACGCATTAATTAAACAATCATAATCGTCTCGCCGCAGTCATTGTACTGTGCTGCCATCGCCGCCGCGCCCTCAAGGTCCCCCTTTCCCTCCCGGCGGCTACACAACCCGTTCCGCCCGAGGGAGTCAGTCAGTCCGTCCGGTAATCGCGTGGATCTGTTTGGGCGGCGGTCGCGGTGTGCATAGAGAGTCATGCCGAGGTGGGTCGCTCGCGAGAGATCCAATGTGCGCGAGCCCACACAACGCATTATTATGGGTACTCGCCCTGATTTTTTTCTTTTTAATCTTCCGCAATCTTTTTCGCATCCAATAGTTTTCCCACGCTTGTGGTTCGCCTTCATTCCATTCCGTAGTGCTAATTAGAGTTGCAGTATTTTGAACCGTTGAAATCGGGACATTTTTGAGGACAGAAATGAGGGCACGTGGTAGTACTGATAATTGTACATAGAGTTGCAGTATTTTGAACCGTTGAAATCGGGATATTTTTGAGGACAAAATGAGGGCACGTGGTAGTACTGATAATTGTGTATAATCACCCCTCAACTGCTATCATAAAGGGTACAAGGGTACCGACATACGCATTTCTTACAACTTTTAAATACAAGTATGATTTCCGAAACAAACGAACAGCCACAGAAATGCTAAAAAAATAACAAATGTTATTTTATATAATTTGATGGTGTAAAAAGAGGGGATTGCTGGAAGAAATCTTAAGGGGCCAGAAAAGATGGATGCATAGCATATTGATCGGCAGTGGGATGTTGAAGACTGTAATAGAGGGGAGAATTTAAGGCAAACGAGGAAGGGGAAGGTATATTACAGAGATGTTGGACCGAATGGAGGGAGGAAGTTAGTATTCGGAGATGAAGAGGGATACTTGTTGTTGAGTAGGATGTTGGGTTGTACTTTGTTAAAAGTGGCAAAATATTTATTTGGTAGTTGTGTCAATCCAAAACCTATCTTAACCGGTAGATAATCTTATGATAATGATTTTATATACATTTAAAGAAATTACGGGTGAGTCATTAACGTTACTTTTAACGGAGTCATCCATTAGTGCGTATCAGAATGCAACAATTTTAAAGTGTAAGTTTCATTCATCTCAGTCAAGGCGAATGATTATTACGCTTTGAAGTCGTTGCATAATTTTTTATGCTGACAGAAGAATTTGAAGTTACGCTTTGAAGTCGTTGCATAATTTTTTATGCTGACAGAAGAATTAACAGAAAGAGAAATACTCATTATAGATGTTGCACATATGTTTTATCGCTGCTTTTACTTCGAGGGGTTGCTCCACTATATCCACAAGAATGACTTCATTGATAGGAATACAGGAATATGTTAATTTGACCTCAATATGCGGGCTGTAACCCCTAAGAATTTTGAAAATCGTCCGCGAACTGTTGTTGGGCAAATGAGGACGTGTGGCAGGCCTAATTTAGAGGTGGTATGCTGGCTGGTTGTTTCAATTCGGAAAAACTTCTTGAATGCAGATTGATTTTCCATAAATAGGTTACTTACTCTTTACCAGATTCCTATTTTTGCCTTGCAGTCATGACCAGCGCATATTTTAATTTTTTTTCATGTTTTTTTTGCGTCTTAACTTTGCATTTCTTCATTTCTGAATGATTATCATTATTAATGATATTTTTTACGGGGAAATAGGTGTTAGTCTACGCGAATCCTTATTCCAACAAACTAAACTATTTAATACTACTACGTATACGTAATTGAGAGATATATTATATTTACATCTGCTTGCATGGAACCCTGCGATGCACCGCTAGGGTAAGCTTCTGGCAGGGGTTGAATCCATGAAAATTATGTCACTTCCTTAATGTTTGTAACTAACAGAGAAGTCACGAAAATTAACGCTATGGAAATAACTTTAATAAAACAGCTTTGCAAACACTATTGCCTGAGTTAAAAAAAACTATTCTATGCGTGCGAAACGAGCTGCTATTGCGGATTCAATCGAAGAAAGTTTGATTTAGTAGAAAAATGGATAAACGACGTAACTCTTAATTATTTCATATAACCTTTATTTTGTTGTCCTAAACTTGCATGCTAACAGCAGCTCGTCGCGCATAAGTAGATAAGTGTGTGACACTTGGATACCGTCATGCATGTGCCTATGGTTAACATTATCTCAATTATTTGAATTATTTTACGGATTTATTGGAAACTAATGATTAAAAAAACTCATTTTTTTATGTTACACGCCTTGTGTTGAACCTAGCGGTGACTTGCAGAGTGCGATACGTTATATCTGTAGAAACGCACCCATGCAGTCATTCATTGTTTGAAATATCATTTCCTGACCGCCGTTTTTTACAGGCTATCTTGGCTCGCAGGGACTAGCAAATCCGTCTTTAACTCCCTAAAGAGCGGTAAGATGGTCATCTGAATGGATTTCAGGAACACTTGCTTTTAGTTGCTTTCGAATATCGTCAAAGAGGTCTGCTCCATACTGTTGTATCCCTCTTTATCATATTATTTTTAGGTAATCTACCGGTTAAGGTGGGTTTTTGGATGGACACAACAATCAAATAAATATTTTGTGACTCCAAACAAAACCCAATCCAGCAACCTACTCTACATCAGGTCCCTCTTCATCTCGGTGTACTTCTTTCCTCCCTTCATCCCATCCAACATCCCTATCCTGTTCCTGCCCTTTCCTCGTTTGCCTAACATTCTCCCCTCTATTACCTTCTTCAACATTCCACTGCCGATAAATACACCCTGCCCAATACATCCATTTTTCCCGCCTCTATAGGATTTCTACCGACAAACCTCTCTCCTCGCCCGCCATCCTTAGTACGTTAGTAATTTCGGTATCATTGATAATATTTTATTTTTTCCACGGTAAGCAAAACTGCCGATAAAATATCCCAGAGAGATCTGTCATTGGATGTGGGCACAGTTACTCGAGTAAGTGACGGCGTGATGGGAGTTGCGTGATATGAGAATCGAAATTTATAATATCTCAAGAGGCGTAGTAGCGCTATTAATGGACTCTCCCAGTGGAATCCACTTTATCCGACGCAGTGCCTCTCCACCTGTCTACGCCACTCCTCGCAGAACACCCAACCTTTTCCCTTACTAATTTCACCCTCACATTTAAGATAAGCGCGGTGTATATACAAATCCTTCGACCTGAGAATCACCATGCAATAGGTACACTTACCTCGCGTTGCGCGTAACGCCGAAGCTCCAGGTTGTTTTGCCATGCCACTGTACGATCGAAGGGAAGATTGCGTCTTCTGCTTATTAATTAGACCAGGGTGAGATGGCTTAAGCGCCAGCTAATTGACCTCCCTTAACCGCTTGAACTGGTTTAACCGGGCTAAGCGCGCAGTCGCCCTAATTCTTGCGTATCTCTGGTCGCAAGTACTTCCTGTAAAAGGGGTGCAAATTACCTCAGAAGCGGGGAGTCGCCCATAAACACTCACTACTTGTCTGACGAAGCTTTGCGATCTCAGGCCTGGTTTGCAAGCCTGGGTTTAAATCCGATCCCTGATGTTCTTGCTATTCGCTTTCGAGTCACGTAGTAATGGCCACTCTTTTGCGAAATATCGGGATGGAATTCGAATTCAGGAGTACCTAGCTTATAGAAGGTTTCGTCTGCTCAACTGAGTCGGGTATCCCAAAAGTATCGGGTTCGGGTCCTGCCGAGGACATGAGTCTCTCGCAATACGTAAACTGATAGAATGAAGGAAATGCTGGAAGTTCCGAATTCGATTCCATGACTTGTATATTGTCGCATCGTTTACGATAAGTATAAAAAAAGAAAGTTGGCACTTTCACATAAAGATTTAATATTTCACGGCCATGGTCCTGATGATGATGTGCAACATCTAAACAATAGTCGAGAAATCTTAAATCTTTATGTGGAAGTGCAAGGTTTCTTTTTTTTTAAACTTACCATGAAGGAATTCCACAAAGTTGAACCTGAAACTTTTATGCATCGTACAAGATTTACAGAACGTGGATGAATCAAGACTTGCATTCAATAATCACTCTGTGGCACCTTTTATAGGACGGGGTCTTCTCTCAATCAGTTATTGGAAGACTTGGTATCAATTCAATACGTTCTCGAGAGGGATGTCCACTTGAAAACTTGGGAGAATGGAAGCCCGGCGTTTGCCCGTTGTTGGGAGGAAACCACGAAACACGCGCAACGTTCCAAATTCCGTTAGATGACATTGATATATAAGGTATTACTGTATTTCATCATTGTCTTTTAAGCGAGTGATAGCGTACCGGGACAATATTTAGAATTGATAAAGACATTCGCTGTCACTGTAACTTGGCGATCTTCTTGTAGGGCACAAGTGGCGTAAACAACATAAAATTGCAGACTAGAATTCACGGGAGAAATATGCTCAGTAAAAAGTATTTTGAATAAAATAACAAATGAAAAATGTATGTTTCAAAACGTAATGTTTTTCCCAGATATTTGGTTTCTTCGTTTCCTTGATGGTACTAGAACCGTTCCTTCATCAATAAAATCATTATTGGTTCGATTTCTGCTTCTCCCAGTTGTGCGAGATCCATGTTACCTCGTATTCATGCCAACTACAGCAGTATTCCTGTTTAACAATATGGCATGGTCATTTAGAGTTCCATAACAGTTGCTGTTGTTACCACATATGTAACTGGGAGAAACTGCTAACAACTCATAAATGACTTAATGGCTAAACAGGTTTAATATCAGCACGGGAACGAAGCGAACCCTTGGATCATCAACAATATTACTCAGAAAGTTTTCTACTGTTTCCTTACTGCAATACTCTTTAATGGGAGCGGCCAAATTTCTCGTCCACTGTTCACTTTTTCAATGTGGACATGATTGAAGTCAAAACGCCCAAATTTTATCGGGGATGGGTGCCAGAGAAAAATTGAATTGGAGTGAGTAATCCTGAATAAAAGTTTTCCTTTGGGTGAGGAGATGAGAATCGCTCCTATGTCACCCCGAAGCGATAGAAAACTTCGATCCGCCAGGGCTTGCCTCAGATCAGAAACCATAACATGTCGCTGAAAAAAAAGAACACTCTGCCGTCTTGTCAACTTTTCGAATGGAATACCAAAATATGTTTCGAGGATGAAACAACTATTTGTTTTATTGATTAGTTTGTGAGATGGTTTCATTGCCACAAAGTTCAATCACCTTATCATGGTCGCGGTGTTGATGGTAGTGTCATCCTTCGGTGCGTTAAGGGAGGTCTTTTCCCCTCCCTCCCTTCTCCGCTTTTTACGGCCCCGCAATTCTTTTTACACGAGAGACGTTTTCAGGTGTGGCAATGAGTAATTACACCATGAAAACACATTTAGCAGTCGCGATTGTATGCATAGCATTTTTTTTTAATATTTTCAGGAAAATGAATCTCCTCATCAATCACGTTGGAGTGGGCCGTGAAATGGACGACAGGGTAACATTAGGCATAAAAAAAGAAGTCTTTGTTAAGTATTCGCACTCCTGTCTAAAAATATCGTATTCTCTTCTGGTGAGTTGATCTCATTAGAAGGGAGTAATGCAAACTCCTTCTATTTCGTTGCCAGTGTACTGAGAGAGCTACCGTTTTAAAAATTATTATCACGATTTAATTACACGGTTTCTGAACTATAACGTCCTATTTGAATTAATAAATAACGCGCCATTTCTTTTTGCAACGAGCTCCAAGATGGCCATGAGTTTTAATAATGAAAATCTCTCTCACATTCAATCGTTTACAAAAGCAGAAAACGGTAATGGGCGAGAGTAAGAAAGGTTTTTGTGCAAGTATAAATTTGGTGCGTGAAGAATAGGAGCCAAATTTTCTTAATCCTTTTAGATGTCTCTCGTCTTAGACTCAACTACGTGAAAAGTCGTGATGGGTGAACGAGACAACTATGCATATTTTCACAATAATTTTATGAAAAACCACCGGTCAGGTCGCGAAGTGACATCGCCAGGTACAGTAAAGTAATGAGAAAGAAAGAACATTTACCATTGTATTGAAGGAAGGGTAAATACGTGTACTACACGTATTATAAAAAATGGATCTATCTAAATACGTGCACTACAAAGATATATTACAAATGCGTATACACATGACATATGTATTCAGATTACACATGCACGTATTTTCTCCACTTTCTCGTATGTCGTACACGATGATATCCTCTAGCTTCGAAACTATTTACGTTCATGACATTATATATTGAAAATAAATATATTTATACATTGCGCATTCACGTAAGAAACATTTTTGTGTTACTTTTTTATGTTACTTTGCAAAACCGTCGCAAGGGCGTTTAGTAGAAAGTATTAGGTCAGCTGACATACTGTACACACCTACTAGGGTTATTGGCCCAGCATCACTTTTTATCGTCTCGTAGTGTCATGAATTTTCATTAAAACACAGTAATAAACCCGAAGGTCGGTTTAGTAGGTGATGGTAGAGCTCACCCATGTACCAAGCCCGACGGCGTGTGAATATTCACACATCAGGGTAGGGGGGCCAGTTCCTTTCCCTGTGCCGGTTGTGGTTTCCCAGGAAGATCTGGTACCCGAAATATCAACTAGCTTAGGTGGAGCTGCAGGTGCCCAAAGTGCCTTGCCCGGGAATCGAACCCGGGACCCTCCGGTCAGTAGTCCAACGCTCTACCCACTGGACCACCGCGACCCGAATTTTCATTAATTTCCTTTAAATAAAAGATTCTCTAAAATCAATTTTTTAAACTGACAGTTTTGGAATTTCCGCATTCGCCAGATCACAATCACTAATGACTTGTACGATTCAATTACCAAAATGGTCTATCATAGTCGAAATTTAAAAATTCGACCGGTAAAAAATATCACGATTCCGTCATCGGTTATTCTAGCAAAACTCATAGTCGAATTCTTGACATCATGGAAACTTTCTATAATGGAATGGAGTAGGAAAACGCTAATGATTTTCACTCGGGGGTGGGGGTTATTATCACGACTCAAGTTTCAACATACCCAAAGATGACACTGTGTTGAAACCTAGTCGGTAAAAATAGAAGTCCCGAATGGAATCTTCAAGTGCTTTCCTTCTCCCATTAATTATGGATGTGTCAATCGGAAAACCTGTGTTTTATTCACATGCGCATGGACAGTAATTCAGAGGCTGTAACACGTGCGAGTCCAGAGGCTGGCAGCAATAGAGACTGATTATCTTCTGAGAGTGAATCGGTTGAAAGTTTATCCCGGAAATATTTATATTTTGAATTATTTTCATTTCCATTGGAAAAACGTGCGTCTCTGTGCTTCCTGGTTTCACCGAGATAATAAAAGATTTCCTTTGGGTGAGGAGATGAAATCCCCTAAGCGACTTCATTCATTCGACTAATTAAATATTTCACCAAAGAAATATTAAAAATTTTGGCCATATTCTGGAGGAAAACACTCATCCGGGAAACAAAATGAAATTATAAACAAAAAACAAGGGAAGGCTCTTGAAGCACAACTTTCACAAAAAAAATATTCTCTCGCAAACTCAAAAATGCCTTCATTCCTTTACGAATTTGTGGAAATTCCATTTTATATGAATCACCAGGCAAACCAATTAAAAGATCCAAAAAACAAAACCTCTTTTCCTTATAGCGGATACTCACGTTGAACTCTTTTAATCACATTAAAATTTGTTATATACATAAATATATATTTATATTTACGTATCTCAGAAGTGTTTTTTTGACCAACTTGGTCAAGCAGTAGAATTTCGCTAGGTAAAGAGGTTTTCACAAGGAGGAAGGAGTTGATGACGGGGACGTTGAGTACGGAGGTTAAGAAAAGACTCGTAAAAACTTTGATTTGAAGCGTACGGCGCGGATACGTGGTCTTTGAATAGGCTGATGGACGCAGATTGGAGGATTTTGAAATGTGGGTATGGAGAAGAATGAAGAAGGTGAAATGGACCGAAAGGAAAACAAATGAGGAAGTACAGGAGATGGTGGGTGAGGAGAGGGGTTTGTTGAGAGAAATCCTATGGAGGCAGGAAAAATGGATGGAAGGCTTATTGAGTGGCAGTGGGATGTGGAAGACTGTAATAGAGGGGTGAATGGTAAGCAAACGAGGAAAGGGCAGGAACAGGATAGGGATGTTGGACAGGATGAAGGGAGGAAGGAAGTACATGGAGATGAAGAGGGACCTGTGGATTGGGTTTTGTTTGGAGATATTTATTTGGTAGTTGTGTGCATCCAAAAACTTACCTTAACCGGTAGATTACCTCATAATAAACAATATATATACACATACAAACACACAAGCGTTAACGTAATCGGAATTCGGGAATGATTTCCACAATGCACTCAAAGAGTAGCATACGAAAAAACGATTTATCATTAGTTTTTGATGCATGGATATATTTATCTTGATATGTTTTCGCGTAGAGTGCATTAAAAAAAAGTGGCAGTCATAATTAATGATGGAAAATTCGTAAAGAGAAATCCTGATAATGGACGTGCATGATGTTCGGGAATTTAAAATCCGACGGATGAGCGGAAGAAAGCGAGATATGAAGACGGTGTCAGCGCAATGCGGAGGGGGGAGAGAGGAGGTCGGACCCTGGCTCTTCCTGCCGAACACATCCAAACGAAGCAGGAGAAAGAGAAATAAAGAGTGGGAGGGGAAGGGAGTGATGGCGGAGAGGGAGAAAGAGAGAGTTGAGGAGGGAGCGACACTACCATCCCGCGTACTGCGAATCCCATTTAATTTATTCATTTTTATTTTCAAAGCAAAATCAAATGATATCCGTCCGCGGAGAGCGTGGAGGGATGATGGTTGGGTGGAGGAGAAGGAAATCGACACGCCGACAATGGTGGCAAACAAACGCGATCCCTTTGGGATAGGGGGTTAAGGGTCGCCCAAACGCTCTCGAACCTCCCCTTTTTTCCTCAAGGGACCCTCGGGAGAGAGAGGACAAGGGAAAAGGCTCTCCCGAAAAGGACTGCTTGGTGGGTGGGTGGAGATAAAAGGGGCGAAGGAGGTCGGTGAAGGGGGATGCAAAGGGATGGAGAGAGATTTTTTCACGGTCTTGCAAATTAAATCCTCCCGCTATCGAAGCGTTCGTTTTTGGGCTGAGTTGGGGGGGACGGGCGTCGTATCCATGGTGAGGGTGCGGGGCCATGAAGCGTAATTAGTAATGGGTGAGTGTGCACGGGTTTAAAGGAGGGAAGTGAACGGGGACCGGGAGGGGTTTGAGGGTCTGTTGCTCTCCATGAAATACAGGAGGGAAAGAGGGATGGGGGAAGGCGGAGGAGTTGTAACGGCGGTCGGAATATTGGGAGGAATGGAATGGTGGAATGAAAGGAGTTGGAACAGATAAATAATCGGGGGCAGATGAAGGGTGGAGGGATGGAGAAGGGGGCAATGCGCGCGCTAGTATAAAAAGGTATCCGTCGAGGGTGGTGGTTTCGATGCGGAAAGAGATGACGAGGTGGTGGTGGGGGGTGTGGCGAAAGATCGCTCAAACTCCCTTTTGATTCCCTTTGCCTCCCACCCTTCCCCCACTCCCTCCTCCTCCGCCCGCATGTTAATTAGAAACTTTACCCCTCTGTCCTTATCTCTCTCCTCCTCCCGTGGCCGCTTGCGAACGGCATTACTTCAGACCCTACTTTACCTCCTCACGACTTACTAAAAGACGGTGCGACGGTGTCGTCCCGTCGTCGAATTGACTCCGAAACTCCTCACAAAAAATGGTCGGTGTTGCGTCTACGTCAGTCCCCAGATTTTCCAGAGATAAAGTTCCGAGGTCTGTCATTCTGACATGTGTTGCCGTTCATGGGCCGTCCCCATAAAAAAAAGTGAAAGGATACCTTGATGGAAATATTTGACCGAGCTCCCGTACATTAAAAGTTTCTTCCGCGCGTGCAAGACTCCCAGCCAATAAAAATGGCCAAGCGCTGCAAATACCCTAGCTTCTCCCGTAAGTAATACAACTACTTCGCTATGCCTTCACTATGGGGTTTGGAGAGGGGTGTTTTGTAATTAATTACCCTTTGGGGTAATTGGTGATTATTTCAATCGACGTTTTATTTTCAGGAATTTCGTTTCGTATTATGCCGCATTTTCTCTTATTCTCGTTACTAGCCTTGTGAAAGGAAAGAGATCCCTAATTTATTTCGGTCTGTTGAGCAGTCATCCTCTAGTTCTATTTGGATATCTCTCGCCTGTCAATTTAATATGGAAGCATAATTCGCCATTTTTCCTGGTTGAACTCGTAACATTTGTACCTACTGGTTTATTTTTTTAATTGCAGCATATGATTTTTCGTTCCAGCGATGGCTTCCATACAAGGGTCGTTCATGACGACTCTTCACGATACATACAGTTAATATTCGTGCCTTAATTAGTTCCGAGCTTATCTGGAGAAGCGAGTTGCTCCGCGCATAGGTGTAAGTTTGGTGCCCATCAGAAGGCAGTTGAGCGCATCAATCTACAAATACGAGTAGATATGGGGATCTACTCGTACGTATGGGGAAAGAGAAAGGATTTCGAGGGAATTTGATTAGATTGAGGACCTATTTCATCTATTGCGGTGAATTATATGTCGCAGAATAAAGGCTTAAGTATTTAAATTCTCCGATCTAGTGTTAAATATTATTTTCTTTAATAATTTACAAAAAATATTTTTTTAGATAAATGTATTTTTAAGGTGATTCATCGGCTGTATGATGTGTGATTTGTATGTCTTGGACTGATCTTAAATTGCTCTATTTTTGAGATGTCTTAAAAATATGGAAGTGGAGAATTTCTTCAAGATATATACGTGATAATCATTATATGTACAGCTGTAAGCTATGTATATATAGTATGTGGATCGTGGTAGTCCAGGGGATAGAGCGTTAGACTACTGTCCGGAGGGCCTGGGTTCGATTCCCGGGAAAGGCACTCTGGGCACTTGTAGCTCCACCTATGTGATTTTTCGGGTACCAGATCTTCCTGGGAAACCATAATCGGCACATGGAAAAGAACTGGCCCCTCTACCATGAGGTTCCAGTTTCTACCCCTTTTCAAGGATTTTAAATGGGTTTTTTACCCCTTTACCTCAACCCTTACATACTAACCTTCTCCTCAACTGACGGTGGTAGCAACCCCTGCTACACACATTTTTTGGTGGATCATGGATTATCCGTGTAGATGTAATAAGTTCTCCATAGCGATACTCTGGGTTGTAATAGATAGCGATCCATGAAATTAATGAAATACGCAGGCAGGTGTCGTTAAAGCGTCATTGATGACATCATGTTCCGTAGAATTTCCTTTGAAATTCGAATGGCAGGGGATTAAGGTGAGCACAAAGGGCAATTTAGGTAGATTTCGTATTGAGCCCACCGTTCCGTGGTAGTCTTTGATAAGCGTATTCAGCTGCCAAACTCGAGACGGAGAGGAGAGTGTAGAGAGAGGTTTTTATTTTTTCTGCATCTGGGTAGATCGCTATGTTTTCGCGGCCCCCCGCGCGCATTGTCAACTTGAGACTCCTTTTATTTCGACGAAACAATGGCTTTGCTTCAACAATACATCCGAGGGCTTGGGATTTGGAAATGCGCGAATCCGATTGCCGCCGCCTGTCGAGATTCATTTGTTCAACTTAGAGCGAGATTTTCGGCGTCGCCTTGACTCATAAAAACATAGAGGGGAAAAAAAACGACCACTTTTCCCCTGATCCCCTGTTAAGAATGTCATAAGGGACGAGGTGCATCGAACACGCCCGGAATTCCCTGCTAAAACATTGTACAATTGTAGGGGAAGCAAAATGGGAAAGAGACCAGTGAACACTTGACTATATGTGGGTTAAAATACGAATGTCCAATAATGAATTGGAAACAGTCATTTGACATCCAGTACCAAAACGTTTTAGAGCGCCACCAAGTGCAAAAGTAAACATTACGTAAATATTTAAATGGGGATATGAATGAAAATCGATGGGGAACTCGTAAAATCAGTTACGATTTGGGTGTTGTCATTTCTACGCAATATACGTGAACTCAAAATCGAAAACAATTACTGCATATCTAATAACCAAATTGAATAATATGTAATTTTGTTTTCACAGAAGTATAATGCATGCATGCTTCATGGTATATATTGATACAAATGGTCCCTCGGTATGTTTATTATTAATGTATTGTGTTGTTACTACTATCCAAATACTTCCTGAAGTGAATGGTATTGTTGGATTTTCTTTGGGGTACATCTATTATATCCATTTTACGGCTTACCATTGTGTATCTGTTCTTTGAAGTGTTTAATTGTGTTGAATAAATCTACATTATATTAAAAATTCAAGTTAGTAATGTAACGGCGTGATTGGTGTGTCCCTCCTTCAATATACATCTACTAAATGCCCCGGCAAGCCGTCGCAAGGGCGTGTGGCGGGGCTGTTCGGGTAACACCCGTAATTAAGTAAAAAAGAAAAAAACCGCATGAAAAAGACACATTTATACAAGCCACGAACAAAACATGTAATGCATTCTTGCAAAACCCCCCCACTCATGCAGACACAAACTATCAACTAACTTAGACATGCACCAGCAAATATACCTGATGTCTTTGCAATGTTTAATTTTGTTCCGAATTGTAAATGAAATATTTTTAATATTTCTAAAGTGACTTCGGATTCTTACTATTATGATTCCTGATAGTTCTGGGAAAGGACGAGTATTTTTATCTATCTGTATTGGATTTCACAGTACATTCAGGGTACCGTTTGATTCGATGACTTTTTAACGTCTCGGGAAATGCGACTGCGTAGACTAGTCGCCGCCCGATTTCCAAAATTTGGGCCGGGAATGGACCCGGGCTTCCCCTCGTCCGCCCGCGGGTCTCCCGCGGCGACGCCTCTACCTTCTCCGGTGGAAACGTCTCCACTCTCCCCCGCCACTCTCCTCTTTCCCACAAGTCCTCCCTGGCCCCTCCTCGAAGCACAGCCACGCGGGTTGATCTCACTGAACCTTCCTCCTCCCCTACCCTCCGGGGGATCCCCCTCTCTCGCGCCCGGCCCCACCGCAACACCCGCGCGCCAAAGGGTCGTCTCCTCCTTCGATTAATTTGCTCCGTGTCCCCAATCGCATCAAAGGAGGGCGGGTACTCCCTCTCCCTATCCATCTCCTTCTCACTCTGTGGGGGGAGATGGAGGTTTCGGGAGTTTGCCTTAGTGTCGACTCCGTTTCGAGGGAGGGAGAGGGGTGTGGGTATTGCGTTTGGGGTAAAGGTGGTGGTGTTTGGGAATGGGGGTGGTTTTCCTCTAATTGATACCGGCAGGCATTTCGAGGTCCCGAAACGGTTTCTGGGAGATTATATTTTTTTTCCGTGGGGCGCAGCGAAGATTTTGATGGTGGTGTTGGGAAGGTGGTTTCCCTTAGCGTCCCTCTCGTATCGTAATCCCCTTGGCGTTCTCCTTCTCTTCCTTCCTCTCGTCTCAGCAACTCCCTTTGCCTCCCCTCCTACACACCAGGAACCACAAATACACCCCCACGATCTTCATCTTCCTCCCTTCTCACAAGGTTTCGTGTGGGGTTGTCACATTCCACTGGTGGTAAAGAGCAGCTGAGCCACGTGTGTAGTGATAATCGGTCGATTTTGCGATTCCTAACTGTATTGAAGTCTATGTGCATGTGCTAATCACATATTTTCGGGCCTGATAAGGTGGAATTGAAACATACCGTTACCCGAAATGATTTCAATTTTCCGTCGTTTGAAAAGGTACCAAATCATCCTGATCCCCTCACCTGCTCGAGCGGACCCTGTGCGACATGATTTATTATTGTTAGGTAATCTACCGGTTAAGGTAGTTTTTTGGATGGACACAACTATCATATAAATATTTTGTGACTCCCAAACAAAACCCAATCCAGCAACCTACTCTACATCAGGTCCCTCTTTATCTCTGGGTACTTCCTTCCTCCCTTCATCCCATCCAACATCCCTATCCTGTCCCTGCCCTTTCCTCGTTTTCCTAACATTCTCCCCTCTATTACCTTCTTCAACATCCCACTGCCGATCAATACGCCTTTCATCCATTTTTCCTGCCTCCATAGGATTTCTCCCAACAAACCCCTCTCCTCACCCACCATCCCTAGTACTTTCTCTTTTGTTTTTCTTTCGTTCCATTTTACCTTCTCCATTCTTCTCCACACCCACATTTCAAAAGCCTCCAATTTACGTCTACCCTGCTTCAGCGACCACGTTTCCGCGCTGTACATATACTACGCTCCATTTCTAAGTTGTTACGAGTGATAACGCATTAAAAAATGCGTATCATACTGACATTTTGTGAAAATGAAGATTAAGTCTCTGGCTACATGTTTTATTTTCTCAAATTTCTTTATTATTTTACTGTCGAAAATAACTATATGTTGAAATCATTAAAACTGGAAGGACATTTCTTTGAAAACCACCGAAGAGGTATAAAAATCAGAAAAGCACTGATGTCTATCATTATTTCTTTTAGTGTCATGTCATGTTATGTAACGTATACTTGACAGATAATCTCTGTATTCAGTCCCGAAAGTAAAGCAAACAGCGATATTTTCGGCGACGGAATGGTGAAAATTGTGAACGTTTTCTTCCATCTAGAAACAGGTGTAGTACAATGCAATACGGACTTAACCTATCACAAATTATATTTCACGTACGAATTTAGCGATGTGGGGCATTCAAAAATATTCTGCAACATACCAAGGAATTAACTTCAGCCTAGTTAGGTATTTCGATTTATTTAATGTTTTATTTTAGTCATAGATTCTCTCTAGATACGACTCCTTAGAGAGGTATTCGAAATTCACGTACTCTGGCCTCATTATCATTAAAGATGCAGTTGCAGACTTATTTCGTAGATGTTATGCCTTCTGTTGTTCACCATAAACCACATCGGTCACATGCTGGAAGTAACTCGATCGTGTTTACGTGTATCAATTATTAGTCTGAAACCTACAGGAATTTATTGTCCAGCCAAAATGGTGAGGGAGAATGAAAGAAGCATAAGTTCCCCTTGACGTGATTTTCCTCGCTCGTTAGAGGTGTTTTCTTATCGGAGGGGAACATCCCCCCTTGGGACGAAGGGTGCAGATAAATTGGGCCCGTTTGGATCCAATTAAATTAGCGCCATTATATCCTTGACGTCTAAAATTTTATATTAAATTCTATCTCCTTCGAGCACTCGGTTTGTGTGTTCACACTCGAAAGTACAATCATTCGTCAAATAATTCTTGTCCAGCGATCCGTGTTGCTATTTGATCATCAGAGGAAAGCAGGGGATGCGAAAATAATTAGAAAGACCTGGAGGAAAACTTAAGACTCGATGTTGATGAAATATTTTTTAAACAATGTTCACTGTTGAATGGAATGGTTTGAGACGTCACTTTGTGGAAGCGATTCATATCGGGAAAAGGGAGGAAGTTTCATATCGGAAGTTTCCGAAATGTTCTCTGTTCTGTTCTCTTTAGAATCCTTTTGGGGTAATCTCGTAGTATCGAGTTTCCTATGAGTAGTGTGAAGTCTGAATTCCTGGTTTACAATACACGTTTAAGTCCGGGAAATCAATGTTGTGTGTCACTCTTGCCTTTTTCTAACCACACAAAGAAAAAAAACTTGTGTTGTGGTAGACGGTGGCTCCAATAGTAGTTGCGCCGCTGAGGATAGTTACTGGAAACCCCTATGTTTTGTATCCTCTCCACTTCTTTTCCTTGCTGACACTGTTCGCTCAAATTATTATTTTAATCCAAAAATATCCCTGGAATCGACTATATAATTTCCTGAAAGAAAATTTTTATGATCGAAAAAACTGGAAAAATTGTAATTCTTGAACAGAATTCATTGCTACTCAAAATAACGATTACAGATAACCCCTGTCCATTTGAAATGCTTAAAATTAAATTAGCTGATTAAAGTTAAAAAGGCAAAAGTTTCCATTTTTTTTATTTATCCTCGGTTGAGATCTTCATTGTTCTCTATCGGATTTTTCATAATTAATGATTTTTTCGTTAAAATGGTGAAATACCGAGTCCCACGTTTTCGCAATTCGTCCACCAATGGCATTCTGTCTTCATTTTCCCTTTCTAGTATTACCAATCGCAGTCCTAAACCCGATTTAGAGTTCACTCATAACACTACTCTTTTAACTTCATCGCTGAGTGCGCTGAACTACTTCCTCCTACCCATTTCAAAGTAGAATAACGACCTACCTCCTTCCCCTCACTACTACTCCGTGCACCCCGTGCACCCATTCTCATTTTGTCGCTCACATGACATACGTTTGTACTCCTTTGTGGTGAATTTACTGTCCAAAAAATATAATGATCGATTTCAGCTGTCATCTAACACATTTGCGGGTCGCGGTGGTCTAGCGGGTAGAGCGTTGGACTGCTGACCGGAGGGTCCCAGGTTCGATTCCCGGGCAAGGCACTTTGGGCACCTGCAGCTCCACCCAAGCTAGTTGATTTTTCGGGTACCAGATCTTCCTGGGAAACCATAACCGGCACAGGGAAAGGAACTGGCCCCCCTACCCTGATGTGTGAATATTCACACGCCGTATAGGGCTTGGTACATGGGTGAGCTCTACCATCACCTACTAAACCGACCTTCGGGTTGATTACTGTGTTTATGGTTTTTTTCTAACACATTTACTAAAGTATTCTAATACACCCGTGTCGGCCCTCTGCTAATAATTCGCACCATCTACGCGTACGCACTTTATCTCCTCCTTTGTTAGCCTCACTTTAGTTGCTGTTCGTACGTTCGCGATTCTTATTTTCTTTGTTTTATCTTCCGCTGTAAAAAAGCAATACCGTTGCACTTACCTGAAAAATGTCCGTTTTAAATAAATAAGACATGGAGATAGAACGATGGCAAACTTAGAAAGGCGAAATGTAAATTTCTCTGGCCACTTGGCGAGTTATACTAATCTCATTAAAAGACATAGGAGTTGTAATAATAATTTTTAACCAATAATTTTAATCAATTAAATGAATGTTGATTTTAAGACTTTGAATTTTGGAAGTCGTTGAGCGTTGACTCTTGAGAGTCCGGCGAAATGCACGGAGTGTTTGTTCATCAGCCATTAAGTTGGTTTATTTTCCCATAAAATTCATAACGTGGGAACATTTTTATCTAGTCCGACGACGTCACGTATTTCTCCAGCGATTCGTTAATGTCTTCGTATTCTGCACACCGTCTGTATTTGAGGAATGCATATTTTGAAAATTACGCATGAAAAAAAAAACAAATTACACTTACATGCTCCGAAGATTAATGACTGTGGCGTTTCCTTTAGACACGCCGTTAATTTGATTCTTGTATCCGTCACTGTCGGTTGAATTCCATCTTGCCCCACCGTGCGCCATCCATCGCCTCCGTTAATTGCGAACCAATGGGGAATTTATTTAACGTGCGGAAGGAATACCATCAAGGCGTTGAGGACACCGAAGTACCGCCATTTGAAAACGGTCGATGATGTTGGAATTCCATCACTGCGGAGATTCAAATTTATTTCGGTTGAAGAGCTTTTGCCTCCTCGCGAATGGAGTACCGTTTTCGAATTAGGTGTAAGGGAAGGCGGAATGAATAATATTGGAAAAAGGAGTCTCAGTTGTTAACTTAATGCTAAATTATCCACAAGAAATTTAAATATGACCGGAAAATTATAAACAGGCCTATCAGAAAATATTTTATTTTTTTTTTAATGCAAGAATGGCACGCAAAATCGCGAAGCGTTCCTCATTTTTAGGGGACGTGGTAACCCAGGGCTTGTTGAACTACTTACCGGAGGGTCAGGGTTCGATTCCTGAGCATGTCTCTCTTGGGGCTCTCGGCTCAGCTTCACCCATGCTGGATGCTTTTTCGGGTTCCAGAATTTCCTGGGAAACCATAACCGGCACAGGGAAAGGAACTGGCCCCCCTACCCCGATGTTTGAATTTCACACGCCGTCGGGCTTAGTACTTGCTGAACTCTACCAACACCTCCTGAACTGACCTTCAGGTTGAGTACTGTGTTTATGGTTTATGTATTCGTACACACACATACATTCAAACACACACACACATATACATTCAAACACGAAAACTCGCCAAATGGCGAACATACGTGAAAACTCATTCACTTGGAAATAGATACAAGGAAAATGGATATGAACACAAATAAAAGTGTGTTTTATAATGTGTGTGTATGTTCTTTGTGTAACTTATGTGTTCCTATACCTTTCCTAATATTTATTTCCAAGTGAATGATTATATGGTTGCACCCCCGAAAATTCGAGACCCAGTGAGTCCCTCTTTTATGTGTTTCTGTGTTTGTGTCGACAAGTCCATTTATATTATTGTACACGTCCGTGGGATTTTCAAAAAAGTGACAAAAGTGTTATATATATATATATATATATATATATATATATATATATATATATATTTATATTTATATGAAGAGAATAAACACACACACAAAGAAAAAGACTCGACAATTTAAAATTTCGGTGGTATAGGCCAGCTTCATCAGAGGATAAGGAATTACTCCTCATATTTATTCTTTCAATGAGTGATTATTGTACACAGGAGTCGTCTCATATAGAAGTCCAAGTGAAAGCTCGACATTTGCGTGTATTATACCATGTCATATTAGTGAACTCCCACACGAGTCCACTATTGACTATCGGCCAGTTCGATTTCTGGTTTAGTTAGCCACCGTCCTAATCGCGATCCTAGTGAATTCGATCATGTCGACGAAATCGTTCCAATATGAATAGTCTATCATAGATTATTACCAACGGACTATTATCGACTAGCATAGAGTATGTAGGATTAATTCCTGTTTTCGTGGTTTATATGGATGAGAACATTCCCTTCCCTTACATTTAAGAATTCCTTGTTCGCAGAGTAGTTTTTTCGGTGTGCGACGCTCGCTTCGCGGTTACCGTGACGCGTTGTTTGCCGGCGAAGCCCAAATTGCGACGCCATTAAGCTCGACTCAAGTCCTCCTGTCTTCAATTAACCCCCGGCCCTTTCGCTCCACCTCCCATTCCCCCTCTCCGGAGGAAGTGACATTCGAATTGTGTGTGCCATTGTATATTAGCCACGAGGGCTTGCCGACCGATTCCCAAGGAAGGGAAGGACTCGAACAGCCTTGCTCCAACTCCGTCTCCGCCCCAAGGATCCCTGTGGTGTTCTCCGGAGTAGGCGAGACATCAAAAGACCGGGCGAACGCAATTACTCACGCCGATATAAAGGATCCCCCCCGCCCCTTTCCGTCCCCCTCACCCTCGATACCCCTTCACCAAACGCCCAAAATCCTAATCTCGATGTCTATAAGGCTTGCTGATCCGGAGGCGATGTTTGGACCATTATTCCCTCAACTCCTTGGACCGTGTCGCATAATAGCCAGGCGGAGAGGTTTATGACGTTCATTGATTGGCTGTGATTGCCAATTAATTCGCGATACCCATGAATTAGTGAACCAAGGATTTTGCCAGGAGAATGGCCAAGTCATTGTGGTTCCGTTTTTTTTTAATTAAATCCAGAAGATAGTAGTCCACCATCTGTCTGGGTAATGTAACTGAAAGTGAAGAATCGTTCAAAGTACATTATTTTATTCTCCAGGGAAATAATGACCGTATAAGGATATAAATGGGTATTTTATTTTGAAAAGAATGTGCTAACTCAATGATAAAATCCCATAATCATTGGACTGTTTAGCAGAATAGCCTTTCTCCCAAAAGACGTTTCAATATCCATATTTTCGTTATCACTAAGAACAGAGAAGTACATGTATTATTACAATCATTAAATTTTCTCTCCAAGGATGGTTAAATGAAGACATTCTTTGTGAGCATAGGAGAATAGTTGTTGGATAACTGAAACAGCGATGTCGATGATGATTACATTACGAATATATTTGTTATACTTGCACTAATTGCCATTTTACCAATAATATACTACTCCGACATATCATCCCAATGAAACTGGGGAAATTTGTAATTTTCTCATGTTAAGTAAAATAAGTTTACTCTTTGTATTGTTCTCATTTGATTGTAAGATACTTAATGGTAAAGAGTGACGTAATCTGGTTATGTAGGATAGATGGAATTATGGTGTCTTACACAATGATCTGCTAGCGGAACATTAAATGTGAGAGGATATTTGACCATCTTTGAGATTGCTGTTAGAAGTTCATTAAGGTCTATGAAATGCCTTGCGGGTAGTGCTCAAATAATAAGTGCTAGCAGCAGGTCCACTTGTAACAATGCCATAAACATGATACTGAAGAGGTTCATTAAGCTTGTATTTGTTGCCTAAGATTTTATTAGTTTCACCTGTTTCCTAAGCCTAATGGAGTTTGTTGGAAACTCACATTTGTGAATAACCGTTGAGCATTTGTGTCATTCAGTCAAATATAACTTGCTGTCGGTTGTGTTTCACTCGTTTCTTGCTTGATATTCGGCGGTAAAGTTATTTGTGCGATTTAATAAATTTTGGATTTTCTCTTTTTCTGCTCGACAATTTCCATTTCTTTCGTCTGTTTTATCTACACTGCTTATTTAAGACTTCACACAGGTTTTAATGTATGGTTTACTGGGAAATCGTATCAAGCCCCGGACAAAAACGTACAAATCGGTGAAATTTCGAGGCCGTAATTGGTGGCATTAATCGTCTAAGGACGCTGGCGTCACAAAAGTGGACGAGGATAATACCGTTTGATACCCGCGCGCCAGATTAATTAGTCAGAAAAAGGGCCACCCACGAGGTCGGCGCCACCGGCTGCGGGCAGGGAAGGGAAAAAATGACGAACGCACGATGGGTTGCTCTCCCATAACCCTTTCGATCTCTCCTCATAGGATCTTGCCATTCAGCAATATCCCTTTTGAGGAAAATTTCGTGAGGTACCCAAAGATACGGATTTTTAAAAAATAATAAACAATCTCTCTGTGGCGAATCGAAAGATGAATCTCTCCACACCCCTCTCGTAAAATTTTAACCGAATGAAAAAGTGCGGGAAAAGGAGTCGTAATTGCATGCCTCTCGGCCTTCGCGAGAAGAGGATTTTTGGTTCTCCCATTCCCCATCAAAGCCGTAAGGGAGAGCTCGGTGGTTAAAAAAACTAACCCCCTCCTCGTCGTGGCAACGCTATTAAGTTATACGAGGCATTTTTCCTGGTGTCTGGTAGAGTCGTTTCCACACCCGAATTTTCGGTCGTTTCACTCTTTTCTCTCTCTCTCTCTCTCTCTCTCTCTCTCTCTCTCTCTCTCTCTCTCTCTCTCTCTCTCTCTCTCCTTCCTTTAACTTCACCGGCCGCCTCATTCATATCCATTGCGTCGCTCCCAAAGAAACTATCCTCTTTGTGCCAGGGGTTATATTAATTCCCGGGTAATGCTCGCTTAATGTCCGTCGCTCAAAGGTGGTCGGTCGGTGGTGATGGAAAGCGGTGCGCATCCCACGCGTCCGTCGTATTAACTCCTCGAAAACGGTGAATGCTTCTCAAGTAGCGATGGCGTCGCCCCCTTTGGAAAAAAAAGATCGGGTCGCGTCATTTTTCTCTTGTCTTTTTTATGTCGGGATGAAATCCATGGTTAGGCAGGGTAGGGCATATGTGTGTAATGGGAAGAAGTTCATAACCATCTACTGAAAGTTTTCTTCATTTCCACCGGATCGCTTTCAAATTGCGGTTGCGGATTTTACTCGAGGAATTCATCCGAAAAAGTGGTCGTAGGGGTTAATTTATGAGTTACCCACGGAGGAATTCGTCCCCTCGAGACTTTTCGACGGCACGAGTTGGCAATGGAGATTGGTGTGAGGGCGGGAGACCCCCGAAGTCTTATGGAATATTCTGTATCACATCCGGTAGGAAGCCACTACCGTGGGCCTCCGAAGCCGCTTCTGTGGAATTGCTTTCGGTATTGATTAGAGCTCACTGGGGCTCTCTTCCTTCCGAAACCACACCTGTGAATCAGCCATTCGTTATCGCTCAGAAATATTCTGTATATATCTGTATATTATCTATATACCTGTGTAACAATATTTATATCCGGTGATGTAGAGTGAATTATACTAATGTTAGTAGTCTATGATGCTTTATGTATGTTTCGTTCATCTGACAAACATTTAACACGGCGTGTGAACCGTTATGCTCCTTTTTCCCTTTGGCGCCTCGAATGTATAGAGATACTAATCTTATTGCCAAAAAAATCACATAACTTGGAAGAAGTAGGGTATGTCCAAAGTCAGTGGGAATCGAACCAGGTGCCTGTGGTGAGTAGCCGAACGATTTTCCAACATGGGTCCCGCAGGGTCACTGGAGTTAACGCACCTGACATTTTTCGTAATTGTCTCATTCTCGCGAACCCTTTTTGTTCGTATGACCCGACCGGTTTCATTTTTTTCCCGTTCCACTCCACCGGTATCCAATTACGCGTTGGACGGCCGCACTTTTGGCCATATGTAACTGCTATATGTGGGTAAGATGCGGCATCCTCAATTGCATTGGATATGAGGTAAGCGTCGAGCGCGGCAGGTGGGCGACAAGTGCTTGCCGTGTTACCTTTCGTATCGTTGTTCCGCGTGGTTTATGAATTCGGCGGCGAATCAATCGGTCTACACCCCGCCGATCTTCCCCCCCCCTGCGTACAGAATGGTAAAGGGGTTGTAGGCGTCCCACTGCGATCTCCACTTCTCATTAGCAATCATCATCCACCCGATGGCCCTTTCAGCGAGTCGACATTTGTCCCGTCCCCTCGATCTCCGCAACAGCGAGGGTCTGGCTGATATTTTGGCGGGGAGGGCAGAGAGGGTAGAGTAGGGGGCGTGGCTCGGGCCTCATTGAGCCAAACCCGCGGGGGTCTGTCTTAATGACACCTTCCTCCTTCTGTGTGATCTTCCTTCCTTATTTCATACCCTTTCCCCTCCATTCTCTCCTCCGACTTCCCTCGGGGTCATTCGGGGGGTGGGGAAGGGGTAGTTGGTAAGGACCTTCCGGGCCAGTGGCCGGGTATTAAGGAATAGCGGAAGGTGGGGGGGAATTCACCGCGTGTCCTAAGTGCGGACCCCCCACGTTTTGGGGAGTGAGGGGGGAATCGAGCTGGGATGGGAATCCTTTTCCCCAAGGGGTAAAGGGATTTAGGGGTGTGGGTAACTGCGGGGCGTATGGATGATGCGATTCGCGTTGAAATTAGTCGAAATGTGGAAATTGATTCTTTTAAATGAGGTGAAAGGAAGGAGTTTTATCGGTAGAAAATGTGAAGTCATTGTCAAGGTATTTGATGAGTTTTAATATTATTTTTTTGTTGTATTTGCAACGTCAAAATGACATTGTAATAATAAATCATCTGCAGGGTAAAAAAATAGAGATTCGGAATGGGTTGGAGTGATATTTTCTAATTGAATGGTAGTGTAAAAATGTTGTTTTTTTAACTTCTGTTTTTTCTTGTGGGAAAAGAAAATGTCTTCAGTAGCTATGTAATGCCTTATTAAATTGCTTGTTCGAAATATGTGCATTTTCCTTTCAAAGTCAATGCCATTGTTTACGTGCCATGCTCGCAAGAAAGGAATTTTTTAATTAAATGTTCATCTCCTTTGTACGCAAAATTATTGTTGGAAGCAATCATGATCACGAACTTTCATCATTTTTAGTCACATTTTACAACCATACGAACACATTAACATTGACATTCATCGGGAGTAAGTTCGACAAGTGAGGTAGGGGAACGAGGGAGGATATAAGGCCTATTGACTAGAATAGTCAAAAGATAGTTTGCAGAATTTGAGCGGAATTAAAGAAGTGTCAAAGTTTAATGTAGGAGGGTCAGGTTGCATCTTGTTACTCTTGGTTAAAAAATGTAGCGTTATCTACTTATATTCTGTCTCCATCAAAACTTTGTTTAACAGCTGACTGCTTAACTAATAAAAATTGCTAATTATTTTCAAGACTGGAGAAACACCCGAAAACTAAAAACTCACTTTCGTGAGCATGAACTAACATCCATCCCGATTATACACATACGACTGCTGACCGGAGGGTCCCGGGTTCGATTCCCGGACTCGGTACTCTGGGCATCTGCAGCACACCCAAGCTATGTGATTTTTCGGGTACCTGATCTTCCTGGGAAACCGTAACGGGCGCAGGGAAAGGAACTGGCCCCCCTACCCTGATATTTGAATATTCATACTCCGTCGGGCTTAGTACTGGGTGAACTCTGCCATCACCTACTAAACCGACCTTCGGGTGGATTACTGTGTTTCTGGTTTTTTTTATACCACTAACCACAGTAATCAATTCTGATGTTTGGTTTTATGGCTCTGGGCAGGGAGCCCACATTTAATATGCTAAGCTCAATGTCGTTTAAAATTCTCACGATGAAAGTAGTGATCCAATGAATTATTTTTCCCTCGTGCCGGCTGTGATATACCAGGAAGATGTGGTCCGCGAAAAATCACACGGTTTGGGCGTAGCTGAAGTTGGCCAGAAGCGGAATCACCCCGAATCTAATCCGGACCCTCCGGTCATTAATCCATCGCTCCATCTAAGTAGACTACCAACTACATTTGTTAGCTGGAAGTATGAACTAATAATCGAAAATTGCCGATAACCGCACAACTCCCTCGGAGGCTTTCTGTGTGACGAAGGGGATGAAAAAGATGCGAGCATCGGGATGAAATAAGGTAGGGATAGATAACGTCACATGCAAGTACTTGCTGCAGCCTTTTATGATACTTAAATATCGAACTAAAATCGAAACCAAAAGTCCGAAAAAAGTTAAGTAAATAGAATACTAGAATTAGCAGAATTGATCCAGCGCAACAATTATCAATGTATTGCTTATGTTTATTAATATAAGGTGATCTATTGGTTAAGGTAGGTTTATAGGCGTGTATTTGCACGTGACTCGTATGTATGTACTATATATTGATATTTCTGCATGTATGGCTGGTGCACTGACACCCCAGTGTCACACACCCTTCGGGGGGGTATTGTGCAGATAGATGTAGATGAAGGATTCTCAGCCCCCTCCCCTCCTCTCTGTTTCTCCCCCTTTTTCAAACCCCCCTTGTATACTCTCCGTTCCCGTCTCCCCCACCGCGAACTAAACTTCTTCCCAGCCGGTCTCCATACCCCCTTGGGGTGTGCGAGGGCCAATAATGCCTTCTCCCCCAATCCGTGCTTGCCTTTTTTGGCGGTGGCATTGTCGATCCCTCCAACCCCCTCCAGCCCCCTATCCTCTCTCTCCCCACCCCCCACCTGTTGCGGGGAGGGAGCCAGCGACCTGAGAGATTAGGGGTGTCGAGTGGGGGAACGCCTGTTGTGCGTGAGTGGTTTCGGGGGTCGCCCCTGGGGGATCAACGACGTCGCCTGGAGTGGTAGGCCTGTCGATGCGTGGCCAATCAAACCCCTCCGCCATCACTCAATCGCCCCCTTGATTTTTATGTATCTCTTTCGTTTCCATTCCGGATCTACACCAATCCATTTGTAGATTAGAGGTATGGATTCGAAAGAAAGGGTTTCGAGTATCATATGTAGACCTTTAAGCGAATGTACCCTTGTTTATTCTTGCTTTCGGTGAGTGATAACACCCTGCAATAAATGTTTTACTCTTTTTGTTCTCGTGTGAAATGATTTTTATTTTCAATTTTTGCTCAAACCTAATGTAAATGGAAACTATCTCGTTTTTATAAAATTTTAATGAAACACACCTAGTTTTCTCTTTTACGATATTGGGGTGGAACTTTTGAAAATTTCACCCTGCCATCCAAAGGCTCTGCGCGTATACATTGTTCTTAGAGAGTTTTCAAAGTTTTGAGAATCGTTTAAACAAAACCCTAAAATGTTCTAGTCGAGTGCGTGTGGCCAATATATCAGGACGAATTACTATCCATTAGGGTTAAAATCGTTCTAATTCCCACCTATGAATGTTATCTGGGCTAGTTTACGCGTTGCGATGTTTATCCAGAATTACCTCGAACGTGTTTCCAGTGGGGAAAAAATACTCATTCAGGAAAAAAATTGCGAAACTTCTAAATATCCCCTTCCAATAGGTTCAAAATTTCTTTTAGTGTTACTCAGCTTTTGTGCCGGAGGTAGTATTTGATTCTGCGTAGATTTATTTATATGGAACTCTTCAAGTCACCGCTCGGGTGTGAGGCAGGGGGTGATTAATCATCAGCCTACCCTTGACGTACAACACCTTTCCCTCCTAATGAGGTCGGACATTGTTCTACGGGGGTGATCTCTAATTTTACGGAGAGAAATATTTCGTTGGTCAGTTACAGCTTCTACAACCTCTAGACAACTCTTACATTTGTATGAAAATATTTACTCAAAACTCATCTATCATTAATTTGAATAGGTGTGTGGTCATGTATCATTAATGATTGACCGGTGCATATGTATCTGAATGTTGGTCCAATATAATATAAATAAATAAATAAATATATATATATATATATGTATATATATTACATTGGACCAACATTCAGATACATAAGTACCGGTCAATGTATTTGACCGGTGCATATGTATCAATTTATTGACGATCATGATTTCTCCATTAAGTGGCACCATAGCGTGGTCGTCAA
The DNA here is from genome assembly GCA_037158775.1 of Hetaerina titia. Lineage (NCBI taxonomy): Eukaryota > Metazoa > Arthropoda > Insecta > Odonata > Calopterygidae > Hetaerina > Hetaerina titia. The sequence continues at coordinate 70,183,315 of CM073778.1, read as the reverse complement.
GTAATATCAATTATCGAATTGCTCTGTTTCTGTTTGCTATGCAATGGAGAAATTTCGCCGAGTGACGGTTAAAACTGTGTCTCACATTAAAGAATTCTTGAGATAAGTTCATCAATAAATCCCCCGAAATGTCTGTCTGAGATTCATGTTTTATTGAAATTCGCTACAGCCTCTTTATTTAAGGATCTTGAGAGCAAACTGCGAAAAATACTGATGAATGGTCTTGTTTCATGGAAACCTAGCCGTTCTGACGCTAAAACTGAACAAATACTTCAATACTTTCTATCATCCGCGCCATTTCTGCCAACTATTTCGTCTTATGGAGTCTTCGCGGAGTAGGTAGGCGGGCAGTTGGTAGTTCCTCGCCAAATGGAGTAAGCGTTTAAATTGTCCATTGAACTTCGATGAATTGGTTTTTGCGTCATCCTCAACGTCCTTGAAAATTGAGATAAGTTTCAGAATACGTGAAGTATGGGGAGTAATATCCTTAGCTTTCTAGGACGCACTATCAATGCACCCCTTTGTGGACTGGTCTGCAGTCGAAAAATTGGTCTAGTTCTCTAAAGCGGAGATTCATCCTTGAGACTGTGTATTCTTAATCCTTGTGGAAATGTATCAGGGGATATATTATGCTTTATAGAGAAGTGGACTTGTTGCATTTCAATTTGCAGCTATTAGAGAATTCAATTCTCTTGTCACCTCAAATAATATTTTCCGCTCCAGCTGCCAGAGCTGAATCACACGCGGATAAACTCCGTGAGTAGAATTGTGAGGGGCCGCTTCATATTATTTGCCAGTTATAATTTGAATGCGGTGAGAAGGGAGTGGATACCGGTATTAGGTGGCATAGCCAATTTAACATGATTGCCTTGCAATATATTTTCTTACCGTACGTAATATAGTATCTATATACGCTAGCATCTGTTGCTAGGAAATGAATGATCTCATTAAAAAATTCACGGAAAGTAAAATATCATTTTGAAAAGATACGTCCCAATGGAAATGTGGTGTGACCGAAGAGCGATGGGTTTTTTAATGGAAGGATCCAATCAATAATAGAAAGGTGTACTTCAATGTGTTTCTGATGGGAGGCCTCAGGGGTAAAAATAAAAACTTAATGGGTTTCAAACCTGAGTCGCATCGGCCTGCTGAATTCAGTAATTTAGGAAACACTTATCGCGAAAAATAAGACGGAATGCTTTAAGTGATTTTTTATTTTGACGTTACCTACCTCTGAACGAAATGGTGAAAAGGATGTCCATGGATGGCTTAATGAAAGTAAATGAGAAACTGGACTTGTGTGAAAAAATTGACGTACTCGGAAGTTCAATAGGTTTGATATCTCTCTCTAGATACTCCTCGGTATAGAATGGGGAGACCAGGGGACGGAAATATTACGCGAGGTAGTTTTATACATTATTTGTTCGTATGAGTAGCGCTCTCCGAGCTATATGAACTAAGTACGGAGAAGGGGGCGTCAGATTCATAAACAAATTGGTTCTAAAGAATGCTAAGAACAAACACACACATTGACACCAAAATCCTGGTGGGAAACTTTTAGCCATGCAAAGATTCAGGGCCAGATTAAAATTATTTAAAAAATACCAATCGTCTGATGTAGAAGATGTAGAGATCGAAGACGTCCGACGTAGAAGATGTCATTCAGACCCCATTTACATCGCGAGTGCAGACAATTGACCATTTTTTTTGTAGAACGAATAACTATTTTAAAATTGAAAATCATAAAATGGTTTTAGTTTCAATGTTATAAAAACAATAACTTATTATGCAATACGCGCTGCAATGCAATTTTCTCAATTCTGACAACAAGATGCATCCATTTATGTGACTATTTAGATTGGGGAAACTTACTCTGGTTAAGTAATAATTTACAACAATGAGTGGTAAATATTTATATTTCCCTTTTTTGCGATTAGCCCTCATTTTAAGGAGGCAGGTAAAAAGTAATTGATTAAAAAAAACATTAATGATTTCTGAGAGTTCACATTTTCATTTGCCGTAATTCTTAATTTTGTTCCAGTCACATGTAGTGAAAAAGTTATTAATTTCAGGATGTGATAACTTACCCCGCATTCTCCTAAATGTGGGCATTAGCGAACCGAAAGACAGCCCGCCATGTCACCCAAAGACAATGAAATGAATTTAGAAAATAATTGCTCCAAAAATGATAGGTATGTACAAGGCTTAATGAAACAACCTCGTCACATCACTCGTTATCGGTGCTATGTGTTTGAACGTAATCCATTCCTCAACTACGTGAATGCCAGTTAATGGCGACAAAATTGACGATAAGGGTATTTTTCTACAGATTAATCTATTATGTTTAACCTTTTAATCGAGTAGTTTTTGAAGCAATTTTTTCCGCGAAGAAATGTTGAACATATTGTAATTGTATTTCGGAATTTTCTGCCAAAATTGAAATCCACGGTTTTCATTTGAATTATGCAGTTCAGTCTTTTATTACTCCTGGCATTACTGTGTATATCAAAGCAATAATTATCTAACATTTTTCAGCTACTAGATTCCTTGCGAACCTTCAGTAGAGTGAGAGTCCCAAGAGATTATTCCAAACAGGCTTATACGTTACTTATCAAGTGATGCATTTCCATAAATGGTATTAGTTGCATTACAAGATTTCACACTTCATTGTCGAATAACTTAAAGCTGGAAATTGAACCTTACATAAGACGGGATTATGAATTTGTTAATAATTCTATCAGAGAAATAAACAATTTCCGACAAAGATTATATGTTCCTAGGACCGACATAATTTATCTTGATATATTTGGGTGAAAAACATTTTCTTCGTCACTCTCGTGCCTTTGCATTCATTTAATGCATTTCCATCCGTCTTCATTTCATTAACGTTTGATTTGAACAAAAGATTTGAAACATCTCCCATTAACATCTACCACTGCGTCACACCCTGCGACCCTCAATGGGTGCGTGGTGGCATGTGATGTGAGGGTGCCACCCATTATCATGTAAATTCGGGTGGACGGTGATGGGTTCGTAAAATAAAATGGTGAGGATTTCAGGGTACAGTTAGAGTCTTTGTGCATTTTTTTATGTTTGGGTATATTTAATTACGTTCCCGCCGTAATCATGGATTGTGCCTAATTTTTTAAATAAAAAATATGGAAGAGTATTTAAGATTTTACCAATAGTTGTCCGAACGCCGTCTGCCATCTTCTGCCGAGCAGAGCATAAAAATCCCCCCAGTCCACGAACCCCCACCGCTTTACACGAAAGGGAAATCGTAAAGGGATCCTTAGGGTTAATTACGCCTCTCCCTCTTTCTCCTCTTTCGAGATGGACTCGCCGAGATTAGGGAGTGGACGAGATGTGGAGCAGCGTGATGCGGTGATGGAGAGAGCGCGGTGGAAGCGATAATAACGATAGATAAATAGGCAGAAAATAGAACGCCTCCATGGTTCGCGTTCCTTCCGTTGCACGGCGTTCGAATCTCACGTGCATGCGAATGAGCAATCAAATGGGGGCTTCTTTCCTTTCCTACCCTGCCCCCCCCTTCTCCCCGATCCCCCTTCCACTCCCCCTCCTTTCCCTCTCCGTAGAGTTCGTCCTTTGGAATGGGAGGGGGCGCTGTTGAATGGGCGGGCGAAAGAACAATGGGATAAGCGAGATGTCGGGGCGAAAAAGGCAGAGAGGGGGGAGCGGGGTGGAATGGAAGGGGGAGGGATTGCTTTATCCCCCTCCTCGTAGTTATGCTGTGTGCAGATGGCTTCAAATAAGTTTCGGAATGAGGAGGAGGGATAGATGAGGGGTGAGGTTCAGTTAGCATATAAAACCATAAACACAGTAATCAACCCGAAGGTCGGTTTAGTAGGTGATGGTAGAGCTCACCCATGTACCAAGCCCTATACGGCGTGTGAATATTCACACATCAGGGTAGGGGGGCCAGTTCCTTTCCCTGTGCCGGTTATGGTTTCCCAGGAAGATCTGGTACCCGAAAAATCAACTAGCTTGGGTGGAGCTGCAGGTGCCCAAAGTGCCTTGCCCGGGAATTGAACCCGGGACCCTCCGGTCAGCAGTCCAACGCTCTACCCGCTAGACCACCGCGACCCGCAGTTAGCATATATAAATGTATATATAAATTAAATACATATTATATATAAATAGCGAAACAGTTGTCCATCAACACACCTACGCGACGGTTATTCCCGGAAGCAGCATGTATATTTCATTATATATATATATATATATATATATATATATATATATATATATATATATATATATATATATATATATATATAATGTAAATTCACTAAATAGTCAACACAAACACAGAAACTAAAACATATAAAAGAGGGACTCACTGGTTCTTGAATTTTCGGTGGTGCAACCACCTTTCTGAAAGAGGAATTAGGAACCTAATTCGGAAGAGGAATTAGGTTCCTAATTCCTCTTTGAGAAAGGTGGTTGCACCACCGAAAATTCAAGAACCAGTGAGTCCCTCTTTTATATGTTTTAGTTTCTGTGTTTGTGTTGATTATTTAGTGAATTTACATTATTGTGCACGTTCGTGGGTTTTCCAAGAAAATGACTCATGATATATATATATATATATATATATATATATATATATACACACACACACACACACACACATATTCAAACACGAAATCCCGCCATACGGCGAACAAATAGTATTTCACACAAAGAAATATAAAAAGTAAAGAGGATAGGAAAACCCATAAAAGACGAACAGAGGAAAGGTGGAGAAGGCGGATTTGAGCAGATCACAAATGTAAAAATATTTTGTTCTCCGGGATAGTATATCCCGGATAAGGAAATATTTTTAAATTTGTGATCTGCTCAAATCTGCCTTCCCCACCTTTCCTCTGTTCGTCTTTTATGTGTTTTCCTATCCTCTTTATGTGTGAAAAATATATATATATATACACACACACATACACATATAAATGTACATAATATATATGAAGTTAGCACCAGGGGTCAAACACAGAAACGCGAAACAGAAAAGAAGCCTTGTGAGTTTCTGTTTCTGTGTTTTTGTCATTGTCCACTAGTGCTAAATTTATATACATTTTTATTCACGTCGGTGAGACTATCACACAAATGTTATGTTTGTATATATATGAACTGAGATGAAGATGGACTTCATGTCGAGTAGGTTGCTAGATTGTGTTTTGTTAGGAATCACAAAATTATTTGGTAATTGAGTCAATCCAAAAATCTACCTCAACCGGTATATTACCTTATAATATTCCTAATATATGAAATGTATACCAAGATAGCACTATCAAACAAAAACACAGAAATAAACTGAAAAGAAACTCACGTATTCCGAATTTTCGGTGTCGCTGAGAATTATAACATTTTATGCACTTCCGTGAAACTTCAATGTAAGTTTAAAGTATATATATATATATATATATATTTATAGTATATATGTATAGTATATATGTATAGTATATATGTATAGTATATATGTATAGTATATATGTATAGTATATATGTATAGTATATATGTATAGTATATATGTATAGTATATATATGTATATAAATATATATTTTTATATAATTTCTGTACGAGTGGACTTAATGCTCATCGGAATTCGTGTGAAATCCATACGTAATGGTAAAATATCAAGCTTTGAAGAATTCCGCAGTACATTTTGTTGTTTTTTTTTATTTTTATCATTTGTAATTTTGTCCCTGAATCATAATTGACAACCAAAACATGTAGTTTACCACTGGAAAATGTTTTTTATATTCTTGCTGTTATCTATGATTTAATTACACTCGCATTTCGGGAAAATGTGCCATAACATTTTCCCCAACCAGGTTTATCGTTAAGCCGTAAAGCTTATCTTATTTGTCGAAAAGCTCGAGAAATAAATTCAATAAAAATACACGCATAAGGTAAACATCATCGCTTTTCAGTGTAGTGGTATTCTCATTTGGCTTTCAATACGTTCGAGTCTCCTAAAAAAATGTGGTAAGGGATTTTGATTTACTTTAAAAGAATTTTGAATTTTTTCTCTTCAACGAGATGTCTGTTTCTTCATCATTCATACAATAAAATTCAGTGGATGCGGCGGCGAGAGGTTTCCTACTTAAGTACATTTACGTAATCTGCGTCTGTATTGCAGTCAGCACGCAAGCATTATTTTTTGGCATGCGAATATTGAACCTCGGACAAGTGCCATTCAAAATATGCAACGTAAATATCAGCATATGCAGAAGCTTTATGTAACGAAGACATACCTCCCGTGTAAAAAAAAACGCTAAGAATGCGAGACGAATTGCTCATGGGGTTTTCAATAAAGAGTTTTGGATGGAATAATGACAACAAACTAGACTAATTGTTTCCTGAGTGCCGTCTTTGGTAATCATTCTTTCCCCTAATCCTCCGTGGGAAAAATGGCATTTTAAGCCTGCCAGGTCAACAGTTCATCTCTAATCTCATTTTTATGATCTATCTCCTACCGTGGTGCGATGGGGTTAGTAATACATTTTGGAACATCATCACAAAACGGACCTGTTTTTAATTTCTATAAGAGATATAACCTGTAATTTAGCCTTCGACTACCGAGTTCATTCCCAACCCATTAGTTTTAATAATCCAGTGGCGCTGTTGAGTTTATCATCAAGTCGTTTTACAAATCTAGCTCCTCTCCAGTGCACACGATCTAATTTACACATCGAGTCGACTTCGTGAGGGTCCCATATACAAGCTGTGTATTCCGTGTGAGAGATACAAAACTACGTAGGGGCCGGAATCATGTACACGTAAAACCCTTACAACGCACCTTCTTTTCACCTGGATCCGCCAATGCACATTAAGCCGACGCTCATATAAAAGGGGGGAAAAGGAGCCCACGGTCTAATACAACACACGGAGAATCCTACTGGGCGTGAGCATATCTGAAACGATATTGAAACTTCCATCATCCACACCGAATTAAAACCGTCGGCTCGGGAGTCTGGTGCGCTAGAGGTCGTTCCTTGCCTGCTTTGTCTAATCTCAAGTTCTTTTCGTTTGTCAGTTTTCCTGCAACTTAGTTAGTCGACCACTGCGCGTAACTGCATATATGTGTAAAAAATACGAATGCTTTGTTGATTTCGAATGGCTTGGACCTAACGGGACAAGAACCGAAGTGAGTCCATCTTATTATTGTGGATACTCATTATTTTCATTTTTCATCATAGGGGAAGCACTTAAGTTACATACATGTATGTGTAGAAGTATTTAGGAAACGTGAATTCATCAAACGGAGAGAAAGGGGGACTTTTGGTGTGATCAAATTTTGGATGGGAGTTATCTCTTTCTTTGGCTTTTGATGGTAAAGTCGAATACGCGTCGAGTGTGCACAGGCGAATCCAATTTCAGAATTTAGAAGGATGAGAAAAGAGAATGCCTTGACCGTTTCGTGGAGAAATCGTAATTAAGCTAATATTGGATAGGCCTGGGAAGGGAAGCATTGAGGGTATATTCAGGTACGGCTTCGTCCATTGGATAACTGGAAGATAATTCTAGTTCAACGCTGACGCAGAGGGAATAAGTACATCTTCACGTTAAATTTTGGAGAAGGAAAACTGTCTTTCGAAGGCAGCGTTTCTTAGGGATCCTTTTCCTCTTTCACGATTCGTGACCAGAACAGAAAGAAATTTCACGAGAAAATTTGTGGACGTAATGAAAATGAAGTGATACGGTTACGGACCAAGCACCCCCTGCTACACGCCTGCTCGATGGCTCGTAGGATAGGATGTAGATTTCCAAACCCCGGTTCCCCAAGGTAATACGTATGTATGTGATCATCAAGGTGTTTGTGTGCATCGGTTCGTCTGCCGCCTGGGTGCTTTGGCTGGGGGGGGGGGCGGGAGGGGGGAGTCCGGGAGGGGTGGCGCCGATGTATCGGAGGTCGTCCGGGGGCAGAGAGGAGGGCGGGGTCACAGTCACGGGGGCCGAGCACGGAGGCGACTCCGCGGGCCCCACGGCCGGATATACGCTCCAACGGCCCTCCCTCATCCCCCCCCACGGCCCACCCCCCAGGTCCCTCCCCCCTCCCACCTGCCCCCGGTGACATAGCCCCTCTCCCCTCATCGTCTACCCTACCCGCTTCGCCCCGCCCCCCACCACCGCCGGGGGGAGGAGGGGGACCGCCCTGCCTTTCCATGTCTCGGAATCCGCCCTCCATCACGGGGCGCCTAGCAATCCCGGGAGTCTGTTCTTTTTTCGCCTCCCCCACCTCACAACCCTCTCGTCTCCCCCGCACCACCCACCTCCCCTACTCCACCCCCTCCAGCTTTGGGTAGGCTCGGCACCGTAATTTCTCCCCGACCTAATGCGTATTTTCTCTCTCAAAGCGGAGTATTCTCCGAAAAGTCGTGTCGTCCAAGATTAAACATAATGTAACCCATGCATAGATCGTCAAGAACGACGGGATTATAGGAAGTAACGTAGATAAATAATAGTGTTTGTTGGATTTTAAAGTAAAAAAACATGCTTAAAACGAGTTAGGCTTGTTTTAGGAAAAAAACTTAGTTCTAATGTCCACTAATACATATATTTATAATATATGTATGTATATTTAAAATGTATAACATTGTGATTGCAAATGCCCTCGCTTATGTGAGGGTATTCCATTGGACTTGCATGGCGATTTAACTTAATTTGTTCCAACGAGTATTTAACCGATGTATTACCAAGTTTTGGACGGAAATCGCAATTTTTTACGCCCTTTTAACGGAATGACCGTCTCAATAGATATTTGGCAAATTTAAGTCGCTGTTAACTACAAACATACTGTTTCTAAGCTTGCTGAAGATTTAAGAAATTTGGTGATTTAGTTTTGAGAGAGTATCAATGTTGGAGTGAGGTGGTTTGCTAACTTTGCGGGCGAAGTGACGGAGAAATATTTGTTTTTAAATGTACAAATGATGGTAGTTGCTCATTATCACTCCCTTGATATTTAATGAGCACTTTGAGAAGGTAATTAACTAGATCAAGGAAAAGATTGCTGGTAGCTTACGAGCACACAGAAAAAGAATAAGTATGCGTCATCTTAGCATAGCTATCATTGCGGAGAAAAAGAACGTCTAAAGTGAATGCGAGCTTGTAATAGCCTCTTCTGAGAATGGGATGTAAAAATAAAACTTCAAGATAAACAAGATTAAGATGAAGGTAAGGGTTTACAGTTGAAGCAGAGAAGTTGAGTTAGTCGGGAATTAAAGCAGGGCCGGCACAAGTGGAAGTGAAAGAGCTTTTCTCTTTTGAAATTGAGATCACTAGTGGTGGTAGAATCACAAGGTACATAATAGCAAGAATATGAATGGCAAATATGGCAGTCTATCAGAAGACACAAGTGCTAACGGGAATTACGACAGATGCTCAATAAAGAGTGGCCGTAATTGTGTATTTCAACAAAATACCTTTACTATGGGTCGTGATAGTCCAAGGTTGGACTACTGACTGGAGGACCCAGGTTCGATTCCCGGGCACACCTCTCTGGGTACCCTCAGTTCCATCCAATCTGTGTGATTTTTCGAGCTCTAGATCTTCTTGGGAAACCGCAGCCGGTACAGGGAAGGGAACTGACCCCCCTAACCTGATATGTGAATTTCACAGGCCGTTGGGCGCAATACTGGGTGAACTCTAACATCGCTTACCAAACAGACCTTCTGGTTGATTAGTGTGTATATGGATTTTATACGTTGACTCTTCCTCCAAATATTGTGACTCCTCAAAGTATTTCCCATTGGAAGCAGTAAATTTGTACCACCTTTTTACAATCTTCGAAAAAACGTAAAGGGAATTATTTTGTTAAGGCCATCCAAATCGCCTCAACAGCCTTTACCATTGCTTTCGTTGGCGAAAAATGCTTTCCAAGAAGGTGTTTCTTCACATTGGAGAACAGAAAAAAGTCAAATGGGGCAAGGGTATATATGTAAAGGCTATAGTGAGGGCTATAAACAGACTTCACGAATATTTTAGCGAAATATTCAACAGAAAACACCTGTGACGTGCGGTCTTGCATTATTGCGATGCAACATCGTGCCTGTTGCTGTGAAATACTGGTGGTAACAGAATGAAAGGATTCATCAAAATTAAAATTCGCGGAGTATTGAGTGTATGGCGTGTAGTTCACTTTGAGACGTAACCCATAGGAGTGAAAGAAAAAGGAATATTGGGTGCGATGAATGGCCAATCTGAATGGGACCTTGTCCTTGTTTCTGTGTTTTTATTAGAGAACGACAATTATGATGCTCCTACTGTTATTTTATTTTTTATTGGAGCCAATTGTGAAGCCATAAGTTAAATGAGTTCAGGAGATGAAATACTAAGATCAAGTTCATATGTTTGAGTCTGGGGAAACTTTATCCCGAACACGCATACTCGGGCAATAGTATTTGAGGTGTAAATCGCTTCAACCGACAGGTTAATTGAATATTTCCTCTCATGCGCTGAAGTAGATAAATCCTTTTAATCATGCTGAGCTTCAAAACGTTTTGTCTTCTCTTTCCTTTCGTAAATCCAGGAGTCCAAACCATCTTCCATATCTCGTTAATGGGAAGCCGAATGATTAGGAACTGCTCTTCCGTATGTTATAATCAGGTGGAGTATTTTAGCATGAAGTCGAGAAATGATCCTTGCTGGATAAAATATTAATTCCAGGACATGGATCGAGGGGTGAACGCAATGAATCCGGATTTAGGAACCATAAAATTGCGCGCAAATAATTAGTTTACGGTGGAATGGGTTCTAATCCAACCACTCTTTCCGAATTAGTGTTCATCAAAGGTATACATAATTCGTTCGTTCCCTGATAGCGTTTTTTTAGGGGCCGTCATCATAATAGCAGAGTTCGTCAGCTCTCCCTCGGGGCCTTCTTAATCTGATCTCCGTCTGTGTTCGCGTTTATCTTTTCCAACGAGACAATCTGCAGGGTATATTCGGGCACGAGATGGCTGAGAATAATGTCCAGAAGATAGGCATCGAGGAGATCCAACTTTGTGCCAAGAGGTAAAGCGTTATGAGAGACGATTGCTTCTTAAAGCGCTTCTTTCGAAAGCCATGGAAAATCACTGTCTCGGTAATATCGTTCAAACAAGCGTATTTTAACTCGCAATGACTGTGTAAAGAACTTAAATGCTCGACTTAAACTATCTGATAAATACTTAAATTATGATTTAATGTTGCCACAATAATTTTAGTGCCGTATTACTTTGGTAGGCGTGATCACAACTAGAAGGCAAGGGCAACTGACTTAATTGATGGAAGGGATTGCTTTTCCCTAGCACAACACTCGACATTGGAAAACATCAAATTCGGCAGTGCAAATTTATCGAGAATAAGATGATACCTATCGTGTGACAGTAATTAATCTCTGTTGACGTAACATCCTCGGCATCACACCATCGTCACTGGTGGCATAATAGTATTTCGATGGAATAAATTTCTCCTCGCATCATTGGCACTTATTCTCAAAGTTAAACCCTTAAGAGTGCTTTAATTTATCTACTTTCATTGTGCACGGCAGACGATTTTTATGGTGTAAAATTCTTGAATGACAGCAAGATCTCTTATTTGAATATTTTGATTTTTCGGGAGTGTGATTTTGTCTAATTGTATGTTTTATATGTGATTTACCTATTTATTATTCTAATATCCATTTTCCTTCATTTTTAGGTAAGTCCATCGATCCTCTACATGAGCGTACATCCTTCTTTACTTGACAATTTTAGCTTGAATGCATTTAAACTTAAGGTAAGTACGAAAATTAAATTTTATTACAGTAAGTACCATTTTGCAGTAAGCGCTAATTAAAAAAACCAGGCGTTAATACTGGTGTAATATTTACAGCATCATTGGCATTATTTTTTTAACTTACGATAATTCATCTTATGGAAAAACTTTGTAGGATTTTTTTTCCTGTGCCATTTCACTTCCTTTCCTTAATTGTGAGAAGATATTGTGCAAATAGTCACCGATGGAACTATCGTTTCAGATTTTTTAAAGCATTTGTCGACCTCTTGTTTGAATTCACCGTTGGTTTGTATTCTTATACCTCAGCCATCAACCGGTTTGGTTAGATGTGTGGGATGAAGCTCGCCTAGCAAAAATCCCAATGCGACCCGTGAAATTCACACTGCAGGGTAATTTCTCTGTGCCGCCTATGATTTCCCGGGATGATATGGTTCCAGAAATTGTACGCTGTATGGGTGAAGCTTTCGGATTCCCGGAGGCGTCTCGTGGTATCGAACCCAAGGCTTCCGGTCAATATCCTAGAGCCACTCACTGGATTGTCAAATCCCTATTCTAATATCGTCAAATTTAAAAAATTTATATTTCATAAGTCGTTAACTTTTTTCATAACAGCGCGTATTGCATCATTATTTGAAATATTGGTTTCGTCATCAGTTACGTGCGTTTTTCTTTTTTTTAGAAAAAGGTGCATTTTAATAACATCGCCGATGATTTATCACGAGGGAGAGGCGGTGCATATTTCACAGATCCTTACAGTGGAGGGAAAAAGAGGTTAAGTGAGTGCAAATTATATTTACGTCATGTGTGAGGACGTCGTCCCCTGACGCGCGATGTGTGATAGGGTTTCGTCGGACCGCGCATCCTGTATTTGGCCGCGTATTGGTTTGGTTACCGTTGGAAAAAAACGATACCTATTCCGCAAGGTTGTACGCGCAATTGGAATCTTAGACATTCTCTCGCTTTCTTATACATACGATACATACAGTCCACCCGTCTCCACCCTTTACGTGGCGAGATAGCGCCCGCGCGTGGTTTGACGTCCCGGAATATGGCGGTGATGCAACAACGGATTGGGGCAATCGAATGGGGCCGTGCCCCGTCTCACACCACCCCCGTTCGAATCTTCCGTTGGCCGGCAACCATATAATCTTTGCTTCATTCTCTCCCCCGGCCCCCGAACCCGCTGTTCGGAACGTCGTTCTCTCGGCGGCGGCGAAATGGGTTTCTCACGAACTGCCGGCTGAATGCGCCTGACACCTCTTCCTTCCCTCACACCCAGTCTTAATCGACACCCTCTTGTCTTAGCAGTCGTTTTTCCGTCTCCCCGTTTTCCCGGATTTGGGAGGCATTTCCGAGGGCCTCTTCCACATCCCCGAAACTGAGGCAGCATGAAGGCTTCTTTCCATTGGTGCGACTTGAAGTGGTGTATGGGCCCAGCATATCCACTTAATTTTTACACAAATATTTTACTGGAGGTCATCATAAGCATAAATCTTTCAAGTGGTCTCGCGAAATAATCATGCCACGAAAAATAGTGTACCCTATCTTTTGGAACATGTCTAAGTATACATTATTAACTCCTATTCCCGATCTCCGGACAAATGCTTCAAAACAAAGGATTTTGGCCATTTCTTTCGATATTCGCCCACTTGTGCTTCAGAAGTTGATTATTCATAAAATTCGGTATTGATTGCGTTCATTCATTAAAGCTATTCAAATGAATAACATTAGTTTACCAACTATTTTAAAGGACCGATATCTTCTACGTACATGTACAACGAGAACTTCCTTTTCTACCCCCTGACATGATTTCCTGTTTTTCCTCCTTACCTCTACCCGCCTTTACACTGACCCAAAAGCCTATTTTCATCTTTCTTGTAACCCGCCTAACCCTTCATAACCCACTCTCCACCTGCCAATATTTCCTCCTCCAAGATTTTCTTCCTTCTGCTAGTTGTTCCGTGCATAAACAAGGAAATGTTGGGGAAGTGTATGAAAGTAGGGGAAATTGAAGATAAGTGCGGATAAACCTCTAACACAAAGAGAACTAGTAAAAATGCCAATGACTGCTGAGATTTTAGCATAATTTATGTGATTGCATACAAAAATATTACCTAGTTTAATGGTTTCGTATTTATAAATGGTTTTCGTGAAAAGTATCGGGACATGTTACGGGAAGTGTATTTGTTTAAGATATTGTTACAATGCCTCAAAATTCTTGAAAGTACCCCCCTGAGCATCGATACACGTGTGCTAGCGGCTTTTCCATGGGGGTCGGGGAATCGTCGCGATGCGTTTGCAGAAGGCCTTCGTAAGCAGACTCAACTCTGCTATTGGTCATTCTTGATTAAGACCATCGGGAGGATGAGTTAAGCGCAGATCTTTCGCATCGCCAAATTTTCAGTGACAATGAGGTGTGAGCTGTTATCTTATCGCAGCCTATACGTTTTGCGATCACACTTAACCGGCAATCTGAATTCAGTACTTCACGCAAACTTCATGTAAAAAAATTGTTACCGATACTTGTTTTAGGAAACTCGTAGAACAGGAAGTATTCTCCGTAGGGTTTTCTCTTACTTCTTAAGTGGGAATGCACTTGTAATGCAATCGTGATGTTGATGAGAATCTGCAGCGATAGACCTTGTAACCCAATGGTTAGCGGTATGAACTGTCGCTGAATAAGTTGCTCGAAAAACATCAATGCTGGAGGGTTCGACTCCTATGAAATGTTGGATACACCCTAGGGTTCCGTCATCTGCATGTTATCGCAGTTGTCAAGCTTTGCGGCCGCCAGGGTAATCTTCGCTGTTCTCTCGACATTCTCCAGTTAACCGAACAACAGTTTTACCCGAGCCCCACCTTTTTCTTCGTCAGCTGCATTCCGTGTGTCTGTCTCAATCTTCCCTCACGCTTCCTCGGCCTGCCACCCCTCTTATCTCCTTCGCTCATTCTCTCACCCCTAAAAAGATTACGACACCCTCCTCCCACCCTCTCCTTCCCTCCCGTTCACGTCTCTCATTCCTTTTGAGTCCTGATCCTAGCCCCTCTCATTAGTCAGTCCTCCCTCCACATCCAGCGAGGCCCCCTTCACAAAGTAACCCTTATCATCGCCCGAGCACAATTAACGCTCCGTGGGAAAGGAGTGATAAGGCAGGTTTTATTTCACGCGTGGTCACAATCCGACCCCGAGATTGGTTGTGTGCCGGGGGGGGGGGGATCGTTTTCAAATAGGCGGAAAATCCCCTAGCCCGGTGAATTTCCTTCGGCACCAAGGGCTCTCGACAGTTCTTCGGAGATAAGAATGTCTTGGCTTTCCTCCTAGGGTGTCATCCTGCTGGCTGTTAAGGGCCGAGGCTCTTTAAGTCCCCATGACGCCTTCTAGTCTCAGAGGAAACAAATCGGAGTCATGCCTGGAAGGAACACACTTGTGTTAAGGGTTTTCGCAGGCACCGCTCCCATGCTGCTCTTTTGGCGATTAGTGACGTGTCGATAGCATTATTGACACCTGCTGTCATACATCCGTGACGAGTTTGTCTCCACCAAATGAGTGTGTGGATCGAATGAACATCTGCATCTATACAATACCCCGCAATCCGCCTCAAGGGCGTGTGGCGGAGGGTGCTATGACATTACCCTTAAAAATAGAATGCATCTATATTCTAAACCAATCATGCAACTGATACATTTGGTTAGAGAATAAAACTGCTTCTTAGTGAAAAAATAAGATCTCGACCAGATATTCTCGCACATAAAAAAGAGTATTCGCTATTTTGACCTGAAGGGCATCGAAATTTTTGGTTCTTTTATGGCATGTTCCTTCATCAGAGCACCTTTTTGATAGATTTTAAGAATGAGTAACCTTTAACCAACACTGCGTATCATTCATGAAAGAATATCGTGGTTGGACTGGTCTCGAATAGCAAGGTCAAGGTTTAGAGAATTGATAAACGGTGGGTTTCGAATGGAGAAAGACAACGTATCGTTGGTTCGGTAATGTGGAAGGTTCTTGAGTGACGGATCGTAAAAAAGTTGGTAAAGTATTGGCTTTTGTTGTTTATCGCCAGAACGTAAATTGAATGCTGATAGTAAGTCCTGCTTCTACGAGAAATTGGAAATTGGTAACCGAAAGTGGGAAAGTCTCAACGATAGCATTTATGTGAATTTCGGAATGATAGTGAAGGGAAATGGAATCGAATTGCTGTGTTTGATACTCCCACTAAAATAATTTAGTTATCTGGTATGTCACTGGAGGGTATTATTTTTTTTTGAGCTCGCTTAAAACCGGATTGCTTCAATTCTGACCGCTGGCCTATCGGTAAATGTTTCGTAGCCAAACGTTATGACGGAAATGTTTACAGGAAGCCCTGGAAACCTGACTGCAATCGGGGGCGAATACCGGAAACCTGGGGTCTGTGGTTTTCCAGTGCAAGGACATGCTGTCAAAGTATAGGCCTCTCCCGCCCATCGGTTTGGAGCGCATCGGATGACAAACAGCTTAACATTTAAAAATCCACGGCGTCCTCGGGCCTCGCCGGCCCCATTCAAAGTGTGTGTCCACACGTGGTCACGGCCAATTCGGATTTGACAGCCATTTCCAAGGGATGTTGCTGCATTCGCGCAAGTTGACGCACTTCCCTAGAGGTTTTACCCCGTTCCCCAGAGTTAGTTTCTCAGAGAGTTAACCCCGACTTCCCCAATACCCTGGAGGAATGTTTTGCTTAGTCTTGCGTCCCGCCGAAGGAATATCTGTCGTCATAATCCCTGTCGAACTTTGTCCCAAACCCCCCTCGTCATATTCTATAACACCTCCGATGTTCACAGGTCTGTGAAACCATATACTTTTTTTCCCGAACGTTCCTCTTTCGTCCTTTTACTTCCACCCCCCTCCCCCCGCACACACCTTTTCGCCTGGATTCGCTAGATCGAACGTTGGCGAAACGTTCTTTTTTTTGGCGTTATTGATTGTGTCGCTATTACGTTTCTGCTTTCACGGTTGCGGTTTACAAAAAAAATAGATTTAATCCGTCTTTATTAGTTGCTGCTCAACTGCGGTGGTTACGTGTACAAGGATTAGATCCTTAGGAGAAAAAGTTTCTTATCGGACTGTCGAACCTTCAAATTTTTACGGAGGATGTTTACGTAGGTATCGAGCCCAATTGGATGCATTGAGTTTCAAAGATGCACAGTAAAAAGGCCATTTCGGATCGTAGGGGTTTAGAAATGCCCTTAATTCTTGGAATAATTTGTGTGTCAAGGAGCATCCCCTTAATAATTGAAATGTATTAGCGATATGAGTTTATTGTTTTTAAAGTACTTGTTTATTCTGCAGTTAGAAAGGAAAAAGAATTATCATGTCTAGACAGAATTTGGGTTTAAAGTTTTAAACACCAAAATGTGTAAGGCCAAGTTTTTTATGTGAAATGCGTGTTACTAGAAACAATTAGAAAAATGAAAGGAAAAACTCGTTTGGATTCTCATGAGGAACAATGAAGAACTTGGTGAATTCAACTGTAGTTACTAGTAATGGTATCAATGTTTTAGTTGACAACGACAGTCATAATCGTGGAAGGAATCTGTATAGGACTGAAGGAGAACATTTTTCAACATTTATAGTGTTTTTTATGGCATAATATCGTGAAAGATGTTCAGTTCTTACATTTACACAAAATACTACGTATTTAACAGGATCAAACCATCCTTACCAAATCTTTTTACTTGTAATGGTGCAGCCACCAGTTGGCAAATATCTCAGTCATGACGCATTGCCATCTTTTTCGCAGCCTTTCGAGGACTCCCACGTAAAACCACGCACCTATTTTTGGGACAGACCCTGTAAGTTTACAGATATTATGGCCATAATATTGTTAGCTAACTCATTCCATAGAGATTCATCGGAATATACGGTCTCGAATCTCAAACACAAGGGGGGGGGGAATCAGAACGGTACATCTTTGTCCTCTTCCTAACTTCCATTCACGAGAGCTGTCGTGGGGTCCTGACCATAAAATTCGTAGACTGTAGCTTTTAAAGCCCACCAATCCGGTCCACCTTGCAGGCACCCCGTGGCGCGACTCCCGCACCGCACAGGTGCATCTCAGGTGCACCGCGGTGATAATGGAAGGCTATTCGGGCAGTGACAATCACGTAGGAAGGATCGGTTTCAGTGAAAGAGGGCCGCGTCATGGATGTGTGTCCCGCCCACGCCTTTTTTCCAGTCGCGTAACCTCCTCCGGGTCAGACGAAAACCACAGGTCGCCCTTTTTTCTCCGTGACTGATCTTTCTATTTGCTGACTTTTTCAAGCTCGTTCTTTGTCGAAACGGTATGTGTTCCACACTCCCCATCCCCGCCTCTCCCGAACTCCTTCTCGCAGCCAGACAACAACAGTAGGAATCATTCTGGGTTTTGCTACCGGTTAAAGGTTGGTTTTTCCTGATTTTCCCTATCGGCTATTATCTGCTACGTAATGCGAGAACTTCCTCGTTAGCCCAACATTATTCATTTCCTCATATCTTTGTAACTTGTGCCTGCCTTCACCTGCCCTCTAAAATATCAACTCTCTGACTTCCTCTAACATTATAACTAATCACGAACCATGAAACATAAAATAATCAAGATAACTGTAAGCTACCACGCTAGAGGGAAAAATGTATTTCTCTTTTTTATTACAAATAACCAAGTATGTTGTATTTATCTCGTCTAACCCTAGTCCAGATTCTTCAGGTTGCTAGAGCTTCTGCCTTTTGCTTCCATTAGGATAACTCATCTAGTTACCTGATTGCATGTACCTGAATTTTTATCATTGTCTACATTTTTTGAGCTATTTGATATTAATAATTATTTAACTATTGGAATTGTTTCTCGTATATTAATATATTGAAAAAAAATATATATAATGTTACATAAATAAAAATATACATATACAATATGTATGTATATACACACACATACAATTAATATATACAGAAAATAAAAAAAAATATATACATATATATAGGTCGCGGTGGTCTAGTGGGTAGAGCATTGGACTACTGACCGGAGGGTCCCAGGTTCGATTCCCGGGCAAGGGAAAATCTGGGCACCTGCAGCTCCACCCAAGCTAGTTGATTTTTCGGGTACCAGATCTTCCTGGGAAACCATAACCGGCACAGGGAAAGGAACTGGCCCCCTAACCCTGACGTGTGAATATTCACACGCCGTCGGGCTTGGTACATGTGTGAGCTCTACCATCACCTACTAAACCGACTTTTGGGTTGATTACTGTGTAATATATATATTTCTTTATGTATATTTATATATAATTCTTTATATATAGTTATATATAATTCTTTATATATATATAATATATACATATATATATAATATATATATATATATTTCTTTTTCCCTAGAACTACAACGACATTCCTACATAACCCGTGTGCGTTTCTGTGTTAGGAAAGGTAGGCATTTCTATGTTTCCCTCATCCCACTCCGCCGGTTCTTTTCTCCCGCTGCCATCCTGAATAAAAAAAATCTCCAGCAAACTTCCCCCCACACTCTCCGTCTGAAATCCTGTGCAATTGTGCCCGCGGAATCGTTCAGCCGTCCCCCGCTACGCCCTTCACTCTCCCATTCATGCTTTTTCTGCCCCCTCTCCTCTCCCACTCCTCCCTCCCCCCCACACCACACCACCACGCTCACTCAAAAGACGGACAAACTTCACCTCCCTCTTCCATCCTCCGCTTGCATCTCCTTCCCTTCTTCCAACCCCTTCCTCAACACCCCACCCCACTCACTTCCCCTACCTCCCTACACCCCTCATCTTCCCCCCGCGCCCATGCCTCGTACACACAAACGCATTCCAAATCCTTCAAAAGGATTCCTAATTTTTTTCCTCCTCCTCCGAATGGAGGATCGAAAGAGGGGGGGGGTCCTTTGAGAGTATGGGGGAGGGGTAGAAAATAGGGTCTCGGAAGGTGGGAAGAATGGGGTGGCTATATTATCGCGAGGGAGCAGGAGCCGAATTTTTTATATTTTTTTTGGACCAGGAGGCGACATCACCCTTTTTTTCTTTCCTAGCTAAATCTTTTTTTTCCACCATCTTCCCGAGCCAAGCACGCAAATATCCTCGTTCATACTCCACTCCGTTCAGCGAACTTTTGCCTGCTGCAGTTCTAATGCCACCGACGTCGGTGTGTGAGTATTGTTCAAAAGAAGCGATTTTGACTAGTAAGTCGCAGCGTATGGGAAATGAAATGCCCACGAGTATTGTAGCTTGACTGTATCTAATGATAACATGCGGATATTCTACAGGTATTCAATGAGTCGATTCAGTGTTGAACAAAACAGAATTGAGGGTATGTAGATGGGAGTTGGGTAGAATACTTGTAGTTCGTCGGTGGGGACAGTCGTTCATGTCGGACTTGCCAAAACATATCGATCATTTCAAGAAACTGCGGGAGATGCCGCAAACAGTAACTATTAACGGAGTAATCCGCTATGTGTGTATTATAATGCAACGATTTCAGAGAGTAAAAATCATTCGCCTTGGCCGGGATTCGATATGATTCCAGCAAGCTGTTCGCTTTCCGAAATGGCATGATCATGCAAAATCATACACATATTTACGTGCGTTCAGTTTCCTGTGCACGCATCATCTCGTTTCGGCCCGATTCACATAATTATTAGGCTGTCAGTTGTTTTTAAGACTCTAACCTCTTTAATTAGGTTATATCCACGTCTTACCCTTCAATGTACGAGAGCGTGTTAGTTCAACATCCACTGTGGTAATCGTTGATTTATTTGTCATAAATAATGATGATTTCGAATTGTGAGAATGAATAATGATTGCTTATATCCCTTAACGTATCACTGCGGTTTTGCTGCCAAAGTACCCAGTATTATTCATTCCGTGAGAACGTTAAACTCGACTTGTTTGTAAATTTTCAATGAATAAAGCCTCGCCTGAAGTCTTCGCGTTTCAAATGTCTCAAGAAACAAGGTCTACCAATAACAATGTGACGCATTTCATTCATCTTTAACGATTCTTCACGAAAATAGGTTAAGTCTTTTGTTTCCTATTTAATACCTTAAGTATTTCTGTAGAGAGTCCCAAAAAAATTGGCTTGAGGTCTAACCAGTCCTCCGGTCTCACACCCTTGCAATGGCATTTAGTATTGTGTAAATGTAGAAATATAACCTCTCCTCAACTTTTACATTCGAAGATTGTCCAACAGTTCGTTTAATTAACCTTAGTGTTTTTATTGAATTGGGTTTTGGAAGAAAATTTATCATAGTAAACTTGTTATGGTGCGCGCCTAAAAATGGCGTAGGCTGTACTCCACACGAGTGGGTTAAATTCACGAATTTCATTTATGGTATAAACGTAGTACCTGGGTTTGATCGATTCAGTATGGAATTAGTGCATGTATACTTTTTCAAGCATTGATCAAGGTCGGCAAATGGTCTACAGATTATTCCGAGGAATGATCTGTAGTAACACTAAGAACTATTCAGCTCCGTAACAAACCCTTCATTATTTTTTGTAATTCCGCGTTTTTCTTTTCTCTCGTAACTCATTCCATTTGGTCTTATTCTGCAGTTCAAAGTCGACTTTCAGAACGTTTTTCTGTGATTCCATAAAAAGTTAAAAATTATGTTCCATCATCTCATTAACGTATTTTATCAATGGCCCTTAGGTTAGCAGTTGGTCAAACAGCCTTGTAAATATTTTACCGGAAATCGATTGGATAAATGTCCTCCGTGTATTATACATTATTATACTGTCATTGTCAGATATTGGGTTTTATTTTAATAGGGGAGGCAATTAAATGTGTCGTTGTACATTACATAGGCTGCGTCCGTCCAAAATCTACCTTAAACGGTAGAATACCATTGATAGAGTCTTCTTCTTTCCGCCAAAGAAGGTGGCCGCGCCACCGAAAATTACGATGCTCGTGTGCTTCCATTTTAATGTGCTCTTTTGCACTCCAGACCTGTCACCCCGAACTTTAATTATTGCTTTGCGAGCTTTAACATATGTATATATATATATATATATATATATACATATAGTTATAAAAATAATTTGTGTATATGTATGTGTGTATATATATTTTTATATAAATATAAATATTTATATATATGTGAGGGAACCCTTTCCCCGCATTATCCGAACTCCAGGTCACCGCACAAAGTCGCACCAAGCAGAGCACCAAAGAGTGGCGGCTCCCTGCCCGTACCAATCTACCGTACCGGGTGCCCATCTTACTCACCCCACCGCGGTCGTACACTTCTGTGGAAAGGGGTTTGGGTAAGGGAAGTGGGGAGGGGGATGATGGATGGCTTCCGGTGACGTATGAAGCGTTGCCAGTGCATCCCCCTCTTCCCTCCCACCCCATCGACGGTTCATTCCCTTGGCCTCCCTCCTCCCGAAAAAACTCCTCCTCCCGAAAAAACTCCTCCTCCGACCGTCTTTTTCGCTTCCCAACCCTCCTCTCCCTTCTCTTACTCTTTCTCCAAACACCCCGATCCCTCCCCGCCTAAATGCCCCACCCTCCCGACCCCGTCTCAACCCCCAGAGCACCTCACCCCCTGTAATTCCTTCACTTCCCTCGAGGATTCCGAAATTCACGTTTTTTAACGGGGGCAGGGATATTTCTATTTACTGCTGGTTTCATTGCCATGCCAGCGAGATGAAAAGGACAAAGTCAAATTTTGGTGGGCATTCACGATTTTATTTTACTGCCCATAAAGAAAGATTGGAGCAACAAAATAATCATTGCCGACTTATTTGGTGTTGGTGAAAAAATAAAGTCACCCTTTAGCGTAATGGATCCAGATTTTTTAAACCCCTGTGCAACTTCCAGAACCACGTGGTAGTATTATAGCTTTCATCAGGATCATTCTAATGTATTCAGACTTCTATTGCCCCATGGGATGATAATGGAGAATATTTTACTTCTTGAGAAAGACTAATCCTTTGAGATGCATGTTTATTGTTTTGTTAATGTTCTACTTTACGAAATTTTCATTTATTTCTCACGTAATTGGCTTCCACTCAGTGTAAATGTGAATATCTGTTCAATCCTTTTAAATTGTTCACTATCTTACCGCTTCTGGCAATAACCTAATGACCGATACGGGTAGTATCGCTTTTATTCTTTATCGTATCTTGTTTTGTCTCGAACATTTCACAAGCACGTTTTTACCTTAGAAGACCTACGTTAAAGAGTATGTACAACATTCATGACAGGGGCAAGACTCAAACCTTTTATCCTTAAGCCATGTAAACACATTGTCTACTACACCTTTGCCTTTATTTTACTGGGCTTTTTAATTTATTACCTTGAGATTGGTCTTATAAAAACTCATTTACTCTAGCAGTTGTTAATATTAGTGTGGGATTCCGCGACTTTGTAAGAGTCCAATTCAATAGATCGGAGTAGGAGTAATCGTGGGTCTATAATAATTAATCCTGGAGTAATTAGTCATTATAGAAGGGTGTTTGCGTTCATTTAATTGTTAAAATGGTTTAGTCGTTCGTAATATGAGCATGTCATCTACAAGTATATAACACCCGCAAACAGCCACAAGGTGGTATGGCAAGGTGTTAGGTGTCAGGTGCATACGTGCCTTTCCCTGTGCCGGTTATGGTTTCCCAGGAAGATCTGGTACCCGAAAAATCAACTAGCTTGGGTGGAGCTGCAGGTGCCCAGAGTGCCTTGCCCGGGAATCGAACCCGGGACCCTCCGGTCTATATACACACACAGTATGAAAACCATAAGGGCGCAGCTGCGTCCAACTGCTACCCGTGATTTTAACCCGCTACTCCTTGTTAGTCGGATATTAACATGCACCTTTCCAACTCCGTCACATTGCGTAACTCCATCGTTTTGCTATGGCTTTCATTCATGAGACATCCCTACAGTTTAGATATTCCCAATTAAGAGTCGCGCAGCGTCAATTTGAAAGTCCGGAATCCCTGTTTCAGAAACTTTTGATGCACTCGGACCGTAATTTGTTGCATGCCTTGTGTGTGAACACCTCCTGCCACACACCCTAGAGGTGGCTTTCGGGGTAGAGTTTAGATAGATGCATTTGTAAGTTTCGACTGAGGAATCCATTGTTGTCAAATTGCGCATATCAAGTCCTTCGATTCGAGAACAAATCAATGGTAGGATTGCGGCGACAATGGATGCTATTCTGTTTCATCCGTATTCATCGAAAATTTCCGTAACCGACGCATAACTCTTAACTACTCCGTTACTTTCGTTATTCACTATAACCGCTAAGAAATGGCAAATCGTTACACGGTTCATCCATTATATCTTCCAGAGTTTTTAAATTTAATTTCACTGTGCAATGTCGAAATAAATCTTTTTTACGTGATGTATCCTGTATGTTTTATTGTACTTATGTACATGCTTCTATTTTTTTGGAAGATAATTTCATCTATGCTGTCCAACTCTTGCGTACTCATGTTGGCTCTTTCAACGTGCACATTCTTCTTTTCGTGAGACCTGGAATACTCGCATTGAAAGCCTTTCCAACTACCTTCACCCGTGACTTTCTGCCTCCACCACTTCCTCTTGTACGATTCAATCTTCTTTCACATATCTCTTTGTTTATTTAATTCCCATTCATTCTATCAGCACGACCAAACCAGCGTTGGTTGCTTCAAGGGGTTTTAATCTAATTTCATGACAAGAATAATAGTCAGCCTAGGATAGGTTTATGCCTTGAACGCCGTAGCATTTGCCACCCCATAGGTATTTACCAGTGGACCAATTCAACCAATTAGCCTGTTTAATCCTAGAGTAGATTGATGCTCGACGCTGTTAGCAGGGCCAAGTGTGAGGGGGTCTCCCGATGTCCTTAGGTCCACTTGTGGATACTCCTCTCGGGGGACGGTGGTGGCTGCTGGTGCCTTTTAACGAGCCCATCTCCCGCGCCTATTTCCCCGTTTCAATCTCACCCCCTCCTCGAAGAATCTTAATACGTGTCTCCCACCCTCCCCCGCCAGTTATCCCTACTCTCCAATCCTGCTCTTCCGTTTTCCGTCCAACCTTAAACGTATCCGACCACTCTTTCCACCTCCCCATCTTCGTTCCCCATTGCACCCCTTCTAATAAACCCACGCCTCCCTCGTTTAGGCACCGTGAGAATTCTTTACGGACTTGTTTAATTTTGGTCTTGAAGTAAGGTAACGACGTAACGTAAAAATAGGAAAAATCTCTTACAAATACTCAAGAGTCAATAGACTATAAACATAGCTTCAATACGGTGCTTTAACTCAAGCAACTTAAGTAAAACAATAAAAATCTAGAGATTATACCTGAAAACATTATTTGAACCAACCGTAAAAAAATTGAATTTTTTGTTAAGTAAATATATTACCTGATGTAGAGTAGGTTGCTGGATTGTGCTTTGTTAGGGGTCACAAAATATTTATTTGGTAGTTGTGTCCATCGAAAAACCTAACTTAACCGGTAAATTGCCTTACAATAATAATTAGCTGGCCCCGGTGGACGCGGGGTAACGTCCTTGTGTGCCAATCCAAGGGTCGCGGATTCGATTCCCGTCAGGGCGTGATTTTTTCCATCTAGGGGCTAGGGCTTGAGCTTGTTTGTATTGTTGTTACTGTTGTGTTGTCATTGTCGTCCGATGTAAAGGTCAAAAGTGCTTTTTTCGGACCAAGAAGAATGAATAAATAACCTTATAACACTTGATCACCTAAAAAATCACATTAACCCTGGTCGAAAGATAAAACCATCTTACTTCTAGAAGATAAACGGAGGGAAGAAATTTCGCGAGTTCTAATATTAGGCATATACCACATAGAACCTACAAAAATATCTTGACATGTCCCTGCTGTCGGAAGTTTTTTTCGGATTGGAAAATAGCTGAAGGAATTTGCATTTTTATTGGAAAAAAACTATCTCGGATTTCTGGTTGACAACGATGCGCAAAGAGTAATATTCTATTACGTGTGCTATGGTATTTCTAGAGCAGGATTCAGTGCATTCATCCGAAATGAACGGTCCAAGCAATGGGGAGAGGTTGAATGATTCCATCTGCATTTACGTGATACCCGAGCAAGCCGCCTCAATGACGTATGGCGGGAGGGGGGTGTTAGATCACCAATCGTTCATGCAAAATCCCAATCATTGACCCCTCTGCACAAATATTATTTTCATCATACTCTGGTGCAAAGTTAATCACATGAAGGAAGTTGCTTATTTTGCAACAAATACTCAATAACGGGTAATATATAATATGTATTCAAGAATTCTGCATTCTCGGGTTTTCACCGCGTTGTTGTTTGAAGCCGACAACAGTTTCGCCGAAGTTTCATCCGGCGTCTTCAGGTCGAAGATGAGGGACTCAGATTTTGGCCGTCCTTATATAGGTGGTCCCGTCCAGGTGTTGCTCTCTGATTGGTCCTTTTTCGAAGGACTCTCTTCCACGCGTTGTGGAGATGGTAGCCTTCATCTCTATTGAAATTCGCCGGGTTTTTAGCTATCTCAATAGCTTCTCTGATTAGGCGTGGGTAATATCTACTTTCTTTACTTATGATTGTAGCGTCATGAAATAGAATATCATGGCCGGGTTCACTCCATTTATGCTCGGAGATGGCCGAGAGGTGAAACTGTTTGTTCGTAGTAGCCCGGAGGTGTTCTTTCATCCGAACTTTCATAGCTCGGCATGTTTCTCCGATGTAGGCTTTCCCACATGAACAGATTTTCGCGGCGGTGGCTTGAATAATTCTGCATATCCGGGTTTTCACCGCGTTGTTGTTTGAAGAAAATCTGCGCAGCCATTATGTATTCAAATTATGCGAGAGTCCTGTTGAAAAGATGGGTTTGTTAAATTTAAAAAAAATTACATGCAGGATATCGAGGATCAGATACACTGCCCATTTTAATTATCTCCTACGCGATTGCTGTAATGTGTGTTTCGATATCTAATGGTACGAGGAAAAAACGGCACTTTAAATCTATCCGCTCTATTATCTATCTGCCTTATTTTTCCGTTGGTGATTTGATCTATCTTAGTAAGTCGGAGCCTGTAACATGTCTTTAACAACCTCAGATAAGTAACCTTGATCTCCTCATCACTCTGTTGCAGCGAATCAGTATAACATCCCCTTTCATGCAATTCCGCAAAAATTAGTTAATTGTTTAACGTTGATGAACGCTCACCGTGGATGAAAGTACCAACACTTCATTGTTTTCAACGAAAGTGTGAATTGATTAACAAACTGGGGGTTTGCCTTGCATCGGCGTATTTTTTTCATTATTGTTGTAACCCTGCGAGTATTTTAAACGTAGGTATATCAAGTAAGTTTCAAGTAAGTGGCGTCGAGATTTTGTCGGCAATGGGAATTTGGAAGAGGAGCACAGAGTGTGAGAAAGAATACTACGTAAAGTAAAAATTCAGATCTAGTTCCTTTACACCACAGTGCATACTCATGTGTTGAATTCCACTCTTAATTCGGTCCATGTGGTTCTCCTCGTGTGCTTAAAAAGTCCTTAATAGATACGCTAAAAGGGAATCCCTAAATATGTCATCTCTAAACAGACATGCGAGAAAAGGTGCGGCGATCACTCCGAAACGACCCCGATCCTCAAGACTCCCTCGATCTGTGATTGATTACCCCGCTTCCTTTTTCGCCACCATTCAAAACAGCAAATCTGTACATGAGCGCCCTCTTGTTATCGACTCACTGACCTCCCCAGTTTCGCAGTTCCCTAATAATCCCCATGGAATCTTTTGTGTGCAATCACTTTGATGGTACGTACCGCGACCCTAAAATAATGATCGGAGAACGTGAGCGCATAATGGGTCACCATCGCCGTTTCCGTCCCTCTCGTTGAGGAAGTTACGCTGATACGATATTAAATTTCGTCTCAGTTGAAGTTGATTCCTCAAGAAAACTATAAACCCGATGGGTATGAGATACGGAGATATCGAGGCTCGATCATTTAATGACGTCCACACCGAGTGCCAATTAAGACTTGTGGTTTTTAACCGAAAAGGCCTCCTCCCCGTTGGCCCAGTTCCTCATCTGTCCGAAGGGTTTGCAAAACTAATAGTTTCAAAATGATTACCACGGTTCCTATCATGGATCACCTCTGGGTTAGATTTCACAGGAGCACGCCATTTCCTAACGACACACAAAAGCATATAATAGCCTCGGATGTTTCTTTTTTTACCAAGGTCGTGCGTGTCGATGGCTGTTTTTTTTATGTGCGGTTGTGTCTGCAACAATTAAATCCGAACGAGGCATGGCAGCTGATAGCTTCGGGGTTTTAGACCATCGTCGGCAGATAATGACCGTTTCAACGAAGACTTTCAAAACGGATTTCGTCACCGCGTGCAATCACAGTGAGCTGCCAGCCTCCCCCTGCCCACCCATACCACTATCTTCAGTTTTTCGAGCTAAACGGATTTCGTTCCCCAGACCGTCGGGACGCATCGCGGGGTTGAGTTACTCCTTACGAAAATGAAAGAGTTATGCTTTCAAGTTCAATCCCAGTGTTGTCATCTCCACCGCCGTCACGAATGACAACGGGTTCTCCTCTATCTGTGAAAGAGAAATAAAATAAAAAAAGATTGGCTTTCCTTCTTGAAACCTCTTTGTTTTGTCGTTCATATATTTTAGCTTGGTCGAATTGAGAAACGATTTGCTTGCCACTGGACGGTATTGAACATTTTCCTTTCGCATTTCGTACTTCGTTGTCATGTGACTCGATCCATGGTCGTTCCAACGTTCCCAATTGGTCAGTGCCCCTGGAGTTCGGGAGTTAACATTACCTCGAAGGCACTCAACACCAACTTGCTTCAGTCACTTCTAAGACGCATAGGAATTAGTTTTTAGTTTTGTTTTTAAGTTCATGTTCACTGTAAACGAACGTCTTGGAACCTCCAATTTGAAACTCACAATTTTTGCTACAGATAATTATTATTACTGGTCTTTTACCGTTTAAGGTATTTGTTGGATCGACGCAGTGAACGCTTTGTCTCTCCTTACAAAACACGACCTTACTATCGACATTAGGCCAAATCTTCCTGCATATATGCATAATTTCGTGCGTCCTTCATCCCGTTCAACATTTATTTCTTCGCTTGCTCAAAATTTCTCCCCTATATCGCACTCTGACACTTCCTCGTTTGTTTTCTTTTCTGTCCATTAAAATTTTTCCTTTCTTCTGCGCACCCACATTATTTCAAAAACCTCCGAAAACCACGCTCCATATCAAAGTTTTCACCAATATTTTCTTAAAGCCCTTACTCGACGTCCCTGTAAACAATTGTCTAATTCTGAAAAATTCTCTGCGTAAGGCGAATCTTCTTCTTATGTCCCTTTTACCCCTGTCGCTCTTATCCCCTGCCGCACACCTTTTTTGGTGGCTCGCAGGGTATTTATGTAGATGTAGATTACTTGGACAATCTTTGTCGGAAACACTACCCAGATTGGTAAACTACTCTACCAGCCTTAGCCATTTGCTTCTTATATTAAAAGTCCACGTAGTCTTCCTCTTTATCGAAGATCTCATAACTTTTGTTTTGTTTACATTCCATTCCATAGCTGCCGCACTGATGTACTCAGTAATACTTGTTATCCCTTGGGTGCGTAGCTATTGCTACAGATAATTAATGATTATAAAGTGTGTCCTGGAGTTTAGTTGTGTTGTCGGCAATTCTGTTTACATAACAATTGTAATTGATGTATTAAATGCATTATTGAAGTTGGTCTACAGCGTGAAATGAGTATTTGTAAATTAACATTTCAAAACCTTCCAAAGGTCTTTGAAAGTTCTCAAAGCTGTTCTTCATCACAAATAGTGACGGTTTATTATGAAATTATTTTCAGTATTACCGCTGCCGAAGAGTCACATGAGTCTGACGTCACTCAAAAGCAGCCCTAATTTAGCTATTTCCGTAACAATTAATTGATCAAATGATTTATTAACTTGATTAATTGATTAAATGCATGAAGCCTTTAACACATTTTTACTGACCTGGTAGTGAGGGAGGTCTGTCCCGCAATCGTCTATTGGATCGAATGACCTGGGTTCGGATCCGTGGAATACCTCTGGACACCACCATCTACATTACACAATACTCTGCAAGCCGCCGTAAAGGTGTGTGGCGGGGGGTGTTAGAGTAATCTTTGCGCTTTCTGTTGACACTCGATTGAGACTATCTTATTCGTCACTTTCTGTTAGTTCATGAGGATTATTCGCGAGACATGCAGTTTTTCCGATATTTGGTCCTTATGCAACTTCTTCTTATGCTACTTCAATAAATTTTCTGACGTGATCCATTCTAATGGTTTTTATGACTCGAACCGCCTTCTTCCTTCAGCATTGCTCTGAACGGGTTGATCACGTTTCTTCTCTTTTCCCCTCCTCCTATGTCCTCCTCTCAATTAACATTCATTATTATTATGATTATTATTTTGCTGTTAAAGATGCATTTTGGATGGCACTTGACTGAACATGGCCACATTTTTGTGTCTCACCTAACACGATACAACCTAACATGCGACACTACAGGAAACCCTTCATCAATTTCCGCATTCTTCCTTCCTTCATTCCGTCGAACACGCCTCCTTTCTACTGTTATCATCTTGCTTCAACGACAATGTCCACGCGCCCTGCAAAAATATGCGCCATATTGATTGGTTGGGGATTGATATTTTAACATCCATGCATAACGTCCCCGTTATCAATTCCCTCCTCCTTGCGTGAAAACGTCTTTGCCTAATGCAGATCTTCTTCTCATGTCCCAACTTCTTTGACCATCTTGTTCTATTTCCAAGATAGGTCAACTGTTCCACCTGCTCTCATTTTTTCCCTCGCATTAGAACGTTGAGCGAGTGTTCTCCCTCCTTCAGATCTCACAAACTTTTTTTTTCTATTTCACTAAAATTTTGTTGAGTCGATAGAATTTTCGAACTTGCTTCCATAGCACGTTAGATCTTCGTGATTTTGAAACTTATGCCCTTCTCAGATTTTCAAGTGTTACTCGTCGGTGTGGTTTTTCAATTTTGCGTTCACCATTGTTCGATGTACACGCATTCATATATTTTTTAAAAAATTGTTCTAAAAAAATATTAATAAAAATAAAAACGACTCACTTAAAAATTGCATATTTTGTAAAAATTGTGCATAATAATGTGTGATATGTGTAGTAACGTATAATTGTGTAAGAAGTTTGTAAATGTAAAAATTGTGTATTAATATATATATATATAAACCATTCACTCAGTAATCGACTAGAGGGTCGATTTAGTAGGTGATGGTAGATGGGTGACCATGTACCAAGACCGACGGCGTGTGAATATTCACACATCAGGGTAGGGGGGGCCAGTTCCTTTCCCTATGCCGGTTATGGTTTCCCAGGAAGACCTGGTACCCGAAAAATCAACTAGCTTGGGTGGAGCTGCAGGTGCCCAAAGTGCCTTGCCAGGGAATCGAACCAGGGACCCTCCGGTCAGTAGTCCAACGCTCTACCCACCAGACCGGATTATATTTAAAAAACACGCAAAGGAGTTTTATTGCAGGATGCGGCTGCAAGGTCTCGAAAGCTTTGCGTGTGGTTTTTAGTGCTTACTCATGCCTCCGCGAGCAGATTCGCGGCGTCATTGCGTAAGCATTGTGGAAAATGTAATACTCGTAGTCTTATGTTTCCGTGACAAGCGGAATTCTCTTTCATCTTAACGCCCTCCTATCAGAGTGAGCTGCAATGTAGGTAACAGGTGTCAACGGGAACTAAATTGTAAAGGAAATATCCTAATTTGCTCCCTTAATAATTTTCTTCGATGTTTTCCGATGCGCAACTTGGCAAAAATAGTCAAGCACATAAACTATGACACAATAAATGCACAATGGAAATAAATCTGCCAAACCAAGAGGTTTTCGATTTCATAGGTTCCGGACTAAATGTAATAGTATGTACAAAATACTCTTCTGTACTTACGAAAATTAGTTTTTTTTAAGTTCATGCATGCAAGCATTAGTACTTAAACTTATTTGTGATAGGTTAATGTGTGGAAGTACCGGAATCGAAATGATTTTTCTCTCTTTATGCGCATTCTATGCAATATCGTTGTAGATTGATTGGCGCTTGATTTTGCGTGTGGTTTTGTTCCTTTTTACGGGTGGTGACCTAACACCCCCCGCCACACGCCCTTGCGGGGTGATATGTAGATGACAGGTGTCAACTTGTGTTTGAAAATTCACTTATTTTTATCGTTCGCTTTGACTAGCGGCATCTATTATTGCTGAACTTTAAGCTAATTTAATATTTTCTTGCCCCTGGGTTGTATTTTGTTATGTTATCTACGGTGAGAGGGAAGGACGAGTACTTGTCTCTGTCAGTGACGGTGTCCATTTATCGTACTTGACTCTAGTGGTCAATTTACCAACGTTACTTGGTTCTATAGTAATCTCCATGTGGCACAAGAAAGCTCAGATGCCCTGTTCCGTTTCTAAGAGCCTGTTTAAGTCTTGTCCGCTGTCTTCGAGAATCATGAGGCTCCTAGCCTAAATTTTCCAGCACACCACTTGGCGCTTTCTTGCTTCTCTCAGCAATTTTTAACAAACCTGCGGTTTTTTTCTGAACCTTGTCGAATTCTTCAGTTTTCTCTCATATATCCCCATATACTTGCCGCGTATTTTGGTCTAACAGGAATTAACGCCACTCTCATATACATTTTCATTACGCTTTTCATTTGTCTCCCTAGTACGAAGGGGAGAGCGGCTGGATTTTTTTATGATGAACAGGCGTAATGTTTTGGAACTATATTATTATAATGCACCTTAAGGGAGCGTTTTGGCTATACGTATGTCGATGTTGCCCGTTGCAGCTGTCCTCGGAATTAAGTAAAACACGTGAAGAACAGGTTTTTGAGATCGCACCGCAATGTCAGAAAATGATAACTCGATGCAATCCCCAAAACCTGCTCTCCACCGCAGAGAGCACCGCGAAAACCATGGTCAAAATTATGGAAAAAGGTTTTGATATCTTCCGTCACAGAAAAGAAACGAAACAATCAAACGTCTGAGGTTTAGTCATACTCTTCTTAGTAAAAATAGATTTCTCTCGGCTTAGTGATTGCCATTCGTTTGCAAACGGTAATATAAAATGTCATATGTGGTGTTTAGGTTTGCATATTAAAATTAATCGAGTGGTAATGTTGCCGTAATATGCTGCCATATGTCTCTGGTAATTCAAATTATATTAAATGAAACAACTTAACAAATTAGCGATTAGTGACAAGAGATTTTAACGACAGATTATGATTCGACGTTGTAAAAAAATTGCTTGATGTGTCACATTGATTGTGGATCATTTAAAACAGGCGAAAGTTTCTTGGCACTGTGGGTGGTTTTATTTCTTGACAGTTTTAAGACAAATTTTTTCTCCGGTTGAAAAATGGAAGTGGGCGTTCACGTTGGCCGTGGGAATTGCTCTGAGCAGTCACGATTTTGACGTGCCAATTCCCCGAAGCCCTTCTCTCCTCCAAAACCTCTCCACGAAAGTGCCTAAGCTTGTAACAGTTTTGATATTAAATTTTTTGCCTAACTCACATGTAATACGGTGAAGAATTTTAAATCATACCGCCTGTGTCAAGTTTTGTTTTTCTTTAATTGGAAAGGGTGAAGTCTGTAAAATTTATTTTTATTATGGTAGTGGTCAAAGGTGGGCTACATTTTGTTTATCACCAATGGAATAGATGTAAGCAGCTTTTTTCTTACGCATTCACCACATCGTCTCTATGTTATCTTTCTTCTCATGGTGAAATTCGTAGAATATATATAGTGTTCTTCAGAGGCACGAGTCATGTACTAGTTTTGATTAAATCAGACTTCTCATTTACGTATTAATTCTCTCTTACACATGTATTAAATCTGAATTATTTTAGTTAACTCATTTTTTTCGTAATCTTTTATTCTAAATGAAACAAACACATTAAGTAAGGAATCGTGTAAATGTAACAATGCATTCAAATACGTGATAAGCAGGGGAAATGGTGGAATTGATAAACCGTAATTTGTTGCTTAAACAAAAAATTACAGTCATTTGTGTAAGTAGTTTTAAGTTGTAAGGAAGTAAGTAAGTAAAATTAGTTGACATTTTTAAAGTTTTGCTGGTTTAATTCTACAATGGTTTGAGTTAAAACTTCTTGGGTGATTGTCTCTCTCGGAAACGTATGCCCCGACGTTTAGGACGCCGTATACAAGACCACACCACAGGTTTTAATTCGAATGAAAGATTTTCCTGGAGGGATATCATATCAAACCGGAATATCGCAACCCGATCTCAACTTCCGCCCCCTTTAAGAATTGAATGCCGTTGAAAATCCCTCGAACAGTGTCAAGTGAGTGGAACAATGAACTGAACACAGACATGGAAAAGTCCCGAGTACCAAACAGGTCCTTTCTTTTTGTTTCTCCATAACTTTTCCATCGATTGAAATAGAGCTAGCCCATCTTCGTTATACTGGACGATATTTACGGTGGAGTCTAGCCTGGTGCCTTAATTCCTCTACAAGTCCGTGCGACGACTTGGGCCCTGTAAATATAGATGTGCATATGGAACAATCCAATCTTTTATAAATTACAATTTGAACAAAATATTTCTTCTTAGAGGAATATTATAATACAAGTACTGTCTATCAGAAGAGTGTCGATAGCTAAGGCAGGAGATACCGTATTTCCCCAAATAATTTTCAACGGTCCCGTATCGCTTGCTAGTTTGTGGAATATACGAGGTACCTTAAGAAGTTGACGGGATGGAGCGGGCGTGATGGAGGCTTATTCTCAGGAGTGGTGTTTTGAAAAGTCACGATCAAAACAAAAAATCACGCTAATGCATTCCCAAACAGACGCATATGTTCATGCACAACCTACATACTCATACATCTACATAGCCTATACACCTATTTCAACATGCATACGGTAGAAAAAGCATAAAAACCTCACACAAGTGCGCCCTATTGCATCCGAATAATATTCTGCGTGAGTTTCTCTGGGTCGGATTTAATCCGGGGGACTGCAGGTTAATTTTAAGATGAGGGCGCTCCACGCTTACTTCCCTCGCATCCAGCAGCAGCCCCACCCCCTTCACCCTCCCTTTCCCCTCGCCCCAAATGGCCATAGCTAATTATTTCTAGCCTCCCGCTTAACCCTTGACTGCGCTTCCCTGTGCGAAGGGGAAAGTTTTAACCCGCCTCGTGGTTACGGGACATTATTCCGGCGGTGATGTAATGGTCTCGTCGGCCCCGTTGTAGGTGCAGCGAACGAACACACTGGCCTACCTGTGCAGGTGGATCTCTCCTGGGAGATCGGGGTGCATCACAGCGCCAGTTGAGGGTTTTTAAGTAGAACATCGAGGGTACCAAGGAGCGTGACCGTTAGTCTCAAATACGGATGAAAACTCTTTCAAGAGTGTGAGCAGTTCTGAAAAGTCCAACCCTAAAATCTATCATGTTTCGAGTATCTATGTAGTAATTTGAAAATCCCCGCATCGTCTTCGGTCCGGGTTACCCGAATAAGTTGAGACAAGTGTGCTTACTTAATGCTCAGAATCGATTGGCTTAAGAAATGTTTTCCAATGAAATTTTTGCTATCCTAACAAAAATACAGCGTTTCCTTCTGACTTCTCAGTTCCCATTGCATGCATGATATGGCTTCAGAATTTAGAGAGATTCGCCTTGAGATCATCATTGTTCTCCCTGAAAAGATTTCATTAACCATATTTCACTCTTTTTACCTGCGTAACGAATGTACCACTTATGCTACGAGATTATTTGTGATGTGGATATATTATATATCCATATGGGTTGTGTTTTGTTTGGAGTCGCAAAATATTAATTTGGTAGTTGTGTCCATCCAAAAACCTACCTTAACCGGTAGATTACCTTATAATATTATGTAGAAGTCACTAGGGTGAAGGTAGCTTTACACAAGTTAAGGAAACATTTGAAGAATTACTCTACGTGTGTGAGAGAATAAAATGAACGGATTTGTCCGGAATAGGATAAGCATCGAAAGATATAAAATTTAACTGCACGGTTTTTACTGCCATATTTTTTACAGTGATGACTTGCTGGGTTTAAGGTCAATGTCCAAGTATATGAGCCCATCTGACAATAATAAGTCAGTGCTCAGTCAGGATTGTCAGTGTTACTGACCGAAAGCTGTTGATCCACCCAAAGTGAGGCGAATGGACCTTCTCCAGATGCGAAGACCACCATGAATTGAAGATCTTCTATTAATTATCGGTTTCCGGCCGACCAAAATTTATGTTTAAGCTCCTCCCTTGAGCCATAATAGGACTAAACGGTGTCAGATACCTCTCATAAGAAGTAACATGAAGGGGGGGAAATTACTCATTCGTTTCAGAATCTGAAGCCAAACGGTATTTTTTTCATCGATATCTATTTTCCGTCCATCCGGAACTGTACTCGGACATAAGAATGGTTAATTTTCATGTGGTAAATAATTTACGATGTAGAGGATGTTCATGATACAAGTAATTTCATTAGTAAAAACAATAAGGATGTGTCTCAATTGTTCTTTTACTCTCAAAGGTTTTTTCATTTTGTTTAATGTTCACATATTTGTTTACGATTTCTACCGATGCGTGATTAGGAGTCTACGATCCCGGGCTGGCCGAGGACTTAATATTTTACAATTAAGCTGGAAAAAGTTTTCGAGCTTTCGAGAACTGAAATTACAATTGCCCTCTGTTATACTCGCAGATCGCAAAATAAAAATTAACTGCAAAATAAATAAACCCCCTCAGGTAAATTACGATGGCTCTACTTCCATAATCGTAATAGCCATAATTTCTAGGGCGTTAGAAGTGAAATTAAACTTGTCATAAAAAGAATCAAATGTTATATTCTAAAAGATTAACGAAATTCTATAAGATTTATGCGGAATCACCAAATTCAAATGTTTTTGCTTTTCAGATAAGACGCTTAGGCAAAAAAGAGGTAGCTCAATATTCTTTCCGTGCTATCAAATTGTATTTGGGTCGTAAAAATTTCGTTTCCTGGACTTCCGCGGGCTCCTATATAATCTACTAGCATCATCGTGAATTAAGGTAAAATACTAAGGAGAATCGAACAGCATTAGTAGAAAAGAAAGTCTTGCAGGCGACTGTGCTCCCGGCAGACTTAAAAGACCGATCCCTCATCCCTACCAATCCATTAAATTTGTAATTTATCTGAAATATAATTATGAGATGAATGAGAAATTCTGTCATTAAGACTACTAATTAGGTTAGACCCAAGGGGAGATATTGACATCCTTAGTTTAACTGACGATAGACGCACGTGGGTGTTGTGATATATTTTGTCTATGCTTGCTTTACTCATGTTCAAGAAAGGCTTGCAAAGAGATACTTAATCAACTAACGGCTGCCTTCCCGTCAAGGTGAATTTGTCCAAGTTCCCTTTATAAAGAAACCAAGTATCTTAACACAACACCCACTGCGATAAACCGCTTCTTCAGTCCCCTATCCCATTTGACGAGCCTAATCATAACTCTTCCCTCTACCTCGATTACTTAATGTACTACCTATATTGTAATTTTCTACAACGTTCCATTGACACTTAAAACTTTACGTGCCTATTTTGAATTTGTAACTGCAAGTTTCTCTATCCTTCTGGAGTAACCATACTATACATCTTCGTATTATAATGCAACATTTTCAAAGGCTAAATATATATCGTTCCCCTTGACTGGGATAAATGATTTTTCAACTTTGAGATTGTTAATTGTACTGACCATTAGTAGATGACTTCCTTTCAAGCTACTGTCGCGGCATCTCCCGCAGTGCCTTTGTATACGCTTCTTCGTTTTTACCTTCCGTCCATTTTATCATTCGTCTCCACACGCAAGTTTCGAAAACCTCCAAATTTACGTTTTAACCTCTTATCTCAACGACGAAGTTGCGTAGACAAACCTACGTTCCGTTTGAGATTTTTCACTCAAACTTTCTCTACGTCGTTAACCTGGGGTCCCTGTCATTAACCAACCCCGTAACTTTGTAAAAAGTTTCTTTACCGCAATTCCTCTTACCACCGTTTTCTTTCTTCTTCCACGCTCTTCTAAAAGGATAATGACCCAATGAAAGGGGAAAAAAAGAATAAAGAGTGTCGTATTCCTGCGATTCTTTCCTTAGCGTGGGATTGTTAACTTGTGACGATTATATGATGGCGTCTTCAGGTGCACGCCGCGCGGAAACACGGGCGTCCGCCGCAGAATGGCCGTGGCGAGTAGTTACCGTTGTAATTTATGGCGGAATAGCACACGGATTTCCTTTCGTTTCATCCCCAAGATGCAGAGCAGAAGCCGACGGGGGGAGCTCGCGTGTGATCCAGCAAAAGGTTTCGCTTTATTTACCTCGGGCCGCCGCCTCCTCCTCTCCCGCACCTCCCCTCCTGCCTCCCACCCCTTCCTCCCTCCCTCCTGCCCCAACACCTCGGCCCCTACCCCCCCCCCCACCCCCAAGCACTCCCCCCTCCCGTCCTGCCCTCCATTCATCTGCACCGGGGACGGACTAGCCTCTAACGCAGGGTCCCCCCTCCGGTTCCATTTTCGCCATTCCCTCCCTCGGGGCTTCCGGCCAGCGTGGCACAAGGGCGAGGAAGGGGGGGCGGAGAGGGTTGGGGATGAGTGAGCGGGGTGGGGTTTCGAGGGTGGGGGAGGGCCTCCTTGCCTCGGGGCGGTTGTTAAGGGCGCGGAGGGGAGCGGGGGTTGTGGGGTGGGTCAGCCATACCCAGTCGGGCAGCCAAGGCCCCGCGAGTAAGATGCTTCAGGGAAGGAGAGAGACTTACTGAGAGATCCTCTTCTTCGTGTTGTGCTCGCATGTGCAGCTCCCCTCTACGTCTACGAGCCTCCTGAAGTGAATGTAGAGGAGGGGGGATCATCTACATTAGCACTATAATCTTCAAATCTCCAAGAGGGCGTATGGCAGTATGTGTCAGGGCATATTTTGCAAACATACTATACATACACTTACGTGTATGCATGTTCATGTTTGTTTACACACACTCATTTATTGATTCAAAATTATCTAAAAACAGAAGCACAAAGAAATGACACGAGTATGCATTGACGTTTCGACGGGCCGTCTACTTTCCGTCTAGAATCCGTCTGAGTATGACAAACTGAATGAAACGTTGTCTTAGGATCATAAAACAATAGTCTTTCACATGTATTTGAAAATTTTGAAATAAGAGAAAATTCTTTGGCATTGATCTATCACTATTTCCGTTTACATTTTTTCTCCTGAGGACAAAAGCCATAGTAGGTATAAGCAGATCGAAATTTCGACATGTAAAACTAATTTTCTGCCGTCATTTTTTCTTCTCTTGTTGTTGGGAAGTTCGAATTTTGCTCCAGGGCTGTGCGAGAATAAAAAGATTCCTTATTTATTTCTGTTTCACCCAGAGGGCTCTTTGCTGTACATTTCCTGTGTTTCGTTGTGGCGTATCCCATCCTTGTAATCTGTCCCGCAATGAGGTGTGGAGGGGCAGAGAGTGTCAGGGCACTAGCCAAAATAGTGGAAATATATGCACGCCTCTATGCATCATGCAATGTATTACGATAATTATTTCCTCTGTGTCAGCATTTAACCCAAATAATTTGCGTTTACCCATCCAGTTGCTTAAGTGTATGTAAAAGTCGTGCCATCCTTTGCTGTCAATGAATGGATCCCAATAATAACACACGTATGACTCTTTCTTGCAAAGTGCCTCGTCGCGTACTGTAGGGGAGTAATGACCAATGCAAAATTACACCTCTCCTTGGCAATGCAATATATTGTAATTTTACCTTGTTCATGCTGGTCACTCTAATTAAATGCATTATTTAATCGGCATCAAAGTGATTCTCAATTTTCACGCCTGTCTTTTTTGTCCATCCACTTTCTCCTACCCCCCCCCCACTTCCGGTTCTTTCCTGGTCGTCTTAGTCACAAGGCGTCTTCCCCCGAGCAAAGAATTTTGCCGCTTCCTCCTCCCGGCGTACGATTTTCCCTCTCCCCACGAATGTGCCCAGGTCCCAAATTTGTCGCTGTGGCCGTAAGATAGTGTATCCGAGTTCACACACACTGTCACCGGTTTCTGTGAAGTGATTTCCCCGGAATGGGTTTTTACGACGTGTGTGCGAAGCCGACAGATAAAGGAGTCTTCGCTATGTTGTCTACCCATTTGCGGAATACCCTTTTGACGAGAGAAAATAGAATAAACACTCATTCCTGACTCTCCTCTCAACACCCACATCTCTATCTCTCTCCTTCCATCTCTCCCTCTCCCCTAATTGGGGTCATTTTCAATCTTGTTTTTCGTTTCCCTCGAAGCGGATTATCATTACATCCGCCTCTGGTTTCAATGAGTTATCCAAATGACCGAATCGAAACATGCTCGGGATCAGCTAATCCATAAAACCCTAAGGACGATGTCTACGTGGTGATCGAGTGTCCTTAACGTAAAGGAGCTGGTGATTCCGGAATTACGAAATCGGGAAAATGTGACGATTTTTCTACTTAATAACAGGGGATGTAGTAGCTAATTCTTCTTCTATCGATCCCAAGGGCAAAAGATGGTTACAAGCGTTTAAATACTTGTAAGAATTATTTTCATTACCTATTTTTTTTAAATATGGTCCTTAGCATAAAAGCTTCTAGGCCCGCGGCATTGGGGCAAGGTAAAAGAACCCAAACTACTCAGAAGGATTTGGAGAAGGCACTGAAAACTTTTTTCCTTTAAAATATGGGCTATAGTCTCGGAATGAAGAGCCATCCTAAGGAATCATAAGGCCCCGCATGGGACCATTTGGATTAGATACGGAAGAAGTGAGACTGCAGCTCCAATTGATTCTTGGTATCTTTTTTTCGCTCACGATTTGCGATCGCAACATAAGGAAAGCTAAACGATTTAAAAAAAAACCAACGGCACCTAACTGCGAACCACTAACCTCGAAACGTTATACATTTAGTTACTCTATGCTGATGACCTAACACCTCCTGCCACACGCTTCCTGGACGGCCTGCAGGATAGAGCGTGGATGCAAAAACCTCTTCGGAGGTTTAACATTGACTCTTGTGTTCGAATCACCGTCCACAGTCGTCGATTCGCGGCATATTTCACGTCCAGTACGAATTACTCTCAAGGCGCGTGTACTCAATGGTTATAGGCCTTCATACGTGTATCATGAGCTAAACAGGGAAAGTGGGAAAAAGAACTTCGACCATTTTCCCTCCGCTTATAGTGTCGGCGACTTTCGTATATTCTTGGCTTAAATTCGAAAAGTTTTCATTCGAGGGATTCCGAGAAGTTTAAATAGGTACGTAAATTTATTCCACAAACACTTTGTATTCACGGTTCAGTTAATTCTTACAATGGATGGCGTTGCCTGTCAACTCTTGTCAGTTTTCAAGCGGAGTGTCAACGTCATTTAGAGTGGTAACTCGTGGTTCGCGAAAATGACTGATTATTCGGCAAACTCGTGATTTAAGAAGACACAATCAAATTGCATACAAGGTCAACTGACGGATAGGGACGTCGTGGAGATGACGTCGTGAAAATGTTTTCTTTTTAATAATAAAAATAGTTCTGACTTTTAATAATCAAACCACTTTACTTTCCCACATAAAATTTTTAATTTTTACAACCCAGGTTTCGTTATAGCATAACATCATCAGGTTTTTTAAGATAAGATAAGTTTTTTAAGATAAGATTTTCCACCAAGTTACGCCAGAAACTGTTTCATTTAAAAATAGTTCGTTATTTTCATCTACATAAGAAAATATGTGAAACATGCGTAGCATTTGCGAAGCATTAAAAATGTTATAACATTTAATCGTTACGTATATTTTTTATTCCATCGGTACATCTAAACATTCTGCTAAGTGAATTATTCGACTTGTGAATAGGTGCCATTTTTTTTACTGATGTTCATCATTTTTGCCCTGATCACACCTAATTACAATTAATTACAGCTTTCTCGTTTTAAAAATTGGTGAATTTACATTTTCAACTAGCGAAAAACAAAATTAACTAATATTCAATTTTACCATGATGATATTATTGCTATAAACAGTTTTACAACCAATAAATATCATGTAGTAAACATGAATTAGCCTTATTTGAGGCAGTGCTCACATGCTTGCAGGTCATCTGGTAAAATATTTGAAATTCTTACTTTCTGTCTTGAAACTTCCTTTCCTTTATTTAGCCCGAGCTCAGTATAAAATTTGGGATCTTACGAAGTTCTGAATCTCGTGCTTAATTTTGAAAAAGAGTGTTTATTTTAATTTTCCGGAAATTGTCCAAAAAAACTATGATGTAAGTAAACATTTTTTTCAGTGTTAAAATGCGTATATGTGCCTATACAAGTATGTATGTGAGTGTATGTTTGTAGTTGCACGTCGTTGATAAATTTTACCCTTTTTTTGTAATAGGTACACGTCAGGTAGAAGTTTCAAATTCTTAAGCTAAACCTGTAAATTCAAGGACAATAAACCATTTGCAGATTGTTTCTGTGAATGCCGCCGTGTAAAGTGATCGACATCGTTTGATAATTGTGCGTAATAAATATTATCCACGGTCATTAAATGTCATTCATTAACTTCCTCTGATTTGTTTGGTCGCAGATCTATAATCTCTGCGAAAAAAGGCCCGTCAATTTTTCATATGCAATACTATATAGCAAAGCTTTGCTTAATATCAAAGTATTTCATTTGTGTTTTTTTGCCGGGAAAACTTTATTTCTTCCAGCGAGACAGCCATTTGTTTTTACATTTCATTTAGAAGATTACTTCCGTTTAAAATCGAGTTAGTTTCAATCATATTTAATGGCAATCGCTGGAGGAGCTCAATATTTAGGTATACTGTATTTCCGTAGGTATCTTAAAATGTTTTTCGAATGACATCCTGGCATCGATTCAAGACAGTCTGAGAGAATTTAGTGAATAGTCCGGTAGAAAGATTCGGCCTCCCGTTTTCCGATGACCTCACATCCAATCCCCAAATTCACCCACCGATATTAAAAAAAATCACAAGCATTAATAATGTCCACAGAACATTACACTTTATTTTTACCCCCACCAAAGCAAGCGAGCCTTTTTTTTACTTTGGTTAAAAGTTGAGTTTCATATTCCCAGAGGAGAAGTTGGTTTAATTACCTGATTATATTATCATAGCGTTAATTCCAATTGGCTCGATTTCGTTGTAACAGTGTTGTGTTGCTGTATTTGGAAAACAAAGACACTAATTATTCGAAATTTCGACCATTCGAAGGCAATCACTCTTTTGACAGTCATTCTTATACGGAGCGCAGTTCGCTTGGTATGAATTTTTTGGGGGAGTATAGTTCGCTTGTGTGACCAAAACTTAAAAACCCCTCTGCATCTGTTCCACGTTCCTTCTGCCTCCTAGCCTTTTTTTTATATTTACCCTCCTCATCTCCCATCCTTCTGCCGGTGGAGCTCAGTATCCCCGTAAGGTTGGCACCCTTTGGCCTCCCTCCCAACGACACCCCCACCGCGCTCCCGATGTTGGAATTAGTCCAGGGAACGGGGGAATAGGGGGGAGGGTTGAGGGAGGGAGGAAGGGTGGAAGTCGGGAACGGGTGGGGAGGGGTTAGAGGGGGGGGGGTAGAAAAAGGGGGATGGTGGAAAGAAGGCCATTGGAGCGTCCCGGGGGACGCGAATCGGAGCCTTCCCCAGGCGAATGCTCTCATTGAAGAGCTCCTCCTCCTCCCTATCCCCAAAAGACTCGTAAAAACTTATGAACGCGTGTATACAACGCGTCTCTCCACGTATTATTTCAGCCGCGGCCCTGCTTTCAGTCACGCCTTCCGATGGACAACCCTTTTCGGTGGCAGGCGTGGAAAACTCATGGGTTCGAACTCTCACAATCAATCTCCGCGTCCGGAATTATTATGATTTTTTCAAATCTTAATGATAAAATGAAAATATAAAACCTCCTCCACGACCAGC
This sequence comes from Hetaerina titia, assembly GCA_037158775.1. Taxonomy (NCBI): domain Eukaryota; kingdom Metazoa; phylum Arthropoda; class Insecta; order Odonata; family Calopterygidae; genus Hetaerina; species Hetaerina titia. The sequence goes on along the minus strand of CM073778.1, from coordinate 70,139,523 downwards.
ATCGTTCGGGCTGTGATTTTGTTTTTCATTTGTCTTAAAACGGAAAGGGGGAAATGGGATTAGGAATCGAATCATTTTGGCGGAGGGAATCGTATATGTTTTTGCGCGAGTTGACGAGATATCTGTCTTGTTTCTTCAAAGATGTTTCGTCGAAAAGATCTGTTTTTTTTAAATATTTATTCTAAATTTTATTATTTGGGCTCGAAGGCTCGGAGTCACATCAGAGGACTAACCCCCTAAAGCATAAATAAGGAGCCTGTTTTAATGCTGCTGCTCTTCCTCAAGTTTTATTTCCCGTGCGAGATTGTTTGTAAACGATTATTTTCGAGACTGATGAGCTGTTATTCATGCAGTAAAATAATGAAGGATTGAGAGGTCGAGTTCGATAGATGAAAAAGTTGTTTGTTGCGCATTTCTGTTTTAATGAATACGATGGTAGTCAATGAAACTCAGCTGTATCAAGCCGTTTTTAAATGTGATAATGTACAGTGTAGCGTTCCAATGTGATTTTGTCGACCTCAGTTTTGAAGTTGTGCTGCGGTTTTAGAAGTAAGAGACGAAGTAAATTTGAGTTTTGCACACCCTGCAAAAAATTAATGTTTAAATACAATTGTGATTTAAATTTCAAAAAGACGTAACATATCATTATTGGGGCGCTCTACCTTCTTTTTTTTTTTTAATGGCTTGCACGTACATATTTGCACAAGTTTGGCCGTCGAAAAGTAATGAAAATTTAAGCGTGACAAGAAAGATAAATATTACCAACTCTCCAGCGTTTTATCTTTCATTGAAATACCTAATTAATGCTCAGCACTATATTATTACCACTACAGAAAGTACATGTAGCCACGAGATGTTCGGGGGAGATTTTACGTATTTTTTCACCAAAGAAAATTTAATGTGCTATTTGCTTAGAGTGTGCTGAGTTGAAAGAGCATTGTTTATATTCTCCAGCTCATCAATCAAGATAAAATCTGCAGGTATGAGTTCCGTCTTGGCATTATCTGAATCATTACGATGCTTTTCATTGTCTTTACTGCTTACCGCACGACTAGTTGGAACAGCAGCTACCGTCTTAAGTACCCTGCCCCAGGAGTAGCCTCCCCTTCTGTTCCAGCGATTGCCCTATTATTGCATTGTAACGGATACCCCTTATAAATTAATCCGTGTTTTCGTCTGATTATTAGCTCTACCCGAGAAGACTGATATCTTAACGTCTCATTTCCTCTCCGAAAACTGAAACCGCGTGTCTTTGATGCTGTCCTTGATGCGTTAGTTATATTTCCGAAAAAAAATGGTGGTGAAGTCAAGTGATATAATTTATCCTACCTTACTAGGAAACCAAAAAGAGATCAGAATTGTTTATGATTTTCATAGTAGATGTCTACCGACTGAGAACCCATCTTCCATCAAAAGAGAATCAATTTTAAAAAAACTGACGTTGCTACCATTGACTGATTCCGTAGTTTGTCATGGATTATAATTGTGAAAGCGAAATGGCAGCCAAAGATCATACGTTATTGGAAAACACCTGTAGCACCTCCTGTGCACCTCTTGTGTGTGGAAGTTTCTGCATTGATACTCTCAATGATATGATCAAACTTTTCCATTAGATCATACGTATTTTACGTGGTAATTTAAGCCCTTTCAGCTACCATTCTATCTTAGCTATTTTATACTTACGGATGATTCTTCGTGGTTGATCAATAGCAATATCTATAAAATTTTAAGAGACGATGTTTTTGTTAACAGCCAAAAATTTGCCGTTTCGAACCCTGTCAATAATTTGGCTTTATGACTTAGAAGACCGTATTTTTTGATTTTGTCTTCGCTGCAGTAAATTGTCTCAAGCATCCGGAAGTCCTGAAATCCGCTTAATTACGACGGTAAGCGTCGTTCGGGCGTCATAAGAGGGAAGGACTTTTCCCTTCGTCCCGCATTGTTATGGTCGAGATATGTGAGTTGGGAGCCCAACTCATGTATACGTGATACGCACAGCAGCCCCCCCTCTCCCCCCAGAGCTACAGCCAGCGTGTCTGCCCCCGCGTCGGCCGCGGAGTTTCAACGGACCCTCCCACCCATCATCTCTACCCCCTCTAACCCCCTCCGCCTCCCCACTAGGGCTGGCTTGCCCCCAATTCGTGCGGCAATCACACAGAAAACCCAATTCTCCGCAATGGGATGATTGGGACCCGGTAATTGCTCCTTTAAAAAGGGGGTGGAATTGTGGGAGTAGGGCGGCGGGTGGTCGCCCAACCTCCTCCTTGCATTGGGTGGGGGGCGTGCGGGTGGGCGCGAGAGGGGGGGGGCAGCAGATGCGTGACTCACGCACGGGAATGGGGGGAGGGGTTAGGAGGGAGGGGACTCGAGAGGATCTCTTCTCGCGCCCTTTCTGGGATGGCGGTGCCGAAAGGGGGCGTCCGGGAGAGGGAAGGAAGATTGTGTGTTGTGTTTCTGTGACGCTGCGTCGAGTCGAATGTGATTCTCCACTTTGACCCCTCGCCTTTTTATCCACATCTATGCGTTACCCCCCTGCAAGCCACCGGCGGGGTGTTTGGCAGGTGGTGGTGCACTCGCAACAGGTGCAGCCCGCCAATAGCCAGGACCACATCCCTATACATATAAAACCTCCACTGATGACAAACCTTTCATTTCAGGCAATGAAAATTTGTCATCATCTACAAGATACCCTGGAGTGTGGCAGTGGGTGTTAGGGAACCAGTCATCCATACGCAAACATGGGTTCATACACGTAAGCAAATACGCATTCACGTGGTGGCATCAACTCATATTTGTGCATGTATGCCTGGTGCCCTAAAAACCCATCGTCACGCGCTCTAAGGGCGACTTATATTTTATTGTGTAGATGTAACATGAGTATGGGTTTGCTCATACTCACAGACAGCCGATACATTCACTCATACATGCTGTATACACCAAGTAATAATAGGTGTATGTGTGAGTCAAAATTCTAATATTTTTCTTTTTAACTTAAAAAAATCGGGTGCTTGGGTTCGATTACATATTGATTGTGTCATTCCAGTGATCAAGGATCTAGTGCTTGTGCCCTTCAATAACGGTGTCCGTTTCTCATACTTTTTAACAGTGATCAAGCTTGCCAATGTAATTTGGGGCCATAATAATTAATTCCCTTAGTGTCGCAAGGGAACAACTTTTCTCTGCGGTATCTGGGATACTCTACGCATGCGAGACGAGGCGATATTTAGGGAATCCGGGACTGTGTTTCTTTGGTATCTGTGGAAAATCCGAGTTATCTTTTTTCAACATGAAAGAACATTAAAGTGAGACCTGTTACCGTTGATAAAAGGGCGAGATAAAATAATGATTGGGGGAGGAGAGAAAGGATTGTTGGGGGAAATTCAAAGGAAACAGGAAAGGTGGATGCGGAACATTTTCATTGATGATGCAATGTTGAAGATTGTGATAGAGTGGAGAACGTTGGGCAAACGCAGAAGGGGCTGGAATAGGATAGGCGCATGTTGGGCGGACTGGAGGAAGTAAAGAGTACGCGGAAACGAAAAGGGGTTTAGTGTTGGATGCCAGGTTGTGTTTACTAGGTGAGGCAAGGGAATCATCGTATGTAACGTTGTATAGCCCGTGTCCTTCCAAAACGCACCTTAGCCGGTAGAATATCGTCTATAATCAAAATGATGGTTGCCCAAGAGGCTGCTTAGCGTCGAAAAAGGTTTTTTTTATGTCTGTCGTTCTTTGAAAATTAACCCGAGTGCATGCATCTTTCGTGGCGTTTCTCGTGTAATCGTGGCGCGCGTGTCAATAGATTCGGCCACGGTTTCTCGATAATGGTCGGTTTACGTCTCTCTTTGCTGCGGAGGGAGGAGAATAAGTAGTCCCTCTCCCTTGCCTCCGCCTCCGTCAGGGGTGTGCATCGGGGCCGGTGGCGGCGCGTGCGATAAATCACGGCACTCCCGGCACCGACTTGGAAGTGGGGCCTAACACCATTGTGTCGCCACGGAGATGGTGAGGGAGAAGAGGGTGGACGTCGAGGGCGATGCCCACATGGGCATGTTTGTCACCACCCCTACCTCTACCATAGACTGTGGGACAACCGACCAACCAACCATCCTCCTCCCTCCCTCTGCTCGTCTTATCTACATCAACACAATGCCCCGAGCAAGCCGTCACCGAGGGCGTGGGTCGTGGGGGTACTCGAGCGCCGCCCATAAAACATAGCAATGGATAAGGCTTCGCCTCTCGAAGTGTTTATGAGGGGATTTGATGGAAAAATTTTAATGTCTCCTGTCTGTTAGCGCCGCGGCTGTCCTATGCGGTGTGTTCAGTCTAGTTCATGCAAAGAGGAGCGAATTATGCGTGTGCAAATGAGTATTTAGATGACCCTTATTTTAAAATAAGTACACATTTCTTACGAGCAGATTGCGGTCATCGCGATACAATGAAATGAAATTCATTTCGATTGCAGTGAAAATTTGGTTGATGCATAATGAAGTAGTCATTATTATGAGTATTTGTTGGTGAACCGTTTAAGGTAGGTTCGGGATGAGCGAAGGCTTAACACGGCTACATTTTGGAAGAAATAATACGGCTTTGATTGATTTCAATTGTTTTTATTTTCACGAGGCTAAATTTAGAAGGAAATAATACAGATTTGGTTAATTCCAATGAATTTTTAATTTTCACGGCGTAGGTTTCGACACGTGGTGTTATCTTCAGGTTTAATCTTTATGAGCTTTCTTATTTTTTATCTTTAACCTTAAGATGACAATACTGAAACTTAGGTCGTGAAAATAAAACCCTTTATTATTCCTTCCGTGATGGATAATTTGCACAAAGTGAAGTCTGAAGCAATATCCCTGGTTACATTTATCTTAAGCCTCGTCTTGTCACCGCAAGCGTTAATAAACCCTTATTCAATCCGCATGAAGTCGTCACCATATGAAAAAAAACAAAAGCTATACAGAGTCATCGAATAGGAGAAGAATACGTCATGAAATATTTTTTTAATCGTTTTACGTCATCATTGGATTCATATATACAAGGTATCCAGGATAGAACTTAGGTGAAATTAAGCCCTAAAGAACCCATGACTTTCACACATTCAGGGTAGGAGGTCAGGTACTTTCTGTATGGTTTCCCATTTTTCGCGCATTCAGTTTCTTTGGAGCTCCTTTAACCAGAAATTAACACCATTTGGACTTTAAGCAGGGATGTCTAAAGGAGTCACACGCAATCTGAATTCGAAACCCAACCCGGTGATTTAATGCTTTGCGAAAACAGGATTGCCAAACAAAAGAGGCGAATTGTTCTAAGTATTCAGTTTCTCTTGCCTTAATGTTTGTGAGCATGTAATTTCTCTACACAATCCCACCTTAGCAGTGTGCTAGATGTAGTACCGTGTCCATAAAGAAAACATGAAGTGTCGAAAACGAGAGTATCAATGTGTCGACAATATGTTTCATGCATAACTCTCGGTCGATAGACCATTGAAGTGATCTTTCGAACACACTCGACAATTGTTAATTTATTCATCGCTAATCTCCAGGAATGCTGAATTTTTACTAAGCGGGTGCCGTATAAGCCCATGCTGGAATCATGTGAAAATGAATTTTCTTGCCAGCCATTTTTTTATGCCTTTAATACTCGTATTACCGTCAATTGAGTCCACACAAACCGTTCTCGACGGTTCCAAATCATGATCACTAATCGCGGAATTGTTATGCAAAATCCAAGGTTACGAACTTAATTAGAAGCATCTAAGCTTTATGATTCAAACGTTAAATCACATAGATTAAGGTGACGTCTCAGAAATTATCGTCGAAGTTGTACTTGTAAACATTGCGTGTGTTTCACGAGCTACCCCGATGCAAAATAGTGCATTCACAACCAGAGTACCGGATGGCGTCATGAGTGATGGGTAGTTGAAAGAAAAACATTTAAAAGAAATGTGCTAATTAGATTATTTTAGAAACTCTGATTGCCCGATACGGGTTTTAACATGTTATGCCATCCGCAGGTTCAACTGCTCTCGTGTTTTTTGTCTTTACCACGTGGAACAGGAAAACATTCCCTTTCGTCAGAGCAGCTCTTTTGGAATATCTTCCGAAATGTTCGAATTATCTGGAAAAAAGTACACTTTTGATACACATTCTGATTACATACGAAATGCAATTCATTGAATGCTTGCTCTGTTCATTTCATTTCATAGACCCGTTCATTCATTGACCGTTCGCCTGATGAATCACCTAGTCACTGATGACAACCCATGTTCGCCAAGCGGGAGGCTGCAGTATTCCCGAATGGAAGGGTTTCCTCTGAATCATACCCCCGCCCCCTGTCTCGCGCCTTATTCGGAGCACATTTAAAGAAGAACCGGGTAAAATCGTGGATCCTTGCCCCTGGGCGAAGGAGGAGAGAGATGGTGTTTCTGGAGGCCGCGGGAAGACGGAGGGGAAGCGAGAAAGGGAGAGATTAAGAAAAAAGCCAACAAGGTCGAAGTGGGAATGGGGGGGTTGGAAGCTGTGAGGGACGAAGGAGGGGGAGGGAGGAGGCTTTTTTTGGATGAATGGACGGGCTTGGGGGTGATGGCTGGAGGGGATAGGAGGGGAAAAATTTGCTCCCGGGATAGGAGAAGGGGGAAGGGGAGGAGATGGAGAAGAGATGTTTGCGAGGTTTTTTCTTGTTTTATTTTCGAGAGAGGGCGAGTTAGGTTTGGGTAGGTGGCCCAATTCCCGTAGGAAGAAGGTGGATCCGACCCCTCTCTCCGCATCCTCCCTCCTCCTCTCCCTCAAAACCCCTTCCCTTCTCCCGAGGTGTGATCTCTTCGCGATGCTCATAGTTGCCCAGCCTCCCGCCTGGCGCCGCCTCCGTCTCTCCCCCTCCCACTCCCCTAGTGGACCCCACCGCTGGACCACCTTCCTCGGGGCACCTGTCCTCCTCTCCTCCCATGGAGTAACGGGTCATCTCGGGCATCTTCTGGGGAGGGGTAGAGCGTTGAGCTGGGGCCGGGTACAGTTTTTTTTTCGGAGGGGTCGGCGATCTTGGCGCCACGGGTTCAAAGAACGTCCACAATCTCTCCCACTCCACTTAATTAATTCTTCGTCCCACCCCATCCCCCCTACCAGCCCCCTCCCCGCCTCCTTTCGAGGTTAGCGTATCCGGGGAGGTTGGGTTTCGGGCTCAGGGAGAGTGCACGGTCCCCCTCGAGAGGGAGGTTGCTCTCGTGTTTCCCATCCACTCCGCCCTCCCGGAATAGCGCGGCGATGATGGTGGCGGTGGCAGTTGGAATCGGAGTGGACCGCGTTTCACGAAAAACGGTGGTCACCCGAAAAAGATTTTTGGCCCTCAATGTTAGGGGTCGGACCTTGCTCACTCAATAAAACATTCGATCCGTTTTTACTGCGCGATGGTATAATAATTTAAGGTGGGAAAATGAAATCACATGTCCTCAAGTTTAAACGATTTTTACTTCATTTAGTAGTTCCTTAGATTCCTAAAGTTATTTAGACTTACTTTCAACCTTGGTCTTCGTAAGCGTCGTAAGGGAGGTGATGGAAATAAATAAATAGAATGCACAATATTGGAAGAGCTATAAAATGTTCTGCCATCTGATTTTATGAAATTAAATAAATTCTTCCCTACGAGAAAGTGGCGAAGTACCTATCCGAGTATATCTGTCGGAGAAATATCGATAAAGCCATTTTATACACAAGGAATTTTAGGGAGAAGCCAACTTTATACAGTCAGTTGTCATAGTTGTGCATATTAGTTTTGGTATGTCACATAGCTCATTTCTAATGGAACCCTATAATTTTATGGATTGCTGTGATAGGCATTCATTTTGGTATTTGAGAATAAATGTTTGTCTATACAGGAGTGAAAATATTGGAGATTCTTTTGGAGATTCTAGACCTCACAGCCGATGGTCTTAAGAAATATTAACTTTCTATCTATTAGGGTAAAAAGAATTCAAGGAAATTAATTCACACCAATGTGAATGCAAGTTTGTGTTGTGGAAATATTATTCTCGGAAGAAAAAATTCTACTCGTTGTTTATCAAATTTGTCATGTATCATCTGTTTATTTCTCGTGGAACTTCGTCTGTGTGCTATGGTCAGAAACTTTCCAGATAATAGCCCCCGATACTCTTTGTTACATCCGCCCCGCGTTCATTAATTCTCGGAAATCTAAAACACGTCACATCGTGACCCTGTCAGTTTTGGATGATTCAAATGAACACTCTTTACATGTGGATTGTTTAAGTGGTTTTAGCTTCAGGTCGTAGAAGCCTAAGCTGTTGATTAAAACTTGATTTTGTGGGGAATTCTGGCCGTATCTATCCCCTCCTAACGAGCTACGTTCCTCCTAAAGTGGGCCATGTAAAAATAAGGCAATTCTCCCACCAAAGGGATACCGAAATGGCTCGGCGGCTTCATCGCAGCGTCAATCACGGCAGCCCCTCCACTAGCGCCTGCCTCTCCCTAAACCTAATCTCATTGCTGAAAATGCACACCGTTCATAAGACGGTCATGTTGAGTTGCGTGTCCATCCGCCCGGAGGCTCCACGAGCGCAACGCAAGAGCAGATGAAGGCAACGCTCCGCCGTTTGCCTCTAATTCAATTAACCGCCACGCGGGCGTCTACGTCGCGTCGTCTGTATGTCAAGGTTGTCATTAGTCGTCGGCACCCACCAATTGAATCTCATTAACTCCGATTCTTTCTTATTTCGGCTCGCCCTCATCCGCCGCGGAAAATATTTCATCTCGTCTATTACGTTCGCGAATATCAATCCACTCGCTAATTATGTAAACGAAATAGTTCCTCGTTTGCCTTCCGTCTCTCGTCTCGGGATTTCAATTAGGAAACTGAAGGTATCATTCAAAGCGGGAGAGGGTGGGATAACTCGCGGGTGGAGCGAATGGAGGTCGTCTAGCTGTCAGTTCTCTCGAGTCGTGGCACCGAAATAAGCTCATCGGTTAAGCATTAATGGATAAGAGTCTGCACTCGTGTTTGGGTTAAATTTTTGGGCATCTCTCATGAAATTCCCCACTTGTGTCCGTGAATGATTCTTGGTCGCCACACTTTCTTCCTAACTGAAAATTTCCAAACGCGCTCCTGTGTTCTCCATGCAGGACCAAACCTTGGTGTGGGCGGGGGGCATTCAGTGGCTCCTCTTCGGGGAGCCAATCAGAAGATAATTAATGCACTCCTTAACACTCAAATTTGATTAATTATTGGCGACCCTTTAAATTTTCCCACCCATCCTCAATCTGCACCACGTGCCTAATATTATTGGAAAGGCTTTAGTGGTAGGGGTGCGTAAAATAGACGATCTACCTCATTTCTCTCATAAAATAGACGACCTCACACATTTCCAAGAATCTTTATATATTCTACGGCGGTCTCATAGCAGTACATAAGCATGTTTGTATGTTTTTACTTTACAGGGACTATTCTTAATGCATTTTCCTCTGAAAATATTAACATGGCCATGTCGATATTTTACTTCCCTTTCTGTCCTTTGTCGTCGATATGATGACGAGCTAATATTTATTTTAAACGATCGTATATTTCGTTATCTATCTCTTAACTTATCGTCTACTGAAGTTGGTTTGCAGAGGAATAAGGACATCGGCAGATGGCGTGATACTTTCTAACCATTTAGACCAGGTAACGGAGTGATGAAAGGAATGAGAGTTAGAATTGAATATCAGAAAATGTTCATCACTTAAGTTTTAAAAGTATAAAAGAAGAGAGTAACATCAGGTAAATTATAAAATAAGATTAGATCGAGCTACGCATCCTAGGCGAGGCGGAATACTTGGATGCTATAAGGATATGAAAACTATAGTGTAGCCCTCACTTTAGAAGAATAAATGGACGCGGGTCAGTCTTATTGCAGCTGTGTTTTTTGGAATGTTTAATGGAAAAGTAGGAGAGCAGTATTACTTCACTTTCATATTACTTCTTAAAAAAAATATCCGGCAAGTACCTAGGAGGCATAGAATAAAACAACAATCAAAGATTTAGATAATATTCAGAGAAAATCAGCTGGGTTTGTTAAACATTATTGCGAGTTGGTGTCACGGGTTTGCCGAAAGATTTAGGGTTGGGAGTCTCTTGATTGAGAAAGATAGCGGGCAAGACTTCAGACTTTGGAAGGGTCAAGTAAAGTTTTCTTGCGACACAGGAGGAATTATTGCGGCGTCAAATTAGATAGGTTGATTCGACCACCGAGATAAAATAAGACGACATTCCAGATAGATTTAAGTAATCGTTCTTCCCTCACACGATTCGCAATCATTACATATCGAACCTATATACTCGAAAGCTTTAAATAAACTTGAATCCTAGAAACTGATGAATATGTCAAGCGCAACAATTGTTGCGTGTTGTAGATTTATATGCATGGGAGTTGTAAATGAGCTCATGAGCTCGCCGGGAATCGTGTTGGTGCAGATGGGACTCACTACAACGATCGTGATCTTAGTTCAGTAAGCTTCCTCATAAATAACTGGAATCCAAACACATCGTATGTACAGAACTGTCGGTTTTTGAAGAGTGATCTTTGGACGGGGTTATTAAGAAATTGCAAGACATTACAAATCATACGACGCTATGGGCCGCGAAAAATAGTGTTCAAAAACCTCCAGAATGGATTGTTTTGTTTATTATTTCATGCAAAGAGTGGGCGTTCTGACTAAATTGCGGTTGGGAAAATAGTGATTTGGAAGTTAGTTGTTATCTTTGTAAGAACACTGGAGGAGGGAGAAATTATATTTATGTTAATTGGAAACGAAATAGTTTGATTTCCAGTACTTTGACTATGTTCATCGTCTTATTTAAGGAGGAGGGGTGAACTTTAAACTAATTGGTCATCTTTTGCATGGCATCTATCTAATACCACGATAGTGAACGCTCAATGGAAAGTATTAATTGATACTGCAGGAAGTGCCACGGGAGTTACTTTAACGGAGGCATCCCCCAATGCGCTTCACAATGCTATTTTTCAAAATAAAAAAAAATAAATCATCAGGACCGGGAATCGAATCCGGTTCTCTCGATTCCCGGTCAAGTGCTTTGACCAATCAAACTATCGAGGTGTTGAAAGAGTAATGAACTCTGAAATTTTGGTTCATACTCCACCATTCACTAAAGTGTGTATGGCAGGGGGTGCAATAAACCCCGTCCCAAGTTTTCGCCCCTTTTGGCCAATCTATCGATACAGGAGTTACTTCCTTGAACTTTGTTCTCTCAGTGGAAAACTCATTTTTCCTTCCTCCGGGAAATCAGAACTTCACTTCTTCCGGAAAATACTAGCTTCTCCGATAGTAGTCGCTGTATGACGCAGTGGGATATGCATAGTCATAAGTGCTGTACCTTAGAGATAGATCAAGGGTTTTTTATGTCGACGGAGCGGCGCGCGCGTGATAACGGGACGATGTATATTTTCCCCCCCCCCCAAATCCCAATCATTTCGATCTTTGAATTTTTTCTGCGCAAAGTCTTAAAAACGTTCCTTCATTAAACCAAAGCCATTTACCGAAAATGATGAAAAAAAATGGATTGGGCGTGATGAGCGAGTGTACTCGTGGTGGAGACCGGAGGACCGTAATTAGCCCGCGGCCGGCTTCCCCTCTGCTTCTCGGCCCCCCCCCCCCCCCTAATCGACCCTGGGGATCTCGGCCGGCACCCGCGGTGCAAAGAAAAAATATAATACGCGAACGGGTTTCATTCTCCCCGACAATTGTAGGCCTCCCCGAGTGCGATTGGGTCCGATCCGCGTAATTTGATCGGGGGGAATCGTATACGTATGTATGAAAAAAAAATGCAAAACGAATTTTCGGGCTTCAAAGCGGCGGCGGTAGTCTCCTTTTTCAGAACTCTCCATTCCGTAGCTGGCAGTCGAAACAGCGGACCGGGAAGAATTTTTATATAACAATACCAAATCCAGTCGTGTTCTTTTTCCCTCCATGTTGTTTTTTTCCGCCCTGATGCATTCTTGGGCCGAGGGACGGGGTCGTGTGATTCACTCCTCATCGGGTGATCTTTCATCGGCGTTTTTGCACATCCCTTCGGTTTCGCGGTAGTTGTGTAATGCGGTCTGTATGGAAGTGCTTTGAAAGTTATCAGGGGAGTAGAAACATCGAGACCATATATCTCTCTCAACAAGATTTTGTTTAATTTTAAAATAAAAATAGTTATTTTTTATAAACGTACAGTTAATTCTAATTTTTTCTAATATTTAATTTTCTATTTAAAATTCTAATTTCTATGATTTAATCTAAAGTTTTTTTCCAATAAAAAAAATGATAAAGAAACTTATTTCTCATGCCTCAGTATGTTATTAGTGACAGCTGTTTAAATTAATTTATGTTTTTAATGGATTAAGGGACCGAAAATTGCTAAAATTCTAATAGTTAGCAACCATGAAACTATATACAGTGAAACGATACAATAAGTCAGTCTTTAATTCCACATGCTTCCCTCCTCATTTCTGCCCTTTTAAAATGCCTAATATTACCCTCCCTATTGCCACAGAAGTCTTCAGCATTGCGTTTTTCCCTCCCATAAGACACGCTAGTTATTTCTCACCGTTTTACGAAATGGTTTTTGGAATGTTGAGTTAAGGTAATGTATTAATTCTAAAAAATTCGATGTCAAAATAGAAGAGTGAGCTTGGGATAAATGTAAGATATGGTGTGGGAGGAAAGAACGTTCTGAAAATGGAATGAGACCGGGAATTTGGATTTTGAAAATGCTGAGAGGTAGCGGGATTTTGTGTCCTGCCTTAGTGAGATAGGTATTGGATATATGGAAACGGGAGAGGGAGAAGATGAATGGACATTTTGATGACAGAAAGTCGGGAGAAATCTGGGTTGAAAAATTTAGCAATAGGAAAATAAAATAATGGATTACACTTTTTTTATTTTATATTGAAGTATTTCATGATTCATTGAGGGCGTGCGATAGTTTTCAGGGAATTACCTGTGCATGGTAGACCAATTGTAATTAATCGGTAGCTATTTCATTAGAGTTACAGCGTAATACGATCCGTGCACTGGTGTTATACTTGTCTCCTACCAAGTGATCTTTCGTGCCTGGGATTGAAGGACTTTCAAAGCCATAAGTTGTGTACCATTTCGTCCATGAACATTTTTGACTGCGTAAAAGTCGCACCATTACGTGATGATTATCACGTAATGGTGCGATTATTACGGGCGAAGGAAGGTGTTCGCGTACCGATTCATAAACGTCTCGACAGTGCGAAATTTCCTGCGTTATCGTATATTACCTTAATTTAACCTTTCTAAGAACTGGTTCGGGAAATTAGCATAAACAGTTCCTTCTCATCGTGGAATTCTTATAATCTTGGACTTCAATATGTTTCTATCATTTGGTAAACTTATGATTGGCGCGATAGAGCTTAACATTGGATGAAAATTTTGAGTTCTGTCACCTCTTCCTTCACACATCTCTCTTGGCAAATGACGCCGAAGTGTAAAATCTACGAAATTAATACAAGTTAAATGAAGTCAGGCCAATATAACTACAATATTTTTAATTCTGGGAGTAAACTCAAACAGACAGGCGTACAGGAAAATTAGGTGACCCACTCTCTAACTTCTGGAATCTTAAATTATTTCCATCTCCGATTTTGTCTTTTAATGTTTCCTCCGTCTGTTGTTCTTCCCGTGACTTTTTTTTATGCTCGAGTTCGATTTCATGTGGAGGTGTGGTCGAAAAAAGTTTCTTTTCCTCCCTAAATCTTCGACTTAATCCACGCCATCGAAGTGCCGCGTAACTTCAAAGTGCTCGTCTCACAACAAAATTTCGAACTCGAAGAGCGCGTTCTCTTGCGGAAACTAGAGCGGGGGGGGGATGGGAGTGGGGAGAGGGAATCGGGAGTTGGGGGTGCTGCGTGAGGGTTTGGGTTATCTTCCTTCCCTTCCCTCTCACTGGGCACCTGATCGAGAGAGAGAGAGAGGCTTCCCCCGAGGCGTCATTGTCCCCGTCCACCCCCGTTGGACGCACAACAGATGTGTGATTCGTGTTCCAGAGCCATGGAAACGCTACACCCGATGCCCAGGGGAACACCTGTGTTCGTTTCGGATGCAGTGTTCCCATTTACCTAAGGCTCACGATGTCATTCGAGTAGCTTGTATAAATGAAAAACCAATGTTGATTTTTCGGGTCTTTTAACAAATATTCGGTCAAAGTTTTGTAAATTCAAGTCGTGTGTTTCAAAGAATGTGTGATTAATATTATTCATTAGGAATATTGTAAACAGATGCAGTAACAAGTCGATCTAGCGTTCGGGTGGTAACATTCCAAATATGTACAAACAACATATTATTTTTAATGTGGGTCGCGGTAGCCCAGGGTGGAGCGTTTGGACTACTGACCGGAGGGCCCGGGTTCGATGTTATGCTTGTTAGTATTTCTGAAAGACTGGATGATATTAACTACCGCATTCGGTGAGCGATTCATTCCACGAGTCTGAAAAGTCTACCGAAGGCTCTGGTTAACTGTAGGAATGGTATACTACCGTAAATAACTCGAGGTTGGTTTTTCCTTTCATGCTGCTTGGGTTAAAGTGTAAATAACAGAGTTATCATCGTGTTCGCCTGCTAAGATTAGCGAAAGCTGATAGTTGTGTTATTTGATTCATCAATCCATTTTGTCCAGAAGGAACAACTTCGATTCATAATTCGTAAAGTAAAATACACTTTCAGGTTGTCAGATTCGGGTGCCAACTGAATATGTTACGCTGTGATGAGACCTAGGTTTTAAATGAAACTATTTTACATGGAAAATCCAAGTGTCTTCTCACATCATTTTTGGAGTTGCATCACCATTTTAATCGCAGCATGAAGCTCGCTGTCTGTTAACAACAGTCGTCGGTTAGTGTAGCCTCCGTCTTAGAAAACACGAGAGGCCTTCCAAGTAACATCATTTAGCTCATATGGATTTTTCCAAGTGTAATACTAAGAAGCATAAGCCCAACCCAATGGCTCTCGTGCCCAAAATGGATTATGGACAAAGTTTAACTTATGCTTCAACGTTAAGGTTCTACATATACATTGTAAACTCCCGAGTTTTTGGATTGGCGAAATCGCAGGACACAGTAGAAACGTACCACACATTCACACCATGAACATTCAGCGTGTTAAGTCAAACAGCCGTTCTTTTCTATCGCACAATAATAAACCCGATAGATGGTCATTGACAGTTGAGAGTAGAGCCCACTCAGAAATAACCCCTGGAGAGTGTGAAATTCACAGGGTTTTAAGGGTTGCCTTTTCTTTTCTTTGTACCATCGCTCGATTTCCCAACAATTTTTAGCGGCACCACTTGGGCTATAAAAATAGGGTTGTCCAAAGGATATGAACCGGAGACTTTCCGGCCAGTGGCAGAATGCTCTCAACTCCCTGCATTTTCATCTAAATGACAACCTGCAAGCAACCTATTGGTTGAGTGATGGTGTGCCCTTAGGCTACCACAAGCCCCTCCATAACAGCTCTGGTCTACCGAAAGTTTGGAGTATAACTATGATTCACGCAGGTTGTCCTTTTAAGTGGTTTACGAGTCGGGCGACGTGTGAGCAGTGGGTCGCGATGAGTTTTTACAGCGGCATCGATGCACATCATGCCGTATTTTCCAGCTCGCCCATGATTCCCAACCACGCAACGGACTTGTTCGACGGACGCGGGAAAGCATGTGCAGCGAGCGGGCGGTCCCGCCTCCCCTTTCCCGATCCCCTCAAGGCTCTCTCTCCCTGCTCCTTCTTCGACCTCATACTCCTCCTCCTTCTTCCCTTTCCTCCGTTTCATTCTCTCTCCCCCTTGCCTTTCCGCCCAGGAAGGGCGGGAGGGAAGAGGAAGAGAGAGAGAGAGAGAGTTGTACCTTAAACCTCCCTCCCTTCCCCCTCCCCCGAACCCTCCTTACTCCGTCCTTCCTCCCGTCTTCATTTCCCTCCACCTCGAAGCGAGGGTATTCATTCATAAAACTCTCCCGCACACCCCTCCCTCGCCTCCTCTTCCCCTTCACGCAACGTCTTGTTGGAGGGGAAAGTTTTCCCCCTTCCCACCCCCCATTTCCATCGCGTCCCCCCTTCTCAGCTCTCTAGAGGAAGTGGGGGCGGTGTAGGGGAAGGGACTGCCTCCTCCCACGGGGGATGAGAGGCAGGGGGGAGGGGAGGAAGGAGGGATTGAGAGGGGCGGGAGAGGGAGGAGGACGAGCGGACGGCTCTTTGCCATACTGTATAGGGCGTCATTAGTTGTGCGAAGGCGCGCGGAGAGCCGTTCGCTTCTGTCCCTCCTCGCCCTCTGTGCTGCCCGACTCTGTGTGTTCTCATCCTCCCTCTTTCGTTTCGGGACGTCCAAAACCTCGACGGGGAAAGTTTCGAAACCGAGTCGGGTTCTCTTCTAAACACCGCGGACGCGAGGGGGGCCTCTCGTCTGTCCTCTCTTTCGTCCCCTCCCTCACTCCGGGAAAAATAATAGTCCCGCAGAAATAGGGTGTGTTGGGTGGGGGGAAGAGCAGTGCACGTGACGGCATTACGCCTATCCTCCATCTTTGTTTATCTAACCGACTTGGGAGGGGGATGTGAGGGTGTGGGAGGAAGGCGGGGTGGAGAGTGTGTCGGTGTGGGAGGAGATTGAGAGAGAGAGTTTGAAAAGGAAAGAAACAGTTGAAGACAGTGACTGCGTCGAAGCGCACGTACACGCGAAACGCAGCGTGATGTTGTTGTTTTGTTGTTGTTGATTTTGCCCCCGGCGAAGGTGTGCACGTCGACCGCGAGCGCCGCGCCGTTGGAGTAGCGGAAGAAAGTTTCACCATCGACGATAGTGTGTTGTTTTATCCTTACTTTTGATCCCGGCACCCCCTCGTCCCTTCGGCCGCGGAGTTGGTGTGGATCGTACCGCATTTCGCGCGTCCCCGCCGCTGTAGCTTCCCTCTCCGTCGGGGAGTCAAAGGCGTGTAAGAAAAGAGGAGACCCTTCGTCGACTTGTGTTTTTGTTCGCCGTCGACTCGTCGCTGTGCTATGGTGTCGTTGCCCATGGCGGCCTCCGTTCGGTGGAGGTGGCCTTCTTCTCCTGGTGTCGCGACCTCCTGAAGGTTTCCCGTGTGGCGGATCCTCCTGGCCGTGCGCCCTTCGTCCGTAGAATTAGTATTAATCGTAACTGCGTTGAGGAGGCCGGGGAGCGTTGGTGGATTCCTTGTGCTCCTCACTACCCCGAAGACGGATCTTCAAGCCTACTTCAGCGGCCGTGGCGGCGTGGCCGTGTGCCACCAGGCTGTGTTTTCCCGAGAAGCCGTGTCTAGTCGCGAACCACACATGTATATAGCCTCGGAGGACGGTCCTCACCTCGTAATGGGAATCAAAACCATGAAGCCTTTCGCCAAACCAAAAGGTATGTATGCATGTGCGAACCCGTGTACTTTTTATGATGTTTGGAGAGAGGATCTCTCTTTCTTTTGCATATTTGTTTGGGGCGTTTATTTTGCCTGTCTGTCCCCATCCAGTCGTTGAGAATCTTTCCGAATAGGGTATCGAAATCAGTTGAACCGTAGTCATGATAATTCACTGATCCTGTATGCCGTTTTCCGTGTGCCTCTCGAGTTGCCATGGATGTCAGAACACGCACAGAACATTGACGTTTACTTGGAAGACGCGAAATTATTGTCTTTGTTGTGAAATGTGGTCAGCTGGCTGTTTAAGTTGACCCGTATGTTAATCCGATTGTGTGAAACTGATCGCCGTGCCTGTAGAGAGCGGTCCCGCCAGCAGTTAGCTGCTCGCAATGCGTCCCTCAATCCCTGAAATGGAATGAGTCTTTCATGATGCATTCTTAAGATTCCATGGCTGTCGCTTAAATCGCTATTCATTCCGTAGAGATTTCATGTAAAACCATGCGGTGAATTTTGTGGTGGAGAAACAAGTGAATCGAAGTGTTTTTGTAAAATATTAATTTCAAATTTGTAGAGTTTTATGGGATTTAGCATTACCGGAGTTCGATCTTCTTTTACGATGTCCGAACGAGGCTCGTACTGAAATAGTTTAATCGAGCGCTAACGCTATAATCAGCCCAGACTTGATTGCGTGAAAAATGTTGTCTCTGATAATTAATTCGTGCCTGTTGACGGGAACATCCCCTTGGGAATGTTAGCGACAGTAAACGAATACTTCGTCACCACCCTGAGGATTTTTTGTTTTAGCGCTACCCCTTCGTCTTTGGTTGGGGATAATTACTCCGCGGCGTGTCGTCTCCGAAGACGGGCGCGTTGAATCGTCAGCTCTCGAGCCGGCGAGGGCCGCCGCTTCCCGCACGGGGTATCCGTGGGCGAGGGAGTTAGATCGTGAGACGGCCGGCGGAAGTTTACAACTTTTTATTTATCGCTTATGCGCTCAGTTTTTTTGCTGTGAATCAGCTCGTATTCTGCGAAAATAGCAACAATCGGATTTCGCGTAACTCACCGCGGGTTTTGGGTTTTTTTCTTTTTATTGTTTGAATATAAGTTAGAAAAGGAACTCCCTCTGTCAGCTGCGGACCTTGTCCGCATGGTTGCTCCGCTATGCAGATGAGGCACCTGGACACATGTGGAGGTTTTTGGGGAAAGTTTTTTTTTTAATCATTCTAATCAAGTTTCTCTCGCTCCATGCTCTGCTCGCCGAGTTTTCAAAATTTAATCTCATTTTAAAGTTTTTATGATAGTTGGAAGTGGTTCAGTTTCTGGCATTGGTTGCAGGTGGAGATTTTAGTCTTTTGATATTAATGTGAGTCATGTGCTTTTTTAAGACGTGTTCAGAATATGTAATCGATGTGTTTGGAATTATTTTTGAATTGTCATCAGCGATACGATACCTACTTTGGGAAAAGTGATCCCTGATGCAACATTAAGAATGATAAAATTGCTCAGTAATATGTTGTTGCAACTCCTGTCGGGTGGTATAATATGTAAATAGAATGTATTTAGGATGACCGTATGCCATTGAGCGTGTCTTATACTACGCAGTAAATCACAAACCCGGATAAAGGAGCCACGAATGAATATCGATGAATTTTAGGTGTTACA
This sequence comes from Hetaerina titia, assembly GCA_037158775.1. NCBI lineage: Eukaryota > Metazoa > Arthropoda > Insecta > Odonata > Calopterygidae > Hetaerina > Hetaerina titia. The sequence goes on along the minus strand of CM073778.1, from coordinate 70,120,449 downwards.
GTTCACTTAAATAAATCACTGAAAGGCCTAATAATAAAATGTCTTGCTTCGATTCTATCTTGTGCATGAAGTGGACTATTCATTTCAAATAAACGATTCCGTAGTGTTGTACCAATTTCTGATTTTAAATTTGGCATTAATTGTTCTTTCGGCGAGCAATTTCGACTTCAATTCTTGAATTTTAGTATTCGAAGTTGTTGTTTTTAATAATTATTATTGATTTTAGTTGGCAATCACAATATTTTGGTTTCATTCAGGCCTAATTAGACAATTTAAAATATTTTTTTTAAACGTGACCATAAATGTTTAATCAGTTAAAATGATCTTCTTTCATTTTGAATTCCGAGGATTACGTGTGACTATTAGAAAACGTTGATGGTAATATTCTTTGAATATTATTAAATTAAGTCAGCCTAACGTCATTAATATCGGTTTTGTAATTACTAATACGTTTTATGTGGCTACATATTTGTATTGCATACATATTTTCATTTTTGTTTCATTTGTAGTATTTTATGGGAGGCGACCGACAGATAAAATCATTTTCGCCATTAGGGATGGTTGGTAAAGGAAGGGTGGAGAGAAACCTGGCGTCGGCATTAGCCTACTCTTGTCGAAAGGCGCCAAGGGGTTCAGCAGTTGAACGTCCCTTCTAACGGACGGCGTACTCACTCTAAGTGCTCTCAACGAAGCACCTCGAGTAAGGATCGGGATACCACTGAAAAATATTTGTTTTCTCCAGGAGTTGAACCCGGGTCCTCTCGGTAGGAAGCTTGTACGTTAGCCACCGCACCATCGCGATTCCCTTTTTGTTTCATTTGTGTTATTGAATGTCAGAGGATGTAATATTAAGAAACCACGAATTGATTCCGTTGGTAAGTTTGTACTTCGTAACTACCTTGGAAGAGATGAACCGCTATTCTTGGAAATAAAAAAAACAGCTGCACATAAATGAACTTATTACTAAGGCGGACGAGTATGCAAGTACTTATACTTCCTTCAGCGAGGAAATATCCAAAGAAATCCGTCCAGTTTTTACAGAAATGGTTTTTTTTCAGAAGCACCTATATTAATTTATAAAATAATATATATGCCGTTGTACTTGTACTGATATATATTAACGAGAACGTCGTTGAAATATTCGCGTTTCGTATTACTTTCATTTCTGTCTTTTTCACTTAATAGAAGCACTCCTATACAGCGGGTTTTATTCGAATCGAGCTTTCCGAATCTGTGGAATAAACGTCGATGACGTAATGAATTGCATAAACGAGCAGTGGTCCCCGTATTATCTTTAGTGCTCGAACGATCTTATTTGCCGACACGGTTACAAATAGATCTGTTTGCCTAACGTTACAGAAATTGAGAAGTTTGCGTTGCTCATGTTTGTTGACCCACCGTCGGAATTGTAACGGTCCATCACAACTGCTGTCATCCCCGCAATGTGACTTTCGGGCTCGTCTCATGATTCATGGTTGTTATTACGGTCGCCCGTCGATAAATCGGAATGTTGCCGAAGCTGCATCTTCGATTACAGTATCGGACTGAACGCGTCGGTATCATACTTACCGTTGAACGTAGACGCATTCGATATCGGTGACGCCGGAATGGCAACATGACTACTCAGAAGCACGAGTCCTCTTCGGCGTCTCGATTCTGAGGATAATTCGAGCGATTCCGTCCCTCCTAAGCGTGAGCTGTGCGATATCCCATCACTTACTCGTATTTCGATGCAAATTAGAGATTGTGAGCATATCGGGCTGATATTTAGATGGATATCGATATAAATCCAAACTGTATCTATCGATGTGGAGCTTAGAAGAGATTGAATATCGGAGTTCCATAGAAATATAGTTGATTCAATCTCGACTGGCATCAGTGAGATGAGTGATGATAACCTTTGCATCATGTCTTCGATGTATACGGGTAGACGCTTTTTCTGTATCAGATTTTCGTAGCTCAGCGCTGAAACTAATCACAAAGCAAATGTGAAATTTTCTCTTTTGCAAACAGGCGTTCAAGTCTCCGTCTCCTATTGTGAGAAACTTGTGACGATGGCATTCATGCCCTGCTAACGTACAAATGTGCATACAGTTGGAAGGCCTCTAATTCCATCATTTCATTATGTCAATGCAGAAAATGATAAATTTACCTTTTGAAATACCCTTAATAAAAGCAATTGACGTCTTTCTTTTCAAAATGTAATGCCGTTTACTTTTAATACTGTCCTGATATTTGACTGTGCAAGGAAATGATGAGTGATTTAGTCTATCAGTGGATAGTGTATATATCTTAATATATTTGTTTACACATTTTTATTTATAATCAATAGTTAACTCTTTCGGGTGATTGACTCTGCCCGTAGAGCGTAGAAATTTCATTGGCATAGGGAGCGCAATTTCATTTGTGAAGAATGGAAGGAAAATCTCCGCAATCATCATGCAATCGAAATTTTTTATTTATGTCATAATTACGTGTATTTCCCGACTCCTTTGATATCGTAGTTCCTTCATATAGAGTGTCCCCTAGCTCGTACAATATACCGTACCTAGCTCGTATTTATTTCATACCTTGTGACAGAACCTTTGATACATAATAGGAGTAGATGAGACTCTGCAGTGGAAATGAATATTGTGCAGCCATATTTCAGTCGAATTTTGATTCTTTTTATCGAATGCAGAATATTTACACTTTTATGTATGTTTTAACTGTATGTTTCTACCAATTAAAATAACAGTCAAGTCCAACAATTTATGCGTACATTTTGCAGCGATTTATTTTCCTTTCATGCGTGAACATAGTACAGGGTTCGTCCGGAAAATAAGTGTACTGAGCTCAGGAAAAAAAAATTATTACACTTTTACATATCTTAAGCTAATATTCCTCAAAATAGGACCCTTGTGAGTCGATACACTTGTTCCAGCGGCGTTCCCATTCCTGGAACGCTCCCGCGAAGGCATCATCGGGAACCTCTCGAAGACACGTCGTCACGGCCTCTTTGACGACGTCCAAAGTCCCGTATCGCGTTCCTTTCAAACTCCTCTTTATCTTCGGGAACGGAAACGTTCTCTGAAAAATGTGGATCATTTTTGCAGTGATCTGCAAGCTGTGTCGCGATTTCCAAACGATTGAGTCTTTGATCATCACTGAGCACTTTCGGCACCAACTTTGCACAAATTTTTCGCATCTGTAATTGGTCCCTAATAATCTCGTGCACTATTGTTTTTGGCACATTACACTGCTCTGCTATCATCCGAACACTAAGACGACGATCAGAGTTCAGTTTTCGCGCATTTTCGTCGGTGAGTATCGTTGATGGGCGTCCAGGCCGTGGTTCGTCGTCGACCTCTTCTCTGCCCTCCACGAACATCTTGTGCCACCGAAAGATCATGTTTCTAGACATGGCTGACTCCCCGTAAGCCTGGTTAATCATACCGACAGTTTCGGTAGACGATTTCCCAAGCTTTACCGCAAATTTGATGGAATAACGCTGCTCCAAAAACTTCGGCATCGCGTTCCGTGACGTGGGTCGAGCGTGGGGGTTCGCGTTAACCGAGCTCCTCACTACACCACAGCTCAGAGCCGACTGCCTTTTTCAGCGTCGCTTGCCAACATACCCCCCTCCAATCGCAGCCCGTCAGAGCAGTGCTGGGCGCGCCTGAAGCGGCGGGAAAAAATCAGTACACTTATCTTCTGGACGAACCCTGTATTTGAGGCGGAAAAAGATGTTATAAATTTGATAATTGCTGTGTTATAATGTTTCGAAAGCGATATTATTGTGATTTGCGTTCACATAAGTAGCTTTCCATTATTATTCAGTAAAACTTGACCCTTTTAAATATTTTACTTTTTTTCCGTATTCAGTGGCACTAATTGCGGAATAAATTTTCCATTTTCTTATTTTCCCTTACGTATTTCAGTTAATGCAATGGTACTTTGTTCCCTAAGAAGTAGGAAAAGTTTCGAATGCCGCAGAGAAAATTTTGGCAGTAGATTTGAGGGGTGGAATGAAAAGCATCTGGCAGTGTGAGCAAAAATTGAGGGAGACTAGCTGCAATGCATGGACTTCAAAATGGGATGACGCCCCGATATATGACCTCTCGGTTTCGAAAACAACTGGTACGGAGGAAGAGAGTGCGCGGAAGGAAATAAGCCATTACGCAGATGAGGGTAGACACGCCATTCGGAATTCATTTGACTTGACCGGGATTTTGAAGGAAGTCTCGATAAGACCTTCATATGACAGAACTTGGTGATCCATGCAAAAATCCCTGTAAAGTCGGAAGAACATTTCCGCGTGGTATCTCCCGATTATTTTCGCATTAAATTTGTCACGGAACTTGCCTTAACGTGAAAACACTTTTATTAGATAAATCTTAGAAATACATCAAGGGTGCTATTGAGCGACTCAAATTGTAGGATCACTTGAAGATGATAAGTGCCAAGGCTAGATTGAGTAACCAAATTTTATTCTTCTATAAAAATTGAGTGCTCTAAAGCTTGGCCGTGAAGACTGTCGTTACAGATTTAGACATCATTAAGCATGGAGTAGTATTCGTTCTTCGTGGCAGATGACATTGTTCGTTGAAGTAAATATTACCAATCTTGATTGCAATACTGTATTGTATAAATTGAGATATCACTGTAATTATTAGACGGATTAATAGTAATTGTGTGAGTTTAATTTATTAACTCGAGGTGGGATTATAGAAAAATAGTTTATTCTCGAAGATCAAAAAATGTTTCAAGCAAACATGTCGAAAGTTTTACATACTCGATTAATCGTGGCGTACCTATATTTCGTGCTCATCCAACGACCAAATGATTTTTTTGCAATTGTCCTCGTGTGCACGCGCGTTAAAGGTGACAAATAATCCATAGGTTGATTAACTTCTATGCACGTCTTGCATTTTCCTGTAACTTTGAGATGAATTTGGCCTATCCTTAATCTTTTGATGGACAATAATAGGAAGGCGAGTGGTGTCTCTCGTTTGAGCATATGGAAAGCTGTTTTCTTCTTCCCTCTCATACGGTTGGAGGGAGGAAGGGGGCTGGTTCCGTAAGTTTCTTCCTCATGCTTCTCGGGTCGCCCTGGTTTCTTTTCCTCGTTCGAATCCTTCTCGGCCACCTTCACCGCCCTTTTTTTCCTTCTTCCGAAGGCTTCTCAGGCCTCTGTGAGACAGATTCCGATCGCTTGAATACAGAAGTGACGTCCGAGGAAGACTCCCAACGCGTCCCTCCCACTACGCCTCCCCAGGTCGCCCGCCACCTCGTTCCTCCTTGTCAACCCTTCACCTCTCCCGACCCCCGCCCGGGACCTCCTCTCAGTGACGTCCATGCACCCCCCCCCCCATCTGGCTTGGCGTCTCCACCAGCGATACCGAAAACGCTTTGTGTTCTCTAGCTTCAGACTCCCTTGAGAGACGAACGGAATAGTCATGTAGTGTGCTTACACCCTCGATGTGAATAGTGGATGTCATGCTCAGTTCTTTTTATGTGGTTCATGCGGTGTTTCATTTTTCGAACATGTGGTCATTGAACAATCAAGGTGATGCGGTAAATGTGCCCACGGAGCTCTTCACCAGGACAATCCACAAATGTACCTACATACTCGTATACATTTTGACAACCTCCTGTATATTTTGTCGGAGGGAGCTTCAGGGTTTGGAGGGGTTACGTCGGGATTCTTGTTGAGATGTTGGGAAAATTTTAGAAGTATTTTGCTAATTTGACGGAGCAGTTCACTAAATTGCCCATGACGAGATTGGTTAGGGATCGAGGGAAGTAGTTCGTAAATTTAGTCGACTGTTTTTAGTCATAATTGGGCGGGTGTACACTTAGTAATGGCACTTTGTGAATAGAATATGATGCGTTAGGACATGTGTAAAATAAGGCGGAGTACTCTTTTGTCTAGCAGTACGCATGCGTCGACATTTGGTGTATAGTTTTAGGCGCCTCGAAACGAAGTGGCTCTCTGCGGGAGTCGAATTCACATGTAAATCATTTGATCATTTGATTTGATAGTTGGATCTGATTTTTATTGAATGTACTTATCAAATTTTTATTTTCATCTATTTCGTCTCGTTTCAAGTTGTACGTATGAGTTAATCTAATATTTTCATGTTGCAATGAATATTTCGTTCATTGTTGATTTTTTTCCTCGCATTGCTTCATAATTAAATTTTTCTCAAGATTTCTCTGAGTTTAATCCATGTTGTCCCAAGTAATACACTTTCCGGTTGAATTGAAACCCGTTTCAATCGTATCATATTAGGCGATACGTTTCCAAAATTGATTGACAGAAAAATGACGCTTCAGACTTTGAAAAAAATCAACACAACCCTATCGTCTTTAAAAGGCGGAACTTCGCCAGACTCCATCAAACGAGGATACGTATTCCATTTATCTTTCTTATCCTCACTCCCTATCTTCAATACATTTATCATGGCAAATTTGGTCATTTAGTGATATTTTTTGTGTCATAATAAATTAATTATTTGGTTTTATAACCTTATAATAAGGTTTCTTCATTTTCACACTTTTTATAGATCGATTTCTATTCTTGAATCATTTAAAATTTAAATTTGCCGGTGATTGCTTCCATAATAATTGTTTAAATACTTTTTTGCAGTCAGCCTTCCATTATCCTGCTCTTTTGGTTTCGAGTGCATCCGCCATATGTCATATTTAAACAAGTTATTGTCAAAGTTCGATAAGTGTTTGCTAGTAAATTATTGTATCCCTATATGCATTTTTTTAATGTTTTTTTAAATGTAAAAACCCTTGGAAGGTCCAACACCATGTACTTACTCGTATAGGTATGTGTATGGTCTTGAACCTTCCAAGGGTTTTTACTGGTATTGTATAAATCAAGTCAATGTTATGACTTTTACACCCCGGTTGGCAACTTATGGAATATACCATTGTATACCAAGTTACACGCGTAGAAAAAATATAATTTACGATCGCCATTTGTCTTGTGATGGTATGGAGTTACATGATTACATGCTGGTATTGGTTAGGATGATCAGTCGAGGAGATGGTCGCTTTTCTACACAGATAAGTACACGTGTTTTTACCCATCTACACGTATAAACAATTTACATTTTATTCCATTTTAAGATAGCGTTACGTCGTAATTAATCGAAGTAAGTACTTTGGTGAACTGTCGACCGTTTTCATGCAATTTAGTTTACATCTAAATATCTTGACGTAAAAAAGGATCAAAAACGTGTAAAATTAGACACAAATGTTGTGTAAAGTAAATTAAATGCAGGCGAAATCAATTTTAAACTTTAAATACTGTTTAAATTCTTATAATTTACTTATTTTTAATGATGTTGAATTAGTAATTGAATGTCTCACTTATATTCGCCGCGTTTGTCCTTTACCTGGTGCATAATCGCCGTATGGTTTTTAAACTTTTCCCTGCCGTCCGCCTGGCGATCCTCCCCGGTGGCCCACCCACTCTTCTGTCCGGCATATCGCAGTCCGTCTCCCGGGATTTACCTCATTGTCGATACCGCCCCCTGACGCTGAGGACATTGAAGGTTTCGAATGTCACCCGCGTCGAATGTCATTGGATTCATGAACGTGTCTCGCCCACCCCCACCTCCTCCTCCGTCCCACTTAGATGTTTTTTTTCTACCCTGGCCCCTCCCCTCCCCCCACACTGAGCTCCGCATTCGAATCCCGGCCCAAATAAGACCAAAATAAGGAAAAGTCGGCGACGAGGATGCGCCCCCCCCCCCCATCCTTTCTGCATTTCGATGCCGAACCCTTCCAAGGGCGACACGAAAAGAAAAAAAAATAATCTTTTTGTAATACGCAGCCTTGAATTAATGGCCCTTTTGTTGGCTCTATAAAAGGCATGCAACCCTCTCGAGGCGATAGGTCGACTGAATAAATATCCGACTTCATTAATATCGGCTCTTCAAACGATCCCAGCCAGGCTACCACTTTCTCCTCTCCCTTCGCAGCTCATAGCTCCCCCAACCCCCTTGACCCCTTCCCCCCTGCCTCCTCACCTCGCTCACCCTTCGTCGAACAAGGGAGGACAAATGATTGAAATGCAGATTTAGGGTTAACGTGGTTCGTTCCCTTTCCTCGGAATTTTTTTCCTTTCACATGGGTTACCGTCATTGGTCAAAAGCTGCTCAACGCTTGTCCCTTCTGACCCGCCCGCGAATGGCGTATCCTTCGTAACCCGTTTTCATCTACGTCCACATGAATACCCCGCGACAACCAAGAAGGTGTGTGGCAGGGGGTGCAAATACCAAGTGGTGAATGGGTAAGGGATAAGAGAAAGTTTTCCCCTATCGGGGAAAGGGAAAATACATTTACTAAAAACCCTGGAAATACTTGGAAATCCATACCTGCCCCGGTGATCGCGGGATAACTTCCTCGTCTGCCTACCCAGAGGTTGCGGGTTCGATTCCCGCCTAGGTGGTTTTTCCTCCTTCTAGGGTTTGGGTGCACGTAATTGTCAAATGATTACATCAATCGTCGAAGTGCTGCTTTCGGACTAATGCAAAATAAATAAAAATAAAATATGAGTTTCGGAAAACGAAAGAGTTCGGGTGTACTAAAAATGAAGGAACTACAGCCACTTGTACGATGGAGCACCAACATACCAGGACAGGTCATACGACAGTGGAAAGCAGGAGGGGGAAAATTACATAAATCCATGGCCATGCAACTTATGGAAGGTCCACACCTCTAACAGCTCAGGTAGAAAGTGTGGCACTCCGCTGTTGGTAACGGACCGCGTGAGGCATCCCCCAACGACAGGGACGATGGATGGATGGATGGGGGAACTTGAAAATGTAGAGAAAGACAGGGAGTGTTGTAACCAGTGCGTTTTTGGTATATCAGCCCCAGTCGGTCTTGCGGGAAGGGGTTTGCCAACAAAAGTTCACCGTTTCAGGCGAAGTACGTAAAAAAAATGCATAATTTTCGTGGTCGCACGAGGTCATAGTCGCATTCCTGTAGGACGCGAAGTTGCAGAAATGGCAAAAGCATTTGTTATTTTAATTATCCCTTGCGATGATGGAGACGAAGCCGTTTCGCGAACTGCTTTCCCCTATTCGTCAGTCTTATTTGAAGCGTTAAGTGGTAATTGAATACACTTAATGGCTCTCGTTTTTGAAACCAGAAGTTGGAAGTAATCGGTACTTAATTGCTAATTGTGATACCACGATCAAATAGAGATGCTTATGTGGTGAGAACGAGGCCAGCACGTTTGAAATAAAAATTCCAGCTTGGAATGTATCCTCAGGTTTATCGCCGAAAATAAATGGTGGACTGGATAAGGGGGATTAGCACTGCATGCGACGAGAATGTTTGTGCAAAGTTGATCATGATGGACTTTTTCCAACTTGTGTTGTTCGAGATTATGGAATTAAATTGTTTCCTTCAGGAGATCTGCACTTGGTCCAAAAAAAATGCCTCATGTCATTGGGTTCTTCAATTTTAATGCATATAATTTCCACCTACGTTCGTAGCATCCAAGGTGATTATTATCTCCTTTCCTCCTCCCCTCTCGCCCAAAAATCTCCTTTTTATCACATCCTAACGACATTCCGCCACCTCTTTAATACGTATTTCTTCCCTTCTCTTTTTTCCGCCTACAGATTCTTCCCACCCTGGCTAGCATCTCTCTTGAGTCGTTCTCCCTATCAATCTTACTTTTTCCCACCGGTAACGTTAATAGCGCTTCAGAAACCTCCATTATGCTCCCATCATCCTGAAAGTCTTCTGAACCATGCAACGCTGCACTTCTTGCCGATGGCTTGAGTGCATCACTACAAGAGAGGATTCAAATGTAGAGCTAATATGTGTATTTGAATCCCTGTTACTCCTGTTACCTACCTCTTTGAAATTTCAATGCTAAAACATGGGTTTGTGTTACTGTTTCATTGAAAGGATTAATGGTGCTTAAATGGAAACTTTTGCTTTTTTTTACCAATTCTAAAGTTCAAAATTTCAAAGCTACATTCGCGTTCGCAAAATTCAAACTGCATCGGTTTTTTTTTTGTTTGAACATTTTTTGGCAGCACGCGGAATTACGGATCACATGGATAGTCTGGATAGTGTCACCTATAAAATGATCATTTTGCTTTATTTTATCGCTCGACAGCCACACCCGCCTCCCACTCACTACGGCATTCATTTATTTCCAGTTTTGGTTGTGCATGGCGTGGTAACAAGTGAAAATGAAATCCTCACGTGCGGTCGAGTTGCCCAGAGTTGCATTCCTAATCGCCATTGTATCCCAATGGTTTAGAACCCGTGTTGGGAGCACTGTCACACGTGATTAGATGAAGGCACATTTTCTAGAAAAGGGTTTGAGACCCCACGCCGTGTCATGGGATTTGTTAAGATATAATGTTTTATAGATATTTTTATGAAAATATTATATATATATATATATATATATATATATATATATATATATATATATATGCGGGTCGCGGTGGTCTAGTGGGTAGAGCGTTAGACTACTGACCGGAGGGTCCCGGGTTCGATTCCCGGGCAAGGCACTTTGGGCACCTGCAGCTCCACCCAAGCTAGTTGATTTTTCGGGTACCAGATCTTCCTGGGAAACCATAACCGGCACAGGGAAAGGAACTGGCCCCCCTACCCTGATGTGTGAATATTCACACGCCGTCGGGCTTGGTACATGGGTGAGCTCTACCATCACCTACTAAACCGACCTTCGGGTTGATTACTGTGTTTATGGTTTATATATATATATATAATGTAAATTGACTAACTAGTCGACACTAACACAGAAACTAAAACATATATAAGAGGGACTCACTGGTTCTCGAATTTTCGGTGGTGCAACCACCTTTCTCAAGAGGAATTAAGAACAGAACTGAGGCAGAGGAGGGCCCAAAAGCAGTGGTCCTCCTCTGCCTCAGTTCTGTTCCTAATTCCTCTTGAGAAAGGTGGTTGCACCACCAGAAAATTCGAGAACCAGTGAGTCCCGCTTTTATATGTTTTAGTTTCTGTGTTTGTGTCGACTAGTTAGTCAATTTACATTATTGTGCACGTTCGTGGGTTTTCAAGAAAGTGACTACATATGTGTGTATATATATATATGTATTTCTATATATATATTTATATATAAACTTTGACAGCGACACAATATGAGACCACATAGAAGGAACACTCACACGTGATTTCTTGATAATTTCGACGGAATTGAGCCTCGTCTTCCTCAGAAGATTAGTTAGGATTATATATATATATATATATATATATATATATATATATATATATATATAAACCATAAACACAGTAATCAACCCGAAGGTCGGTTTAGTAGGTGATGGTTGAGCTCACCCATGTACCAAGCCCAACGGCGTGTGAATATTCACACATCAGGGTAGGGGTGTATATATATATATATATATATATATATATATATATATATATATATATTAGATTAGATTCTGATGACGGCGGTGCCGTCGAAACGTCAATATTTACTGTAAGTGTCCTTCCTTTATGTTTCTGTATGTGCAATATTTATTGTCCGAGTGTTTGGGTTTTTATGTATGTATATATATATATATATATATATATATATATGTGTGTGTGTGTGTGTGTGTGTGTGTGTGTGTGTACATAAATCACACGCACATACACTCAGACATGCACACACACATACGTGTGTGTGTATACACAAATATATTTTGCTTGTGGCTTTTTTTTTACTTTTTCCGGGTGGTGACCTAACACCCTCCGCCACACGCCCTTGCGGGGGCTTACGGGGTATTATGTTGATTTAGATGAACATACACGTATATAAATGTTGTGTTTGCAGTTTAATTTAAATTTGGCATGAATAAGAAATTTATTTGCTTGGAGCGTTTCTTTCACCTGTCCCGAAAGGCTGTATTTTTGTTTGGCATGCATTTAATCCAGCGTTGTCCTCAAGTTGCTTTCCTTCTGAGACTTACTGCTTCTGCACCCAACTTATCATGCCTCGGAGTATGCTTGATGAGTTGAAGCTTTCTTAATGTTTTTCCTAGACTCCTCTCTTCCCAGAACTCCTTTGATAAACGTCCAATCGGTCCACATATTTCTCCTCCAGCGTCGCATTTACAGTTTCAAATGCTTCATTCATTCGACATGACGTGAGGAGTGTTTGCTTCACCGTGGGTATACGTTCACCTCTTGGCGGAACCATCGGAGACAACGATGCACCTGTTGCAGTCTCGGGGGGGTGGGTTGGATAAAGGGAATCGTTATCATTCCCTACGTTCCCGAGGAGCGTGAGGCCAGCCCTCCCCCTACCGTACACATTCTCCTATTGGTGGTGGAAGAGGGGAAGGGAGAAGATTTATCCTCACCCACCTTCTCCAACAACCCCCTCCCCGGAACAATGCGAAAATTTTTCAATGGACGACCTCCGATCGGCGAGCCGTGGACACTCCGAATTTGGGACGCAGAAGCTCAACCCCGGCACCTTCGTCCTCTTCTCTCTCTTCTTCCTAGTCCAAGCCACCCCTTCCTCTGCACGGAACATGCTCCCTCTCCCATATACTCTTTCGCATCCATCCCGGAGAGGGAGGGAGATTCCTATTCAAGGCGCGCACCGTCTCTCCTCCTCCTCCCCCTTTCTACCCAGTCCATTCATTCCTCTCTCTCGCCCTTCGGACACCCTATCCTCCTTCCAATTCGTCGTCCGCCCTTGCATAACAATGACCGCCCACTCCCGTCCGTCAGATTCCTCCCGTCGATACATCGAATGTCGATCCCGCCCTCCCGTTCCCCCTTCGAGAGCCCCCACGGACATAAGCGCACCCGCACTCCCTACCTCCTCCTATCCCCATCCCCCTACGTTGAACGCGGCGTTGCCAAATGGTCCGCGGGGGGTCGCGATGGGATTCGCCGCCCCGCGCGCGTCGCAGAATCGGATCCGCTCGTACTTCTTTTTTCACTGCACACCGGCGGTCACCTCTGCCCTGAGTGGTGTCGAACTTTGGCATCACCTGCGTTGGTTCGTCAGTACCCTGCGTCTTCCCCGGCAAAAAACATGGGATTGGTGGGTAAAAGATTTGCCTGATTGGAGAAGAATCGTTGAAAAATCTACAAGTGGCGGCCGTTTAGAAATCACCCACGGGCTGTACATCTAAATCATTAATGACCTCGTTAAACAATGATCTTATTTTTTCCGAAAAAAATGACTTTCGAAAGCTCCTCTAGTGCCCGACCAAATGAGAAAAGGACAAAATTTGTTCCGAAAAAAATAAATATTAAATGGAACAATTTTTCGAACAATATTTGATTACTATTTATTTCGCTGATTCAGATAGCAAAGGTATTTTTTTTGACTGCCGTACAAACCAAAGGCAACTACTGAAAAACCGAAGGAAGAGGGTTCCCATGAGGCCGAAGAAATTTGATAATCCTTATCAGCGGTAGAGTCGAAGGTTTCGACTTGTCGTCTGAAGTTTTTTTGGTAAAATTTGCGTTTCAGTCGAAGCTTGAGAATCTTCTCCTCTAGTTATTTCGTTTCGCACTTGCTTGAGCGCGCTTGTTTTCCGAGGAGGGCATCACGTTGGGGATGGTGGGACCATCTCATCGTTTGTGACAGCTCGATAGCGCTCATGGTCTCCATGGTGAAAAATCGACGAATTGAAAATACGTCCTGGGAGGCAATTTAGAGTTCCCGTCTTGAGAATTTTTAAGTCCACCACCTGAAAAATGAATTTGCGACGGCACTGTCCTACTTGTCTTTTGTTAGGTCCCCGGTATTACTCACTCCACAGGCAGGATCTATAATAAGACGTGTTTGAGACATGGAACTGCCATCCACTTCAATATTTCATTCGTTGGTCACTGGATGGCAGCACTGGAACCATTCGCCCATAGTTTTTTTCCCAAGGCGACTCTTGTGCTCCAGTCTTTTAAATTTCGGTCTTAACGAATTGGTGTTATCCAAAACTTCAAACTCTCAGTACTTTGTTCAGCTTAACCTCCCGACGTAAAACTCGTCTTGTGATTGATTCAGAATTGAATTGGTTCAAATTAAGAGAGTATAAGTACCATATTCGCTCCAATTTGTTGTTGCATGTCGATACCAGTTGACACAGATGTGACTCACTTTTACAGATATGCCTTTGATCATTTATATAATATTGCGTTCCCTGATATCGGGTCGATAATGGATGTTACGTCATTTTTGAGTCATGGGTTCAATGATCAAACTTCTTGAAAATCTCGGAAAATAAGAGTTTTGCAGGAAAAAGCAACGAAAGTCTCCGGCAGAAAGTTCTTTGGATACATTGGAACACTGCAACTGTATTCATGGCAACGTAAAAATTTCCAAGGACAAAAATCATTCGCCGTGACCGGGATCCGGGTTCGAACCCTGGTTTTTTTCACTTTGAAATATTTTCGATGTAAAGCGCATTAGCGGATGACTCCTTTAAAAGTTACTGTCGTGGCATCTCCCGCAGTTTCTTTTAGTCTATTCATAGCATTTGTGAGACCCTTAATGAGACTAAATTTTTTTTCGGAAGTCCTTCCCCCCCCCGCCCCTGTAAATTACGGTGTCATTAGCGGAATTCCTCTCGTATTTACTCGTGTGAATACGTTCTGACCCAAAGACTTTATTAATACAGCTAATTAGTGGAGGTTGGGCGTGCGATAAAACTAATCCCGGGTGAAATTAATCGCAAGATTAGGGAGCGAGGCCAAGGAGGAATGGCAGATCCTTATCTCATTGAAAATTATTGCCCTAGGTTTTTTGAATTCCGAATGTTTTCACCTGCACCGCTGACTCACTTCGAATTTCTTCGGAATCTGCACTCTGGAAATTATGCCGGAGTGAGCACCTGCTCCCCTCCGCCAATTCGGAGCTCAACAAATCCACCCAAGCGGCTCCAATCTGAATAAGGCCCCCATTGTGCTCAGCTTCTACGAACCCCGTATCTCTTCCGTCTAGCCTGCAGCGGTATGCATCTGCCTTTTTTAAACTGCTTCTTCCAAGGTGTTAGCCACCGATGGAGGGTGTATTTTGATCCATCGTCATTGTTACTTTCGGACGAATGGAGGGATAATCGCATTCAGAACGGTGGCAATAAAGTTAAAAACATCGCATTACGTAGATAAACGATACGTATATTATGGTGATTAGAAGGAGAAATTTCCCAAACCAGATAGATACATCTGCCCTTCTTTTTCCGACCTATGAGAAAGGACAGGGTCCTAATAACGAGTCTAAGTCTTGGAGTTGAATCTTTCACTTCAGGCGAATGTTTCTCGATCGCCGTTCTGTGACAGGCCAGATTGCATTTCGGCAATGTACTAAGTGCTCTACATCTAAATAAATACCCCGCGAATAACCAGAAAAGTATGTGGCAGGGGGTGCAATCACCAGATGGAAAGGGCTAGAGGATGAGAGAGAGAGAGAGAGAGAGAGAGAGAGAGGGTGTTTAAAAGGTTAGGAAAAGAGAAAAAAAACATCCTCTGAATATCCACAAACACTTACATGCTAGGGGAAAACGTAGTTTACAGTGTTAATTTTACTGCCACAGAAGTTCTATATTAAAGGCGAAAGAATGAAAATGAACCCCAGCCACTTACACAACAGACCACCACCATACGAAGACAGGTCATCTGGAACTGGAAAGCAAGAACGGGTAAATTCAATAGTCCATGGCCATGCAATACGAGGTATCCACTCCTGACGTCACAGGTAGAAAATATCGCACCTCGATGGGCACGTGAGACATAATATTCGCGGAGAGGAACGAGAGGTGGAAGGGGATAGCCTGAAAAATTCAACAAAAGACGACCAGGGAGCGCTTTAACATGCACTAAGCCAGATGCATATCAATCCTACTCGGCCCTGCGGGAAGTGATTTGCCAACAAAACGCGAGATAAGTGTAAAATACATGCTAGTAATTAATACTATTTATTCTCTAGTGGCAATTGGCATTCTTGTTATCTCCAACCCTCAGTTACTATTCCGTAGTATAGTGTTAATGAAACATAGGGTTAATAATGTTCTTTAAAAAGCTGCTTCGTTTTCCTGTCTAGGACCTACCTAATGTAGCCAAAGACGTACATCGAGTACGTTCCCAATTAACAAGAGAATAGTGTTGATTGGACGAGGGCGTGGTAGCCTAGTGGGCTGCTGACTGTTGAGTCCCGTGTTCGAATACCTCTGCGGGTATTCCAATCTACAAACACTAAGCGGGGCGATGTTCTCGTTACTCGAACTTCGTGGGAAACCGGATGCTAATGCAGAGAAAAGAAGCCTTGTCCATTTTTACCGTTTTTTTTGGGAAATTCATTCGCACATTTCATGGGCGAAATCTATGATTCGGGGCGAGTCTCTACAACAAACTATCGAAACGAACCTTCAGTTTGATTAACTGTGAATTGTTTGGACATTTCGTCATGAAGAAACCAATATTTCTCCGCAGACTCCTTGTGTGATCCCCAACACTCTTCGAGCAGTGAACCTTTCGACAGAATCTCCACTAGTCGCTTATGAGCCACATTGATGAAGGAATAATTCGATTTCATTATGATAACAGTCAGATTCCCATCGAAATTAAAAATCTTCGCGCATGCATATCTTGTTTAGATAAAAGGTCACATCGAGTGATGGGTTATATTCAAAACCATCTGATTGATGAGAGTATTTAAACGCTGCAAATGAAGTTCGAAACATGGTCACTAAAGCAGGCATGGCTGACATTGGGGTTTAGAGTATATCCATCCGATCAACCGTTAAACTAAGGTGGTATACAATAATTTTGATTAGTTATTAAGTTATAGATACTCGTACATTGTCCCATTTTGGTAATCATTATAGCAGGATTAATATGGAACCACTGCAGATATATGCAGTTCATGAAATTGGGTGACTTTTACTTACATTCGCGCCTCAATAGCTTCTCCACTCTACCTTAGTGCCTCCAGTATAACCTTTGGCGGGTTTCGGATAATAAATAGCCTTAGACTTTCCGAGGACTTTTCCCCTTCCTTTCGCCCCCTTCTTCCGCCCTCCTGTGTTCTTAATTACGATGCCCAGTGGGAGCGATTGTTTACTGCACCCGATCGTTAAAAACTTCCTCGAATCGGAAAGGTTTTTGAGCGGACGATCGCATTGTGCTTGTTGCCCACGCATCCCGGGCTCCGGAGTGATCCGTGTAGGCGGAAGCAGCGGGGAGTCCTACCGGTAGTGGTAAACACGTCCCCTTAATTATCGTCCCTTCCCATCTCGTCCCGCCGCTCTGCCTCACACTCTCTTCCCTCTCTCGTCGTGGAAACTATTGACGCGTGCTCTCGGTTCGTGGGATGGCTTGAGAAGTGGAGGATCTGCGACGTGCCTCGTGGAGGCGCAACCCGCCCCCGGCGGTCGTCGTCGGATCGTCGGGGTTCGGTGATCCGCGCCATGTGGTTGAAGGTTGGGAACAGACACACACGGATGTGATCATATATGGGAAACCTCCCAAAATCCATGCATCCAACCTTCTTCACACGACCAACTGTAAACCGGAAAATTGGTGTCCGGAGACTCACCTGGGGAGCTTTAGGTAACCGGATGCCACGATGGACTATCAGTTCCAAAAGTTTGTGCTACGGTAGCGCCGAGAATCGGGGGGATGTACGTAGTAGAAAATTTTCGTCACTTAGGTATTCAAGTGACTGGCAATCACTAGGCCCGCGATACATTTCCTTCACACTGAGGTAAAGGAATCAGCCAATGAATATTCAAAAAACTTTTCATCTTTCTCCCATTTCAGCCCTCACCCGTGACTGCCAGCGGACTTTTGGGAATTATCGTGCCTACCTAATGCACAACACCTACTACCTATGACAAGTCCCCTCTCATGAGTCCCCATCATTCAGGTGAAGTCTTCAAAGAACAGATTTTTTTGTGGCGGGAAACCTTAAGTTAGAATCCTACCTGAACCTGCAATATCTATTCGGTTAGTCGTTGGGAATACTTGTATGTCTTGACGTGCAGTTCACGCAAATCCGCAATACTTAAGGTATTAATGAATTTTAGGGGTATTAAAACTTGGAGAAAACCAAATATGCAGTTAATATTGAGAGAATGACAAACTTTTTACAACTTTTGGAAGAGCGTTAATGGAAAAATGCTCCCGAAAGTTAATATTGCCATAAAAAACAGTATTAAACTAAAGGAGACATCTTACACAAGTTCCATTAATCTTCCAATCTAATCAGAGATTAATACCATATTATACCCAAAAATCTTTGCTACCAAGGATAGCTTTCATAGAAGCTGAGTTTTACTACCCATACCCATTGATGTACAAACCAGTGATGATCGATATTGATGGGCTAGTGTAAAAGTCTGCAATGCTCTCTTCGGGGCAAGAATTCTGTTCGGGGTGTACGAGTTTCTTTCCATTTTCCACCTGTGGTCATTACATTCAGTAGTGGGTCACGGTGGTGTCATTAATATCAGTTTGGTTTAAACCAGATTTGTGGCGATGGACGGTGCGTAGTATGTACTCATGTGGTGTACACCTAATCCTTGTGTGATGGTAAAGGAGAGGTCGGTAATCTTAAAAGTGTCATTGAATATACGAGCATTTTGTCTCATATCTGTTCTTCTTGTGTGTGTATGTATGTGCATTGTAAGAGTGACCAGTGATCACACTGGACCGTTGCCACCAGGAAAATTGCCTAATTGCAACGAAGTATGTAAATAAACAATAAACAATGAAACCCTCCGGACTGTAACAAATCGCTTCACTCAAGTCCCTATCGTGCAGAAATCAGTTAAGCCCAAGTTGCATTTAGTTAATTATTGTAATGAATCGAATGATGTTGCCAAAGTTATCTTAAATCGAGGGCGTATGCCTTGTCAAAGTAATACTTCTAGGAAATGGAAATTCGATTTATAATAACATCAATAATCGGAGTAAAATGTACTCGTGAATTTATTCGCCAATTGTGGATCTTTTGATCGCTGCCACTCCCGATTTAGTCGATTTTGAATTGAAGGAAAACTTTCATTGCAACATTGAAGGAAACGGTCGAATGAGTGCGTAACCCAATTCTTTTTTTAGCTTTACTTCCACGTCGTTTCATCTTATCGTTCCATTGGGAAGGAATTTCGGGAAGAAATAAATTCATGACAGTCTGTTTGCCCTCCCTCAGTGTTCCTTTTATGTTTTTCTCTCCACTCATACCCCCGCTCCCCTCCCAAAAAAAAAGTTCACCATTAAACTGAGTGGAAAAGGTTAATCTTTAGATCTACCGGAAATCCTTCCTTGTCCCCTTTTCCCTGGTCTCTTTAAAACCCATCCCATACATCCCCCCCATTCTTCTTTCCCTCCTCACATCCTCATCACTACTACTACACCACCCACTAAACCCCGTAGTCCGAAGAAATACTACATTCTTTCTCCGCGTCCTGTTCCTTCCTGGTCCTTCCTCGGCCTCACCCTCTCGGTCGATTAATGTGCAACATCAACGCCCGGTTTCATAATTTCCCGTTGAATCCACACCATTAGTTAACCTGGAAGTTAATCTAACGCGCAATTTACCGACATCCGATTTTGTAATCTATTAAAGCCTTCTCCATAGTGAGTGTGAACATTCTAGTCACATTAGCTCCGTCAATCAGTTATTGAACAATTTAACGGTCAGTTCTGGACTGAACGAGTTGTCATATCAGCCTTAAACGGAGTTTATAGTGTTAACTTCCAGTCAAGGGAGACCTTAGGTCATTTAACTGAGTTTTAGGCCTTAATCGGAAGTTTAAGTTAACCTGTACGTAACACTCCGTGTGACCGTCACAGTGATATTTGGCTGGGGTTGTTAGGTTACCAGCCATCCATACAAAAACATTACATTTTTACGCGATTGAGTGCGATCATGCATTTGAACAAAGTTATTCACCACGAAATAAACTACCTTCATGCAAAAATATTCAGTAACAAGATTCAAATTATGTTGTAACAGTTTTATAAAAATGGATCAATTTAAGATGCATGCAGGATATCGGCAAATATATACACTCACAATACTAATTATCCTCTTCGCGCCTGCGATCATATCTATTTTGATTGGTAACCGTACAAGGAAAAAACAACAGTTTAAATCTATCCATTCCACTATCTAACTCCCTCATTTTAAGTATATGATCTGATCTACCATAATAAATCGGGGCCTGTAGTATGTATTTAACAGACTTAGATACATGTCTTAAGTTTACGCCGTAAATTCAACCGATATTTCAACCTCCGGTCAACTAGTGGCTCTCATCCTAATTCTTCCAATGGTGTCGTGACACTACTACGTTTATTTTTGACAACTTTTCACAAACGTAGCTGCTCTACACATTTCACTCGATTTAGTTTTAAAACTAAATCTACCTCGCGAGGATCCCATATAACCGCAAAACCCTGGCATAAGAGTGTGGTTTCTCACCCCAAACATTTTTCTTTCTTACCAGTCTTAACTTACGTGCGCGAGTTTCCTTCCGCTCCCCATTAATTTTAGGGTGCATTATATCAGCTCTCTCCGGGTTAAGGGGTGCTTGGCTTCGCCGTCACGGGACGACCTGTTGCTTTCTCCTGAAGGATCGGGCGGGAAATATTCTGGCGTGTTTTCCCTTGAACTCGGGAGCAGTCAAGAAGCGTCCTCTGTTGATAAATCTAGATTTTTTTTCAGGTGCGCAGATGCAGATTCACAGTGGTGATGTCGTTGGTATTTTTCCTTCCCCCCAAGCTACAAGCTGCGTAATTAACTGTGTGCGTACAGGTAGTTTTTTTTGAGGTATTAATGATGCGTTATAATTTTCATTGGGAAATTAATTTTTTTACGCACTTCTCCATTTCGTATCTTTAAAGTCGCAAAGGGACCAACTTAACACGGAAATGGAAGAAAAATAATGGCGTTTTCACGCTGGAACATTACGCCCCCACTTTGGAAAGCCTTAATATTAGTTTGAGTACATCGGGAACGATGGCAAAAATTGAAAAGAAAAGTTATAAGGAACTGGGAAATTTTAGGGGATTCAGGTGTACATTCGCTTCATCAAATGTTTTCTGGGTTGTTAGTTCGTAAATTGGCCCCATAGTAAATTTCATGATCTCTTGTAGAATTTTCGTGTATAATAATTACTCCATTGTAATTAAATTGGGGCTAAAGTTTCTCCTTGAAACACCATGGATGTGGTGGCTCGGGGATTTCCACGCATGTACTATGAGGTTATTTGGTACGTATCTTCTCCTTTGTGAGGATTTGTTCCGTCTTCATATCTCCTTGTTGAACTTCTCCAAAACATTTATTCAAGTGAGAACAATAGTAAAAATCGCTATTGAAGTCCGAATTATGGGCGCACCAATCAGATAAGGAAGGACAAGAGATTGCAAAAAACGGCAACGGGTCTAGACTCACTTTAACCAACAGTAAATTTTTCCAGGTGCCCATTTAGCATGCTTCGTTGAAATTTTAAATATTTTTTTGTCAATTTTTCCTTTCTTTCATTAAATGCTATCTCTTCATCTTACGCTTCTCTGTTTAATGTACTCCAGTTCTAATTTCCCGAGTTTTAATAATCATTCTCTCTTGATCTCTCTGCGGAGGTCGTTTGGGCGTCTTACACGGAGAAAAATGCGTCACTTTTATTTCATTTACTTGTTTTACATCGATGCGCCATTTTTAAATCAGCATTGCTGCCGCAAGAGGCATTCATTGTTAAGCCTGTAAGAACGAGGTGTGTAGCAAAGATTTCATCAATCTAGGGTTGCTTAAAAGCCAAGATTGAATGAATTTTCAGAGCAAAACGATGTACATAAAAATAATTTAGCTGAAACTTTTTATGTATTTTTATGACACATTTTTAAGTACCCTCTGGGTAATTTAGCATAAGCTTCAAGTTGTTGGAATGTTATTAGGGTGTAATATTGATTTCCGAAGCGAGACTGAGCAAGGGGACATTTTTGCTTGTCCAATCACTGTTTTCCATGGTGTTTAAGGTTTTTTTGCGTCATGTTTAGACGACTATTGCGATGAGTCGTACGTAAGTGACCAGAATTTTGGACTTTACTGTGAATTTCGAGGCTGAAAAATTGGTAGAATCGAAATATTTTGTGAAAAGGTGATGTTTTATGCAAGCGAAAAGCTGACGAATGAAAAACGTGCGCATGTAAAATGGTTTTTGGCTTTAGCCTTTTAGAGTAAGCGATTTGAAGTGTGTTAAAAGTCCTTTCGGAAAAAAAAAATTTGTACTGTGCCGGGAAATTTTGGAATGAAAATTTGGCTCATTATTACTTTTTTGTGTTTTCTCATTTTGTCGAGATACGTAATTTGGGATTGACTCGTATAAATTTTTTTTGTCCACAAGAGAAGGTGAGAAGTAATCGTAATATGAAGACCTCGACTTACAACGGAACGAATGGAGAACTTGAGGTAGGAGTCTTTTGTGTAAGCATGGTTTTCCTTCGGAGAAGAATGGAAATGTGACTTGGGTGTCGAGGAAGATAGATGAACATGGCGGAACTTCCAAGGGTGTTATAGAATGGGAGAGGTTAGGTAAGGTCAGAAGAGGGATGGGGAGAGAAAAGTGACATTTTCAAGAGCATGAAAGAGGGAGGGGAGTTAATCTTATCAGAAGCTGAATCATTGACTTACGCAGGAAGGAAATATGTATAGGTGGTCTTACTGGAAGTTCCTTCTAGCCCCTCAGATCCGTCCCAAACCTTTATTTGTACGCAATGGGTTGATGTGGAGACTTCGCACAAGGACGAAAGTTATTTACTCAAATCGTTGGGGAATATCTCAGTGTTACTCCTTAAAATCGAATCAAAATGATTCATCAGTAGCCATCACTCTCAGGATTGGCTCGACTCAGCCCACCACCAAATTCTCCCATCTGCATGACTCCTTGCATTATGCATTATTCATGCATTCATTCATTATTCATTGCACTTTACTGCATACATTATTCTGCATGCATTCATCCGCGTGCATTCATATTTCTCCTTTTCCACGTCTTGCCATAATCTGTTCCGTATCTCATTCCACGGCTTTCCTTGTTGTTACCTTTTTCCTCAACGCGAATTCCACTTTTTGTTTAAATGAATATTTACTATATTTAAACTGTGAATAAATTCCATTAGAGTAATTAGTTGTCTCCCATTCCCCCAAGATGTTTAAGTGAGATGTATTCGTTTGAATCGCGAGGGGACAGCCCAGAAGCATAGGTCTCAGTTTCTGAATCCCAGTCTCCCTTTTACGTTCTCCTGTAGTCTACGGGAGCTCTGATAGTCGAACACGCTCCGGCGTAATTTAGACGCATTTCTCGCAACGAATCAGTGTCAATGCGTCAATGTCGCATCTGTCAACGGCATAGCAAATATAAACACTGACAAAGCTCGAATAAAAAATTTGAAGAGCTGTGGTGGGAATAAAATGTAGTTGGATGGGATGGCTACGACGCAGATTGCTGCCACGTGAAGGTTTTCTTCTAATCTCCAACCTTCTATTGTATTCGTAATCGGAATCAAATTTAACCACTGTTTTTTTGCATAGCACCCTGTAAGCCACCGCTAGGGTGTGTGGCAGGGGGTGATTATGCATGAGAATACTTTTGACCGAGTATACCTTTCCCTCCTAGCTCTGTCGGATACGTTATTATGATCCCTTATCGTTCGTGGGAATAACGACATCTTAAATCTACCTACCAGGTCACCGAATCCATTTCCTGCACCCGTTAAGTGTTCTTATGGTGGTGAAGTCGCAATATTCCCACTCAAATCTTCTACATGCATTATGTTGAAGTATCGCTGTTGATATGAGCAAATATCTTTACTACACGTGCGACTTTATATGGCCCTCTTCGTTGGGAAAAAAATCTTTACACATTTACATGAAGCGAATCTCTCTACTTTTGCCTTGTCCTTGACAGCTCGTTTCTTGGCCGTTTCCAGGGACTCCTCGGGATCGTATGTTTGGAATTTCCCTCCAGAGGGAACCGAAGCTCCCATTACGGATCTCCAATGGAGAAATAGAACCTCGCCACAGATTTCCCCGGCCCCGACCCGCGATGCAGTAAAATCCGCTTCCTCCTCCTCGACTCGCCAACGTTTCTAGTCGGCCGAAATATGAATTCCCATTTCCCGAGCAGCACCGTCCACCCCAACCCACCCTTCCCTCCCTCCCAACCCTCCCCTCCTCTCCCCCCCGCCCTCTTTTTCCGTTCTGCTTCAAAAGCAAAGTCTCATTTCCAACTGCGCAATTATCGTCCGTCCCCGAGTCCAGCCGCCCCACTCCGCTGCCACAGGGGTACATGACATGTTAAAAAGGCGGCCTACATTTCGCGGAGAGGGGCGCGCTACCCAGGGGTGGAGGGAGGGTTATCCTCTGGCACCCGATTCATAAAAGATTCTCTCGCATCGAATGGATTAACTGTCCCGGCGTTGCCGCTTCTAGTGATTGTGCAGAAGAGACTGGTGCGTCGGCCACCCCTTTTTTTTTGGTTGTTCCTCCCGCACACGAGATTGATTTCGAGGGTCATCCATTCGTTTTTGATTTGAAAATAGGGAATGCCGCGTGGACATGGAAGTGCCGGAAGGTTATCCATCCGGACAGATGACTTAATGCGACGGGACGACATCCCATCGCATTCTCAAACCGGAATTTATTTTTATTAATGCACAGCCATCTTTACGAGTGCACATGTCACTTGATCCAAGGCCTGTTGACCACATGTTTGAAGCCATATTATGCGCTTGTAATGCATCGGTAGGTAACAACGCGTGCGTGAAACGACGATGTTATTTACATTTCAATCCCGTTTTTTTTCTCTGATAACGTCGGTATCGATATAATGTTTTTACCTTTTGATGAACTTGGCCATTTTTTACTTTACCTGAAATGACAGTTACTTTATTTTTTCCTTTTCTTTTTATTACTGTTGCCAGAATCGTCCAGTTTCATTGTTACGAGTACCATATCTTGAACGTTTTATGATTTACCTTGTAAAATATTTCAATTTGGAGAATACTTTGTACGTCGTTGCGTATTTTTGTTGGGACTATAGCAGTACTTAATTTAAGTTACAACGTAGTTATGTCTGTTGAACTTCGGGGTTCTTTAGAGTTTAAATTAACAGCAATAGCCGCACGTCAGCATTTGGCCATTCCTTCGACATTTCGGAAGAAGTTCGTTTTTTTCTCGTCGCTCTGCGTCAAAGTTACGTGCGGGATTGTCGCGGAAACAAGGAAGAGTTCAAAGACAATTCTTCGTTCTCTTTCACGTTCCTCGTTCAGGTTGTCCATTCATTGATCAAGGGATAATCTTGAAATCTTGAATTCGTTGAGCGAACCGAAATGAATCGTTCGTGACAGATGATGAGGAACCGTTCAAAATGATTTTCGATCAATTGGGTCGCACATGTTTTTCTATGATTCGTTCGCGATGAAGGAGTGAACTTTAAGAATCAAAGTCTCAGTTCGAAGTCATATCTAGAGAGTATTTGGGCCACCTGCGAAGTCATTCAAAGGTCTACACCGGTGGCCGCGCCTAGATTGTTACGACATGGCCCATATTACGAAGGGATAATACGTTAAGTAGGCGGAGTGACCCTACAATAATTCTAGTGTTGCTTCTTCTAAAAAACCGTATTGAGGCAGTGCTATCACCACTCTCGTGGTGATGAAGATGGCTTAGTTGCCAAATCTTCAGTCCTTTTTTGTGTGAATGTCAGCGACGCGACTCAATTCAATACGGAAACCGACCAAACTGGGGGAGGTTAATAAACAGGATTTCGACTGGCGTGATATCAGCCTAAACACGTTTGCGATGTGAAAATCATACCGCATTTAGTTGAAATGAAACTTACATTAAACCAAATTGGAGATATTATATGCATCGTCATGGTTAGCAAAAATATGGGTGGTATCAGGAATATACTTTATTGTATGCAGAAGTAAAGGACGATTAATTTTAATATGTAGCAGTGGTTGTCCGGGGATTTTTGTCATGTTAAATAATTAATACGGCTTAAGATTACAGCTATTCTGTTGTGCCAGGGCCCTTATTAAATGTATCCTAAGCCGTTTGGCTGCTGCTATCATAATGTGATTATTACTGCTCGCTGTTTATTCCAGATTAATGCAAATTCTAAAAGAAAACGTCAGATATGTTGCCATTTTCAAATAAAGTTTCGTGCTGGCGACCCTTTTTCCATGGCTTCCCTTTTTAGCTCGTCTTCGGGATACTTTTAGCATATTCCTGCCGAGCCTTTCGGAGAGATCGTTGGTTAAAGTGAGGGAAACATTGAAATTATCGAAAAAACGACATTCCACTCTCGTCCTGTATGAGTGGTTTCACACACGGCGCCCGGTTTGGGGTGAGAGAGGTTGGAGATCTAATTGAGTCAGCGGGGCAGTTTTGTGGGGTGGTAGTCGGTGGACGGGTAAAAGAAGGGGACCAGACCACCATACGTGCAGGCATGCGTGTGTGTGTGTGTATGTATGGCCGGGTGGGTTGGGGTGAGGTTTTTGAGAGGGGGTGGTCGAATTTTCGGTGGAATTAGGGCGGTAGTGGTGGGGAAGGAGGGGAAGGGAGACGGTGGCGTGCTTCTGCGAGGGTTGATGGAGTGATGTGAGCCCCCGACTCTGCTTTTTGGTGATGGGGGGATGGTGTCTGCGGGGAGAAGGGGCGTTCGGGTAAGAGGGCAGCTGGGCCGTGATGTCCCCGCGGTGACGCGGCCCCCTTGCGTGGGTTCCTTCAGTGTTGGGGGTAGTAGCGTTCCCCGATTCCCCGCCCCCAAAGATCAGAGACATTTTTTCCCCGACGGATAATGGGTGGACGACTGCTGTGTGTTGCATCGCGTCTCCCCTTGACATCTGCGAAATTTGTCCCAATCGCTGCTCGAGTGCTTCCGTGGCAAATTTTTATGGTTTGACTGAAGAGTTCTGGGCAGGTGAAAAATCAGATGGCTCCGTACAGACCTTTCAGGTCCGGCCGGAACTGGCCATTCGGATAGTTAGCCGTCTGAATAGTGAGGAGTGGTGATTAGATGGGTTGGTCAGCAAAATTAAATGACCCTTTCTTGCTCTCTCAACTTGGTGGATTAAATAAATTTTTCGATCTTAAATCACTTGATGGACACGGAACTCACTTCTTGACGAAATCGAGATTATAAACGACTTGAATACTCGTTCTTGGTTCTCCCATATGAATATTAGGATTGCTTTCTAAGAAAAATTATATCATAAATGTCATGATAAAGTATTCTGCATTTCTTTAACCACAGGTTTTCTTCATAAACGCCTTTCTCCTCGGTCTAACATTCCCCATTTAAACACATAGAGGCTAATTAGCGGGTTATTTTCTATTCTACATATTTTTGAAATGATGGAAATGATGGAAACTTTTATGATTTAAAATCAATAATTTTTTATCTTTTAACTTGGCGTGCATGCTTCCACGCAGGGTGTGTTGCAAGGTGTGAAATGTGTGCCTATTTGTTGAAATATGATGCTCAAAAGCTTAGTGTGCATGGTTCGTTATGTGCCATTTAATGTTTACACATCGGTCCCTTGACTCTCCAGTACCACACGGCAGGCTGTAGTGAATTGTGGGCGTGGGACCGCCTCCTTTGCCTGTCGTAAAATCTCACGCTCCCCTTGTCGACAAATTTTGGTGGTTGGGAACTTGTGTACGCGTCACTTCGACCACCGTCGGTAAGGGGAAGTGCACTTATCCGCTTACGGCCCGGGAAATCTTCCTAAAGCGGTGCGACGGCTTGGGTAGCGAACTTTCAGTGGAAAAATCCTCTTGGAAAGAGATGTAAAAGAAACATCGGTTCTCGCAGAACGTAAGAAGT
Organism: Hetaerina titia; assembly: GCA_037158775.1. Classification (NCBI taxonomy): domain Eukaryota; kingdom Metazoa; phylum Arthropoda; class Insecta; order Odonata; family Calopterygidae; genus Hetaerina; species Hetaerina titia. Next base: position 70,092,595 of record CM073778.1, on the reverse strand, counting down.
TAACGCAAGGAATGGAGAAGCGCGACTGAATTTGGAGTTTAGCATATTCCTGAAAACGGCTCTTTTCCCATTGTAACTTTAACAACTTCCAAAACTACGTCTTACGTGTACTTACACGTTACACGTCTCCGCGACGACGTGTGGCATGGGGTGATATACAATCAATCAGCCATTAGAGTAATTACATACTGATTTGTCGTAAATAACATGACGTAAAGCAAAGGATGGCTCATTTTATTCTTTGAAATCGAAGCCTTTAAGCTTCCCAGTCCAGTAAACAGTTTCCACTAGAAAATACAACAAGCTTTGGCAGCATTCAAGTGAATCTTCGAAATCCATATCTGGTGTTGATAGTTTATTAGCATTGTTTCACCTTTCCGCAGTCGCCTCCGAACAAAAACATCAGCAAATAAGCGACAATATCCTATTGGTCGACGTGAGAGAAGAGAAACGCTCTCTGATTGGCTCAGATTTGAATGTTTTGGTAGACCGTTGCGAACGATGGTTGGATTTGGGCTCACAAGTTCCTTTTAAGTTCTTACATTCAGCGTGCCAAGTGTGAACCAGCCATAAAGGTTCTTCGCCTTCTCCCCAAAGCGGGTGTGTGTGGGTGGTGCGATTCCGTATGCTGAGGGTGTGTGGCACCCCCACCCTCCGCCCTGTAATTTTTAAGGGGGCTCAAAGACCCCGGGGTATCGAGTCTTCTCACGAGACGCGGGCAGGCAAGCAAGGAAGGAAGCAAGCAACCAGCCAGCCAACGGCGCCTGGGTTTTCTGTCCCTCACTGTAAAAGGCCCGGGAGTCGACGGTCGGAGGACGGCTTTGAGTGACTCACGACCCTCTCGGCTACGCGACGAGGTTTCCGAGAATTTCGCGCCCCCACCTTAACCATCCCCTCAGCTAATCCGGAGCCACAGTGCGTCTTGGAGAGAGAGAGAGAGGGAGAGCTTCGGGGGTCTCCCAAGCCGTCCGGACAAGATGATGTGTCTCCGGACACTTTTCAATAAAATCGACCCATCTTCCCTTCCCCCCCCCCCCTGTCGTATCCCTCGTAACCCCCACTCCAAGAGCCATCCACTTCCGGCACGTGACGACACAGTGCGAGTGTAGGGGGGGTCTCCCTCCCTTAGCTCGATGGTGGTTTCGTGGGACCCTTAAAGCACCTCTTCGTGTGTGTGTGTGTGTTTTAGAGGGTCCCTGTTGCCGAAGCAGTGGCGAGACATACCATGCCATCCGCTTTTCTTCTTCCGCTTCTTCCCACCGCTCTCGGTTGGCCCGCTTACGGCCTCCATAAGTACTCGAAGAGGCACGCGGGTAACTCGGACATCGAAATGTACGGAAATCCGCATCGCGTACCGAAAAGTACGTGGTGGGATATTTACGTGTACGAGAAATTGCCATCCTTGTGTTAAGTTATGAGCGGTAGGGCATCTAGGAAACCTCTCTTTAAAATTGGAAAGATTGGTATTTAGAAATTAACAAAAATAATTTTATTAAATTTTCTCCTGCTAGGAAAGTTTAATTCATTGTTTCAAATTAAAAGGGAATGAATTTGCCTGTTCTTTTATACGCCAAGAGATTTGTAGCGTATCATTTCGTGTTTTATGATAGCATCGCAATTATATTAAGGCGATAAAATATCTCATTAAGCTTAGAATTGTAAATTGGAAAAATAATTCCCTTGTAACCTCATGCGGATATCACAGCAAGAAAATAGATCCGAAATTATTTTTATCTTGCTGTCTTGGCATCATGTATTTGCATATATTTTAAATGCGGCAGTTATCTTGAAAATTTGCAACATCCTATCTCCGTGTCATTCCATGGTATTGATTTTTTAAAAAATATTATAAAAATATATTTTTCCTAATCATGATCATTAAAAGATATAAAACTTGAAATACGTAATATTGATAAGAGCTATTGGTTCTCGCTTCGCTTGAATTCTTTGTCCTAATTGATTTGTAATACTATTAAAAAATTTCGATTTGATCGAATAGGATTGAAAATTTTCTGCAAAAAAAGGAAGTGGGTCTATTACCGCTACTGTCTTTTGGACTTCTTGCCAAACCCTATTGAAATCCTTTCCCCGAAATTGGAAATAATGGAAATTAAATTCGTCTATTAACCGTTAAGAATGGAGATTTCGCGTCCATGGTACTCAAGCACGTCAATGCAGCGACGTATGAGAGATTATATAGCGACAGGAAATTGATCCGTGAGGCATGCATTTTTTATTCTTGTCACACACAGCCGATTTTGACACCTGGTGCAGATCTTTTGCACATGTTATAAAAATTGTGATAATTTTTTCGAACGGGCGTTCTTGCTATCGTTAAAAAAAACTCAGGTATTCGAGTTGATTCTTACGAGTTCCCAAGTGGTTTTTTTTTGTTCGCGTGCAGCAGTCCATTGATGCCGGTCGAAGTCTCCGGGTCGGAAGGAACTCACTACTCCAGTCTCCGTTGCCACCAAGGGTGTGGGTATAATGACTGCGTCCCTACTCACAGCTGTGACCCCTCGGTCATTTCTCTCTCATTCTCCTCAGCCCTCTCCTCCTCCCATCCCTTTCCCTTCCTCACCCGTTCTAGGCGAAGCACAAGATGTGCGCCTCCGAGGGGGAAGGAAGGTTGGGCCTTTCACACAGCTGGTGACGCTGGGATAAGCCGACCACCCCGAACACTCCGGCGTCCTCTCCAACTCTATCGTCCGTTCCCTTCTGTCCTGGGTTTTGGGAGACACTTGACTTTGAATATATCGCATTTCGGCGATGGTTTTTCTTTCGAAAACATATCATCCTTCGACATAATCGATTCAAGATCGGGAATAAACTTGCGAAAAGCTCCTGAGTTAATAAAATCAAGCGTCCGAAACGTCGACCTTTGACAGGTAGGCTACCTGTTGGGATGTAACTACAAAAGTTTTGAACACGGTGGGTGAAGAGAGTAAGTTAGTTGTGAGGTGAACATTTGAAGATTGGTTGAGTAGATGTTGAGATAGCGGGAAACCTAAGGTCTTTCTGCATTGATAGGCTGAATGACTACCTATACCTTGATGAGAGAGGATGATAAATTGTCCTTTTGGAGCCAAGTAGAAAGCACAGCTTGGGATGAAGCTTAGTATACCCAACTGTTGTCTCCTGTAATCGAGCACGGTTCTTCCAGTTTGTAGCCCAGCTCTCAAGGTACTCGACCACGCCTAAATATACATTAGGGAAACTTTGCCAATTTTTGACTTTGCCAATTTTAATTAATCATGATATTCCACCATATCACGCCTGAAACGTCTCTTTTTATTAAGGAAACTAGTGAGAATTCATTGTAAGTGGATAACAAATCATCGAGGGGATTTTCCGTATATTTCTATTTTGGCCCACAGCCCTTTGCCGCTCAGTGTAATGGTCTGTAAGCTCAAGGCGTCAAATCGGGTCATAGCCTGAAAAATGTGGAAAATATTTATTTTTTATGTCCCCATATCGCTACAACTCGTGCAATTACTCGAATTTTTGAAACCGCACATTTCTTTCGCAAGGATATCATACGAGGCTTGGTGTCAGGCGTCAACTGATACAGCAATCAAATTTTTCCCTGGTTTCCAGTGATGAAGGCGTTCTCGGAAATGAAACTGCTGACAAACATTCGAAAATGGAGGACAGATACAATCCAATCGGTCCACAACCATTGTCGCCCGTTGCACCTGAAAGAGAAAAGTCGAAGAACTTAGGTCGAATATCCATCCAATGGTGCACGAACTGGAGCACCACGCAGGGTCTAAGGCAGTCTGGACTTGGGTTTCAGATGTGGTGCTATCTTTTCCGAAAGTCTGTAGGCGATTACAGGCACGCCGAAAAGGTGAAAACGTTCGCTTAATTCGCAGACTAGCATTTTTTGCAAGGCTAGTTTAATGTCCCTCTGAAAAGCTGTAGGGTCTGTCAGCCACTAAAAGCCAACAAAATAGATATTTAAACATTATCCAGTTCTCAGGTCACCAGTGATTACGTACGTACCTTTGGAATTGAAAGTGCATAGAACCATGGGCTTAAGCACTGCAAGATAGTCTGTATTATCACAACAGAACCTTGTGGAACTGCTTTAGGTATCTTCTAGTTTTAAAGGTAACCAAAGGGGCGATTGGGTCTCATTTAGTTAGCGAATTCCTTGAAATTGCAAGCACTTTTCAGTAAATGCGTTCAATTTTTGAGGGATTCAAAGAAAGTCCCATGGAAGGTAATTAGATTGTGGGAGTTTGTGCTGCTAATTGATTACGGTATAGTGGACAAGTAGATCTGAGTAGTGCCCTTACTGAGAAGGCACTAGCTAATCCACACCCACGTGGTTTTCAGCAAGACACCGCGAGTGTCTGTAGCAGGCGATAATCCAACACCATGCACCATAAAATCATATGTCACTTAAATGTTGGTGTTTAAAGAAGGATCTATATAATTCAAACGATGGAAATAATTATTATTCATAGCTTTAAAATAAAATTATTTATGTTCAACATTCTACTCTTCGCATTCTAGGGGAGCGGCTACTTAAGATTAGGAGGAAATAGTTGAGTAGAACGATGGATTCAAAATAGTTAAGTTTAAAGTATTGTTTACTTAGCCCCGTGGTGGTCTGTTATTTTTGATCCATTGATCGTTCGTGGGAAAAATGACATTTTAACCCTATCGGCTCTTGTTTCTCTTTAACCTTGGGTTCATGATCTCTCTTGACGTAGTACGACGGCCGTGTCGAGCTTCGTGATCGAAATATCGCTTAGCTTAGCGCCCTGGAGCTTCATCAACACCTAGAATCGGTCCACCCCCTGTAATTGACGTACTGCGTACTACTCCTCACTCCCCCCCGGAGATGAGGAGGTCTCCAACTTATCACCGGCGCCCACGAGGAGGTTGCGGACCATGGGGGAGGGGTAGAGCACCCCGAGTGGTGTTGCCCCGAGCTCCGCCGGAAGTGGCTGGCCCAACGCGCCGCGCGATAGCGACAGTGTGGGGGCCTCTCCGTATGAGGAGGCGGTGTCGTATCTCTGGCCCGCACCAATCTCCATCCCTCGCATCAGTCGAGGACGACGTCGGGAGACTGTCGCCGCTCTCACGAGGGAGGCCGGGGTGTGGGGCGTGCGTGGGCCGCGGGTGCGGCGATTTGCGACCGTAGAGGCGGTCAGGGCCCTCACAGAGGGAGGGGAAGGGGTTTGGAGAAAGTGGGGGGACCAAGCCACCCACACTTGGAACCGATTATCTGCTGCGGGCGACGAAGAGTGTCGCGGGCGATAGCGGTCGACGACGGTCGGGAGAGAATAGCGGGTGGGTGGGAGGGAGAGGTCTGCCTGAGACATGATGTCCACACGCGCGGGCAAGAATTATTTGTGTTTTGTTTCGTCGACCGGTTTATGAGTAAAAAAAATCGGACTCCTAATCCACTTGAACAATATATCTGCGTAGTATTCCTTCCGTGGCAATTTCAATAGGACGAATTAAAACAGTAGTTTATTTGCGTAAAATAGATTGGCGTGGGAATGGCCTCAGGTTTGATAGTTGTGAAGTTAACGTTGTAGGCCACGTTGCGTGGCTTTTGAGTTGTCTGTTATTTAGTCGTTAAATGGTTTCGGTAGCGTGATCAACTCTTTAATCTGAGAGCGTGGTGGAAGAGGAGAGGGGAACGCTATGCGCCTCAATTAATGTCGTTGCATTGTATATTTGGTTCAAGTTTATGATGGGAAATACAATGGCAATTTTGAGAAACGAGTAGTAGTTTAAGTCGGTTCAAATGATTATCAACTGATGACTGCACGTTGTACACTTTTACCATGTTGATTCGATCTTTTTTTTTCAAGATTATTTTTACTTTATTTTTCCATAAATTACCCATGATACGGAGGAATTTGCGCACTAGGATACAACCTGTTGCCTAAGATGAGCCGTATGCGAATAAATAGCTTTTCAGGTCGTTCATTTGAGCCTGTCTTCTCTGACCTAAGTAAACCCAAGAACCTTACTTAAAAATAGATGGATATGTTGGTTTGACTTCGTTGGATGATTGAATCTTTTGATCGTTGGAATTCGTAATTATTTGTAGAAAAAAAAGGCTACCCTTTTGTAATAACCCTTCTCGAGAATGTTGATAATCCCTTCTCCAAATTCGTTCATCTCCTTGGGCATTTCTTCTTCCAGGTCTGTCTCTAAACCTTTACCTAATGCCATTTTGCTTTGAGTACGTAAGTCACTTTTGACACCGTTTCCTGTTCGAGGTAGACCCTGACAACAAAAATGTGCGTTTTCGGTTATGAAAAGAATCTTGCTCGAATCATTTCTCTCCCATTCTGCCCTGAATACTTCTTTCGCTGTAGTCACATTTGTGCATTCTGTATTTGTACAACACAAGCACCTCTGACTCTCAGATTTCTGTTATTTAGTGTCTTGAAAGTCTCTTCGTCCTCGTAAACCCTGTCCTCACACCACTCTCATCTGCCCTCCCCTCTCCCATGCATACATTTATTTAATTCCTCGGCTGTCGTTCATTCTCCCAACATTCTCCCCTCTATTACCCTCTTCAACATTCCACTACCGCTCAATACGCCTTTCATCCATTTTTCCTGCCTCCATAGGATTTCTCTCAACAAACCCCTCTCCTCGCCCACCATCACCAGTACTTCCTCATTTGTTTTCCTTTCGGTCCATTTCACCTTCTCCATTCTTCTTAACACCCACATTTCAAAAGCCTCCAATCTACGTCTATCCTCCTGCTTCAGTGACCGCGTTTCCGCGCCGTACAAGCTGCGCTCTATATAAAAAAGTGTTTACGAGTCTTTTCTTAACTTCCCTACTCAACATCCCCGCCACCAACTCCTTCCTCCTTGAGAAAGCCTCCTTGCCTAGCGCAATTCTTCTCCTTACGCCCATACTACTTAGACCATTTTGGTCCAAAACGTTTCCGAGATACGTAAACTGTTCTACCTGCTCTAGTATTTGCCCTGCTATTTTAATGTTAGGCTTAGCCTTTTTCTTTCTGGAAAATCGCATAACCTTTGTTTTATATTCATACCAGAAGTGATTGGTATAATTTGGGAAAGAATCGATATTAAATTTGGATCCCATTCAAAGGATATATCAGGAGAAAAGCAAAAATTACTTCAAAATATTCGTAACTAGAAGTTTCTTTCCGGACGGTTTTTTACATAGAAATAAAAAAATGACGCGATATATTTTTCGTAAACAAGCAGTAATACCCGAAAGATGTTATCTCATATTTTGACTGTAGAAAAAAAACTATCCCACGGAAATGGGATTCAATGTATCTCATTACAGTTTGTGTGCGTTCTATTCTTTTGATGGCAAGAACTTAAGTTGCGGTTGACGTACCTATTGGAGGAGTCAGCGTATGTGTGTGTGCGCGAGTGTGTAGCTGGAAGTTGTGTTTCGGCGGCGGGGTGATGTGAGGACGGAGGGGAGTGGAAAGGGGGTGTTGCGAGGGTGTGGGGGGAGCGGCAGGGAGGCAAGCAGATGGCAGGCGCGTGCCCGGATCAGGAGGGAGAGTGGGAAGCCCTCCTGGTGGGTCCGCTGTTGCATTCTGGGAGACTGGTGGTGTGAGTGGGAATCGGTTGGAGGAATGGGGCTCTGAGAGGAGGGGGGGCCCTCTCCATCCTATGTGTAGCACCTGCCACAGACCCCGCTCTCTGGAGCAGACCCTCATTCCCTCCCTGCCTCACTCCCTCCCTTCCGAGCTCGGGAATGCTCACTCTCGCTCACATGATGCTGGGCCGGGCGAATCGAACGGGACAGCCTGTGTGTAGGTATCATGAGAACGGAACTGAAGGAATATACGCTGGAGAACAGAAAAATGCCACTTAAAAATCACCTCTTTCCTCCTAAATTCGAGTCTCGCGTTCAATAAACGTAGATTATTCAAGAATTCATGCGTCACCTTTATAGTCAGCCAGATAGAGTTAAAAGAGGACGATAGTTTTTTAGCAATGATATGTTTAGAACATGTGTAAAAATAATGATATGTGGTAATTTTTACTATGTATGCATTGGCATTCCATACATTTTCGTTCCTTTTGCCATAACTTGTCGTCTGCTCCAGTAACTGGTTTTCATTTGTCGGCCACCAGTCCTGGCCAGTATGTGTAAATAATTATTATTGAATGTTTGGATCTGTTAAAACAAAACCCTCTGGTTTTTGTATTTAGCGTTTTGTTCTGTCTTAACTTGTTGCGTTATTTTGATCAATTTGAAAACGCATACCTGTGAGAACTCACTTCAACCTAATCGATGGAATAAGTGATCAGATGTTGGAAATTTAAAATATGTTGGACATTATATTGTTTTAGTCTCGGGGTATGAAGGTATTCTAAAGAGACGATCGACAAATATCAGGGAAATAAAAATCAGTGGTTAGGAATTCGTTTCGAGTTTTCGTTCGGTAATGAAGTGTTTGCGCAGGTAGAATACAAGTAAACGATAGTTGTATAAATTACATATTCTGGGATCGCCGACTCTTCCCCATTTAGGAATCGCTCCCCAGGTTTGCGATTTGGGGAATGTACTATATCTCATTCAGTCTCTTTTCAGATCATGGGAATCTCTATGTTGTTCATATCATCTTGCGCTTCTTTTGGTAAGTTTGTGGTTTACCTTTATCCCCTAACGATTCTGATCGAATCCATCGCTCATCCTTCAAACTTGTGAATACGTAATTTACGCCTTCTGTATAGGAGCATTCTCACGGATTATTCAATTTTAGCGCCAGTAGTTGAAAATTTTAAGGCTATTACATAAAAGATATCAGCATAATTGCACAGCTGTCGAAAATATGGTAATACCTGTTCGAAGAAGAACCAAAATAAAGAATGGTGGAGAAATAACTGTATTATGAAAATAATGAAATGTACATGAAACTGATTGAAATGCAGCAAACCATTTTTTTTAAATTGCCTTTTTACGTTGGAATTTTTGAAATGTTGATGATATTGTGGAAGAGGAAATAGTGTGAAAGTAAGAGGGGAAGCAAATTAGTTTCCTCGCTTAAATGTCAGCTTGACAATATCATAAAAAACATTATAATATGTTAAAAAATACATTAAAAAATACTTCTCCGCAAGAAGCACTCCATCCTTGCGGCGTCGGCGGGAAATCCTACACCGACCGCGGACGACATTTATAAAAGACGATCGCCTAACGCTTCGGTGCGTCTATTGCTTTTCTTTTGTTTCGTTCGAGTCGAGAGAGAGAGAGATGAGTGTGTATGTGTGTGTGTGTGCTTGCGTGGGGGGGGGGAGAAGAAGAGGAGATTTGTTGGGACTCCGCGCATGGCGCGTGCCGAAGCTGGAAAGTGCTCGAGTCCTCCGCGGCGCTGGCGGCGTATTATCGCGCAGAATTCCGATCGCGTACTCTTCGGGTGTTAAGAGGGATTGTGGGAAGGGGAGAGTTGAGGGCTTTAGGGGGGCGGGGAGGGAGAGCGGTTGAGAGTACACTCGGAGGTGAATATCAATCGCCGTGCTGCTGCCCTCTGGTAGAAGATGAATGGAAGGGTACCTGAGGATTTTTAAAAATATTTTTTTCCTCCCCCTCACGCACGCACACACAAGACACACCCTCGAAGTAATGCGTCATTGTTCTCCGAGCACTTCCTTATTCACTTCGGAAACCAAAAATAAACGTTTTATGCGACTTTGGACGTGTTAGTTGTGGGTGTTACGGTGGGGCCGAGAGTAAGGCAAGGGCTCTCTCTGATGAGTCGACTGAAGAAGGAGCGGTCGAATCATTGTCTTAACCCTTTACGCGGCTGGCTTTGTGGTGTCCAAATTGAGAGTCTACTCTCTCATCCTGAAATTACTCGATGGCCGCCGGTGTTTAGCGTCAAAACAGATTCCAGTCGCGGAAAATTACCACCTAGCACCGTTTTAAAGGATAGGTATTCCCTCAACCGGTGAGTCGTGTTAACAGGACACGGGGTGTTTAGATCATACCTCAAGAAAATGGGGAAAAAAAGGAGAGGATGATACAATACATGATGGAGGAAGATACGGTAATACACAATTTATGCCGAGGAAATCCGCGAACTGGAAGCTATCCTTGGATATTTGCATAACGTCCAACAAATTAGGAAATATCTACCCGAGGACCGATTAGGAAAATATTGGATAGATCTATCAACAAAAGATAAAGTAAGAACGGAGAGAGCGACGGAAAGGAACGGTCTGTAACTCATATTTTGTATTTTGTAAAACATTTACGTAATTGCATTAGGGGTTTAAAAATAAGGTGCCCCAATAATTGAAATTGAAACAATAAATTGCCCGATTCTAATCGAACGGGCCAAATTATTATTATTATTATTATTAACCGGTAAGTCGTGCGGGCGACGTGGTATATTTGTTCTTCCTTCCAAATTTTGAAAATTAAAAGACTTTTCTCTTCGTGATATTCATTTCCTTTGCATTCTCTCCTTTTTGTGGCGGTTTTTCATTCGTATATCTTGAACCATTCATGTTGTCTTAATTTTCGAAATATTGGGAAGTGGTATGCCAAAGGATCGAGTAATGCGGAGTGGTCAGAGATAATGCCACATTAAAAAACAGCTCTGTTTTGAATTAAAAATTTCCTAATTTTAGTGTTCTCGTGAAAAATATTTCCGACTGTGCCCTACTTATTTATTTTTCGTCTCGAAAACAATAAAGCAAAGTGGTTCCATGAAGGGAAACTTTTTTTTTTTCAATGTTTTAACCGGTCATCGGCAATGGATGTTTTACTTTGATGTCACTAGGTCGGGATCAGTGTGTGATGTTAGCATTTTCTCGCCGCACAATCCGGTTGTCTTGTGACCTGAAGGATCGTGGAACTTGTTTGCTATTAATTAATAAGATCGCTTTTAACCTCTTCCGTCGTAGGGTTTGCGGATGGCATATTTACTATTTCCAAGTCTCCCCTCCAACCAGCCTCTTATCTTCATGTTTATGCCATGTTATTTGACGAATCATCAGTCTCTTTGGACGCGTAATTAATCGTTGTTTGATGCAGATAAATCGTTGTGAGGCTCCCCTCCATCCTCTCCTTAGCCCCTTTGATGTTTCCGTTATGAATTCAGAGCCGCGATCCGGAAGACCAAAACCTTAGCGATAAGTCTAAACCTGTTTTCGAGAAATTATTCCGTTCCCCTCGCGTAAGCTAGCTTTTAGTATAAAAAATTGGTGTCTATAGTGTGACGACGTTAGCACCTAAAAAAGAAAGGTATCTTCTTTTATGTTCCCACTTTGAGAAAGCTGAATAAAAATATATTTCTATGAGAGGAAACGTTTATTCGTGAAACGTGAAGAACCCAGCGTCTTCTTCTTTTCTTAACAAATGTGGGCTTGTTTTATCGAAAAGACTTGTCCACAATTACGGCACAATTAGCTCGTTCATATTTTTTTCTTGAAAGACTGTGTATTCCGTTGGGGTCGCAAAAAATGACGCAGGCTAAATAAATGCATTGATATCGCTCAATTTTCTGGATCGCGTTGGTTTTTTACGAGAGGTTCTTTGAACAAAGTGATTAGCGACTTCCGACTGTTAGTTATGACTGCAATGATCCGTCCAAATTGTGCGGGCCGGTGTTTTATGTGCCAAATAGTTTCCACAGTGCAAAAGTGTCAATTTCGGATAATTGTGATGATCATTTGTGGATTGATTTTTCCCGAAGTTTCAAAGGAAAACTGATATACCTATCAGATTGGAGAGGAACTCGTGCCAATTTAAATAGCTGTCGCTGGTATACTTAATATCCTTTCTTCGTCCCGCAAGGACGAGCGTCTGCATCTCATGATTAGTGCGAGCGCTCAAGAGGAGCATGTGTCGAAGAGGGGGAAATATCATCAGCATCACCATATTTTGAGGTTCACATTTCGGGTAACTTTTTTACCGGTCGCGTCGCTCTTGTTTTTTCACGTCAATAACCAGATGAATTGCCGGTGCAGGTGATCAAGGAGTCCGCTTCACACTACGACACCTCTGAGAAACTTGTTAAAAAAAGTCGGTGTTCCCCTTTTTTTAATATATTTCCGTAGGAATTTCATTCCGTGCTCCACACTTTCGACTCCCGAGGATTTGGCTGCGGTTCCCTGCCGGCGGAGTGGTCCCGTCGCCGCCACTTCCCACCTCTTCCCGTTTCTCAATCCCGAAGGCTCGTAATCTGCGACACTTAGGCTTTTGAATGTTTCTCTCGGATGGAGGAGGGCAGGTGACGCGAAATCTCGCCTGCGACGGAAGGGGTTGGTGCCCTGGCTTCCTCCACCCCCGACATAAGCGTACGTTCCACTCCCAGGTTCACATCCGTGCTCCGTCACGCAAACGGTCACCCCTCCCGTCTCTCGGGCATTTGACATCGAGGCGACGTTCGTGTGCTCGAACTCTTCAGCCCCTTGCCCTTGAAACGGCCCCCGGACATCCCTCCCTTCATGCGTCCAAAGGTTTCAAGGTTATTAAATCGTCGCAAAAATATTTACAAATAAGTTATCGGGCAACGTCAGCATACTAAGGTATTTTTACTATCAGTCCGGTCATGTAAAACTTGGGTCTGATCGATTGTATTTGAACTTTCCGACAAATATTATTTTTTTCAGGGCCACGCTTACGTTCTTTATTCCACATACTAACATAATTTTCAGCCATTCACTACACCTTAATTTTAAAGCATTTTCCATTGTGAGTAAGGCTATGTTGCTCGACTTTAGTTGATAACAGTGAGACCAAATCGAAGAAATGAACTCTTGCTGGAACGGAGGGGGACAATCTGAGCTGACCAATGTAGCTGCATCCAAAATGGAAGATACTTCATTGTCTTTTTTTCGTGCACCAACTAGCCGTGAGGTCGTTTCTATCGCGGGCAGATTTTGTGCGTCACCCAAAATTAAAATGAAACACACGAACACGAAAGAAAAGTTGCATCTTTGGGAACTTACATAATTTTTTCATCGTTCCAAGAAACGAATACCCGCAGTATTAAACCTGAATTTTGGTATGATTGGTAAGAGATTAGTGGTACGTAATTAAGCACAAGGCTCGGGTGAAGATTAGATTACCCTGAGGCATAACCCGGATTTGGACCCGAGTCCTCTGGTGAAGTAGCCGAACCCACGAGGCAAGCCACGTCACGATCAAAACTGTAAAATTAACATTATTTTAATAAAATGGATGATGCATTCCCCAGAAGTTCTGCCGGAGCCGTTGGCCGAGGACAGGTGTGCGTTCTTTTGAATCGTCTGGGGTGTTGGTCCTCCCCCTCGTTGCTGTCTGGTGCTTGCGCGCGGACTCGGGCGTCTTCCCGCCCAGTGGCGAGCGCAAATCCAAAATATTTTCGTGCGCGCGCGTCTTACGTGGGTTCATACGCAATGCAGCCTGCGAATTGTCACGAATGAGCCGCGCCCGTGAAACACTAGTCGTTTGCATTTCCGTCGAGTGACGCGTGGAGTGGAAGAAGTCATTTGGGGTATCGTCTGTGAAGGAGATTTGATCGGCACAATGCGAGTCCAATGTGTCAATCTAGTTAAGATATTAATGAGAAAGGATGAAGAGAAGTGTAACAACCATTCATGCATCGTTCGTAGACAGTCAAGAAGTGGATATACAGTGTTTAATCTCGAGAGAGTGATAAAAGTTTAGTGATTCGAATTTATTATTTGAAAAGCGTGCCCAGAAACTTAATATTGATTGGTTTTTAGGGCCCAATTTTTGAAACGATGGTGTTTTGGCAGTTTTTTCCCCTAACCGACATCATTGACTCCATTTGACATCATTCATTTTAACACCGGAGAATAGGTTCTGTTATCTTAGAACTACAGTAATACCCTGTAATACAACTCTTACAAATTTGGGCACATTACATAATTGGTTCGTGAGATTGACATGTATTTCTACCCCTTACACCAATAAATCTTCTATTGGTAGTCCTCCACTGCAGTAAGACCACGCATAAAACTCTTAGATATCCGTGTCAATTGCTAAGAACATTAACAAGTGCAGGCCATAGGTATGCATCGCCATTTGATAAGAGTGCACTTTGGGCTAAAGACACAGAAAATGGTATATAATTTACATCTCAATGCAATCTCTTCAAGCTGGTCCTTGACCACATTTGCCCCTGGGTCGTTGGACGGTGCCCAAGGGGGATTGATCGGTCAGTGTCGACTCCGTGCTACTGATGAAGCTCGAATGACGAATAGAGTCGAAGAACAACAGTACGCGTGGACTAAAATGAGTTTGGCGTAATGTGTTCCTACGCGGCTAGACGCTGCGTTGCGCATCACAAGCTAGTGCCTATCTCTATACGTCTCCCTGTTTATCCGAGCCCACCGCTGGAATATCCAGGCAAAGTTAAAAAAAAACTCCTCCCTGAAGTGTTTTCCCTCCATGTCCACTTCGATGACATCTATTGAACGTTGGTTTTTTGTACGAAATGAGTTGAGCATTGTTACTTTATTTTTTCAAAACCTGTCGGTTTTTCACCATCAAACTTCTGGAGAATCACGATGTCTTAATGTAACACGAATGTTTTGCAAAAGAGATGGGCGCATGTTGAAAACAAAACATGGACAGAACATACCTTCCGATTACAGAACAGCATTTTTTGTGCGAAAGTGTTGTTTACGTCAAGTTTCCACTAACGTTTCCACTATCGCATATTATAAGGAGAGCTTGATGGTAAATTTGTCGTGAAAATAAATACATTTTTATTTTAGGTAATATATATGTGTATTTTATTTGAAGCCTCTTTCGGTTGAGCCTAGTGCCCTGCAAGATTTTCTGTCTGGTTATGTACTCGTATGCTTGGAATTTATTTATTGCATGATGAGCGCCCATAATGTTACCTAATTATTAATTTGAATTTTATTATAAAAAAATATGAATATTTAAATTAAAATATATTTAAATATATAAAACCAAAAACATAGTAATCAACCCGAAAGTGGGTTTGGTAGGTGATAGTAGATTTCACTCAGTACTAGGCCCAACGGCGCGCGAAATTCACGCATCAGGGTAGGGAGGCTTGTTCTTTTCCTCGTGTCAAATAAAATATATTTAAATAATACATATGTAATAGAAGTACAACATATATAATGTAAATGGAATTAACATTAGTAGACAAAAACACAGAAACCCATATAAAACTCACTGGGTCTCGAATTTTCGGTGGTCTACCCACCTTTCTCAAGACGAAGAAGGAACAGAATTTAATATATATTTTTATATATTGCCATGAAGACTGCTTATGAGCGTCTTATTTTCTTTGAAAGCATTTCCACAAGGCTTTCATTTTCTTAAGGAAGATGTAAAATGAAGAATGCATGCTTCAGAGAGATTGGAGATGATTATCTTGAGATATTCTAGTAGAGGAAATATTTTTTCAGTGACCGATTAATAAATTTAATCCTTGAAAATAATATTTGTGTACTTACATGAAATTCATTTATTTTTTCCTGAATCAAATTATGATTTAATCTCCGAAATTATCATGAAAATCGAGTCTTTGTTTCTTAATTTTAACCTGAGCTGGAAACTAAAATGTTCCTGTGGTCGGAGAATCAGGTTACGAAGTTCATAAGTGGTGGTGGATTTCCACTCGTTTTTCAACATTTCCAACGGTAGCCATTACGAATAGCCTCATAAGCATTGCATATTTAGAAAGCTTCTTCTCCTCAACTCTTGCGTTAGTTCTTTTGATGGTCAGGATAAACGAAGCGTGGGCATTAAGCGATTTGATTAGGGGCTGTAAAGGAAAACAGAAATTCCCCCCCCCATCCACTTCAAATCCAGTGTCATAATAGAGAGCGTGAATGGGGGAGAGTATCTCTTGATCATCTAACGAGGGCGTTGCAAAATCCCTCCCCCGCAAGGATGAGGAGTGGAAGAGAAACGTGTAATCCATGAAAATCGAAACCACGGGCATTTGAGTATTGCATGACGTCGACCTAAAGGCATGCTAAAACCGTGCCATTCTCCATTGTCTGACGCGCCCGTGTGCTGGGATGGGGATCTTATACGGTAAGCTCAGCCCCAATGGATCGAATGTGGATTCTCAAAACATAAGCAGTGATTTTGGTGATGAGTCATTTTTAAAAGTTCCTTCAGGTCGATCTAAAATTCTTCCTCTCAACTGAAGTGCGCAAGGAGGCCCAAAGGTAAATAACTAACATTCCAATATGTGATAATAAAATTCCACTTCCCTCGACATTTTGCTAGATTTATTAGTATCGCGTGAGTGAATTTATTTAATAATGATCATCTTGATCATTTAATTGAACACTCGTGGTTTTGATGCTCCATTTTTAGGTGAAACTCGCAACATTTTCTCCTTCAAATATGTGCAATCTTTTAAACCCAATTTTATTTTCATCTTTTCCGAGTACTTGATATTTTCATCATTTTTGATGACTTGTTCACTTCAAACAATACATCTGGGAGGCACATTGACATAGTTTAAATTTTTTAGAAGTGTTACTGAGGAAATATATTTTAATTTCGTCCGGTGTTAACCCGGTAAGGCCTCGATGAATTCACTCACGAAGCCATCGTTTGTTAGGAATTGCAACTGGAGCATCGGCAAGTTGAAAAGCCGCCATAGTTGAGTATGGTAGCTGAATCGTTAGGGTATCGTGTGTGGTGTAGCTTAAAGTAGTTCGTAGCGTAGAAAAGTCTACTTGTAAAAATGAGTACTTCTCTCGCTTAACATGTGTATTTTAATATATCTCAAATTTTCCACTCCTGCCTTGCCAAGTTTAAATTGAAACTGCCAACCTTGTCAACCCTGCCAAACTGCCAATCAGTTGAAACTGATTTTTTCCAATTATTGCTAATTTACGATTGGACCTCCAGTCATCCTAGTTCCTATTCCCTTATATTATTAATGTCTCTGCTGTGAACAGAGAATTAAATTATCGCCTGCTAACAGCATTGGGAAGTAAAGTGTACGTAAGTAGCAGAGCAGAACACAGGGAAAGTGGGTGAAGGAAATATTTAGAGGCAGTGTTATGTAGAAGGGAGTGGGTGTGTGGGGAAGAGGAAGGATTCTCAATACACTTTTTGGATAGTTTGAAGGTAGCTGGAAGTTATGAAGAACTGGAGAAAGAAAGATATAATTTAGGACAAATAAGAGGAACTTCCCGTGATCCTTAGAAGATATTAGCCGTCGCGGACTTTGCAAAGCATACGTACTATGTTCAATAGGTAGAATACAAGTCAAGAGTCGAAACATTGTCGAACACGAGCCACATCGTTGTCGGTTTTGCTAGTTGACGGCCGCCAAGATCGTTGTTCGACGTGAACGTCTTCCCGACTCTACTTAAAGGTCTTTAACCACCTCGAAACTTGTGAGTAGGACAGCAGAATCCCCGTAAGCCTCTCGAATCATTTTAATTGTCTTTTCAAGAGAGTTTTTCAGTTTAGTGCAAAACTTAATCGCAAAACGTTGCTCGGTCATCGATTCCGTTTTTTCGTGATACGGTCGGCTCGCAGAGGTTTACAATAACTGACGTCCTGCCGCTTCCACAGCTTGGAGAGCACTGAGACCGTTCTCGCGGCAAAGCTTAGCGTTTCCCCCACCTGATCCAAGTTGTTCTAATCCACTCCGGCCAATAGGAGCGGCGAGGGAAGTTCAGTTGCATTACCTTTGGAACGCGCCGTGTACCTTGAGTGAATTAGTTGAAGAGCGTAGCCTTTGACTCAGTGAGAAGGACGGTAGGGAAGTGAAATTCATAAAAAAGGACGAAACATTTGGTTGGTGGTTAATGCGCGTCCGAGAAATTTCTTGATGATTATTGTTCTCTCTCCGTCCGAAATTATTTTTTTTCGTATGTCCCTCTCTCTCTCTTTGGCGCCTCCTCCCCCCCCTTAAGTCAGTCTCCTCGCCGCCGTCCAAAGATTGCTCTTTCTGGTCATTGAAGCGAATGATTATGAAGGCTTTGGACAAATGCTATTTCATCCCCCCCTCCCCTTCTCACCATAACCCTTCCTCCCACGCACCCACCCGAACGCAGTAGCCTGATAAATGCGCTCGTAATTTAATGACGATTTAATCCTCCTGGTATACGTCCTTCAAGGTTGGCGGGTCCTTCGAATTTTGTGTTTCCCTAACTTTATCGCCCACGATGTAAAGGACGAGGGAAGGGGAAGGGTGAAATTCAGGCACGTTGAAATTGAGGTGACGTCATCGGCCGTTTACGCGTTTTTTCCGCGGCGGTGGGTAAGAAGAGATGATTTGGTTGCCTTGGTCCTTCTCCGAACTATCCACGGGTGTCCTAAGTTTTTAAGGTCGACAGCATTGTGTTTGCCGAGGAGGAGGAAGTTAGAAATAATTCGGCGAAGACTTTGCCTCATCTTTTCCCTCCTTAACGGTGCGCCAAGCGGAGATTTCTGGGATATCCCGAGGCAAGTTGATATATCATCATCATCATTATGATTATTATAAAGGTAGTCTGACGTGTGGAGGTAGATTTTGGAAAATCCCGAAAACCATCACGCTTCAATTTTCCAACGGAAACGCTTCGGAAACTCAGCCATGGTGTACACTGTCACAAGTTCTTTCGTTTATCACCTCCTCCCCATTCCCACTCCCTTTCCTGCTATCAGAAATATCTATCATCTTACTCCCACTCCCAGGATTTCCCGAAGTTCTGCCGAAAGTCATCTCCATCGACATTCCAATATCTCCCCATGGCATGTCTCCTTTACAGTTATGCCCTCAACCGCACCCCCCCCCCCCTTAACGTCTCCATATTCGGTATTTTTTCATTCGTATCAGCATCGAAAAAACGCTATGCCTTGTCGCTATAACCACGGCTCTGTATTCATTGCTGCTTCCTTCAGGTTGGCGAGTGATATCAAGTCAATTATATCCAATGTATACTCGAAGAAAATTCTGGGACGTCCTCTTCATTTCTTTCCTATAATTTTTCCTTCAAAAAATTTTTTTAAAGGCATTGCTTATGGTACATGTCCAGTCAATTTTACCCTTCTCTGTCCTAATTTACTTAACAGCAATTTATTCTTTAAGTTTTCCAGCACTTTTTAATTAACTATTCCTTCCACGCTGCTTTTTTATGTTTCCTTCAAATGCACATTTCGTTCACCATCAGCTTGTTTCCCTCCTCTTTCCCTATTGCGTTGTCTCACATCCATAGCAATACATTCCAAACGTTCCGATGAGCATTTTCTTATCTCTATACATGCTCATATGGTTGTTTACTAATAAGCTCTTGTTTTAAAATGCTTTGTTTCGCCAATGCTGTTTTTCTCTTGAGCTTGGTGTCACATATCTTTTTGTTGTTAATAATACCCTCTAGAAACAACAAATTTTCTACCTGATGAAAAGGTAGTGTAATCTATTATTATGTCGGTTTTGAAATTTTCTTTTCTTTTTTATATTATCATTGTTTTGGTCTTATTCTTGGTAATTTTCAATTAACACTCTTCATTCATTCATTTGGGCAATATTTTGAGCGTCTTTATTCACTTCATTTTCAGAGTGTGCATTTATTTTTATGTCATCAGCAAAGCGGAGACTGTGAATACCTCTTATATATTCTATTTGTAATTCACTCTTTGTTCATCTTAGGAAACATAGTAATTTTTCTCTTGGCATATTCAATATTTGCTGATGTTGCTTTGTCCCCATGGCCTGTAAAAGTTAGTATGTTACCAAACTGAAGGGGTATAGTAGTCTAGATCGATTCCAGTTGGTACCTTTGGGCACCCTCAACTTCATCCTCACCTCTGTGATTTTTCCTGGTGCAAGATAATAACGGAAAACGAGAGGGGTTACTGGAAAAAAAGGGAAAAGTTTGATAACTGTGGTTTGTTGGTACTAAGCGGATTTTACCAGGCCCCAAATGCTTCGTCTCTGATTACCGCGAAAAGAAATGCTTATTATATGATTCTCCTATAGCGTTTGCTTGAATGTCCCTGTATGATTGTATATTTTATCGCAATAGTTGAGTTTTTAGACCCTAGAAACTCGCCTGGAACATTTCTGGTAGCTCTATTAAGTTCACGTGTTGATGAAATCCCCTGGCCCGTATTGCTACGGCAATGGAGGATATTTGTAGCATCAAAATGATTAATTCAAGGAATTGTATACACTCGTTTTATTTGCCCATTGTTTTTCAAATGCATTTTTCCTCGAACTAAATGAAATGATTACCTTTGTGGAATAATGACTGGGATCATAGGCACGGGATGGGTTGAGTATCGAGATCTATTCGGATTGGAAGATTGCGAAGAATTGAAATGATAGACATCAGTCGTTTTCAAGACAGCTGATTATTTTTTATCATCATCATAAGAGTTTATCAGACTTAGGATTGATTAGTAGCATACTTCCTAGTTAATGTTTTTTAGTTCAGTCAAAATTTCGTTCTCTGTGCTTCTTTACTATTCCTGGTTCCTCCTGTCACTTGTTCCCGGCCATTCGCCCTTTTTCTCCCTCGTTTCTCCCAAAATTGATTCTTAGAGTGTAATCAGGTTGTTTCAGTTATGTTAAATTTATTCAGTTCAGTCTTTCAAGTTAAACTCAAATCACATTTATCTGGATCTTTCCACTTTTCGGCCATTCTCTCGAAATTTTCCACACATTTTTGGTCATTCGGACTTTTTAGTCATTATTCTAATGCAGTGAACCACTCGAAACCCTACATTGAAACCATCGAAAACCTACATTGACTGATTGATCACTCTAAATAAAATTCGGCCGTAGTACCAATGACTTGAATGCTTCTCTGTGCTGCTGCTATGGTGTACCCTCCGCCATTGTGCGGAAGTAAATTAAGCAAGTTTTTGCGAAGCATTGCATGTAGTCCACAACGGTGTTCTTTACTAAATCAGTCGTTTTCCATATTACAAAAACTTTTCGCTTGCGCTTGTCTGATTATATCTCGATTCCCTCCTCAAATAGCCATCTTCTTGTTCCAGTGGTTGAATTCTTCCGGAACTGAATTGAAATTTCCAATGATCTGAGTTGATTCCTTTCCGGTTTCGATGAGTCACTTGGCCAAATGTGAATATTTTGTGTTCCGGATAATGCTTGTGAGGAGGAACGGTGCCGGTCGAGGCGGTGGTTGGGGTACAAACGGACCGTTCCTATGGGGGATTCAACGGGAGACGGCACTTTGAGGTGGTATTGGGTAACTGAGCGGTGAAGCGGCCAAAGCCGAAATCCCCCCCCCCCCTCATTTCCTTCCTCTTCATCTCCCATCCCTTCCCTATCATTACGTGCGGCTCGAGTGCTAAAGCTGAATTTAATGATATTTAACTTCAATGGCAGCGCAGAAAAGTGATATTATCAACGTAAACCCTCCAGTATTCATTCGCGAAATGCCCTGCGAGCCACCGGGATGGTGTGTGGCAGGGAGTGCATCCACAACGGTCATGCCCAGTACGGGAAGAGTTTTATTTATGCTCATAGAAGTCTGGATTGTAACAAAAAACTTGTAATCATGTAAGGTGGTGAAAAATTACGAAAATCGGATTTTTGAAGAAAAGACATCACTATTAGTGGAGAAATAGTGCAGATTAGGGAACAAAATAGTTAACAATAAAAAAATAGTATTATCTACTCATGAAACAAACACGGTATCATTCGAAATGAGGTAATTATCTTAAGTCTTGCTTAGTACTTGTGCCTGCATACAAAACTAAAGAAAGAATGAAATTTAAAATACCAATGCCACCTAATTATTTTACTTAATATATTTGTTGATGTGGTTGGTAACTGTTTCTGCCCCTCTCATCTTTCTCGGAAGAAACGTATAAAACCCATTCATTTTGCACTCTTCTTTCTTCTTCACTCTCATTATAGTACGGTTACACGATTTACGGTTCGACGCTGCTTTATGAGCGTTTGGAAAAGCCTTCTCCATTCAAAAAATCCCAGTCTTAAATCTCGCGTCCGGATATTTTTCGGACGTGATCATGTACTTCTCTGAAACCCCTACGAATGCTCACACGTTCAAGGGCAGGAACAGCCCCCGAAAAACCTATCTCTAGAATAAGATGCAACACATTGTGCATATTCTCGTATTCCCGTAGGTCAGCAAGGAAGCGAGCGGTTTTGGATCGCCAGCTATTCGAGTAATTGTTAAATAATGCGATTATGGGGTGCTCTGTTTGTCACACCACCGTCCATCAAGTTCCGTGTTGCTGTGATCTCGGAGATAAATGCGGACTTCAACCGTCCCGAGTCTTCCTCTCTCAAAAACTACGCGTTTGTATTGGCCGAGAGAGAGAGAGTGAACGTAATGTGGCGTGTTCACGCGTGACTGTGAGGAGACCGTTGGGAATTCGAAGAGTCTCCCTACTCACCCTCAACTTCCAGGGTAGAGGGAGGGGATTGGATGGACTTGATGGGGGAGAGGAGGGTGGTGTTTGATCCAGTGCGCTCGAATGCAGTGGCGGCGTGGGGTGCGTTGATGGTTTTCGTGTGCTGGGGGGGAAGGGGAAGCTCGTAGTATTGGGGAAACCGGGGGTGAGTGTGGTTTAGGCGCCTCTTGGAAGTCGGGCAGCCACCTGTTGAAGAGGGTAGGTGGGAGGAGGACCACGATTCGAGCAAAGCAGGTGCTCTCGCGGGGAGAGAGAAGTCGTTCGTTTCTTGCGCGTCTTGTGGTGTTTGGCGGCGGCCCATGAGACTGGGGGAAGGTGTCAAGGCGGGAAGGGGGAGGGGAAAGTCGGGTGGAGGATCGTGGTGCCCGAGGGCTTTTTTGGTGTACGGGTCAGTCGGAGCGGGGAGGGGGGTGCTTGAGGTGCGCGGTGCTGTTGGTGCCCTCCCGAGCCACCACCACCCGCCCTGACCCGCAAAACCGTCCCCCTCCCCCCTGCCCACCACCTGGTCGCACGCAAGAGCGCATTAATTCCCGCAGCCGATCGCCTTTTTTTGTTTCTTGCGAGCCTGGATCGTTTTCGTAGCACGCGTTCGGAGCCGTTGGTTTTCCGAACGTGTTCCCCCATCTCCCCTTGCCCGCACTCTTCTCAATCGTCTTTTCATTCTCCCCCCCACTCTCCATTCGTCGATGTCCTTTTTTTTCTCCGGTAGTGTCCGTTAATTCGTGGGTGTTGAAAAAAGGAGGGAAAAGCAAAAATTGGGGGCCCGTTCGGGGATTTTCTTGTGTCCAAGCACATGCCGATTGGGTGAGGCTTTTAAAAATCATCGCCGCGGCTTCTCGAAGGGGAGATGCCGCGGAATGCCAGTTTTCCCTCCTCTCTCTCATCATCTCCCAGCTGCGTACGGTGGCGGCTTTCCTTAGCTCCCGATCGACTCCGTATGAATGTTCACGACGTCCCACGAAGCCACCGGTTAGGGGCCCGGCAGGGGGTGCGTCCAGGACAGGGATGCAGAGTACTCTAGGGGTCATGACACAGTACTGTATCTATGTGAACGAACGTTGGCTGCAAAATTCAATCTATATTGCAAAGAAATGAAAGTTTACACGCGTGTCAAAGTCAAGAAAAAGAAGAAATCGCCGTTAAGGGAGTAATAAAAAATGCGATGGAGGAAAATAAAATGATTATCACTAAAAACTTACTATTTTTTATTGTAACGAGAAAACAAATGGTGAAATTAAAAAAAAACTGCGGGAGATGCCGCGATGGTAACTTTTAACAGAATCAGGCCTAATGCGCATTACGATGCAACAATTCCAAAGCGTAGAAATCATCCGGAGTGTTTACAGAGATGATCATTAGGGGGTTGAAAAGAAGTCTCGTAGGGAAGGGATTCTTATTGCGTCTTTCACAGCGATCGATCTTCTCTTTCTTCTCGTCCCTTTCCTACTTCTCGAGTCTCGAAAGTGAAACTCCCATTTTTCCATGCCTCGCTATCCGTCTCCGCATCGGTGAGCTGTCAAGATGGCAGCAGTGCGATAAGCTCCTGTTTAGGAGAGAGAGAGAGAGAAAGAAAAGGCTAATTAAGAATTTTTTCTCTCCTTCCTCCGTCACTCAGGCCGCGAACGAAGGTCCCCCTTGCCTACTCTCTCTCTCTCTCTCTCCCTTGAATGAGCGAGAGATTGCACAACAGCACGTAAAGATCTCTGCCGAGCGCATCATGTCGTGTGAGGTTCGTGCTCTACCCCTATCTGTGGGCAGGCAACTCCTTGGGGTTGGTGACGCAAGGTTGAAAAACACCTGGAAGAGTCGGGGAATTTTTTCATAGTTTCAACATGTTGAAGGTCGCGGGAATGTCAATGAATCGCCTGGAATTTTTCGTGTGCTTTTAGGTTCAATCTTAAAAAAATAGCCATTGACCTAATGGGAGACTTCGATAATCCAGTGTGTAGAGCGTTTTGGCTACTGACCGGAGGGCCCGATTCCCAGGCACGCCTCTCTGGGCACCCTTAGCTTCACTTGGATTTTTCCGGTTGCAGCTCCACCCAAGCTAGTTGATTTTTCGGGTACCAGATCTTCCTGGGAAACCACAGGTGGCACAGGGAAAGTAACTGCCCCCCCCTCCACTTACCATGATGTGTGAATTTCAAGTTCCTTTGGGCTTAGATCTAGGTGAGGTCTACCAATCACATAAGCCTTCCGGATACCCGTGTTTTTTGGCCTGATGAGTATAAAATTCTGGTCAGTTGATATAAAAAAAATTTACATTACTATCCACAACATGACAAGTTTATCATTCCGAGGTAGTGTGAGTGCGCATATATAGTATATAAGTGATACTCGTGTTAGTAATGATCCAAGGATTTAAGGAACCACATTTTCTCTCCGATAAGTCTCCTTTACTTGAATACCTATCTATTTATCAGCCACAATAGAGGAATAACAGCCAAGTTAAATGCTCGTGAAACCATCAATCCATAACGGTAGTAATCATGATGTCATAAAGATCATGGCGCGTAATCATTGCATTAATTAAAATTGCTGCGTGTTAAGACTTTTTTTCGTTGTACTACGAAGAGTTTTTTACCATGATTCATGCCCGTTTTTAAAATAATAATTTTGTTGATGAAATACTTGATGTTTTTCGTGAAATAATTCTTAATGGCTTAAGATGGATGAAGGTTTAGAGATTGCATGGGAAAAACTCGAGGAAGAGGAGGAGGATGGAGATGAATCAGATATTAACAGAAGAGGAAGGATGAAAACTGTTATGTACAAGGCAGATATGGATAAAATTGAAAAAAGGGATAGTCATTTCGGAAGATATAAATGGGCTCCAGAAACTCTAAGAGCTTAATGAGGCAATAAATAATATAGGCTTAATTGGATCCATAGGCTTAATAAGATTGTGGGCACGCATCTATATTCTGCCGAGCTGTTGACTAAGATCGCCGGTACAACTACTTTGTGAGTACACTCTGGGCACAACTGTCGGGCAAATTTATCGGTTAAACTACGGACTGCTCGAAATAAAAACGGCAATCTCATTTTTGAAGAGATGTGAAGTTAAATGTTGGGGAACAGATTGGAGTCAGTGTCATTCACATCGCGGTACGAATTGAATAAGATTGTGCGAAAGTAATCGATATGTTTTCCAGTGTCTTTTGTTGACGTAATGGGTATGCGGTGTCGAATGGAAACTGACTTATCTTAAACTCATTGCCTTTGAGGATTTGCCTTAATTTTATTCAATAAATCATGAAGCGTAGCTCCCGAAGACCCCTTGGATGGGTGTTTGAGATATTTCGTGTTGCGGAAAATACATTTGACTTGTATCACGGATGTACTGGGACTAATGTCATTCCCACTCGGCACCTTCATGATCTCGGACATCTCCGTCTTCTATTTTTATGATGAAGACATTTATCGTATGGAGTTATGGTCACTCAATCTTGCCGTATTAAATCAAACTGTCGTATAAGAAACAGCGTCAAATCAGGAATATCTTTAAAAAAAGTTACCTTTCAGGCTGGTTCAGTTGATAATCACTATTCCATATTCTTGGGGATCATAAATCATACTTGTTCCCCGCGAATCGACAGCATTGAAATGGTATACATGTGTAGACAGGATGTCTCGACTGGCACATTTACGAAGTCGGTGAGTGAGCTTCCCGAGGAAGAGTCAGCGGTTTATTTGTGAGGGCGAAAGATGTAACTGGCTGAGTTCATCAGTTGTGTGGCGCTGCGTAATATTCAGTCTATCGTTCAGTTCGCACAAGGGAAGACATTTGGGTCGGAGGGGACAATATATCTACGGTAAATTCCCGATTATCCATGCTAGTGGATGCAAGGTGTATGGATGCATAATAATAAGCATATGAATATGCATGGGTAATCGTAAAACGCATAAGTAATCGAAATATGTGTATAGTTAGATCGTGATATAAGCGTATACCAGTATGTACTGAGACTCTTTTTTTCATTCGTTGTGATTAATTCGCGTTTTTTTTACCGATGCTAAGCACATTTTTTTCGTTACTCAGCCATATTTATAGGGGTGGGATTATGATTTAAAAAAACACAGAAATGTCATCAAGTGATTAGCGGAACATTTTTTTCCTCAGAAAGCTAAACCAGTCATCTATCCAGAAAAAAACAAATGGCTGGCCAAGGACGAATATTGGCAAAGGATCGCTGATATGGATTCATATTCGTATAATGATTTACGTTAAAATTATGCAGTGAAGATAGTTAATGACATAAAGTTGCTGGATAGTAAAACTATGTAGTTACTCGCCTTAAAGGAGTATATGAAATTGTCGGGGCTAATGAATTCGAGCGAAATGATGATGGGGAAGTAGGCTGGAAGTTGGTCAGACTTGTTCATAATGTGAGACAACTTTTAATTTGGTGAAATCAAAAAAAAATTACGAAAGGCCAGGTGTTTCAAACTTGTATTTTTTAAAAATTATTTTTCGCAATACTGATAACCAAGAGATTATTGTACGTAATACAGGGTCGATCCGAGCTAACGAATCCTCTCTTAGGAAGTTCTGGATTGCGGAAGTCAATGGCGTGGACGACCCTTTCTGTGCGTCGGGTCCAACCGGGCGGCGTGGATCGGTTAGGCCCATGCGTGGCCGTGAGTCCTCGGGTCGGTTTTTAAAACCTTGTAAACGCCATTCACAGCCGAGGCGCCGAACCCCGCACCCGTTCACATCTCCCGCAATTAGTTCTTCGAGGAAGGCTTTCTTTCTCTCTCATCCGCGCGGTTGGCCGTTGCGAAATCATCGTCATTGCACTCCCTCGTTTCCTTCAGCTCGTTGCTATTTTTCTAGCCCCGTGAAAAGAAACAACCGTTATATTTTTTGCTCGTGTGGGAGGCAATTCACTCCCCCTCCTGCGTCAACCCACCGTCTTCCACCCCCCGGCGCACGGATCTCTGCCGTCTATTGTTTTATTGGCTTCTCTCACAAAGCATCAGCTCTTCTTTTAACGACCGCTCGCCTTAAGAGCTCCTCCCTCTTTTTTTCCATCCCCTGCCAACCGCCTCCCGTACTTACTGTTCCTCGTCGTGTGAAATCCCTCCTAGCCTCTACCTCCACACTCGTCCTCTCTCTCTTGTCCTAGAAGACGTCCGAGCGCCCTCAACTCGCTCGTCGTTACGTTTTGTGTGACCCCGATCGGATTTTTAAACTGGTTATTCTTATGGACTCGGAAATTTTCGTAGTTTCTGTGAGAGGAATGAATAGGGAGCGTTTCGCGTTTCTATCATCAACTTGTTCAGTTTAGTCCAAAGGCGACTCGAATGTCCGGAATCGAATGGGGTATTGGTGCTTCCGATCTTCCCTTGTTCTCAAGGTAAATTTTTCCACCGCCGAATGGGTGGCCGTAAGTGATTTTGGCTCAACTTTGGAGATAATGTGTTGACGGGTCAAGAGAGAATTTAGAGCAAACCATTGTAAGGTCGCGTGAGTGTTCCAGTTTTAGTCGGAAGTAGTCAAACGTTCGATCGAGCATAGTAAATCCGATTTTCAAAGCAAGAAAATACTGCAGTTATTTATGTACGCTTTAGTTATTGCGAAGGTCATTAGTTTCGATCGCCGCAGGTTTTTCTTTTCATTTTTGAGTCTGAAAATGCTTGTCTATTCCGTCTAATTTTGGGGATTGAAATAAAATACTTTGTTCGCTACTCAGTTAAATTATTATTTACTACTCTTACGTATTTAAAGTCATAGTTGTCAATTAGTAATCTTTTGTGAAGTCTCCAAAAATTATGCCTTGGCATCAAGAGGCGAATTAGGGTGAAGATAGATTGAAATTATCTTTCTTTAAAAATTATCGTGTGGCATTTATTTAATTCGTTCATTTGCCACTATTTTCATTGGGTAATTCGATGTTTTTTGTGTTTCAACAAACACAGTATTTTCGAACATCAAATGCATTCTGTTGCCGATAGTCTTGACCAATCAATATTTCATTTTCAGCGTGAATTGAGTGGTGTCCCAACCCCGGTGCATTAATTGTGTTTTCCTTGCTGTAGATGTCACGTTAAGTGGGAAGTTAAGTTATTGATGTTGAGGAAATCGTTCGTTTTCCTCAAAAGACAGGCAAAAATAGCGTAGCTCAGAATTTTCCTCACCACCCAGGAGCATAATGTCTAGAGTTTAGACAATTTGGGTTGAGTTTTGGAATTGAAATTGCTCCTTCTTAATGACGTTAAAGAGTGTGTGAACGCGAATCACCGTGGGGATCCTTAAACGCGAATTGTGTGCGCAAGTGCCGGCTATCCCCCACACCCATTTCGCCTGCCTCGCACCGAGCGGCAAATCCGACGGGCGCTCGGGCTGTTTGATCGCGGCCGACCTTGGATTTCCGCAGCGGTGAAGTGCGGGGGTGGGAGGAGGTAGATGCCTGCACCCCCTCCCATCCCCTCATCCACCCCCACTCCACCCTTCTCCTACCCTCTCTTCCCACTTCCCTCCGGGTAGGAGAGGGAGGGTGGCGCGGCATAGAAGAGGGCGGACAGTCGGGAGGTCTCATGCGTAGGTTACACCTGGGCGCATGCGCAATCGACGGCGTTTTCTCCCCCTCCACGAAGCCGAAGAGTTCGGGGAGATGGGGGAGTTGTTCTTGTGTGTGTGTGTGCGGTTTTTCTCTTCTGTTTTTATTCTTGTCCCTCCCCCCTTCGCAGTGTTCATCCATTTGTCGTTGAGGCACGTTGAGGCAATTGGAACGGCCGGTTCGGGGACACGACTCTCTCTCTTTGACCGGTCGAACCGAATTTTTCAAGATGGAAGGAATCACACGCATCCCATCGTGAGTTTTTACCTCGTCGCGTCGTGCGGTTTTTTTAAATATTTTTTTCTGTTGACACTTGAAATCCGGTGGGTGCGGTATTCTTTTGAAATGGGCAGTAAAAATTACGCTTGCTTCAAATCTGAGACTTATTGCCCCGTTTATCGAAGCGAAATTCAAGAAGCAAAGACGTCCCCTAAAACTGCAATAAAAGTTCCACCAACACTCGAAATTACCTAATAAGCGTTGTGACTGCATTTGAGAGCGTAATTTTAATTAAAGAGTCTTGATAAGATCCCGGGAACTTAATTAAATAAAATGACTTTGAGGACTGTGAATGCACTCGTAAATTCGTAATTCTAGCTTTGAGAATTAGAGACTTCAGGGCACGAAGCTCTTTCCTCTCTCTTTCTAGGGAAACTTTCCAGGCGAAGATTTCGTGTGAAAAGCACTTGTATACGACGTTATTAATGAGATAACATTTAAAAAACATTTCACTCGATACCGTTTTATTTGAAATTTCCCTAATGGTCGCGCATATTAGGTATCCCAAACCGAGTTCCATATAATAGTACTTCACACCTAGCAGGCAATTTCATGTGGGAATTAAAACAATGATTATTTAAAAAAGACTGGACATGCCAGACCGGTTTAGCTGTAGTAATGCAAAAATGATGATTAAAAGATGTTCTGCGATGGTTTTAAATATACGAAAGTGCTCTGTAGTGAAGTTTGACGGAAAATATACGAAAGTGTTCATTCACAAATGAAAATTCATTCTTCCTCCCTATGCCACAAGATCTCCGTAGTTTTCTGAATATTTTCGTTATTTGTTGAGCAGTAAACACTTAACTCGACCAAAGAATTATCTTTTCTAACAATGCACTGCGTTAGTGTGGCATTTCAGCTGAAATTTAAGATATTTCTCTATTGCATATTAACAGCCATTAGTCGCAATTGTCATTTTTATGTATAGTCTACTTTCTAAATTTTAAAGGTTGCCGATGTTTGTTTGCCTTCGTAATTATGCGGGGGAGTTGGATTCGGAAGCCGTGTTATTGCTGCCGGCAGTTAATCTCGGCGTGTGCCGTTTTCAAGATGGAGAAACCCGTGGTTCTAAGGTGGTTGAATTTTATGCCACAAGTTACATGGCTCATGACTTCTTTGGAAAGATCAAATATTGGAACTAAGTAATGGACGAATGTGCAATAGAGGTGTTAAGATAAAGAGTACCATTAGAACATGAACATTTTGAGCGCCAATGTGGAAGCATTTAAGTGTTCGTCGAATTATATTATAATTGAGTATAATTTATGTTTATGCTGTAGAATGCATTAATGGTCGTTATTTCCTGTCTTTCCTTTCCTCAGGGTCAGAGATATACACCTTATCATGTGAAAAACAAACCTGAACAATCCTGTGTCAGTTCTAAAATGTCATCATTGAAGTGAAGGAATTAATGCTATTTATCAGTGTATACTACGATAACGTTTATTGAATATTTAATCGAAAAATATTGACTTGGGCATTTTCGTTTTGTTTTATGTTACATATTATTCAGTAGTTATGGCAATTTCCTTACGTGAGCCAGCGGCATTCAATTGTTTTTATGCATGGCAAAATAGTGTGATGTATTCCCAACATTATTCATATAAATATTTACTATAACCACCCAGAAGTTTGTTTGAGGTATCCGAGAGATAAATACAACCAAATACATAGTTTAGGTAACTATTTATCTCGCAAACCATGCTTCGTGAAAAATATTGGGATATTTTGTTTAATTTCAAGGAATAAAAATAAGTTTACGATTTCCAACACACGCGAGGCTATTGTTTCCGTTTCCATCCGCGGCGACGATGTGGCGCTGCTTCACTCGCGACCGTTGTCGGGGGTTGAGGCATGCCTTCCGCGTGGTGATATGAGTGTCCTTTTGTGGGTCGAAATTGCACCAAGTCGGTGCCCAAGCTGTCTCTGGTGGGCCCGTGGTCTCACGCCCTCCCGCCCGAGGCCCATCACGGGTCGCCCGTGGAAAATCCCATCCTTCAACATATGCAACACCCTGTTCCCATTTGCATTGAGTGTCTTTATATAACCTTGGGATAATTTCGATTTTCCACGCGTGAAAAATGGCTGTGGCGTGGTTGTTGCTCGGGATGTTCAGACCTTGGCCTTTGTTTTCGACAAATCCCGTGTATTTTCTTTCCGAGTTCGTTGCTGTAACTCCACGTTTAAGCGTGGGGAAGATATTTTAATTCTATTTTCCTGGTTCTCGGGGGCAGGTTCATTACGTATGTGGGATGAATGCAAGCTTATGCTAGCGCGTTAATTATTTTTCTATTCGCTCCGTGTTTCACTTACTTAACCAATTACAGAACCTTTCTGCTGTACATGAATGTACATCCCCGTTACGGCAATATTTAAATGTACATATTAGTCCCCATCTTGCGTATTAATTCCAAATTAAAGTTACGACTTTGGTATATTATGACACTTTTTTTATTAGTAATTTTTTTATGCATAATTTTTGTGGTTTAAGCAACCTGTGTAAAACAAAAGAGCAGGAGATGTGTGGATGACGGATTTTAAAAAATTATTTCGAGCGACCTTAACGCAGTTGTGTCTTAGTGCTAAAATTTACTCTGCGTACTGATCTACGGTATCAGGATCTTTCTGTAAAGTCGTAACTGCTGCTATTTTATTGATATGGTATTTTTTGACAACGTAAAATATCCCCACGCAGTCCGTACTTAAGCTCTTAAATTTAAAGAAAAAACGAAGTATTCGGCGCGCTGAGATAATGGAATCAAAAATAAAAATGGAAATAAAAAAACTATTCTTTCTAGGAGCGTAACTAGTAAACTACGTGTGGTGTCCTTATTTTAGAAATCCAAATGTTTTGAGAGCAGGGATAAAAACTCATTACCGCATATTTTTTTAAATTCCCTTTGATGTCGTGTCACATGTAATTACTCTGCGTTAAAATGAGCCATTAGCGAGGACACTGGGTTCATTCTTCTTTTCATAAGAACTTCTGAAAGAGGAAATGTTCCCATGCTCGTATGCTATCGTTTTATGCTCTCGCACGATGCATCCGAATTGGAGAATGACTACGTCAGATCACGATATGGGAACGTCAGTGTTCCACAACACGGGCGTCTACAATCTGGCAGTGTCAGGCGGCGGCAAAGAGTTTCTTTTTCCGAGCATCCTCTCGTCCACTTGGGGGCGTCGTGCGGTGGTTTTGGACACGTTGTGTGCGCTGCGTCCAGATTGGTCGCCCCTAACCCCGGAAAGTCCTCAATCCGCACTCGTAAACGCTTCCGAGCGTTTCTTTATTTGATGGTATCCATGAGACACTAATGTGAACGGAAGGATTCCTCATTCTCCGACTCTCCCCCTCCCCCTCAATCCAATCTAAACATGGCGATCCCTCCCCGATACGGATGGACATAATCGCACTGAGAGGAAGGACGCAGAAGAGGGTCGAAACCCATCCGCAACTTGAGGGAAGAAAAAAATGTTCTCATTGGATTTAAAA
Source organism: Hetaerina titia (assembly GCA_037158775.1). Classification (NCBI taxonomy): domain Eukaryota; kingdom Metazoa; phylum Arthropoda; class Insecta; order Odonata; family Calopterygidae; genus Hetaerina; species Hetaerina titia. The sequence continues at coordinate 70,059,913 of CM073778.1, read as the reverse complement.
TAGCCATCCGAGTGATATTTATTGTTATGGGGGGGGGGGGGAGTGGCGTATTTTTTTTGCCTCCTTCGATCTTTATTTAATTTATTTCTTCCCATTTTAATATCCTGGGTTCCGTCACTCGCTCACCCGTCCCTCCCTCTCTCTCTCTCTCTCTCTGTATGTCTCTCTCTCTCCCCCCCCCATCTACGCATCTTTAAAAACCACCGTCGCGCGCAGTGCGGTCAACCAAACCGTCTGTATTCGGATCCGCGGGTGTTTGGGAAATCGGGAGAAAAAAACAGGAGCGCAGTTGTTTGGAGGGCACGCGTAAATTTTCGGAACTACAGCGATACTCTCTGATTAAGGAGACACTACGATATTTACGCTGTTGTTTTGTTATCCACTTCAAATATCTCTAATTTATTACCAACGTAAAATATTGGTACATTGTACGTGTAAAGATCAAACTGCACACAATTTAACTCAACTTTAAGCCGATAACATTATCTTTTGCATCTTCAACTTGTTTATCTGGGCTCTTGTTCTTCTGTATTCTGTATACCCCCCCGGGTAATGGGTTTAAGCTTTTGATTTCACTTGAGCATAATATCATGTTTTTTCTCTCTTTGAATTATTTTCCCCGACTTGATCTAAATGATGCCATCAATGAAAAAATAAACATCGTTACTGGAAACCTTTTGGTGAAAGTACCAATATTTACTCGCAATTTAACTGTCACTTGTTTACCGTCGCATATTTTTCGAATGCTTTTGGGCAGAGAGAATTTGTAGGGCACTGGTATGCTTTAACCTACGGGCGAATATTAGAAAAATTCATGTCTCTAAAACCAAGGAAAACGACATTTTTTACGAGTTTCTGTATTTTTCGTTCGATTAAGTCTCGTACGTGTGTCTGTAAGTGAGGATCTCGGACTCAAGTTTTAGCATTAATGACAGAGGGACATTTATGCATGACAAAGAGCATTATCAAAGACGAGGGCAGGGTGGATTTCGATCCAGTTATATGAATGTTTACATGGCTTAGGATGGCTTGAAATTGGTTCTCTTCAGCGCTGCAGAGAAATCGCAACTTCAGGAAACGGTGATGATAATAAAACATGAAGATTTGATGACAGGGTAATCGCGCTTAACCTTGAAAACTGAAAAGAAGATTTCAAACAATATCCTTGAATATTTGTACGATTTCGATGGCTTTATTTTCAAGCAATTAGCTGCGATTTCATCACTGGTGCAGATTACATTTCCCTCCCTTTTTACCCTACTCTGTAATGTTCGAATAACACACCAGCAACATTCAAACCGTACACTTACTTGAAGTTCACGTCGCTCATATTTTTTCATCGTGTGATTGTTTCCCACCAGCGTACAGAAACTTTTCACAGTTTAAAAGAAGAACTGTAATAACGTGTATTTTCATGGAGAATATCCATTCTAAACTCCACGCGAAATTTTATGTAAAACGATTTGTTTTTTATGGTTTCTTTAATTCGTCCATTTTGTTAATTTGGAGAAAAACACTGATAAAACAGAAATAATTTTGTTCTAGAATACTTGATGAGATCCTAAAATGCCGTTCTAAGCAGGTGTTACGACCAATCTAGATATGCTTGTAGGAAATGCTTTAAATTTTAATATTTTAAGCCAGTGCTTGGAGAGAGGTATTTTATGGTAACCGTGGAATTGCTACTTTTTTAAGTTCCAACTCTTTTTGCGAAATCCAAAGTGAGTAAATGTTGATGACGTCCGAGTTGAATACGCTGGCATAATTTAAAAGATAGTGGTGCATTTACTATTTCGTTTTTGCATACTTTTAGGTGCATCAGTACTTAGTGATTTAATTTATTTGGTGCATTAAGAGTTATATTCTCTCAAATATTTAGTTCTTGTGGTGGAATTGCTATTGAATGCGCTCACATTAGGTGTACGCATTAATTCATTTACTCCTTAACGGAATCGTCTTCGATGGTTGGCTGCACTGCGTCGTCCCTCCCCTCCTACCCCACCTCTGACTCACTCTCTGCTGCCTTCTCCTCCCTCCCAACCCCCCACCCTCCACCACAACCCGGTGTGGCAACCGAGTTTCACTTATTCTCTACGCCTCGCCTAATTATGCATCGTTGCGCTCTCTGGTCGTCCGAAGTTTCCCACAATCCCCCGCGCGCCCGCCGCGGCTACGTTGCCCTTCGCAGCACTAGGGCCCTCCTCTCGTCTGCCGCCGCCCCCTTTCGCCCTTCGCCCCCCCCCCTCTACCACCCCCGCCAGCCCACCTGCCCCCGCTACGCCCGCCCCACCCTGCCCCCGACGCTAGGGAGCGAGAGGCGGACTGCTTCCCATTGTCTCCGTGGTGGACTCTTCCCACGGGGGCCTCCAATCCTCCCTTCTCTCTCTCTCCCTCCCTCCCCCATTCCACTCCCACGCCCTCCCTCCTTCCCCTCCCACCACAGCCCCCTCTTCCTATCCATCGGGGGAACTCAACTCACCTCCTCCTACACATTCCCTCACCAGGACACCACCACCAATGGCAGTTTACAAATAAAAGTACGAGTTTAACGTCGACCTAGGGCGAATCAAGGGCCGACGCATTGCCTGCATCTGTGGGCGGGACCATAAGGTGAAGCTGACGGTAAACATAGATGCACAAAATACAGAAAATGTGATACACAAACACACACCATATATTTATATTCGGTAGTCCAGGGATAGAGCGTTGGACTAATGACCGGAGGGGCTGGGTTCGTTTCCCGGGGAAACCTCTCCATGCGCCTGTAGCTGCACCCAAGCTATGTGATTTTTCGGGCACCAGATATTCTTGGGAAACCATAACCGGCATAGGGAAAGGAGCTGGCCCCCCTACCCTGATGTGTGAATTTCACACGCCGTCGGGCTTAGTACTGGTTGAAACCTTCACACCGATCCAAGGGTTGATTACTGTATTAATGGGTTATATATTATATATAGAGTATTATTTTTTTCCGTCGTGTCCTTCGTGACCGCAGCAGTTGGGAACGTAACGTATGAAAATTTGTGCCTCTAGAAAATAATATGATACTGAACGCCATAGTCAGTAATTATAAGAACAGTCGTTGACTTTATAAACCCCCTCCCGGAACCCCTCACGGCGGCTAACTTGGTAATATGTGTCTGTGTGTTTGCCCATCTGACCATGCAGCTGCCACGAGGCCGGTCAATGGTTATTAAGAGTTATTAGCAAATATTTGCATTCCGTATAATTTTTTCCGCCATTTGATTTTCATACTGTTGCTGTCACCAACTGCTCAAGAGAAAACGAATCCCTTATATGTGCGGCGGTTATTACATGAAATTATAACCTGTGTAGCGTTAATTTCGAATTATATACATGTATTTCATTCCTGAATCTTAAGTAACCGTTATCAAATAGTTGTACTAAATATCAGTTAAAACCACCACAAAATTTCCGTGTTATTCCTGTCTGTAATGTATCGGAATTCTGTTTTACGTTATGTTCTACGTAGACGCAATTAACTGTCATTAATAGTAATGTTTAATTAGAAGGGAAGATAGGAAGGTCGAACTATCCTACAGAACCTTTTCCTCCTTAAGAATACTTTCTTTCGTCACGGCAAGATTAATTTTCGCAGCGATACGGCGTCGTATGCTTATGAGCGATGGAATGAGAATCAGTGAAGCTGCGATACAAATAGAAACAAAAGTCCTTTATTACGGGATCGGTGCGAGAAAAATCCTTACCAAACTCAATCGAAGCATGAGAAAGTAAGTCTGTGGATGAGAGCTACATGTGAGTTGAGTATTCAAGGAGACTATAATTTTTGGCGTGATAGAATGTTGGTCTGTCGCTTGAGTCCGAAGTAATAGACGTCGATCCAAATTGTAGAAGAAAATAAAACATGAAGGTTTTCGTAAGGGAAAATGACTAACGTCATTTGACTACAGATAAATGGGGTTTTCATACTTTTCACCAATGCCGACCTTTATCGAAGTAGAAAATGAAATCGTAGTGTTTTTTTTGTCATGATAAAATGCTTTATGAATGATATAGATTTCCTCCCGTTATCCCATTGTTTCACGTGTCTGAAATTTAAGCGAATAAATAAATAGTTATCGAATGATATTAGTGTGGATTTAAGGTAATTTAATTTCTCTGCGACGGCTGACGGTATTTTTATCAAGTGTCATCCCTTAATAAGCGCTCGCAATCCCAACAACACTTCCTTCTATGCGGTGTGACTCCTTCGCAAGCGATAGAACGTTGTGTAATGAAGTTAAAGGAGAAATAATGCTGGGAAAAACATTGGAGATGCAATAATGAATCGCAAATTTCCATTTTTCGATAAATTTAAACATGTTTATTTTGTAACTGACGTGAAGTGGCACGATCGTGACTGCACTATTCAATTAGTCGCTAACAGTTCTTGTATTTATCAATGACGAGTGATGAATGTTAATGTAGCGCCCATTTGTGCGTATTTCATAAATATGACGTCAATACACGTTTTTTCGTGCACTTTAGTTAGGTGCTTTGAAACTTATTTTGGAATTGTTTTGAGATTCCGATTTTAAAAATATGCTTTCTTTGAATTATAAAGAAATAGTTTCTCTAGCGTAGAATTGGAAACAGTGAGTTGGTAAGTCGTATGCTATAATTCACTCATTTCTGCAGGTGATGTGACCAGCCAAGGTCTTTTCCTTTCAGCCCCTAAGCATGTGTTAGGGAACTTATCGATCTATGCGTTTAAACCCCATTTCACATTTATAAAAGAACCAATGGCTCGAGACTAGCACATGACGTAACAAAAATGTGCTAAATTTCGCGGGACACACATATCGGATGGAAAATATCGCACGGTGATATCAGGCCTGGCCTGCCCTGGCCTATATTAGTTCCCTCTTTCGGATTTCGTTCGTCGTCTGTCCCCTACCAACCACCCCCCTCCCCCCACCCATATCCACCCCATCCACATCACTTCCCAAAAGGGATAAGTGGTAGGAGGGGTAGGTAAGACTAATAATCGTTTTGTCCCTCGGGTGGCGGACCCATTTTACATTCGCGGAACCAGTTTCAAACCCTGTGTGTGTGTACACCTGCATGACGGTGGCCCGGACTTGTTCTGCCAAGTGTTCGGGATAGAAGGGAATGGTTACTAACGCACTCTCCACGCGGTGTTCGGACGAGCGTGGAGAAACTTCCTTACGCACACCTTCCATTTCGCCTCTCGAAACGGTTGCACTACGACTGACGAATGAAAGGGGGGGGGGTATCGTTTCGATTTCTCTTATGGTTGATGACCTAACACCCCCCGCCACATTGCGGGGAATTATGTAGATGTTATGAAACAAAAGGATTTTATTTTCTTTTGCAGAATTGGAAAGGGTAACCAATGGTTTACCAAAACACGTATGCGAGGAACTTATGATCGGCGAAACGGTTTTCGCTACACCCGCCTGATGGATTAAATACGCGATATCTATCCTTAATAGCACCCCCTTCTCTCCCACCGAGACTTTCATTCTGCGTAATTTTAATTTTTTTTTAATCAGTCCGACGCGTCTGTGAGATTTAAATCGAGATTTCCCTCCGTATCGTAAGGGATCAGGAATTCATTGTTTGTGCGTCAGTTTCATTTTGTCATTCATTATGTATATGGGCTCTCAAACATGTTGGCCTTGTCCCACTTCCCAAATGGAAAGAAAGAACCATGTGGTTAAACTGGCGTCAAGTAAGTCATTATCGCTTGAGGAGGCTATGGTTACAATGGATGGCGAGGTACGCGTAGTAAACATATGAAGCGAAGCCAATGTCATCAGCATGTTAGGAAAAGATAACTCATTTCGTAGTCAAACCTAGCAATCCGAGTATTGCTATCATTTTCCGAAAAATTGTTAAAATTTCCTCGAAGTGAATTCATCTGTGCTCTTTCCCTTCACGGATTACGTCAATCTTTGTGAATGCCATGGTTGTAAACAGTATGGATTCTTGAAACAATTTTCCTGCATTTTATGGGAAATTTAAAGTGGAGAAGTGATTGGGACGCTTAAAACAACTTCAATTTCACAATGTGGGAAATTGTCTCGAAAACTCTCTCTCTCTCTCTCTTGAGTGTTCTTTGTTCTTGAAAATCCCTTATCGGTTTTATAGGCAGAATCATTTGCCGATTCGATCAAATGGCCAATTGTTTTTTTTTTTTTTGAGGAAGCGTGTTTCATTGCCTTGGGAAAACGAGGAGTTACACTTTGAGAATTCATTTCAGAGTACGTATTCTCACGCCTTTAAAATTGCGTTTGTCGTCTCCAGTTTCTAAGTTCGAAATCTCTCCCATGCCACCTATGTTGTTTGGGAGATACGACCTTTGCCATGGTTTAATTAAATTAGTGCTTCGCGCGGCGTTCGTGCAGAGAGCCGTATCATCTTTTTACGCAACGATGAGAGGAGATGAATCCGAGCGTGGTTGTTTTCCCGTAATGATCCAAGGAGAAATACTTTCGGCCGCGCAAGTGTTCAGCGCTTCCCAGTGTGCGATTGATGATGCCTTCAAAGAATGGAGAACTGAGGTAATGGTTCGCTTCTCCTGACAGTGAGTGACTTCAATCAGCGTCGCGTAAGTCAAATTCCATGGTTGGGATCATCATCCCTTGCTTTCATCATCCATCGTAAGTTGGTGGGTACTTTGATTGCACCATCTTTGGTATTGGGCAATGTAATAGTGTGAAAAAATATTCATAATTTTTTTTTGAGTTTTGTGTTTTCCGTACTACAAGGAAATTTTTCTAATGAAAACGCTGGTGAAGTACCTTTTGGAAACTGTACCCAAATTCGTGACTGAAAATGAAATGTTGACAAATATATCTTTGCGAAAATTCCAGAGGCATATTTAAATGTAATTTATCGATCTTATCATTAAGTGTTTCATTCCGGGTGCACCATATTACATATTATCCTTCCGTATTCTTGATTATTATTAGGTAATCTACCGGTTAAGGTAGGTATTCGGATGGACATAACTATCAAATACATATTTTGTGACTCCTAAGAAAACCTACTTTATATCAGGTCCCTCTTCATCTCTGTGTACTTCTTTCCTCCCTTCATCCCGTCCAACAACCCTATACTGTTCCTGCCCTTTCCTCGCTTGCCCAACATTCTCCCCTCCATTACCTTCTTCAACATCCCACTACCGCTCAATACGCCTTTCATCAATTCCTCCTGCCTCCATAGGATTTCTGTCTACAAACCCCTCTCCTCACCCACCATCTCCAGTACTTCCTCATTTGTTTTCCTTTCGGTCCATTTCACCTTCTCCATTCTTCTCCACACCCACATTTCAAAAGCCTCCAATATACGTCCATCCTCCTGCTTCAGCGACCACGTTTCCGCACCGTACATAGCTACGCTCCATATCAGTTATTCTTGATATGCGCACGGAAATGGCTGAGAGTGTCAAAGCGTCATGCACGTCAAAACTTATTGTCCACGAATGGTCATAATTATGCACACAGTGACTGTCGTCTCGGAAAGACTCGGAACTAATTCATTTAATGAATTATTGTTATTTCTTTTGGCATTTCAAGGAGTTATGCACATCTAAAATTACGGGGATATTGATAATATATTATGTGTGGTAAATAACATGACTGGATAAGTAATCTCGGAATCTATTTTTTAAGCGCAATTTTCAATGAATAGTGTACGGACTTTGGTGTCGAGTTTTAATCGCATTTCATTTTTAATGTTTTCTTCCAATTCTTGAAATTTCATCGCGTTATCACGCGCTGGATAAGTATTATGATAGAAGTTTATGACGGAAGTTTCTTTGAAAATAATCTCACATTATTGTTCACTACTCCATTCTTTATTTGATTAATGCCTCAAAAAGTCACCTGGAGTACATACACATGTACTTTTCATTCGAAGCCTTGTAAAAAACGATAGACTACTCCTATAGTATTTTTTTGATTTCTTCATCAACTCGCCAATTGTAATGGACAAATTAAAATATCTCATCTTCGACAGGCTTAAAAATTATCGTCACCTTGGTCCCGGAAGGCCTTGAGATAAAATTTCGTTCTTTTGTTTTGCCAATAATCTATTCTGGAGTGTGTTTCAGCCGCATGAGTATATCTTCTTCCTCTTGACTCTCTCTCTCTCTCCCTCTCGCAATTCAATTTATGGGATTGAAGTATTTATTGGCGGTTCACTGCGACCAGCTGAGAGGTTTATTGCACGAAAGAAGCACTTGTTGCAAAAAAATATCCTTTCACTGACATGCACCCTCAGTTTTCCATGCATGACGATTCCAGCTTTGGCATTTTGAGTTTAGATTCCGAGGTGTTGAACTCTTGAAGCTCTAAATAAGTGAAACTTATCAACATTCTCCTTGAGAGAGAGTCCAACATTGATCTAGCCTCGATTGACTACGGTTTATCGTTTTAGGATTGCAGGAAAATTCCTAACGTGAAGGTTTTGATCGCAGAAATGGTTACATTTGCATCGCGTACAAGCAGCGTACTGCCACAAGTAATTAGACATGCATTTACGTTACTAGTGAGGGCATAAGTGATCGTAAATCTCCGAGATATCTGTTCCGAGTATCTATATTTCTTGTATTAGTGAGAGTACAAATATCATAAATAACCTTAGTATTAAAAAGGAATATTCGGATCCCCTATGGTTGTCTGGAGTTCCCTTGCTATTTCAGAACCAGAAGAAGGGGAAAAAATCCCTCTGAGTTCGTTTTGAAGAAATTTTATGGCAGAGTTATACATATCTAATGGCATACAAATAGGGAATTTCGGCCGAATTTTGGGGCAAGCAATTCCCTTGGAGCCTGGAAAGTTGGCGGGCCACCAACTGTCTCATCTCCTTGATTGCTCCTCAAGCATCCCAGGTAACACAAATCTGTTAATACCCCCATTTGATATGTGACACAGGAAAACCAAAGAAAATTGTATTTATCATAATCTCCGTAGTAAATGGATAAAGGTTAATCAGATTGTGACCAAAAATTAGTATCGTATTGATCAGTTGGGTTCCATCATTAATTACATTACATTGAGATTCGTTTGCCAAGCTGAACTGCTCGTTATTCCATTCGGTAAATATATAATGCAATGGACGTGGGTCAAGTGAACCCATTTGAAGCAAATCCATTGACGGGTCACGAAAAATAATGCCGTGTTCATCCCGAATATTGGTTTTAAAAGGTGAGAGTGTAGCTCACTTCTGGCTGGCTGGGCCCTCCTTTAAACACGTGTAAAGGGGAAATTGCGTGTGCAATTGTCCCATCAAGAGCGTAAGAGGGGGAAAATCCAGTTCCCATCCCTGTGCCACCCACACAGGAAAACTGGTGCCAAAACATTACTCTACCATGGTGATTCTGTCAGCGGGAGTCGACGGCGGAACTTCGGTTCGACAGCCACACGCTCTACCCACCACTCGACGACCACGTCTCAAATCTCGCTACTACAATTACGTCTCGGTTTTTGTGTGTGTTGTGCGTTGCTTAGAAAAAAGGTGCGTGAGATCGTTTTCGTTCGACCGACGCTCGCGAAGTGCCCTCGGCGACTTTTTCGGTGGTCGTCCCCGGTGCAGTTCCTCTCCCAACCACCGGCGAATCCACTCCCGAGGACCCGCGTCCTTTGCCCGCCAGCCCGCGAACACTTCATAGGATGCGCTTCGTCCTTCGCCATTCCCCCGCGCGCGGGAAGGCGTCCTCGAACGAATGTACAGTTTTACGTTGCTCGTCTCCCCTCCCACACACACACAAAACACCCGGCCTCCCCCTTCCCTCAGTCCTTTGTGCCGCAAGAACATAAATAAAATGTCGTCCCACGGTCCTCCCGTTCAATTCCTCTCATCTACTCCACACACAACCCTACGCACTTTCCCCACACCACTCCCGCTGACCAGGTCCCCTCTTAATGTCCTCCCCCCCTTTCTCCCCGATTCTCCTCCACGCCGCGTCAATTATATATCCCCCCTAAGCTCCCACCTCCACCGCTGGGCGACTGCCACTCCTTCCCCTACCCTTTCCATTCCCTCCACGGTCTGCATGGCAGACCCCGATGGCCACCCGACCTCGCTTATTCCGACGCCCAACTCCTCCCCCCTCTTCCCCCAAAACCCCTTTCCCTCCTTCCACCCGTCCAGGTGCCTCCAGGCGAACGTTCACATGCAACAATCGCCAGAGAGGAGGGGGGGAGGCGAGAGGATGGGTTTGTTGAGGGTGGGGGGTAGTCAGCAGGGACGTACTGAGAGAGAGAGACACCTGTCGGCTTCGGAAAGAGTGAAGCCCCTCTCCATTCTTGGATTAGTATTTTTTCGTTCCCCACCCCATTTCCCCTCATACTACCCCACTCCCCCACCACCTCTCACTCCTTAAATACCTAATAAAATAATGTTTTAGATAGCCATAAAGCCTACTAAACCTCCATCTCCGAGCACAAGTTTGCAGCTGGCGTCCGAGCAAAGTTGATAGTGGTAAAAATAAGTGCCGTCGGCGTCGTCAGTCGGGAGCGTTTTCCGTCGTTGATTGACGAAAAAAATTGAGAGTAGATGAATAAATATCGCAAATTAGAGGCGTCTCATAATAATATCCGTGATCATTTCGCTAATCTTTTACGAGAGGGAAGGGGGATTCTATCTCGACTGAATCCCCATGGAGCCGTAAAAGGTCTTAAAACATCGATAGTGATGTTAATTTGGTTGATGTTCGGAGTCGTGTGGCCGCTGAAGACATGCGCCTTGAGGAATTTGTGTAATTGGCTCAAGATAGGCGCTATGAATGGTGGAAATAGTGTTAAGCACCCGGATCAGCGTGTTTATAAGGCCAAGGAAGAAAGTTTATAGCGTCCCATCTGCTCAACGGTGTGCCTGGTGACCGAAGGGACGCTTCAGGTCTCAATGCACCGGCAATTAATTTCGCAATTTATTTTTATCATTTTCCACGGTGCACTCACCGTTGAAAGCAACTGTAACTTCACCCATACAGGTCGTTGTGAAACCTTAAGGACGCTTCAATGGAAGCGTCCTTACAATAGTTGGCGTATAATAATACTTGACTAGTTGTAATTATCTTGTTTCGGAATCTTATATTAAAAATAGAACGAAGTAATGTCTTAATTTTTTCCATTCAAATTTTTTTCCCTTGAGACACCTGGAGTTTAATGTTCATTCGTTTTTCTACCCGTTTCTGTGCCGCATACAAAAGATTTTTCCATGTTTGAAGTGGACTGTGGTGTGTTTCTCGTTATCGTAACATTTTTGAGTTTATTTCGGGAAGGCTTTTCAGTTACGTACGGTTTTAGGTTACGTATATTTCTCAGTTGTGTTCGAGGTTAATCTCGTTTAATTAAATGTAAATCCGAGTTTTTCTTCCGAAAGATTTATGCATCGATCGCTAAGGTTTCCATGTATTAATTAGTTTAATTTGTCACACAACACAGTTCCATGTCAGAGCATGGTTCAAGGAACATTTCCTCTTATTTAAGAGGTATATTCGTAAAGTAAGAGCCGTTTTCTTATGACCAGACGCCCCATACTTTTCGAACATGTATATGTGAATATACATTTTATGCCAGTCGTGGTAAAACTTTTACACACTACAGTGTTAAACCGTAGTTGGGAACCTGTGTCCTCAGTGTATGGGGTCAATTCGTTAGCTGAATGCACTTCTTATTTTAACCAAGTGAACTTCGCCTCTTTATAAATATCGCAATTCATTCTCACAACTAGTCTGACGAAATAGAAGTCAAGGCGAAATAATGAGGTACCGAAAAAGTTAACTTTACTCGACTGAGTTTGCGTAGAATTTTAAAAATAATTTAGTCCGTAATCACCAATCCATTAGTTCGAATCTGTGATACAATAATTGCCTCACTGTTTCCAGCGCACACAAAGGGATGCAAATATTCTCCACCTGAGCTATTGAGTCACTCAGAATGAGATAGATTAAACATCCTATGAATTAATAAAACCTCCTAACCTTGCCTATTTTTATTTGCCAGTTTTCATGTTTAACACGTACCTAATAGCTTCTAACTTCGGAAGCCACAAACAATCATCACGTGTTTTGATATCATGATTTGGGACATTTGATAGGTTTTTTTCAATGGGAGCATCATCTTTCCTACGATTATATAAAAAACACCCACCTGTCTAATTTTAATTTCCATGATAATCCATCCTCCCAATAAAATATTGATGAAAGAGATAGAAGCTGATCAAATAGATTCTCCATTCGATCGAAGTATTTACAGCGAATTCAGTCACGTACTACCTCCATTTGCCAACTAATTTTCTGAGTTGCCAATTTTCTGTTTCCCCTGGGAAATTACCGTCATATTTCCGCTTCCTTGAAATTTATGTATTTAGATTTTCTATTCACTATCTATGTCCTTCGATTCATGGCAGTTTTTTGTAGATAATAGATTTAAATATAATACATTAGCCGGATTAAATATTGGCAGATGCCAAAAGAAATGGCGGAATTCTCAAATCTTCTCTAAATTATTGCTAATCATGAAACCCATTCAACCGATCGTCACCAAAGTATCCCCTTCCCAGCCGTGCGGGTCTATTAGCAAGTGAAAACAACTATTAAAGGAAGGAAATGGCATTTCTATCTTGGATCTTGGTGGGCCCGACCACCCAGATGACTTCCATAATCTATTTCCTTTCTGTTCAGGATATGTTGATCCTCGTGAACATGGACCGCTATGCCAATGCGTACTTTATAATCCTTTTAACTAACCGGGAGTGGTGTTATCAGTGGCGCGAAAAATGTGTTCTTCGTTGTGTGATTGAAAACATTGACGGTGCAACACACTTTTCCGAGCCTCTGGAGATGATTTTGGGGGAGAACATGTCACTGTGAATATTATTAGAATATTTATTTTCATATTATAAGTTATATCTTTAAGTATTACGAGTCTTAATGAACTCCTTTCCACGTGTATCCTGAATTAGGGTGTGAAACCAATAACTAATTTGCATAATTTTCTTTCTCCTGAATGAAATTTTATTTATAGACTAATTGCTAATTAACGAAAGCACCCCATTATAGGTTGTAACTCTTCTCCTGGAAAAGGTCATTTGCACAGTGTACATCTCAAGTTATATAGAATATTCTTCAAGGCCGTGTGATGATTCAGACCTCACCTCTTCCTTCTGACAGAATGCTGGCTTAAAGCCGTCTCTTGAATTGACGTGCGAGGGTGTTATTTTCCAAGTAAGGTTGTATAACGTTTGTTACGCATACTTCGTGAATGTAGCGTCATCATTTTAGCTTTCATGACTAGAATCAACCGTCGTTTACCTTGATTGCTCGATCAAAACATTTATCGCTCGGTGGCAATTGAACAATTAGCTCTTTGAGAGGCGTACACATCGCGAGGGACATGCTATCATACGTATCGCAGTTATCTGTCCCGTGGTAGGTTTTTCGATTGATTGAAGGTTCATAAGTAAGAAGATTCATTAATGTAAGCTCCAAAGCACACGAAGTGCACACTCCGGGTATTATAAATGGGAACTCCATTTTATTTCCCCATATGACCATTCAGTTTCCCACATGACGATTTTGTGCGTGCTGAAGCTCTTTATGTAAATGCCATTCTTTGGAGTTTGACATTCACACTGAGGGAATAATCCTAGCCGGCATATAAAATTACATACGTAGGGGATTACAGCCCGAAGTTAAGTGTAATCGAATGCCGTAAGAACATATATGTGTTACATATGTGTGCATATATTATATATATGTATGTGTGTATATACATATATATATATTCTTTGGGCACACATACCTATGTATGTAGAAATCCTGAAGTACAAACATTTGAACTCCCCGCAAATAAAATTATTCGAAATGCTGTTTATCACAAATTATTCCAATAGCTTTTGACATTTCATCTCCTGTCACACGCTCCAAGGTTAAGATGTAGAGATGCTCAACAGTGAAGTGTAACATGTGCTTATGGTGTAGGGTGTTTTGGTGAGAAGAATAAAGGTCCCCTCTATCCGTTCACCATAGGAAACCGATTTTCCCCCCACGGGGAGTTCGATTTCGGGGGAGGGAATGGTACGTCTGTGGTGACCGACGACGTTGAAAGATTTCCTCCCACGTGCCGTTGGAGTCAAGTTTTTCAATTGGATAACTTTTACGCTAATTGGAACCGAAGCTTTCCTCTTTAAGTGGCCGTCTTCGTGGGAGAACATTCAATTAATTACGACCGAAAAATCATCATCTAAGGGATACTCGTCGACGGGTAAAGAATTTAATATCTCGAGGCAATTTACTCTCTCGGTTTCTGCAGATTCAGAAAATAGCTTCGTTTCGACAGCTACCCGCAAGTATCTGCGGTAGACAGTTATGAATGACATAATCCTTTTCGTTTGTGTTTTAATATACTCTCTGATTCGGGTTTGAGGGAATTAATTGATAATTAATCTGATCCCCGGAGGCGTAATTAGCGTCTAAAGCGCTCAATCACCGTCATTCGTAGGGGTTCTTGAACGGTTACTTGGCACCCTAACACCCATCCTCTCCTCCCCGCACAATCTCCCATATCACTAAGCCCCCATTCCCCTTCCTCGCTACATCCGTCCCCACACTCCTTCCCGTTCCATTCCATAACCCCCATCCGTTTAAACGCCCCTCCCCCCACCTCTCCCTCCCTCCGCTTTGGTTAGCGCCGGTAAGGAAGCGTGTCGCATGACATTCTTCCATTGTTTACTTCCCAGACCGCTGTTGTCCAGGAATTGGGTTAAATGAGTCGCTTAGTGAAATTCCGCTGGTATGGATCGTAGCTCGAAGTAATCGCGTGAATGATATCTCCTTAGTTATTCTCCTTAATTCCTCTTAAAAGGTCGCTGGGGACTGCGAAGGGAATTGTGAGCCTCTCGACGACCGAACGGATTAAAATCCTGTCACAGTGGTCATATCTGAACCGGTAGCACAAAGGTCGCGGGTTCTAAACCCGTCTCCAGCACGGAAGTCGTATTTAGACTTTGATTAGACCCTGGATGGTACGGTGTGATACAACCTTGGGGTTCCGAACGGAAGAAAGAAAACTATTGATCGGTGAAAAAATTGAGGAGTATTTGCGTGTCTATTTTGCTGGAGAACTGGGCTGCGTAGAGTCAGATTCTCTCTCTCTGTCTGTAAATGAGGGTGCTTTGTACGTTACGGGATGTGTTTATTCTAGTCTTGTTGTCCCAGTTTGTGAGTCGGAAATAAATTAATTATATTTCACGACCTAACCAACATGGGAGTGTCTCCAAGCAAGAATTATGATTAATGCAACTCTCAATTTTCATTCTAATCCACTTCTGAGTCAATTAAAATAAATGCAATATATTATTGATTCGGGTATATATATTTATATTTATCGGACATTTTAAATTCCCTCTATATCTTTATTGCCTTAATGCTTTGATTAATGATTCCTTGTGGGATAAAGGCGAACAGTATGGGTCTCATGCGGTAAAAGTAGCGGCAGTTGGTAACGTGTTGTTAAAAGCTTTTTGATAAAGCTGTTATTTAATTTGTCTCGCTAATTACGACTCTGCTAATGCCTGTTGATTTCTCATTGTATTTTACTCATTTGATTTCTTAATTTTTATCAACCATAATTCTTCTAGGACATGAATTAACGTGAGTGCCTACAAGTTCATACGGTATTCTTCTTCTCTTTTCTCTCTCATCTCTCCACGACTCCCTTTGTTTGCACACACATCAAGCAATCTAAACTAATTTATCTACAATCCTGTCAATATTGTCTTGGTGATTTAGTCAGTCCGAAGACTTTATTGGTGGAAGGATGCTCCTCCACCGCAATAGTGTTATCAACTGTGACGATCTTTGTAATTAATATCTGCGATTTTTGTTCGTTGTGAAAAACGAGTTATTGCTGTATTTTCCAAAGCGAAAGCATCCGATTATGAAATTTAATAAAAAAGTAACGCGTGCCTCGAGACAACGCCGAAGCTTTCGATTTTTATTTTGAATACGTTTTATTAATATTAAGCAAGCAAGTCCGGCACCAGAGCGTCTACTGAGGACCTATCTTCGGCATATCGTACGTAGTGTGCGAGCGAAAAGGACGAGAATTAATTGCCAAGTTTCGCCTCTTATGTAAGTCCCTGGATGGAGGAGCACATCAAGTGTTTTCGGTCTAAAGTGCGACTGCAACGTGCGTCATTTCATCCGATAGCCATCCCCCGTAAAGATTTATCCAGATATCCACCGTGCGATTTATGCGGACACTAAAAGAATGATATTTACCCTTGCGTGAATTTCTCCTGTTCCAAGAATTAAAAAGAAAAGTGTTTCCTGGGAACCGGAATCGGCAAAGAACCGGAGCCTCGAGAAAGAAATAATTAGTATAGAAGCTCGGGTAAATAAGACATCCTAACAGTGGGAACATCAAATGATGAAGCTTTTCATTAAGACATAGTTTTTTTATTATGTGTCTCTATGGGAAAAACAGCATGAACAATAACAGCTGCAGAAAGGAGGAGATTGGAAGGATTCTGGAAATGTGGTTCTATGTAGGAGAATGATAAACATCCGATGGTTGGATAGAATAACTTCCTCTGCGAAGACTAGGAAAAGAAAGCAGTTCGATGGAAAAAAGAAGAAAAAGGATAACCTT
Organism: Hetaerina titia; assembly: GCA_037158775.1. Taxonomy (NCBI): domain Eukaryota; kingdom Metazoa; phylum Arthropoda; class Insecta; order Odonata; family Calopterygidae; genus Hetaerina; species Hetaerina titia. The sequence goes on along the minus strand of CM073778.1, from coordinate 70,043,264 downwards.
ATTGGAATAGCATTTGTATATATGATAGCCTTACGGTGGGTTTGAGGGAAAAATTGATAGAAGGAACTTCAAGAAGAGTACTAAATGGGTCGAATATTGGAGATAAAAGGAAGGAATGGGTGTTGTGTAGGCATTGAGATAATTCGTCCAACGGATGAATGGTGCTGATAACTGAGTTAATTGGATCAATCATAAGATTCAATTAAGAAAAATTCACAGCGTAAAAAATCATTCTCCTAGACATAGATCCCAACCCAGGTCTCTTGAATATCGACCGGGTACTTGAGCAAGTTAAGCTAACTACGCGCCGACGTAACATTTTGGAGTTCTTTTTTCTGCCCGAAAAAGGCGAATGATTTCTTCCTCTGTAAACGTCTCACACTTGTTACTTAACAAGACCATAAGGCGGAAATTGGAGGTCTTTTGAAATGTGAATATTGAGAAGAGTGGAAAAGGTGAAGTGGACAGATATTAAAACAAATGAAGTGCTAGGTCTGGTGGGGGAGGAGAGAGGATTGTCTGGACTCCTGGGAAAATCCAAAGGAGGCGGGAAAGATGAATTAAGCCCACTCTCATTGGCAATAGGATGTTGAAAATTTTGATAGAGAGGGGAATATTTGGAAAACGAGGAAGGGGCAGGAATAGGATAGGTGCATATTGAACGGAATGAAGGAATTATGCGGAACTGAAAAGATTGTCTCTATAGTGTTGGATGCCGGGTTTGGTTTTGTGGAAGTGGTAAGGAAATTTATCGTCCTACCATTGTGTAGCTTTGGTCCATTCAAAATCTTAACCGGTAGATTACCAATAGTAATGACATACCAAAACTTACATTGGGATATGCTACTATGATTTTGGTGTAGATTAGGTTGCTGGATTGTGTTTTGTTAGGAGTCGCAAAATATTTATTTGGTATTGCGACCATCCAAAAACCTACCTTAACCGGTAGATTACCTTTTAATAACAAACTATGATTTTCGTTGTGCATATAAGCGGATGAATCTGCTAGCGTTACTGTTTGGGTATTTGTCGAAGTTTCTGTGGATGAATCTCAGAATTTACGATGATCGAGCCTATCTAACGTAAGACTACGAGTATTTCCTCGGCAGCTTGGCACGAAAATAACTTCGGTGAGAGTGATGATCGAACAAGGATCTCGCAATTTTTTTTCTTTGGAGGTTTCGTCAATTTTTTCCACCGGAAGCCGTCATATTGGCCATATTCTCCACCCATCCTAATATCATTAAATACGTTGGAGCGGCTTCGGTCTTCGCAGGTGGTAATCGAGATACTACTACCGGCCTAGCGCCGTTCGCAAAATGTGCACGCCAATTGGACTGGAAATCCACCCTGTCGTGAAAACGCGACGCTTTTAAGGTTCCCGCGGCCTCTCATCCCTTTGCCCGGGATGAATCCCTGCTCTCTTCGCGCAGCGGCATTCCCTCCCTCTCTAGACGCGATATTTTGGCGACGACCACTGTTTTTGAAACATTTTGTTCCATGCCTAATTGGATTTGTCAAAAAAATATGCGAAATTTTCTCCTCCAGAATGCTCTCTAAGAGTTTCGTAATTTTTTTTAATATTCCTTTTTTTGTATCATGGAAGGAAATTGTTTCGGAGTATTCAAGGGAAGAGAGGAAAAACGTGGGTAATAATCAAAAGCGTTTTGAATTCCGGAGGAACGAGTTTATTTTTTTCACCGCCGTCAAGCAAATGTGGTGTGTGTTTTTTTCCTCCGCTGTTGAGGCTTTCCCGTGCGGAAACGCTTAGGTTAAGGTCTCCTCTCCCTATTATCATGCTTATTCCACCACGCCTATGCCATAATTTCCTTTTATTATAATTACCACGCATGCTCGCGTCCGCTTATTAAGCCATCACGGTAACGTTTTCAAGCGGTTAAGGCTCCGGGGGGAAAACTTTAAATCCATCGATTGCTCGATTTTGCAATTTTCGACGGCCAGCGTTCGGGTGTCTCGGAAGATGCGTTATCAATTTGGGTTAATTTTTTTCCGAGGGTGAAATGATGCGCAGTGTTTTATTTTAATATTGTGTTGAGGATCGGACATGTTGGTTGTCCTCACTGATTTTTGCAAAATAAACAGTTACCCCGGTTCGAGGGAAATTGCTTGTGCCAAAATTGATAAGCAATACATACGGAATCACGGCACATTTAAATCGAGCTCATGCGAGCGGCAAGTTTTTGATACTCGAATAGTCGTTTCTATCTATGTCTGGACTACCCGTTTTTTGCTTTCGGCCGTCTCGATCTTTCCCAGTAATTGATATATTGATCATTGCAGGGGATAAACAAGTTAATTTTTAAGTAATTCCTTAATTTTTATCTCGCATCATCGTTTTAATAATGCATTGAGGTAAAGATGAAGTTTCCTAACGAACGGCACATGGGTGTGAATAGAAAATTACAAATTCATCCGGTCGTGGGCAGCCAAAAAATAAGTATCTATATCGACGCCATCATTTTTTTAAACTTTTGAGTTTGCAATTATTAAATGTTAAATATTGTGCGTCCATCACTCCCGACATTTTTCAACTTTCGGGTACGTTTACTGCCGAAAACAAGACCGATGGGTTTAACTTTTCGTTTGCTGTAGAGAAACGTTTGTGACATAAAGGCAAATGGGCTGCAGTCGCTATAGTTCAAACCAAGATTGTGAGAAGTGCAAATTGTCGTCCTCGGATGTACACGTGTGATCTGAAAGGTTTTCGACCTAACAAAGATACAAGACATTTTTTCTGAAATTTTCTGAATCGGAAAGTTTTCAGACCACCCGCGGAGATCGACGAAGGTTTCAAGCCACTGAATCTGTGGGACGGTTGTAATTCGGAATAGTTAAATTTAATGTTCTCTTCTACTTAATCCTACATGGTACCCTGCAAGCCACCGATTGGATATGTGGCAGGGGGTGATTAAACACCTTGCACGCAGGAATTTTTGTATAGTGATATATTCTGTAAGAGTTCTAAACTAAAGCCAAGGAAGACCTCTCTCATACTTATAAATTACATTTTCCTGCAAACCCGTCTCATGAAATCTGCCTTCTTTAGTGCTAACTCACATATTCCTCCTAACGTTTTTGCATACAATTCAATGAAAGGTTTTAATTTCAGTGTAGCACTCAAGTATTTGAGCGACTCCGAAATGCTTTATTCGACCCCTCCTATTTTTTTATGTCTTTCTTATCTTCCCATTGCTTATAAACTTTTCGACGCTTAACGTAATTTCTTTTTTTTAATTCTAACACCCCTATTCTTTGCTCTTTTCCGATATCTAATAAAAAGAGACGTTTCAGGCGTGATGTGTTGGGATATCATGATTAATTAAAAATTTGCAATTTTCCACAAAAATAAAATTTAAAACGACCGGTTTCAATGAAACTACGTCATCATCAAGTGAATGATCATTATCAGACCTGATGATTATGTACTTACATTGAAACCGGTCGTATTAAATTTTAATTTGTGGAATATTGCAAATATTTAATTTTTCTCCGATCTCCGTTGCTCTCGTCGCTCGTGTGTGTGTGCAAACTCTAATCTTTTTCCCCTCTCTTTTTCTCTCTTTCCGCAGACATACCTACAACGGTGCCCCCGCTCACTCCGGGCACCAATAAGAAGATGACAGAAGCCCTGAGGGCTTCATTTGCATCCTGGGAGCATCATAGGATCCGCCTAAGCATCCCAAGAGGTGAGTCTCGACTTCTATCCTTTCCCTTAGGTTGGCGTGCAAGATTCGCGCTATGTTTAGAGAAGGAATATAGAATGGTTGAACATTCTTATGGTGTCTGAGGTATAATAAATGTGTACTGAAGCAAACATTTTATCGAATTGTCAACTGAAGTGGAGTGTAAACGAGGTAAAGGTATCCTTTGTGACGTACTATGCTATCGTGAACCATCTTCTGATAGCCTTTATCGTTCGACCAATGGCTACCGTGAGAGGGCGTTGTATATTTATCCAATTCACTACCAGTAAATAGCGGGAAACGCCTGAGTCATAGAGCAACTGAATTATTGGAATCCAAAATCATGGGTATTTGCGTCACAGCCAGACTACCGCTGAACATTCTTTCCTCTTTGTGTTTCTCGCTATGAATTTTCGGTACTCACCTTATACACAATTTGTGATATCCGAGTTTTCTTGTATCAGTCGTGTGAGTAGTGTTGCGTACAAGAAGAGGAAATTCATCAGCCTGAACGTTAATCGTCGATCAGAACGCAGTAGTCCTTGGTCTACTTGTCGAACGATTTTAGCGGTCTGGATACTGGGCCTGTCATTCCACCCTTCGTCATGTACCTTTGTGGGGGCATTTTTTAAGTCTCAACACAATTATCTAACCTTTACTACACTCATTGCAGTTGGTCCATAAACTAGGCATAGCTCCAGATGAATTTCGGCAGCTAACGATCGTTGTGGAGCTACAAATTGAATCATAGCACGTACTTCGCTGATGAGAACAACGATTTTCGTGGACATTATTATCCGCATTGGCCTGTAAAACGGCTACTGAATCAATGCAATAACTTTAAGTGACTTCAGAAACAGTCAATAAATGTTACTGCATGCGTACATTTTTTTCTGACGAGAAATAAGTTAAATATAAGAAAACGGCCCTTACTCTTCCAATGTGCCTGGTGAATATGAACGGGAATGTAGCCAGTAGGTGTTATTAATCGCACGACTAGGGAAAATAGAAGATTAAATATCATGATTGTGTTACAAATTTTCAAGCATAAAAAGCTCTTATTTTTTTGTCGCGCGTTTGCATATTCACCATATCGTAGTTCCGTTTTTCGATCACGCGCTGTTCGGAACTTCAACAGTAATTTTAGCCAGCAGATACGTGCATGTACATCCCCTCGCTAATTCTAAAACCTCAGGTCACTCGTGGAACTAATTTTACCTTTAGCTCAACGCTATATTATATTCCTCACCACAAGGTAAACGTTGTTTAATTATGCTTGAAGTCCTCCACGAGGAGATAACAGTTGATGTATGTCGAATATCCCCCCTGGCGTCTCCGGGACCCGTTCCCAACATTTCCCATCGCATTCCACCTACTCCATTCAGTTTAAAAAGCATTCCCACCGTGGATAGGCGTGCGGAAGTTGTTATTCACTTGTCAACTCGGCATGATAAAGCAGTCGAGCGAGTAATTGTGGAATTACATACTGTCGGCCAATCGGAATAACTCTTGGCGGCCATCGCGTTTCTTTTGGTTCGGAAACCGTTGCATTAGTTGATTTAAGGGCAAATGGGCGTATTGATCAATGCGTGCCATGTGAATGAGAGGCGTTTCAGCCCCGCGTTAATGGGAGACTTCAATTTGTTGTGATAGGTTTATGCGGCGACATCTTTTGCTTGCGGATTAAGGGAACTCGGTGGGCCGAAGATTCTCTCTCCCTGTCTTCAATTATCCATCGTCACTTGCTGTGGGGCATAAACCATTTTGACTTAAATCTTCAAGGAATGCAAGAAATAATTTCTGAAATAATCGACTGTCTACCTGAATCAGCAATGGTAAAAATGTATCTTGCTCCGTAAGTCTCAAGGTTTGCATTCTTGCTTGCGGATTTTTTTCAATCTTTCTTAAATAAACGATACTGCTATGGGGGAACTTTATTAATATTGGCTGCTTAATTATTCAAATTCGATAAGTAGTTGTTAATGAAATATTAAATTTTCCGAATTTCCCTCTACGCTTGACGTAAACGAAACGGAATGGATGATTTAATAAACGTGGAGACAATTTAGTTATGTTTGTCCATTGTTTATGGTATTTGAATGCAGTTTGTATTTAGCAAATATTTCGAATTTGTTGAATGATAATATTGATCAATGGGATAATGGCCATTTTGAAATATTGTAATCGGGATGTTTACTCTGATAAAAATGTTATTCTTTCACCATGTATCCTCACCAGAGAGAAAAAATTCCAAGTTTTAATATGCATTTTTTTCCAAGTTCTATTCTGTTATTTTCTCCGAGTTGTCATGCATAAATTGAATCGTTCTATTATGGCCTTCGCCAAAGTCTATCGATTCATGGCGTAGTTGTCAACTCTGCTTATATTGCAGCAATTTATAATGACAGACACCATATTTCCTAGCCCTCCTGTTTCCTTTCAATGCTGGTGAAGGTATGGAGTCTCGCTTCGGTCACTGCTTTTATTTACTTTCACTATTTAACATTTAGCATTCCGTCATGGCTCAACTACTAATAGCATTTCGACGGTGCAATAGGTACGAGTACATCAATTCACATCCGCTTCTTATACTCGTAGTACAGTAAATTGAACCTACAGTGTAGAAAGCGTGGATTATTTCATTAAAATATTGAGGGGCAAAAGAGGTACCTGCGAAGTTGGATTTAAAGTGGGCATTTGTAGGCGTAATTTTAACCAAGGTATTATCATAATAAATAGGAATGAGTGGGAATAAGGTCTGACAGTCAGGGCAACAATTGAATTTGGGTTAATGTCGGAATTAGTTTTGAAATAACTTCTGTAGAATTAGAATAGGGTCTGTCAAAAAAAAGTGTTTTTCGACCCAAAAGGCGTAACCCACAAAGAGTTCGTTTCTCCGGAACAGATGGTTGAGAGTATATTTGTAGTGGAAGTTCTTGGAAGGCTGCATAAATGAGTACAATCCGTCTAGCAGGAGATCTAGTGGGCAAGCTGTGCCATTACAACCCGCCGTGTCCCACACTGCCTTCTTTGAGTACCTGGCCAAGCTCAAGTATGCAACTCTGCCCGAGTCGCTCAACAGCTTCGATGTAGTACCCCCGGACCTTTTATTATTCCCAAGAATAAAAAGGAGCTTGAAAGGAAACTTATTTGGAAGGCTGGATAACCTCAAATAAGTGTCAGAATGAGGGTTCCCTTCGACGCCGTCCAGGGAGCTTACCGCGATTTAACAGAGGCGCTGGCACCAAGGTGGTGCTATTTTGAAGAATTTTAGTAATGTGTACTTTGATCTGCAATAGCCGTGTTCCCCTGGATTCATTCTACTTATTTTGGGGCAGATCTTGTAAATGATGTGCATGCGTGAACCTTTACTATCAATAAGCAAGTTAAGGAGATGAGAACGAGTGGCGGAAGTGGAAAAGAGAATTCACCGACGTTCTCGTGGTTTCCTGTTCTCACGTGGTTTCTTTCTGCTTCATTCACATTTGAAACACGAATCTGTATTCTGCCTTTTTACATTTGGCGATTTGAGAGTCAAACCGACCGCATTAAAGCCGTTTCCCTCCCCATCGTCCTCAAGTGTCCTTTCCACCATTCACTCTTTTGTCGCACACATCGTATTCTCACGACTCTTAAGCTTCCCGGAATGAAAACGAGCTCCAGTCAGTCACTCCCGAGTGTCGAAACCTTCGGGACCAATTCTTTTTCTGCACCGGTCACGTGTGTCCCTCTGAGGTCTCACCCTGGCATAAGTCGGTTGCTCTTACCTCATTCTTCCCTCCATTCATTCTTTATCATCGTGCCGCTCTACTGTTTATTCTGCGACTGATTCCTTTATGCCAGTCCATGAACAGTGCTTCTCAGCTATGGAGAGAGTCGTTGGATAAAAATTTTGTCAGAAAGGTTGTTCGTTTTTAAAATATACTATTTGAACTCTTGCCTTGGAAGTTATGTCTTTATTGGATCACTGTTATCTTGAAAACATTTTCACGGAATAAAGTTATATTCTGAATGAAACTTGATATTGAAGTGGCGAACTTTGTGTCCGTAAAATAATCAAATTATTTTTGATGATATAACAAAAACAAATAACGCAGTGTCAATTAATTATGAGCTCAAGGCGATGAGTTTTTGGCGAATATTAAAAGGTTTTAGATTCAATTTGCTCTAATATAATCTCGGAATGTCGCCTCGGTTATGTGATTTTATAATATGCATAATTTATATTAAATATTCATGTTTACATTCAGACATACAATCAATATTTTCAGAATATAAACCTTTCAGAGCTGGATGAAGTTTTCTCGGGTCTTCCACCGGGTCGGGGGTTCCATGTTGGCCGACGTTTCGATGCCCGACTCGTGCATCGTCCTCAGGGTTGATGATGAGGTTGATGATCATCATCAACCCTGAGGACGATGCACGAGTCGGGCATCGAAACGTCGGCCAACATGGAACCCCTGACCCGGTGGAAGACCCGAGAAAACTTCATCCAGCAAATACGCCGGGAAAGCACCAGATCTTACTTCCTTTCAGAGCTATTGAGACTCGTAGCTTTCCGAAACACACCGTCATGTCTTCCCCGTCCTTCGAGAGTAATTTCGATTATTCTTATTCTCCTGTTTCGAGTTCATTCGCGTCTATTTTAGTGAATGTGCACTTTTGTTCTTCGAAATATGTGTAGTTTTCAGATTTGTAGAGGCACGAGAGCATTCGAATACAGGCTACAGGTGGACTTCATGCCACGGTATCAATAGGATATTCTTCAGTTTCGAGTCGATTTGAAACAAAATCCGTCACCGGCATTGTCCCGCCATTTCACATCATTCTTGTTGTAACGTCATGAATCCTCACCGCCCCAAGTGGCACGGTTAAACGGATGGCGCTCATTCAATATAATCATCCCTCGCCTCTGAACTCTTTACTGCCTGTCGCCGGAAATAGACCTCCGCATCCTTCCCCGTCGACTGGGTAACTTCGGAGATCCCGAGGGATATAGGGAGGAGGGGTGGTGTGTGTCCCGTGTTCGATCCCCGGCCCGGTTCTCTCCCAACCTCCTCCCCCTATGTCATCCCCCCTCCCCTTCTCAACGAGGCTAATCCACGCGCTTTCGACGGTTGGGGCGTTTCGTGGCGTGCGCATGCGCGCAAGGAGATTTGAAACCCGAGGGGGGGGGGGTTCAAGAGGTGGGATCTCCACCTCGGCTGCGAGGCAAGGATCCGCCCCCCGAGCCTCCCCCTCCACAAATCCCTCATCTGCTATCAATCCGTCGGCGGCACATCAAATCTGAATAACTTACCATCATAAAGCGACCCTGGCAACTTGTGCGGCGGGGGGAAATGTACAGAGAAGTGGGGGTTTAAGAAGGTCGTCCCAGGCGTGAAAGAAAGCATAATACACCTCCATGCCTCCCCCCCTCTTCTCTGTTTCTGTCTTTCTCTCTCTCTTTAGGGTCCCATAACCGTCTTCGGAACACGACGAAGCGAGAAAAAATTTAAAAAATACTGAAGCCCTAGTAGCAGGAGCAACTGTCAACCTCACGTCTCCTTTTTCCACGCCTCCTATCCTCCTCTCAACCCCTTTCGTCAGCTCAGCTGACCCTTAGCGGCTGCACAGCGTCTTTGAGGAATGAGGTTGGGTTGAATGGAGGGATGTCGGAGGGAGGGATATTACGAGGTACTGGTCGAGGACTTCGTCGTAGATTTTAAGGAACCTCTGGGATCGCCAGGTGGAGGGGCAGCTCGGTCACATCCTCATATCTCCACCTCGACGACTCCTCCCTCCTCTAATTCACCACTTTCCTCCCCAAGGAAGAAGGTCTTCCTCAAGCGTTTTCGTGGTCTGGGGGGGAGGAGAGCGGAGCTAGTCCCGCAGCGGGTTTCCCCATTGGAGAAGACGTTAGGAACACGAGGCGCAAGCCTGGTGGTTGACAACCTCCCTTCGCTCACTCTGATATCACGGAACCCACCGGTTGTGATACGTTAACCGAAAAAGCTTCTTGCCGGTCATCCGATGCCAGTTGCGTCGGTTGGGAAGCTGTTAATTATTGTCGTTTTTAGTAGTTTTGACATTTCACCTCGACTGGTAAAGTATGCATCTTCGTGACAATGTAGTAATGTACTCAATCCGAGAGGAAAAGTTTAAAAATTTTCGTAGTTTAATGTCAAACTGAGGGAATATACACGTATGGCCTTAAATTGAAGTACTATCGTGATGCTCAGCGACGCGAATCGTATTTTTTTTGTGTGCACGAGGGAAAGTTTGGTGTCCTCTTGAGGGATGAGTTATCTCAAAAGTACGGATCCACTAGGTTTAGCGAGCTTGGAAAAAAATCTTATCGGTGAGATCTAGATTCGTCGAAAGTGGGAGTTGCTGCACGATGATACCACATCCATTTGCTAAATTGACGACTCTATGTTTTCGTTTACTTCGCAAGTCTCTCCATCCCTCAGTCTTCACTTCGTGACTTTCATACAATGAAAATGTACGAGAGTGATGCTACTAATTACGAAGGATATTCCAGCAATCGTGCACTACGGATTCGTTTCCCACCATATACTCAGTTTTTTAACCGACAAGGTCATAATCATTACATCACAGTACACGTTGGAATGGTTTATGATTATATCCTCACGATTCTCGCGCAAATATTTTCGGATTCACATATCATCTTCGGCCAAATGATGGCGTAGTAATCGTGGCCTCTATCATAAATCTGCCGCGTACTGTGTCGTTTTGCACCAGTGCTTCCGTTTTTTGACAGATGCAAGCGTGAGGGGATAATCATGACACCATCGAACGGCATTTCTTTTTTTTCCTGCAGTTGGCGCGTTTTTCGCGCCGGTGCAATCGTGCAATTCCTCAGTTTCAACCCGGCCGGGTGTGAGCTACGAATTTATGAAGGTGAAATGTGAGCAGTAGTCGTTCACGAGTCTCACCAAGGAGGCGGGTGGAAGGGAAAGGGGGGAGCGGGTTAGGGGGGGGGAGTCTCCCAGAGATGGGTTTCTTGGGGGGGGGGGGGGGGAGAGGAGGGTTCTGGGGAACCGCTGCGCCCGAGCTTGTTTGTGATCTAGTTTTGGTAGGCTGTGGGCCATATGGCACCCGAAAACCATAACCACCCCTCTTATCCTTCCCCTCCTTCCCACCCACCCGCTGGCTCCTTTCGCTGGAGGCCGGCTACTTCTGCAGCCGCGTTAACAGACCGCTTACGCCCTTTCCTCGCCCCCCCCCCTTCCCTCTGGGGTACCTCTAAACCCCACACTTACTTCATTCCCCCCCTTTCGCCCCGCGTGCTCCGCCTTTCTCTTCGGATTTTGATGCTCATTTATTTCGTTTTTTTGCATCGTAGTTCGCTTGATCTCCGGCCGTACGGCGCAAGTTTGACTGCGTATTCATGTAACAGAAGTATATCTGTACATTGCTGTTGATGGAAACACAGTAAACAATTGACTCCTGCCTTAATAACAACCCTGAAAATAATTCAATTATTTTTACGAATGAAGGTGCGATATGATTTGTAGCTGTTGATGCATCTAAAATCAATGATACCTTCCTGATTTGATGAATGCATCGTTTTTATGGTTCTCTTTCCAAGAACATTTTGTTTGGAAAGGAAAACCCCATTTCCACGGAAGATAACTTTTCTGCAAACAAATAAGGTATTTTTTTAAAATAACGAATTTCTTGAATGAACCTTTATCAGAAGAGTAATTATGCAAAAGTTTATATAGTAAGGAATTTCCCAGAACGTTTTTAGCTCGGGAATATGGTGAGTATAATCGCTGTATTCCTGTTTTAGAAATCCTATTAATTGTTTACGAAATAAAATTACTCGGATAAAATGTGTCTTAAAAGGTTACCTATTGAATTTTTCAGCCGAGCCTATATGAAATGAAAACAGTCGCCATGTAGTGTGTTGTCAAGGGCAAAAAATTGATCGCAATCGTACTGTGACGGTTTTGAGCTTCAATACGTATTAATTGTGGCGATATAATCACTACCCATTTACCGTGTCTTCAAATAACAACGTATTTCGGAGCTTCCGTTGTACATATCCGTCGGTGTAATCGTAGAGGAAGAGTTTCACTATGGTTCATGCTTCGTCAGAGATGGCGGGACGGTCTCGTCGGATCGCGGGGCGTCGCAAAATTCTCCCGGCCTCCAGGGCCTCGCTGTCCGCTCACCCCACCGCTCTCCTCCCTCCATGCCCCGAGCCATTTGGTTCTTGTCCCTCGTGCCTGCCATTATGAGCCAGGGGTCCTCAACCTTTCCGTGGATGGTGCGTGGGGTGGGGTGGGGATGGTTCGTGTGTGTGTGTATATATGTGTGTGTTGGGGGTGTGAGCGAGGCCAGAAGTGGTGGAGGGGGTGAAATAATAAACTTACCTGCATGCGTCCCCATTATGTAGTTTTTCTGCGAGGAGGGTCCCATTCAACCGTCGCGTTTAGTTCTGTGTAGTCCATTTATGGTCCCGGACGTGGGAGCGTGAGTATCGGAAGGGTCCGATGTAAATGGATTATAATGAAAGGCAAAGGGGTCGATTCCCTCTATTGTCTCCCCCCCCCTTCTTGAGTGACGGGGTAAAATAACTCGGGATATCATATTTGTAGCAGGAGCTTATAATCGAATTTTCAAACAAGTAGTGGAGCGAAATATGGATCTGAAATGCGTGTATACCTACCCACCTCTCCGTCGAAACCCTCGCGAATTTCCATTCCTGTGCTCGCTACCCCTCGAAAGTGTTTTTACCCAAAACACATTTCTTATATGAAAGAATGGAAAGCAATTGGGGGTTTTTGTTTTGGAAATTAGATTAAAAATGGGTAAATTGAATCAGTGCGATTCAACTCGTTATGCCGTCGGAAGACTTGGGTTAACGTCAAGAAAACGTTTGTATCTACGTGCGTTGGTGTAGTGCTTATCATAAGTATTCAGTACCGTTTCAATGGAGACTCGTCCAATCCCTGCTGGAAAAATACGCAGTTAACTAAATACGTGAAAAAAAAATTTCATTCCGTTCTTCAGGTTTTGTATCAAGTACCCATGAGGTCCAATATAATAATTTTTGACACACTGGATGAAAATTCATTGCGGTAATGTTCCATCCATTACCGTATTTCGTCAACGTCGAGAGTCCCACGACAAGTAACCATTAGTACCGGAAACGGCGTCGACTACGCCTCGGTGATCCTCAGTCCGACGTTCACGCATCATTTTTTTTACGCGGGCCGTGCGGAATATTGGGACCTTGTGAGAGTCGCTCGGTGAAGGGAAGAATGAATGCCTTCTATGCTCGAATAACTCCGCGTGTTATTCGTTAAAAAGAAGACTTTGCGTGTCCTTGTGCGATGGAATGAAGTAGTTTCGGAGAGATACGGACATGGGAAAAAAAATTGTTTTTGACCTGGCAGTGAATGTTTCACTGCAAGTTCCTCGTATCTAAGTACAAGGAACTTTCTTTTTCTTTAGCAGGACATATTTTTCAACATTCCCATGGATAGTTAAAAGTATCGTGTTTGACGATATCACTTTGTTAGCTCTTCAGCGATGGAAATCAATCATAGGCGAGCAAGGAGAACCATCTGAGGACGTTAAAGTCGGAAATATATTGCTGACATTATTTTTTTGTCACTTCTGAGTGCAATTTAGGTATTATCACCTTAAAGTTACGAGATGTTCATAGTTTACAATAAAATTTCGAAGAATATTTATAGGTAAATGAACATAGTGCGTATCTTTGTGGTGCCTATCGATTGCGGATGTCCTTGTCCTTCGGGGAAGCCACCAGAGTAGCAGACTTGATCAATTCTGGCAGCTGGCGTTCATCAGACCAAGCGTTAAAAAATAAACCGAGAAGGTCGAAAACGGCTTCATTTTGTGAAATTCTGCGTCACCTTTCCAGTCATCAGTTCAACGCCCGAATCGCGGGCGAAGATTGATTGTGTTCTTGTCGAGAAAAATTTATTGCTCCTCTTCCTTCGAAGAAATTTCAAATTTCGGGATCATTAATTGGCATTGGCTTGTTTCTCGTAAAATGCTAACCAGCGATTTAGAGCCAATTAAATTCCTAAGACAAATATCCCACATAAGGAAAATTGATGATTATTTTCCTTAGAGAGTTCATAGAAGACAGTTGTGTCGTCATAATTAATTCATAATATTTACTTTTTGTATTCAATATTTTATTTCCATGAAAAGGCAACACTTTGAGTTTCTTTCACGTTGATGATACCGCCATATATATGATGACTTTCGAGGAGGAATAGGTTGTCCTTTGCTACTCGCGTTACGCGTCGGTTGACGAGCTTGTCAAAGTGTGATATAACCTTGTGAACATTTTGGCTGTTGTAAGCTGAGGTTGGAGGTCAATTGGTGTATTAGTTTAAGGACGCAGAATGGATATTGTGGAAAATCAATTAACTCTCTACTGGTGATGGTCATCTTTAATTTAGTGGAATTAAAAAAAAATCAACATGCTTGTTTACATATTATCATACGTCGCTTTTTACTGTACATAATCGCTTTTATTTGATTCTATCACACTCATGCAATGTAAATTCTCGCGTGATGATCTACGATGTTGAATGCAGGTATATTTCTCAGTCATTGTTTGATGTATGTAAATTGAAAATATTTTTATATATTGGGTAATTATTACTTTTGTTCTCGTCCACACTGCTAGTTACGTTCTCTGACAATCAATTAGCAGCCGTCTCACGCGGTACATGTCGTAGTGTAGTGGAAGGGGTGAATTAAACAGTTATGCATTGCGAAGTCGTTACGCGGATTGCACCCGAGCGATCAGCGGCTCATCAAAATGGCGATATGTACTGTTTAATGAGCCGTTTCCTGGGTCGAGTCGTTCATCGTGATCGGCTCTCTCTCGGATTTACCTCACAAGTCCGAGGTTCTTCTGAGCGAGCGCAAGCAGCCTCTTTGTGCATGCCACACCGCCATTTTCTTCTCCCCCCCTCCTCCTCACATTCCCTCCCTGTACCCCCGCTTCTTCTGAGGCCGCGCCTCCTCTAAAGCCTCCCTCTCTCCACAAACCCTTCCCACCTCAACCCCTTCTGATCTCCGCTCCTCTTCCCCCCGTCTTGACTAGCAAACCGCCTTATTGCCCCCGTGACACTATCCAGAGTTGCCGCCTGGATGGTGCGGTGCTTGCGGAAAGGTGTGCGTATGGGCGTGTGTTTTCAGGCTATGGGGGATGGGGTGAGGGGGGAGGGGGCAGCCTGCTTTGCTTTTGCGGGATTGTGTACGGGATCGTAATGGGCTGGGCCAAGATCGGATCCTTGTGGTACCCCTTCGCGATGAGATTCTTCCTCGAATCCATCCCTCAGCCAACCCCGCTCCTTCCTTCCCTCAACATACTCCGAGCGAGTGGAAAAGAAGTTTCGAAATTCAAGCGTCCAAAACTATTTTATTTCGACATAATAAAATTTCCTAAGATTAAGTTATTAACTGTTAATAATAAGTTAAAATAGTTCATAAAGTAGAGCAGGTGGAATAGCTTACCAAAATCGGGAAATTTTATGAACCAAAATGATCTAAGTGGTAGGGACAAAATGAGAACGATTGTGTTAGGTAAAGAAACTTCACAATTTTGTACGGCGCGGAAACATGGTCATTCTTGCAACCTTGGAAATGTTGGTGTGGATGAGGATGGTGAAGGTTAAGTGGACAAAAAGGAAAACAAACAAGGAAGTGCTGGAAATGGTGAGGAAAATAGAGAAATGTTTACAAAGATACAAAGGCGGCAGGAAAGATGGATGCCTTGCATTTTAATTGGCGATGGTATGTTGAAGACTTTGATATAGGGGAGATCCTTAGACAAGCGAGGAAGGGGAAGGAATAGGATTGGGATGCTGGAATGAATGAATGAAAGGAAGGAGGAAATAGATGAAGATGAAGAGGGGTATGATGTAGAGTAGATGTTGGGTTGTGTTTTCTGGGCGAGGCAAGGAAAGTATCATTGCGTTTGTAGTATATGCCCATCCATAACCTCTTAATTTTAAGAGATAAATTATCAATATTAATAGTAAAAAGATATCTGCAGCATTAGCATTAAAATTATGAATTCGATCGAAGGATAAGGGGTGTGTACGTTTTTTTAATGAATTTTTGGAAAAGAGAAATTAAATCGAGGAAGGAAAAGATTTTTCGTTCATAGAATTAACAAAGACAGGGTAACTTGCTGCGTCGGGATTTCTAGTAGAGAAAAAATTGAGTAGCTTCAGGCGTGATCTGGTGGAAGTCGAACGTAATGAATAATAGATGGTAGCACTTTTCCACTTGATAGAATTTATTTTGCGACCGGGTTTCGATGTATTAGATCATCATCAGGACCTGATGATCCTAGCTGAAGTGCTGCCATCTATTATTCATTCTAGCAGAGAGATATCTGGTTTCAAATCCTGGTCTACGCATTTGGACAACCCCACCTGAAGTCCATGGGCTGCGATTTTATGTTTTGTGTGACTTCAAAAGGGTTTAGGGAAAGGAACGATGGCCATATGTGTACGTGTGTGAATTCAACTCGCGTTGACGTGTACCCAGAGTTTTCATAGCCAAACTTCTGGTTCACTACCTGATGATGATGAGGATACTGCAAAAAAATAAGGTGTTGATAGCGTCGTCCACATGATCGAAGGAAAGATAATGTTAGAATTTTTTAAGATGCATATTTAATTTTTTCTTTTAGTCATATCAGTAGTTTTGTTCATAATTGACAACTCGTAAACACACGGAAGGAGAAGCCGTGAGTAGAGGAATACCGCATAACAATCTTAATGACAATTGGTTCTTAGTCTTAGCCGTTTAGTCTGTAATATCGGAGGGATTAAGTTTCTAATAGATACCATAGTTTACCTATTTCTTTTCATTAGGATGAGAAATGAGACAAAAATTTCTGATTTCATCCAAAGGTTTTGTCGCGTAGGCACTGCGTGACGGTTTAGATGTCATATTTTATGACAATTCTTTCTTGGGAAAATCTTCGCGTAGTTTTCAAGATTTAAACCAGCCAGCGTCAAACTCCCTTACATTTTTGTTAACAGTTATTCTTCAAACGTTTGCACCAGTTCCTTTCGGATGACACTTCAGTGACAGCGCCGGGCTTTATTTTCATTTTGCCCCGTGCGTTCGTTCACAAGACTTTCTAACTGGAAGACGAGAAATCCCCGATATCTCCATGCCCTAGTCCGCGAGAGATATTCTGGTTCTTTCAGAGCGCTTGTTTTTGACGGTGGACGGGCATGGAGGGAGGGAAGGGGTGTCGTAATCCCATTTGGTGCAGTTGGAGGCCTACCTCGGCTAGGCAGTTGCTTCATCCTTGTTCTTTTTCAATTCGTCCGCCGCTTATCCCCCTTTTCCCTTCCATACTCCTCTCTAGTCTCATTCCACCTAGCCTCCTCCTATTGGCCTATCCCTCAGCAAGAGCGGCTCTCTCAACCGCAGGCCCGCCCGAAAATATTGTCTCCGCCCTCTCTGGCCTCGGTTTACGAGGGGGAGGGAGTGCGTGATGGGAGTTCGGTCTCCGTGGTTTCCCCACACGGCCGAAGCCTTGGTGCCCTCCCGAATATATCCGTCGTCGTCGACGGGCGGCAATGCTTTTGAGTCCCCGTAAGACGTCGCCGTCTCCTCCTTCCCAACCATAAGAGTGACATGGTTTCCTTAAGAGCCATCCGCGGTATGGGAGCTGTTACGTTTTTATTTCGAGGATGCAAACGGTGGGGTCCGCTTCGGTGTTCTTTTAGTCCTCAATCGGGAGACAATGACCATTGGATGGGCGTGTTCTTGCTCTATTTTTTTGCGTTCCTTCGTCGTAGTTTTTCTTTCTTTAATGGATCCGCACACCCAAAGGAAATGCAGTTGTTTGCTATAGACTGTCACTAAAATGTGCCACAAGTCTTTTAGTGAGTTGAAGTGTAAAATTTTCCTTTCCTTATACGGTTTCCTTGCGAAGGTTTTGATGTGACTTTCGCGGAAGGGAATGGCGTGGAATGTATTCAGGGGACGTGATTTCTCAGTGATCATCGATTCGTTTATTTAAAATTGCGGCATGTCGCTGGTATAAATTTGTTGGACAATTTGTAACCATTTGTCGCAATTGCGAACACAAACGGTGAAGAATCGAAGTGGGAATATTTTCATATTCCGTTTTTGTGGATTGTCTTAGAAAGATGTGATTTATGTTCCTGAATTTATTTAGTTCGTATGAAGAGCTTCATTTCTCGACTGCCTACGGATGCACTCATATGCGGAAGGTCACTTGTGAGCCTTTTGGCGAAGCTACGATTGATTCTGGTCACGCGCACCTCTATTGGAAATTCCATAGCGTTTCGAGTGCATCAGAGGTGAGGTGTAAGGTGTCTCATTCCTGATTGATCGAGAAGACCGAGGAAAGAAAATATATTTATAAGCATCCCGTTGGGTGTCACCTCATTTCATCATACTGAAGACAAGAAGACCGCTGGGTCGTTTAACTATTTTTTCAAGGCATACATTTTTACGAGCCCATTCATTTCGATCCATTTGGCTTTTGCAACGCAAACTTGCTGGGCTACTCTGCTGCGGTTGGACGAGGGTTCCGAAGGACACTGAAGATGATAAGCATTTGATATGTAGGGTCGAACAAGTGATCTTTTTCGAAATTTCGTCGATGAATGAGAATAAAGTGATGTGCGTGATGTAAATGTAAAGTGATGGTAGTGATGACCTCACTGCGTGGTTTTCCATGGCTCAAGTATATTGTTGTCGCAGTAACATGTCGAATTAAGTGTTACTTTTGGTCGGAAGCTGATTTCTTTAATGTGCTAACTTAATATGTACGTACTAAAGTATATGCATGTAATATTCTGGAGTTTTTTTCGATCTTACGATTTCCTATGCCTGTGCGTGAAAATAAATTTTGCTCTTGGGATCTTGTGGTGTACAACCACCGTTACCGATGCCTTTATGGCACAGTTGAAGGCAATGAAGTTACTTCTCTGGAAATTTAGTATCCTAGTTTATGTGGGCTATGATCGGAGTGCGGGTCAGAAATGTGGAAAGCAAATATTATAGCGTGTGTGGATCGCTAATATCGTTGATGAGGATGAAGAATACTTGCTGGAAATTTGAAAGCGAGCTGTTTCTTCGCCAAACTTGATGGTATTGTTTGTCGATTTTGCGTGCTGACCTCGGTCGGTCGACAAGGAAATTTTTCCTCGAAGCGAAAAGGGACGATGTTATTCTCATTCGCAAGTTTCCTAAGTCTCCCTCTCTCTCTTTTTCTCCTCCTCCCTCCCTCCACCCAACTCTCCCCCGCCGCTGGGCCATTATCATATCTCGGAACAAACCTCGCGAGAAGACGAGCAGGTGTTCGTCCCTTCCCGGCAGGAGAGGTCGCTTGAGTGCTACTGCGTGTTATAATCGTCGATTTCTTCTCTCCCTTGTGTTGTCCTTCTTGGCATTAGTACCCTTTTACCTGAAGTCTCCCCGCGAGAAACGGATATCGAAACGTTGAAGACGCCACGGCCCTCCGAATGTGGGTGCAGGGTTTATTTCCAGCGCGGAAATCCCGTGCGAATCTTTTTTTTCCCCCCAGCGATTTTTATAGTTCGCACGCATGCGTACCCATGTTCATATTTTTTTTACTGTGGACTGGAATCCATTTAACAGTATATTTACAGCGCGAGAAATAACAACGTCATATCGCGTGAGACAAATTCATCTTTGAAAACTGGTCCTCACCACTGGTTTTTTCGTAGTATTGGCTTCCCACTCAGTCCGTACGCTATCCGTCAGCATCTTCACATAAATCATCTTATGTCTCCTCGCCGACTTAATACATTCTTTGTTGCAAGTATTTCATCCGGGGACTTATCCTGTAGCTCTTTCCATTCTCTTTAATCGCTGTGACTGCCTCTCCATTCAGCAATCGTGTCTCGAAATGTTTACCATAAGGCAATCTCTTATTTTGCAGAGTTTTCCTTCCCTCCTCTGCCACCACCTTAAAACCTATTAATGGATTATACTCGTATGCAAACAGGGAATGCCAAGGCATTTGTATTATACGTTATATATAGACGGGGAATATCCAATTGAAATGCTCGTAATGTTCGCGCGTATTTAAAGTAATGCTATAAGCAATTACTGTCGCGTGGTTAGAGATGGTTTAATCTGACACTATTTAAGATGAGTTATATACATTGTGATTGGTGAAATGTAAGTGCCTAGAATAAATCTCCGCATTAATTAAAATATTAATAAGCTAGCATTAGAAACAAGTCTTGAGCATGTAATTAAAATCAGTTGTACTTACATTCTATCGTTCAAAAGACGCTCTTCTGTTCTCTATAGTAACTTTCAATGATCTTGATGGTTGTCCATAATTACATTCTTATGGTACCTATGCCTACGATGAGTTTCTTTCATTTGTGGAAGAAGCCGTTGATGTCCCTGGAGCTGCAATAATACTTATTTCTTCGGGGAGGCCTTCGGGGTTGGGGGCAGAATGAAATAGCCGAGCGTGTCTGTTCAAACATTGCGCAAAGATTCATTATAAATGTTTCCACGATGAGTAAAGCGTTGAATAGCCTGTGCTGGGAAATTCAAAGAGCAAGCTCGGGATTCCGGGAAATCGATGAAGATTAATAAAATGCACAGTTAACTTGGTATTATGCTTTCCGGTATTGTCAAGCGTAATGAAAGTAATCGGATCACATCAGTTGGTACGAGTGAATGTCAAGTGCAGTGATTCTGGGATATCGCCTACGTTCCTCAAGGGCACTGTCTCAAAAACAGTACAGTACTAGTGTGAATGGGAGACACTCTCTTATCATCATGAACTAGAAGCCCAGTAAATTGCCCAGCAGATAACCCATTAGTCATACATTTCCCTTTCCATTGCTTTGAAATTCGACTGGAAATGTTCGACGTCAATCGTGTCTTCAATGGCGATTGAATTGGTTTAAAGCAAATGAATTAATTCGGTTATGGTGGTAATACGTGCATTTTCAAATCCGACGACCAAACAAACTATATTCTACAGAAATGGTTCTAACCTATTTCATATAATTTTGCTATTATAGCGAATTTACTTGTATTTGGTGAGTAATTTCTTAATACTTCATTAAATATATCTTACATATACATTCATGTATTCATGTCATATATATATATATATATATATATATATATATATATATATATATATATATATGAATATTCACACGCCGTCGGGCTTGGTACATGGGTGAGCTCTACCATCACCTACTAAACCGACCTTCGGGTTGATTACTGTGTTTATGGTTTACATATATATATATATATGTGTGTGTGCGTGAAAATAATATATATATATATATATATATATATATATCTAAGTCTATTTAATATTCTAAGTGTATTTATACAGAATGTTGGTACTTGTATTTGTGTGTGCATAATACTATATTATTCTTTTTCTTTTTGATGTTTTCTTTTGGCTATTACCAGGTTGGCCATTGCCTGGCTTTCTACTAATTATTGGTTGGCTTAACGGTACCTTACCAACTGGCTGATTACCGAATTTCATTGTAATTAGTAAATAATTATTTGCTAAAGATGAATAATAAGCTATGCTCAATAGTCTAATTATATAGACAGAATACATAGTTAAAGGCTAAAGTAGAGTCTATAATATAAACCTAGTTTATTAATAATGTTTAAAAATAAAGTTGTACTCCCTTTTTGTGAAAACGGACGGCTTTCGATAAAATTGAAAGACTCTTATTTTAAGCGTCTTTCAATTTTATTCAACATTCTCGTCTTACCAATTGTTCTTTTCCAGTTCAAATTGAATGAAGTAGAAAGAGCGCAAGGTTAAATGCGGTTAGTCGAAATTATTGACAATGCTCATTATTTCGACGTTTTCTCTCCTGTTTTGCACCCACCATATCCTTGGGGATCTATCGAGTTAATCCATAAGGAGAACCTCAAGGCATTCATATCATTCAAAGAGTTTGGTCTTTCTTGATTCTCATGTAACAGTTAATTGCCTTGTTACGGTGTATGCCGCGGTGGGAGACTTCTCAGAATCTTAAAAGAGAAATTTGATTTCTTCAAATGTACTTGTTATTGCCTTTTATGCGCAGAACATATCCGCTAATTGGATTCTTTTCAGTGACAGTTTGACCAAAGTTCTAGCTTTTTCAGAAATCTTTACAGTTTCTTTTAAAATGTCCAATTAACGAGTGAAGACTGAGGGATGCGAAAACATTCTCTCGAGGGGCCATCCTAACATCAACTACCGACTTTACTCGCATCCGGTTGAGCTGCTTTATGTTATCTCCAAACTTAAATTTGTTTTTTTTTGTCCGAAATTGAAATAAAATTTTTCACGTTGACCTGGTTGATATTTTTGGAGAACGAACGGGAACATATTTCTGGGACGATTACGACGTGGATTACTCCCGGTGCTATTAATTTTTGTTCGATCGACTTCATTGATCTCTATGGCTCCCTATCCACGTCAATAAAGAAATGATTAAACGAATTTTTAAAGCTGCGATGGAAAATCTCCAGAGAAGTACGTAATTTTGACGAGGTGGTCGAATACTAAAAGCATAGGTATATTGTGAGGAAATTGAAATCAAATTAGGCCGTGGGGGAAGACCAAAACTCCACGAAACCACTTAAAGGTTTAGGAATATGTTGGAGGTAAGGTTTTTTTAATTCGTAGCATCGAAGAGGGAGGAATTTGACCGGAAGATTTCGTCAGATCATTGTTAGTTCCAACCTCAAAAAAAGGGAAAGGTAGCAATATGTGAAGACTAAAGAACAATAAGTTTGATTTCGCACGAAGCTAAATTAGGACCATCGATAAGAGAATGGTGAGGAAGGAAAGTGATTGCTTCGGAGATGATCGGTTTGAGTTTAGAAAGGGGAGAGGCACTCGTGATGCCATTGTAATATTGAGGTCACTAAAGAAGGTGGTCGCGTTACATTAAATTATCTTTTGTCTTTTTTTTTATTTGCCATGCTTGTACGCCCCAGCAGTTTAAATATCTCTTTGCGACTTTTCCACTGATTAATCTGTACACGATATTGATACTAAAAATCATGTACACAAGTATAATTTTTGTCGGTGATTTTCGCCTTTTCTGTTCTCAAAATCAAGTTTCCCACGATCACGGTCCACCAAGTGAAATAAAAAGAGATGGCTCATCCCTTTGTCCTCGTCGATTCATTTTATCTCCGCGAAGTCCTTTAATTTATATTGTGCGAGGGAATGAAATCGCCCGCCGTCACTCTTGCCTTCCTCCACTCCACCTCCAACGGGAGCTTGGGGAGGGGGGATTGAATCTTCGAGAACGAAATCCAAACGTATTCAATCCTTCTCGTCTTCATTGTGGATTAACGAGGCCCTTTTCCGTCGTCCATAACTCTCCTCCCCCCTTCTCTCTCTCCCACAAATCCAACCGTTCTCCCACAAACAAACCTTTTGATGTGAATCTTTTATTCCGTCTTCGACTTATACCCCTCCTCCACCACCCCGCCCGCCCCCCTTAGCCAACCCCGGGGAGAGGGAGAGAGCGGCTCCCGGGTCGTATTATTCTTCCCATAATCCTTTCCTCCTTTGTAGTGAGATGCCTCGGGTGGAGGAACAGCGTCGCCGCCTTCTGGAGATGCTTATGAATCTCCCCGCCGCGAGAATTTATTTTATTCCTCTTCTCCATCCCTGTCAGTCCCGGAGACTCTTCTCTCGACCTGTTCCCCATCTCTACCTCCCCTCCCACCCGCATTCTTTTCTTTTCCGAGAAGGCAAAGAGGGGAATGCTCGATCTTCAATTTTTTCCTCCCCCTCCATCCACGGAGAGAGATGTCCTTTTTGAAGTACCCACACCCCCGCGGACTACAAGGGATTTTAATTGGAGCGATATACTTTTATGCCCAGCGCCCGAAAACCGTCCCCCCGCCGCGCCGTAGCAGTCCTCTTCCGCGTGGCCGGGGCGAAGGGAGGATTTTCGCGGCGTCTTGGGGTGGTTGGATATGGGGAAGGGAATAAAATGACGGATGAAAAGACACGATCCCGCTTCCCAGAAGATCCCCGAAGGTAAAAATTAATTGACAAGGCGCACGCGAGCGAAAAGGATGGGAGATTTGAAAAACGGGAATGGAATGAATTGAAGGAGCTTGCCTCTCTTCAAATGGCAGTCGTTTTTATGCCTTGTGATAATTTTTAGTAACGATCGTAATACTTTTCATTCGTTGCTCTTCTGAATGCCTAATTAGCGTGTATTTTGATCCGAAATGCGGATGCGCCAAAATTCATAAAATAAGCAATTTGCCGTATTCCCGAAGATGTTGACCCTTTTGAACTGGTCTTGTGGTTATTATCATCATTTATCATTTGTATCTACCATATTATTAAATTTTCCGAGTCACACGTTCTCCAATGAAATACGATAGCAGTATAAATGTCTATGGATGTTTGGCGATTAATTGAAGTGTAGTTGATATTTATAAAATGTTTTTAACGTTATGTATTTCGATTTGTATAAAATAGTACATATTTTGCTTAATTGTCGCGTGTTGCAGTTATGTAATTCCAAAGAAAAGTAACTCGCCCAGAACGATCATAAAACAAAAACCACGCGTTTTGAAGCACATAGATTTATTTTTGGGTATGTCTACCGATACATACATACACACAAACGCACACCCATACGAATATATATATATATATATATATGTATGTATGTATATATATATATATATATATATATATTCACTCACTAATAGATATAAACACAGTAATAATAGAATACACAGTAATCACCCCTCGAAGGTCAGTTTGATAGATGATGGTAGAGTTCCTTCAACACCGAGACCGACGATATGTTAAATTCAATCTACACGATTTCCCAAGAAGATCAGCTACCCGAAAAATCACATAGCTGGCGTGAAGCTGAGGGCATCAAGAGGTGTGCTTGAAAATTGAACCCTGGTCCTCCGGTCAGTAGTCCAACGCCGTACCACTGGACTGCCACGTCCAATATGTGAAATGGACCGAAAGGAGAACAAATGAGGAAGTACTAGAAATGGTGGGGGAGGAGAGGGGTTTGTTGAGAGAGATCCTATGGAGGCAGGAAAAATGGATGAAAGGCGTATTGAGCGGTAGTGGAATGTTGAAGAGGGTAATGGAGGGGAGAATGTTGGGCAAGCGAGGTAAGGGTAGGAACAGGATAGGGATGTTGGACGGGATGAAGGGAGGAAAGAAGTACACCGAGATGAAGAGGGACCTGATATAGATTAGTTTGCTAGGTGGGGAGTCACAAAATGTTTATTTGATAGTTGTGCCCATCCAAAAACCTACCTTAACCGGTAGATTACCTAGTAATAATATACACACACACACACTTGCATTCATACGTACATTGATACACCTACCCGCGCAAAGGAAAGTATAAATATTACTGGATTCCACCCCTCCGCTCGTTCACTTTTGGTATTTTCTGTGTTCGTTTTTCAAGTGTTCCCTCCACTTCTCCGGTTCACCCGTATTGTGTGTACGGGGAAATTGCGCTTCCATTGTTTCGTGGGCCCCCGTTCGTGCCCGACCGCAATTACCACGAATCCATCACGAACCGAGTTGCCGCCTGTCTACATTTTTTATTTCCTCCGATATTAAGGTTGCCAGTAGTTTTTGCGCGGAATTCTCATTTTTGCTGCTGCCGTGATGATTTATCTCGCATTTTGTGACAACCATGTTTTAAAAAAGAGATTGAAAATTAATCAATGGAAGATTCTTAAAAGAATATTCCTTTGTCTCGTGTAATAGATTCTTTACAAGGTGCAGTCCTCGTCGGGAGCTTGTTTTTTTCAATTCTCTGCATTGTATTCCGAGTCTGTGCTCGTTTCTTCAAAGGATAGCAGCTGCCGCTCCAACATCATTGGTTTTGCCATCGTCGACGACGAGGGAAAGAGGATGTCGTCATTAGATTAAATTCTGAGGATCGAAAACAGAACGCCAACATTGTTTCCCAATACGGGAATAAATCCTTATACATCCCCTTTGTCGCATCCCTCTCAGGATTCTCCTGTCACTCGATCCCTTGTAATTCCTAATCTGTATTGCTTCCTATATTTCCTTCCGTTGTGCTTCTCGCGAATTTATGGCCTGTGTTGCTATTACATCTTGTTCATACCGTGTTCATTAATCGTTCATCACAGCGTTGTGATTTTTATTTTATCTCACCGCTTTCCCACCTTTTTCTTCCTGTTATTTTCTTCAGAATTTTCCTCTCAAAATTTCTTTATAAATGTGCAGTTTTGGATTAATAATTCGCGATAGATAAAAAGAAAGAAGATGGGTTACTTACCTCGGCTTACAAACCGCTCATCGCACGAACTATTTCACATGCCATTTTGGCCTCTTATTATTGAAGTTATTTTCGAGATACGAACTCGGACGATTTTATGTTAACGTTCTCCGAGTCTTCAGGTTGCTCAGCCGGATGCCACGGATTAATTAATCTTGTTTTTTCGGTGAAGTCATTGCATACAACCTTGAGTATTACCAGATATCGATGGTTCGTATCTAGTTTTTTTTCCCTTACGTAACGGGTAATAAGATTTCAAGGTGTGGCTCCTGATTTATCACTCCAGGAGATTTGATTCAAGCACCAACGTTGAAAAAAGGTATTTGTTCGCAAAATTCATCGCATACCCTGGTATCTGTTGCATTTGCCAACGTTTGACGTTTGATTTTGATTGGATCCTTCCGCGCGGTCTTTTATTTTTCCGGGGAGTTCGCTTGCCAGTTCCAGTTTGAGAGACTTGGACTTAGGAGACATCTCAGTTTCGTCGATTGAATCGACGTCGCCTTGGGGCATGACGGCCGGCTGCAGTTGCATCCCCGCCGCGTTGATTCTGAGGTGAACTGGGCCGTGAAGAGAGTTTCGAAACGCAAGTCCGCGCGGCGCGATGAATGGGAGACATTCATTGAGGCTGGTGGGTCTTGCGCCAACTCTCGGGAACAGTGGGCTCTTCACGCTTCAAGTCCACTAGCGGAGCGATTCGGTTTTTGTATTTCAACCCCTTGCCGAGGCGAATGAAAAGATTCGGATCTCGGTCGCACTTTGTGTTATCCGGGAATAATAGTTGACTGACCCAGTAACCGTCCGATTCTCTGCTGTTTTATTCATTGCGTTGAGAGATCGTAGCCAACATTAATAATAATAAAGAAGATTAATTTTTTTGGGACGATATGGTCCCCTTAGAACAAGTTCACTCATAGTAATTTATTTTCTTCTATTACTTCTTGTATTGACACTGCCCATCCACTGTTTCTCGTAGTTCGTCCTCTGTTTTCCTAATTCTTTCCATCTGTTTCTTTCCGTTCCTAAGTTAGCTCTAAGAATGTATCCAGTGAATTTCTTTTGTCTGTGGATCCTCCTTTATCTTCTCCCTTTACTCACTCTTCGAAGTATTTCTCATTTGCTAGTCTTTATTTATTTTATGCTCATCATTCTTATGTAGCACCACATATTCATCCATACCTCCAATCACTATTGATTTGTTTGTGGATTGTGCTTTTTTATTCCTGTAAAGAAATCTTTCTTCTCTGCATGAACGAACCATGCCGAGCGCAAATCGCGGCATACTTATTCTCTTTGAGTTCGTTCAATGCCTCCCGTATTTGCCTCGTCCTCGTTCTAATTTCCTATTCGGTTTACACATTAAACATCGCATTTTCATCTCTTCAGAATAAGTGTCACTATCGCCGGTTCTAGTGTGGTTGTTATCAACTCCCCGTTCATTTAAATGTTGGGTCATGGTCCTGCTAGCTGATTCATCCTTTCTCAGGTGTAGATTGTGCCGTGCGTAATCGTGCTAAGTTTCCACCCATACTTCTTCGGGCCATCTCTCGTAAGATCTTACTTTATTAAGAGATACAATTAAGACAGTTCACCTCAAAATATTCTCACCCATTGACTACCATGAGTTTGGTAAAGCGAAATGAAATTTTGGCCCCTCCGAATAGGGTCCTAAACGCCGTCAATTTGTGGCTGTAATGGTTTTTTTCGAGTGCTCTTTTTGTGTCTGAAGTTTTGACCTACGCTAGCTGCTTGAGGCAGAATTTTCTTTTTCATGTTTTGCATATTTCGTTATCTACCAATATATGAAATCATTCCGTGAAAACTGCGGACGGAAGGAAATGCGCGGACTTTATGCGTTTGTTTAATTTGACTCCGACGTGGCTGCATTGTAGACAGTGCCATCCAGATTCGCGTGCACACCTCACGACGTTTCGACACATCGGCGTAACTGACACCTGCGCCTTTATTTTTTTCTTTTACTCAGCTCGCATTTCTTGCTACTATTTTTGAAATGCAAGGCTGTTGAGAAGAAATATTCGATCAGTTGTCACGTAAGTATGTAGCGGACCACTTCATATTTTCAGAGTAGCACGTATCATAGTAACCACGTAAGGTCGTTTCTGTGTTTTGTCTCTTCATTTTTTTATTGTTTTCGGGAGTTATTAACTGCCGGAATTCTCACATATCTTGTCGTATCATAGTTCCAGTGCCTTTCCAAATCTTTTCCTGTCGTTTTACCTGGAAATCGGAGGGATTTCACAATCGTATTTTTCTGATACCCACTTGATTGTAAAAAAAAGCCTTTAACCGTGCCATTATTAATGGCATAACCCTCGGTAACATGCCCTTTGATTTTTCTATCTCAGTATTTAAATCAAAACGTCATCTCCGACGGATCCTGAAACCCCTGCGGAGTACAATTAAATGTCCCCGTAGCACTTATGCCAAGTTTGAAACAAAATTTCACGCACACACGGTGTTCCTCTAGGTCCTTCATTGCTGCTGCTGCGTAACGACTCGACGTTAAAAAACGCAACACCTCTCGTTTTAGTCATCAGATGTGTCGCTAGATGGCGCACTGTGTCTAGTTTCGATCCGTTGAGCGGTTTGAGCAGAATAAAATCAGTTCGGTCTCTTTTTTTTTATCACACCTTGTATTCTTTCGAGAGTGACGCATTGGTTGCGATTTGACTCCGTCCAGAATTCTTTCCCGGGGAGTGTCGTGAAAAGAAATCATCTCGCTGATCTTTGTCCCGTCTTTTGCTCAAAATTTGTTAAATTGGTAACACTCGACGACCCTACCTTGCCCTCACAACCTCCCCTTCCGTGTCCCTAAATCTCACTCCGCCCCTCCCCGTCTTCCTCTTCCGAACCCTTCCCTTAAGCCCGTGTCTTCTCTGCAAGGGGAGGGGGAGTAGGCGTAACGGAAAGGTCTTCCTCTCTTCGCCCTCGCTCGCCCATGTTTGCCCCCTTTTGTCGCCCCGCCGACAGATAACGCACAAAGCAATCGGAGTTCGCGCCTGCACCCCACCCATCTCTCCTCTCCTCCTCCCCACGCTCTCCCACATTCTCCTCCACCCACCCAACCTTCACTTCTCCTTTCCCACTCCTCTCGCATTCTTCCCTCTGCGTCTCGTCCCTAACCGCGTCTTCTCCGTCCTAGACAAACTATCCATATCATCTCCATGGGTGTAGTGTAGCCCTATAGGGGGAGGTTCTGGCCGGTGCCTACCTGAATACCAACCCGAAATTGGTCATTCTCGAATGGGCTGTAAGAAAATTTTCCAGCTTTTCCAACGTGGAGGTACTTTTCTAAGAATTGTTATTTTATTGTACTTGGTAATATACTGGTTAAGGTAGGTTTTGAATGGACCCAGGCTGAACATAAGTACATCAATACATCAACTTGCCTCTCATAACGAACAGTCACAACCTGACATTAAACACTAGAGTAAGTTCCTCTTCAATTTCGTAAATTTTCTCCCTCCCTTCATGAAATGGTCTGGAAGCATGGAATACAATCAGTATTAGTATTATTAATATTGATAACTTACCGGTTAACTTAGGTTTTGGATGGATATAAGCTACCAAACGGTAAAATGACGATACCTTGTCTCTCGTTAAAAAAAATAAAACCCAAAGTCCTATTCTACAATAAGCCCCCCTTCAATTCCCTAAACCTGCTCCCTCTTTGTCCGTCTAAACATCCCTATCCTATTCCAACCCCTTCTTCGTTTCCTAACTCTATCATATTCTCCTCTCTATCACAAACTTCCACATCCCATCGCCAATCAGAATGTTATGGGTCCATATTTCCTGCTCCCTTTGGATTTCTCCCAACAATCCGCTCTCCTCCCCCACCATACCCAACACTTCCTCGTTTGTTTTCACTTTCGTCCCCTTCAGCCTTTACATCCTTTTCCACACGCACACAATGTCAAAAGCCTCCAATTTACGCCGAAGGATAAGAATATATTTTTAAGAATATGCGCTTAAAAAAGAAAGGCATTAGCTTAATCGATCGAGTGGCGTTCGTATTGCTGAAAGAGTCTGCGGCGGTATTTTCGGGTATACTGAACGGTACGCTAAAGGTAAGAATATGTCTTTTCGGTTTATCGTATGTTTTAATACGTG
Organism: Hetaerina titia; assembly: GCA_037158775.1. Lineage (NCBI taxonomy): Eukaryota > Metazoa > Arthropoda > Insecta > Odonata > Calopterygidae > Hetaerina > Hetaerina titia. Next base: position 70,013,077 of record CM073778.1, on the reverse strand, counting down.
GGTGGTCTGAAAAGTTTCCGAATCAGAAAATTTCAGAAAAAATGGCTTGTACCTTTGGTAGGTCGGAAACCTTTCAGACCACCCTTGTATTATTTATCGGTTTTAATCAAGCTCATTTTTTTATTATTTACGCTGCAAATTTATTTCTGTAGATTAAGAACTGTGATGTACTTGGGAAATATTTATGAAAATACGCTGGTGCGCCCCGCAAACGTTTTCTTGTTTTTTTCTTCCAAGAGTTAAAAATGTTTCTTAGAGAAAAGTACGGCAAGTATCGAGTCGAAATCTTTGCGAGAATTATGAAAATGTGAGACCAGGATTTTTTTCATGTAACTCTTGGAGTTTGTGATATCATTTGAAAATGTTTTTCGTGTTGAAGAGAATATTGAATTTGGGTTTTTTTTAAATTGGGTATTTTGTTTCAATTACGCGGCAGGATATGAAAAATCTTAATCACGAAATACTTAACTGCGAAACCATTGACATCGCTCGTAGCTTCGTCGCTGATTGTACAAATAGTTTTGAGACCTTCACAGAATATTATTTCTGCCATGCTTTTAAAACGGGCAATTATGCCTTAACTTGTTGGTATGAGTCAATTAATATTTACTCGTTATCTCTCGTGCAAAATACAGTCGAATGGCGAAATTTTGCCAACTGCACGTATGCATTTGTTTTGATTCTTTTATTCAAGAGTAAGCGAATGATGTGGTGAAGTAGTATGAGGTGTTAACTCGTTAATGGTATTAACTCAGTGCGTGAATTACGTATTTGTATATCACTTTGCAGGTTTCACTTATAATTTGTGGCAAAATATTGGCAGAATACAGGCAAAGCTTTTTTCCCCCCATCTTTCCTTTCTCGGTGCGGTTATCATATCGCGTTTTGTCGACAGTTTGTCGTTTTCTTTATTTTTCCTCACCTTTCATGTTCACGAGGTCTCTGGTGTCTCTGACCCTCGTCATTGTCTGAGGTGGAAGGTCTTTTCCCTTCCGTCGTTCCTCTTCCTACCTCTCTCTTGCTTTGCCCAGGAAACGTGCCTTCCCGTTTGTGCGGGGAAATATTAAGCCTTGGGATGTAAATGCTTACGAGCTCACGTCACTTCATTTCGGAAGAGTTGGGGAGGAGGGGTTAATAAGTTGAATTGTTTTAGTTTCCTAGGAGGTAGAACAGTCTAGTTTGCGTTATTTTATTCATTTCACGGATAGTTTTGACGATATTTTGATGATGTGATCGTGTTCGTTTACTAAACATGTGTTCATCAACTCCAGCTTTTGATAGCCGGAAACTCGATAATCTATTCTTCGCCAATTTTCTACATTTAGGAAAATAACGAATTTTCTTCTCGGTGCACCGGCAAGGGGTTGATCTGACAATGAAGCTTTTGGCTTTAGGTTTCCCTACTTTACACCATATAATATTTCTGAATTTACCTGATACTTCATTAATGTATTTTGTTAATTCAACAAATTTTTGAACGAATCCAGGACAACTCAAATTGGTGTGGATTCTCGAGAAAAGGATTGAGCTGAAAAAGAGAAAGCTTGAGAAAAATATTGAGGTTTTGGTATGAAAAGGTGGCGGAAATATTTATAAATAATGGAGATATATTATGACAGTTTTTATAAACTTATATTTGCATTAGAAAAAGTCTGCATTCAAAGATTTGACATTTGTGTTGGAAAAATGTTTCGCGATATGGTATCACATCAGTGCTTCCATTTTTATGCATTGATTTTAGCCTTTAACATTCTCAGTTTCACAAATCTGTGAATGGTGTAATCTCTGAAATCCTAATGCGTATATTGAAGGTATCCAAATAGTTCCGAGTGGATCCTCTCGGCGCTTATGAAATTGGAAACTCGTCATGAGTTAACGAGGGGACTTTCAGGAGTGATGTGCTGATTTCTGAATGCCCTGTCGTGAATGTAGTAAATAGGCATATTTTCACTACACAAAAGTTCTTCTGCCTTTCCTCTCATCCCCGCGCCGATTTAATAAAAAATTATTTTTTGGGTTAACTACATACGGGTTGTGTTTACGAAAAGCTGCGAGTGTCGCGTGATCTCTTTGCGCTCTCCTTTCCCTCTTCTGTCGCACACCTACAGGTGGTCATGGTTCGTCCCGTGATCTCTCCAAACGCCGCGCCCACCCCAACCCACCATGCCCTCCAATCCCCCCCCCCGTATCTGCGCGGGCCTTTCACACACGCCTTCGCCGACTCTCCTTTTGTCTCCTCCGCGAAAGCAAACAAGTGAAGACGCTCGCTCCATCTCCAAACAGTGCCGACACCCTCTCCCTCCCCCCCATCCCCGACAACCACGCGCACTCATACCCCCTCCCCTGGACTCTCCCTTTCTCTCTCTCTCTCTCTCTCTCTCACCCCACACCCATCTTCCTTTCTCGCCTCTACGTATCTCTCTCACCGAGCGACCCTCTGCTACCTCGCCCCTTTCTCTCCCTCTTTCTCCCCCACTTCCCGACTCTCCTCAGCCGCCCCCATCCAGTAACTGATCCTCTTCCCCACTGCTCCAGTTTAAATCCTCCGCCTTTCGTCACGTGGCCTCCTCGATCCAGCGATTGGTTCCCTTCCGTTTCGTGGAATGACCATGCCGCGGTAAAAATGTTGGTTAAGAGAGAGGACTCATCACTCTTGCTCGACCGGATGTTTTGCGACTTGTTTTTTATCCTTATGATAGCCCATTAAAAACATGGGTATCTTCTTGAAATTTCCTCCATGAGAAGATTTGGTCTCTTTCTACATCTGGGTTTTTCACAAATTTCTTTATTAAATGTCTGTCGAAAATTTGATCATAGGAAAAGCATTATAATGGAATGGTCATTTGTACGAAAACCACCAACGATTTTGAAATAATCATCGGCAAACCGATGTCTTTCATTATTTATTTCAGAAATATGTCAAGTTATGCAACATACGTATGATTGACAGGTGTTCTTTGTGTGCGCTCTGGTACGTAAGTCAAAACAATGAGATTTTCAGTGAGGGAATGTTGGCATGGTGAGACAAGTAGTACAGCCTTTTCTCTCATTTCTTTGGGGGCACTGCTCGGACATGCATCGTGAGGATGTGACAACACTTTGCTTTCTGCTTTAGATAGTAAGCAATGGGAATCAAGCGGACTCGGCGATACCAGATCTGCACGAATTTAATTTTGATATCATATTGATGGGGAAGAAGTATTTCGCTAATGACATACCTGGGATGAGCTGCACACATTTGCGACATCTAGGAGGGCGTTTATAACTAGAAATTAAATGGTATTGAAGGGTCAGTAAAGGCACAGTAATTTTTATGATGATTGTTTGATGTGCAAGAACAGGGCTCTCCTCGTTCTGAGACGGCGTTTGAAATTCAAGCTTTCAGGGTATTTAGAGGGCCAGCTACTTTCCCAATGCCAACTGCGGTTTCTCAGGAAGATGTGGTACCCGAAAAATCACCCAGTTTGATTGAAGTCAGAGGAAAACCAGTAAATAATAGTGGGAAGTGGAATTTATACGTTGACTTGCATGAAGGGATTTCAGATGACCGGGATTCGACCCCAGATTCCTCGATGTCAGGCCGAGTGCTTTAGCCAGTTAAGCTACCGAGGCGTTCTCTTACACACATATTTTGGGTGCTTTGACAAGATGTTATGACGTAATATCGTACATATAATGTCCCAGATATTAACTGTAAGCACTAGGTTGTTTCACCTTTGACAAATTCTTTTAAAGCCCCAAAGGCGAATGATTTTTATGCCTTGAATTTGTTGATTTGCAATGATGATTGATGCATTGATCTGCAATGATGTTTATTTTCGAACGTTATGGCTTTCCGAATAACTAGTTTAGGAGTATGTTAATCCTCGAAAGAGAGATGAAATGTCTTAGAGCAAGAAATGTGACATTCGAATTTAGTGTTATAGAGGGACAATAAAAAAATCGGGCATGTTCGCAGATAACAGCACCCGGATGAAAAGGAGAATAATACAGGATGTATCGTAGATGTAACCACCTTTGATTGGCAACGTCCTTCGGTAGCTCTCCTGGGTTTATCTTTGTGCAACCAAAGCAGTGCGTCAGGCCTCGGTTGACCGTGAATTGTCGTCCGCGTCTTCTAGTCTTTGAGGCTTGATGGTAGGAAATGATTCCCCATTTTTACTTCCCTTCTGCACTTACTGTCTAAGTGCGCTATTCTGTCTAATTGGTACCTCAACTATCACCAAAATTTTGAAAAATACACGCGTCTGTAGTAAGAGCCTTTCTTCGCGCACGTTTCAGAACCTGAATGTCAACGATAAAAGTAGTGCTCTAGTTTGGATAATATAGATCCAATAATTAAATTTATATATGGAGTTGTGTTTCAAAGAACCTAAGGCTGGAAACAAGGAAACAATTCGTCAATACTTGTGTGTGGAGCATGGCGATCTCTGGTTAAAAGACTTGGAGCATTGGAAAAGTGGACCAGCGGAGAATTTTGAAAGAGAAAGAGCCTTTGAAACATGGTGCTGGATATTAAATGGACAGCCAAAGTAAGGAACGAGGAAGTTTATAGAAGAGCAGAAGAGGATAGAACCATATGGAGAACTCTAGGGCAAAGAAGAAATAGATGGGTTGGACACACATTGAGGCGCAGTGGACTGATTAGGAATATAATAGAAGGAAAGATCACACGAGGAAGACCAAGAGACATGTACGTAGGAAAAATTAAGAAAGATCTAAAACAGAAAAGGTATCAAGGATTGAGGGAATTGACATTAAATAGAGGTGAATGGAGGGCTCCAATAAACCAATCCTAGGATTGAAATACTGATGATGATGAAGTTGTATTTTTAAAATTTCAGTGTGTCGGGTACCTCACTGTTTAATTCGTCCGTCGCGGTAATGTTACGCTAGATTAATAAAAATGAGGCGTGGTATAACTATTTTCATCGAGTTTAAAATTGAAGATCCATTCGTCGCGTCGTTAACTAGGATTAATGCCGTTCCTTAGGTGCTAATGTATCCACGCAGAAAACTCATCAGTGTTGCGAAGGAAAAGCGCCAAACCAGCCTCCGAATCGACTACACGATTGCGTCTATTCGCTGAGAGAAAACGCGGCATCCATCTTGCCGGGATTTTTTTTCACGCACAATTTTTTGTGCAACATTGAAAACAAGGTAGACGTCCATAGTGATATACGATCGTATGCCTGTGGCATGTGTTATTTTAGCGAACTCTGATCAGTCGATCAATCGAAACCATATCGTGAATTTGGTCAATCGTTTCGGAGGAAGTCACTTCCACTGGACGTCCCGGGCAATGCTCTCATCATTTGTGGATATTCGGCCTAGTTTACACCCAGTTACTCAATTATAAACATTCGCGAAAACGGGAGCAGATGTGCCATGAACATTATCCGATTAGGCTTTGATCTCTTTCGATGTGAAGCCTTTTGAATAAAGTGCTTAATCACCGCATGAAACTAATTCTTTTCATTTCCTTAAATCGACAAAGGTTTGTTACTTCAATCGACTTTGAAAATGAAACCACGCGATAGATATAGCTGAAATTTTCTTGCAGCATTGTAGTGAGAGATGAGGCTTGCTAACATAAAACTTTTTCCGATATTACGGGCACCATCTATGGGATTTTCTAAGGAGTTTGTGAACAACTCACGTAATTTTCAATAGACTTAATACATCTTTCTTAACACAAAAGCCATCACAATGTGTAAATTTGAGTCATCCCATTGTATCTTGGAAAGGGCTCTTGAATCAATGTTTATGTTTGTAAAATTTTGTAAAATGTAGAAACTAAAGAGTATTTTCAACAAATTTCACTTTAGGCAAATCGTTCCACTGCGTTTTGCGTTTTAACTCATCGCCCTTGGGAGGAGGGGGACGAAAGTGGAGACATTTTTGGAATGCGTCATGTTCGGTCGCCTGTTTCGGAAATGAGATTGATGTACCTGTTATCGTTTGGGAGAGTTTTTTTTCGATTGCTGGAAAAGAAATGTCTTTTCTAGTCATCCGTCCCGTTCTTTCCTCCTCTCCTCCTCCCTCTCCCAGTGCTCCCGACGGGTGCATTTGCTCTTGCATGTCACGGTTCGCCTGTGCTTGACAATGGCCTGAGGTCACCCGGTGGAATGTTTTATCGCGAGCGGGTGACTCACGGTCGGAGGCGGCGTCGGCGGTTTGTATCCACCTTCCGCGGCACCCGTCCCCCCTTCTCTCTCTCTCTCTCTCTCTCTCTCTCGGCATTCCCGGGAGTGACAGCTTATTACAGTCATTATTTGACTCTTAGCTTCTTTTTTTTCTTCGTATCCCTTCCCATTTCCCCTTATCAGTCCTTCGCTATCGCTTTTCTTGCGGTTTCTCACAAGTTCTTCTCACCTCTCACGAGTCTTGCGAAACCTTAAGCCATCGTGTACAAAATTTTGCGCGAACGAATTCGCGTGCTCTTGACTCCGATCGAACGGATGAGACGACGAGAGCCCTAATGCGCACGTGCCGATAGTGTTTTTTTTTTCGTTTTATTTTTACTTTCGTCCCGATCCGGGCCGATATAGATCATTGCACGGATAACGAAACGTGAAAATGTCGATGTTACGCGTCGAGGGACAGCGGTCGGCTGTTTTTTTTTTTGCAAAAAAACGTGGCGAAGACAACTCGAGCGTGGGCAGAAATATTTTACTTGTTATAACTTAGGACTTTTATTCCCGAAAATCACCAGGACGGATCCAGAGTCGTCGAGATAATCTCAACGGAAAATGGCCGTCAATACCGTTAAAGTTCTTAAAAGTTTCTGCATCAAAATCCTGCATCTACGTCAATATTATTGCTGTTGTATGTGCGAGGTGCGTTCAAATTCTAAGTCAGGTAATTGTTTTATCTGGGCTGATAATATATGGAAAGATACGATATTTAAGATAACCATAAAGTATTCTACTCATTATGAATACAATACATACCTAATAGCTGCAGCGTACATTGCACAGGTTTTGTTCAATTGCCGATTGAATGAGAAGTGTTGTCATTACTCAATGTGGAGTTGTTTAGTGTCGACGAATAACGCGCAATCATACGTTTCCTTTCCTTGCGTGGTGTTAACACACCCGTATCGTAATTCATCTTGAATTGAGGGAGAGACATGCGGTGTTATCTATGAGAATTAAAGCAGTTTTAACTTTAATGAATACATAGTTAATCAGAGAAATATTTGGAGACCTAATAAATTAAAACGCACCTCTAAAAAAACCTCGTATTTTGGATGGCCCGGAAGAGGTCGCAACTGTTAGGAGCTGACGTGGGAATAATTAATAGCGTATTGCGCAGGATAATGTCAAAGTTCACGTGATCGTTCCCAGGGGGCCATCCAAACCCAATTCCCATGCTTCTCACTTGTACGTGCATTGCGATTTTTCCTGATTTACATGGCTTTTTGTAAAGTAATCATCCGTTTCTCAAAATTTCCTTACGTCAGACCCTTGATTGTTCAGTAGTTCGGCGTTGAAATGCAAAAGTCAGTCATTCAAAGTCAATAAAATTGATGATAAGCATTGATATCTGTCATACATATGTTGCTGGATGATACGTTTGTTTGCTCCTGATTCTCTGGGAGAGTGTGTAACCCTTTTCAACTTGCCATTGTTTGCAGGAAGTAGTCTAAAATGATGTATATTTTTTAAGTAATTCAACCACAATCGCTCGGGTTTCAAAGTCTTGCTTCATTCCCTAGCAGCGGCTAATAGGCAATATGTCCGTCCTGCCCTGAACAACTGTTTACCTCCCATCAATTTTCGCTATCTCCCTTTAGAAGGTCCTCACTTTCTGCCTATCGCTCTTGTCCTTTCCAAATACATCCATTCAGACCCTGGGCTGTTTTGTTGGACCCTTTTGCCGCTACTCCACAGTTCACAATTTCCCATAGACACATTTCTCGAAGACATGTCGCTCCCAGTTCTCGTTCAGTACTTGCTCTCATTCAAAATAATTATTAGGAGAAGAATTACGACGTAAACGATGTGGAATTACCATGTATGTAAGAAATAGGGTATACGACGATGCATAGGCCGTTGTACGGTTGTGGTCATAAATGACGTTTTTATGACGATAATGAAGCAACTGAAAAATCTGGGACTGATTAATATATGTTTTACACTCGCATTGGCCCTGTAGGGGACGCGGTAGTCCAGTGGGTAGAGCGCTGGGCTACTCACCGGAGAGCCCGGGTCCGTCTCACGGGGACACGTCTGGGATCGTTCAGCTTCACTCAAGCTGTATGAATTTTTAGATTCCAAATCTTCCTGGGAAACCACAGGCGGCATAGGGAAAGGAACTGGACTAACATAAACTGCAGATTGTGCATTTCACATCCCGTTGGGCTTAGTACTAGGTGAGCTCTGCTCTCAACTTTCAAACCAACCTTCGGGTTGATAACTGTGGTTATTATTTCTTTCCATGGTCATCGAGGTATCATATGGGTAAACGTTATCGCTGATAAATTCGTACGTTTACGTATTCCTTTTTATTTATTTAATTTTTAAATATTATTCACATACAGTAGTGGCGGCAATTCGCAGTGAAAAATGTAAAAAACTTGAAAGAGGACAAAATACGATAACAGCATAACAATATACAACGAGAACCAAACATGGGCAGGGGAAAAATTTAATTTGTTGACAGGTGAGATAAAGCATGGGTGGTGAAATTGTTGCATGATAAATTAAAAGGATCGACAGTGTGAGGGATTGAATTTCAGAAGGGAGGAGAGGCGAAATAAAGGTGAGCGCTTAGTAGTGAGAGATATCCTAGGAATAGGCAGATAAAGTGGTGTGGGTGGGTCGAGTTGGTATCCTGTAGTTGAAGATTTAAGAGGATTTGTATTGAATTATTGAAAGTATTGAAATTTATGTCATATTAAACCAATGTGGGTCGCGGTAGTCCATGGGGTAGAGCGTTGGACTACTGACCGGAGGGTCCCGGGTTCGATTCCCGGACAAGGCACTCTGGTCACCTGCAGCTCCACCCAGATCCCAGACCCAGATCTTCCTGGGAAACCATATCCGGCACAGGGAAAGGAACTGGTCCCCCTACCCTGATGTGTGAATATCCACACGCCGTCGGGCTTAGTACTGGGTGAACTGGTTTCGGGGTTTCTCTATCCACCATTAACGTAATGTCGTAGAATTTAAGTAGTTTACTGCGGGGAGCAGCATAATTTGCTGATTTAAATGGGATAATCTTTATGAATTAGTAGACTTTGTTGCCGCGCCACATCGTGTCCACTGTTAGAAGATAATATGGTACCTTGATGACATTTCTTACGTGATAACTTTATGATACGCAATCGGAATGCCCTTAAGTTTCAGAGAATAAATTTTTCATCGAGAGTTTACTTTGAATTTGAATGCGACGTAGCTGAAAACAATTCAATGGATGCAGTGCAGTGATTCTGGTTTTAAATGTGCTAATTGATGCGAATTTTCTTCTGCAGATGATCTGCGGTCGAGTCGGCGCTTTACTTGACTTAATCCTCCTCTCTTTTTCCTCACAGATCCACGGCTGTGGAGCGAGGCTCAGGTCTCCGTTTGGCTGTCGTGGGCCACTAGGGAGTTCTCGCTGGAGGGCGAGCCCAGCTTCCACGGGCACAGCGGGAGGGAGCTGGTTGCCATGGGGAAGGAGACTTTCATCATGACGGCGCCTCCGTACATGGGCGACATCTTGTGGGAGCACCTGGAGATCCTGCAGAGAGGTACGTAAAGAGTTTGGGTGGTGGTGAACTTTGCATCCATGCAATTAGTACTTAACTCCCTCATCAAACCCTGGAAAGTCCGCATAGTTAGAGTGCGTTGTTAAAAATTTCTGTAAAATTTAATATGGAATTTTAGGTGTTCGGTAGCATTATGTAGTATTTTGTATTAGATTTTAACCCAAAGGTATTGAATCATTTCTAATGTATGTGAAATAAATGGAATTCCACTATTTTCGTCGAAGTCTTTGAATTCTTGACAGCCTCCTAGTGGATAAGGATACGTGTAATAGCCTTTGTATGAAATCCCAGTCATGAACTCCGGAAAATATATTCTTTGGTATGGAAAATGGCCATTGGTGCTAAGTAATAAGTTTGGCTAATTTGCTAAGTAATAAATTTGGCAACAGAGAAAGACGTGATAGAGAAGCAGAATACACAGTACACACAATTCGGATTATTGTACTATCTCCCTTGCGACACTCGCATCAGAGATACATGCGATGGCGCCAGCAGAGAACAGGGGTTAATTAATTAAGGAAATATCGATTGGGAACGTAGTATGAGTGATATAATCGTGGAGTAATTATGGATACACATCTGTAAGGGCTGTATCTCCAATTAAGTGAGCTAAATATCAACCATTGAATGCATTCAAGGTCGGCTTGAGGAATAACCAAGGCGGACATGATCGGAGGGAGTTTCCAGGCAAATTTCCCTCCAGGGGGTAATTAATTTTGCTATGACTCGAAAGCCGCAAGGAAAGTGTCCATCCGGTATTCATAGGAAGCCTCAAATAGCATCGATAGTAATTACAGACGCATTTAACAGTCGTCAGCCTTTCTGAGACGAAACAATTATTTGGCTATAAGTTGATGTAAAAGTACTTAGACCTTGCCCGTGCATCGGTCACGTGTTCCGTCCGCTATTCAACTGCTCAGGGACTCATTTTTGTATATCTTTCATTATTGCTCGAGGTAATTTTACTGTATGCATCCGAACAATTATACGTCGATTTTGACGGTCGGTGAGCAACCCAAAAGTTCAATGAGGTAAAGGTTGCAATAGTCACTGTAGAGGGGTCAACCGCTGGTATAAACAAGGATGCGAGAATTTCATAGCAAAAAATCATTCGCCCAGTTCCATATGATGATATAGAAGATTGATAACTTCTCTGTGAAATTATCAGTAAGTGTAAAATTATCGGTGTAAGCTAAATTTTCGTTACAATAGTACCTCATCCACTCCACATATTTATACCCCATTTAATTTATCACAAATCTGAGTTCGTTTGTACTAATTTAATATTTAAAAATATACTAATATTCTAAACAACGTTACTTATTGGATTTCGCGCCGTAAAAAATCTGTTTTTTTAGCTAGGAAAGTAATTCTATATTGTGTCCTAATTTCTTTTGTACGGCCCCATACATTTGCGAGCATATGGCTTCTCCCATGCTCCTTTGCTCCCGTGAAGCCCAATGTATGATTGAGCCTCCTTGATTTGATTGGTTCTCCTACACTATGTGAATAATCTTCTTTTTGATACTCATACGGTAGGCTCCTCTGATATGATTCTGTTCAATCTTATTTATCTCTTCCATTCTTTCGTCCAGGTTGTTGCACGTTTTTTATCTTGGTGCTTCTGCCACCTTCAATTCTCTATTTTGCTCAAGTACCAGATAGTTTACATTATTTTTTACCAAAATTTTATTCGCATTAACTTGTTCAAATGTTTGGTAGTAGTTTTCCTGTGACCCTGGGGATATTTTCAATTTTGGAGACAATAATAATCTTCTAGTCTTAAGCGTGTCCGGTCTGGCCTCTGCTGTGCAAAAATTTATATGTACGTACGATTTATCATGTTCAAAAATCTGTGGGCAGTCGTCAGAATGGCGAAATTTGTGATTAAGTTTGATATTTATATAGATATTTTAGTACCCTGCAAGCCACCACTAGGGTGTGTGGTTGGGGGAAGGTTAAAAGCGATCGTTATGTCGGCATTCAGTAGCTGAGACACTTGAGATAGCTTTGAGTGCCAAAATAATGAACGCTTCGACCTTTTACCGGTTTTCGTGGTGCCGATGATTACACCTACAAGATTTGGAAATTATTGCGCGCAGTTTGGGTAATGGTGGTGATGATTTTTACCGATTTCCTCTTCCCCTCTCCCTCTCTTTCTCTTCCGTCGGCGCAGAAGTGGAGCGTGAGCGTGACTCCCTGGAGAACGTGCCGCCCAACCTGTACGAGGAGGCCGTGTGCGTGCCCGACCTGTCCGACATCCTCGGGGGGTGTGGCTCGATGCCGCCGCTCAAGCCCCTCCGGGCCACCCCCGCCCCCGATCCCCAGCAGCCATCCACGTCGGCCGCCGCATCCTCCATGGCCATGGGGGCCTCAGCGGCGGCGGCGTCCTCGCCCCAGCGCCCCAACGGGGCCAACTCCGCGCCTGGCGGCAACGGGCCCGCCCCACCCTCGCCCGACCACCCGAGACAGCACCCGTCGGCGCAGTCGCAGTCCGCCCAGGGCGGGAACGCCTTCATGGAGAGCCAGAGTGAGTACAGTAGTTGTGGTGCATGGTGCATCCCTTCGCGGTCGATACACTCCTCAGTGGTGTTCACGAAGGCCTCACGCAATGAGGAAATTCCATCTTCGAAGACGAAAAAAATGATCGTTGTTCAAAGTCGGTGAAAAATTAATTTGAAAATTTAAGTTCGTACTTGCCATTTTGGTTTTAATTTTCCTAAGAAATGTTTTGCTCGACATTTGTTTGGTGTGTGCTTTTGCTATTCGGAATCCGTTTATTTCTCTGGATAGTTAAACTGGCGGGGTGTCCATATCGTATTGCTCTTTTCATTCTTTTTCATTTTAACGAGCTGGCATGGAATTAAAATATAAAAAGAAGTCCAACAAGAATATCAATCGGTGCCCAATTAACGAAAATCCGGTTCCCTGACCTTTGAACGCTCATAAATTTGGCGAGTTTTAAGACGTTAGCGACGAAATTGAGTTTTTAATTTTATGACCCCCAAGTCGGGGGCTTCGTTATGAATTTAAGTTTGCTTCAATATTAATGACAAAGTATATCCATGCGAGAAAGTAAACGGCCGCTACAATCAACGAATTCGCGCATAGATAACGGGTTATCGGTTTGATATATCTCATCTATCTTGTATTCTGCGATAAAAATTAGATTTACGAGTCATAAAAATCGTCCAACTGAAATGATTACGGAATGCTTTGTGGCTCATATAATTTTTAAGGGATTTAAGAATAAGAAAAAAAATGTTAGGCAACCCACGGAGCGTGTAATGTGGGTTGCCCGACCTCACGGCTGGTGGACGGACGGTCTGCGATCGGATTCGTGGCTATGTCTCGCATTCCTGGGATTTTTACTCGGAACCTTAATTGATAATAATCAATAGAAGTACGCCCTAAATTTGTAAGCATCTTGAATTGTAAAATTCCAGAAGACGTTGAGTAGATAAACAGTTATTTCTATTTTTCATAGAACTTTTTTATGTCACAAAAATATTTTCTGTGATACCAGTCGATATTCCGCGAAAAAAAATGAACAGATCTCTTCGTATTTTTTGCACAAATAATTGGCTAAGTACCATGTTAATATTAACATTCAATAAAAAATTTAAGAGGGGCTTATTGTAGTGCTGGTTAAAAAGAAACGTTTCAGGCGTGAACCAGAAGATGATGTAGTTACATCTAAACCGGTCGTATTAAAATTTTATTTTTTGGAAAATTACCAATTTTAATTAAAAAATGTAGTGCTGGATGTTGTTACGAGAGGCAAGAAAATCGTCGCTGTAGCTTTTGAACTTTTGGTAGTTTAGTAGCTTTTGTCATTGAAAATGGTAGTTATCTGTTGGAGTTATTAATTCAATTAATTGTGCTGAATGCAATAAGTGATCCGTCAAGTTGTGCTGTTGCACTCAATACTGAAATTATCGAAAATGCAGAGATGATGGGTTTAAATTTGAAGAGCACTCTTGTCATTTGCATCCTGATGTATAATTACCGATCGTGGTACGAGATTGAAACCAGATGTTTATGAACAATTTCGTGGATTTTTAAGGAAAATTTTAAAATGTTGAACACGGTAGAGTGGTTGGACTCGTAGAGATCTTAATTTTTTACTGTTATACATGTCTTTAACAGGTAAATGGCTGACGTATATTTTATACACAATTGGGACTAGCCAACTCATTTTCCTGCGAAAGGCCACACGGGGCAGAGAAATAGCTTTTAATTTCGACGGTATCGAATTGAAACTGGTGAACTTCCTTCGGAAGGAATAAGACAAACTTTGCAAAATTCACACACGTTTATTAATACGGTATTACTACGGGTTTCATTGCATTAGGTGACATCCAAGGGTATCTTCAGTTCAATAACATTCGTAAGTCACTCAAAACCTTCAGCACGAATGCTCTTCTTCCACTTCCATCCCCCTTTCTTTCTCCATTAACGATAGCACCTCCTGCCATATACCGACGGGTAAACATTCAGATATAGATCGTTGTGGTGCGAACTCGCAGGCGTCCTTAGAAAAACACGAAAGAGAAAATGCAAAGCAAATGGGCGATACCTCTACTGAAGATCCGTGAATTCGAAGACGTGCTCGTACAGCCGTTCGCGGCAAGGAGACCATCCAGCCCTCCCCCTCCCCAGACCCCCCTCCGTCCTTCGTGCACCCACACCGCCATCGCTCTCCCCTCCCCCCCCTGGAGGTGGCCATCTTACGTCGTCTCCTAAGAGGACCGGCCGTGGGGCGTATGTGGGATTTCCAATCGCCGCGCGCGGTGTACGTCGGCTATTTTTGGATCTAAGCACGGATCGAGTTCGCGAGTGCCGAAGGGGCGGATGGTGCCCCCCCCCCTCCCCAGGTCCCCTCGCGTGGGAAGGCTGGGCGACGTGCCTTCCCCGCCAACCGGGGAATGCACGTGCAGGAGAAAGTTGTCCCACCCACCTTTCTCGGAGAACTCCGTAACCCCCCCTCGAAACCCTATAGCGTCGGTGACAGTAAAATTCCTTACCCCTATGCCCTGTCAAATATCTCAAATAAACATCTGAAAGTGATAACTACAGTTTAATGAATACGAGCACAACTTTTTAACGATGTGAGTATTGAATTGAATGGAGTGTCGGTGATGTTTTGTGTCTGAAAATAACTTTCACCAATGTAAGTAGCCCCCTAAATGCGGTCATAGTGTGATTCTGAGTAAGTACCATACTTTATGTCATTTTCTAATATCAAGTGAAATGTGCATAATATGGATGGATATAGTATGGATGAGATGAAGAGGGACCTGATATAGATTAGTTTGCTAGGTGGGGAGTTACAAAGTGTCCATCCAAAAACCTACCTTAACCGGTAGATTACCTAATAAAAATATAGTATGGATGTAGATTCCTTTTTGGGAGAGACAAGAGAATTGTTTGGCAGTTGGGTCAATCCCAAACCTACCTTGACCGGTAGATTACCAATAATAATACATGGACCAATGAAATTGATGAATTTTTATTCCGAATCATTAGAAAGTGTTTATATCAACGGTAGTCCACCGCTCATGGTGGATATTTTATGGCTATAAGTGACTCAGCCATGCTAAATGTCTGAATTCCTGCCCTACTCGACACTAATACCATTGCGGCTACGCGACACTACATTCAATTGCGGCAAAGCATTTTTCTTCTCCACGCACTATTCACCTCCTTTCATCTCGTGAGAATTAGTGCCATTACAACACTCGGAAGTTTTCTCATCACTCAGGGGTCGAAATACCGCTGAAAAATTTAACACTGCCTATTGTTCCGACTCCTCTGCATGGGAAGCATTTTACTGTAGTTGTTGGACCCATTTGATCACGAATCGAATGAAGTCATAGTCTAATATTCTGTTAACTGTTGGCTTTAGTCTAACGGTCAGAGGGAGGTTTTGATACGGTCAGGAAAACTATTTTATGAAACACTCAAAAAGTCTGCATTTTAATGAACCGATATCGTCCTCCACATTTTTTCTCTCTAACTTCATCTTAAAATTTTTAATGTGTACGCATTCATCTATGCTTCACTTAATCAACAGTTTATCCCGCATGTCATTCACTTGTGCATAGCTAATATATACGTACGAGCATCCGCGGAATGAGATGGGGAAAGAGAATTTTGGTATTGGATTAGGATCTCACCGCTATGATGAGCAATATGGTTAATGTTGAGTTGGATGTAGGAGATGTGGAGATGTACCTCGTCCCGAGAAATACGAGATGTGAGAGGGGCGAATTCCTTCCCCTGGGCCAATGAGGATTGAGGTTTCCAATTAAGTTCTGGTATTCGGAAAATCGCACCGCTTGGATTTTTTATTCTGGGGATGTCCAGAGGTACCATTCGGTGTACGTTTTCCGATTTAAGGCCTACTTTATCCTTGTTACAAAGCGATCATGGAACTTAAGAGTTTTCTATGCATCTCAAAATTCATTGCACCAAAAATTCGATTATGCTACTTGAGTATAAAATATTATTATTTTAGGCAGAAATTGTCAGCATATTATTTTTTTCTAATTAATTAATTTTTTTGTAATTAATATTAGTTTTTTCCTAACTTCAGGCCGTCAATCTTCTTTCCTCCTTTTGTATATCCTGTTGCGTTCGGTTAGATTTTTGCCAAGTTATTTTTATTGTTTAGTTCGTTTTTTTAATCCGTCCACCTATTTCTTAATTTTCGCATATTCTCATTTTCAATTTTTTTTGACAATCTGTGCTTGAATTTTTCCGAACGTTATTTTTTCAGAAGGAATGAAAGAATAATTGTTTTAGAACGTCTTTTTTGTTTTGTTGCAGAATTTTTTCAGGTGCTCGAGGAATGTGGTTTGTAATACCCGAATATTTCTGTACGCTGCCCCTTTATTTCCAGGAACTATGCAAAGCCAACCTCTCCACGTTTAAAGGGTTTATTAGGATGGAAGGCTTGTCCTCTTCGGAACGTCGATTCTTGGAACCAGGTCGCGATATTAAAATTCCGTTGGACGTAGGGTGGCCTGTATTCCATCACTCCACGTTGACCCTATTGACTTCTGTCTCCCCGACATCGGAATGTCATCCATTCGGTAGCATTCGACGGAAAGATGTATTCGACTCCTGACTGATTTTTTACCACTTCTTGTGAAATTGAAGTCCCGACTTCACCCGCTATTTCTTTCTCTCCCTCCCTCTCCATCCACTCCCCCTCTCGTACATTTTTCAAGAGCTCCCACCGAAGCCTCCTCTCTTTTTAAGTCAAACATATATTTTTTCTATTCATCGGGATGGTAATAATTTCGAAATGCGCCTCAGTTTCCATTGTGTATGGCTTCTTTTTTTTTTAAAGAGTGCCTCCTACCACGTGACTTGATTCATATCGTTCACGGATGGGTGAATCACTTTCTATTTCGTTTCTTCTTAATTGCGTCTCGCCATCTCCTCCCCGTTGACTCCCCCACAGCACTGGAAATGGGGAGTTTCGCAACCAGAAGCGTGCTCGCCCACTTTCATGTCACGATCGTTATAAAAGATGTTTTCATAACAGTTAATGGGAATACTGGGCGTTACGCTGGTAGGGGTTATCGGGAAGAAACGAACAAAGGAGGAAAGCACTTTGCCCCCAAATATATGTGTATATATATATATATATATATATTAATAAAAATCAACTTTCAATTGTAAGTCGGAGGTAAGTCTAGTTCAGTAAATGGTCAGTGTTTATCAAAGTCACGGGATTAAATTCTCTGTCACTTTGGGGTTAACATGAAGAGGTAAATAAGGACCTAGTCATACTAACTACTACGTCTATTGCTATTGTGTCAATTCTACTGTCTGCCAATCCAAAGTTTCGGGAATTGAACAGCACATAGAATGCGAGAGTTCTGTCGCTTATAACATAAGTAAGTACCAGTACTAAAAGTCTATTTTTATTACTTAGTGATGACATGGCTAGAATTACCTTAGTTAATACTTTATAAATTACTTCCAGAATTATTACAAGACGTGTGTGTATATGTATATATATATATATATATATATATATATATATATATATATATATATACACATGTATATACTAGTATGACTAATACTCGTACACCCAGGAGATTAGCATCCAGTAAACCTTGGCAATATTTTTTTCATAAATTCGTTCCTCCATGGTAAAACACTCCGTCGTTTTGATGATACTATCACCACATAGATTTAGTCTCCTTTTGGAAGAATCGTTTTGGTTATTTAGTTCCAGAATAATCGCACTTTTTAACCCGTGTACGAAATTATAGATTTTCCATTTCCCATATTTATACCATGTATTAACGGTGATATTGAAACGCGTGAGATTTCTCAGCTGTTCCCGGATTGCTTCTTTATTCTACGTATGCCGCAGGTTTTAATATTTGACTTTCTCCCTCAAGAGTTCTTCCACGCCGGGTTGAATTTCGTCACTCAGTTCAATCAGTCGGAAAAGATTAGTTAATTAGGGTTATAAGAGTGCTCATGACGTGTGACTTTTCACATATTTTTATTTTAGGAGTTCCTTAGTCTATATGGGTGGCGGTGGTCTAGCGGGTAGAGCGTTGGACTACTGACCGAAGGGTCCCGGGCAAGGCACTTTGGGCACCTGCAGCTCCACCCAAGCTAGTTGATTTTTCGGGTACCAGGTTTTTCTGGGAAACCATAACCGGCACAGGGAAAGGAACTGGCCCCCCTACCCTGATGTGTGAATATTCACACGCCGTTGGGCTTGGTACACGGGTGAGCTCTACCATCACCTACTAAACCGACCTTCGGGTTGACTGCGGTGTTTATGGTTTTATAGTCTTTATGCGAATCCGTAGGCCAATGTTCTCTTCGTTTTTATGCTAAAAGGTGATAGAAACTCGTTGGCACACGGATTGTAAGCCTCATAAGGCAAACACAAATTTCCACGAAAAATAGTACTATTGCCTCCGAGGAAAAATTTTGTAATGTCAAGATTTTTCATATCAGTTTGCCCCTTACTTTTAAGCAATGGGCAACTGGCTGCTGTGTATACACTTATCCAATCAGTGGCATCTAAATGGTCATTTTGTTTCATCGTGTGATAGCCACGGCTTCCAGTTCACAACCCCAATGCTCGAGTATGTTCTCCACCCAGCAGAAGGAACACAGAGGCGTTGTTGACCTTAGGCGAAGAAATCATTCTGAGCCTTGAGGGGTTCTTATATGATAATCGAACCTTGGTCTGCGCTTTGCGTATTTAATTTGTTTTTAAGTTAATGCAGGTTTCGGTCGAGTGAGGATGTATTAATTTCGTTGCGAAATCGGTCAAGGATTGGAAGAAATTCCGTTAGCGGACTAAAGTTTTTTGAGTACTTCGCATTGGCGATTATGGCATGGCTTGACCAGGATTTTGAAGATGTAAATGTTCATGATGATAATTTGGCTCCGATGGAAATTTTTGTTCTTTCACAAGGAAAAATATTTACTCTACAGGGATGAATCTCGAACGTATGAATGGAAAAAGAAACTGGATTTCCTTCTTATGTACAAATGAATGGTTACTTTTCATTGCTTTCCTGTAATGGTTTTGCGTAATTATTATTGTTATTACTGTTCATAATCATGTCGCCTTATTTTACTTGGCCTACGTCCCTCGATCGGCTCGATGGTCTATCAACGTAATAGACTGATCTCCCCTTGGGGGGTACGCCGTGTTGAATGAAGCAACTTGATTAGCGAAATAAATCTTGAAGAATCTATCCTTCGAGTCCATGGCATGCACGCCTTCACTCGGTGAACATGCTATGAAAGGTCAGCGATAATCAATCTCGCAACTTGCGTCAGAGTCAATTATTGCATCGAAACGGAATAGCAGTTGTAACATCGGACTCGACGTAACCTGCATCTGTTGAAAGAACACGGTATTAGTTCGATATTTGGAGATTAGATTCAAAAAGATATCGGTACTCATAATTAAATATCATACATTCTGTCGTGTACAGGAGTATTCCCGTCATGGCATACAAAATTAAAAAAGCAATTGACTGTTACGATTCACGTCAAAAAGAGCCGGATGAATTATTTTGATTTGGTGTTTCGAATTGTTTCCCATACGCAAATTTCTCTATCCGACGTTATTTTGTTTTTTAAAATCGACTTAAGAATGAAATGGAGACCTAGGTTAGAGTCGATATATAGACAAGTGAAGAAATGAGTTTCAATATCAGTAATGTAGTTCTTTCAGTTGAAGGAGTTTATAATTTGCAGTCCATCAAATAAACTCCATTTGGATTACCACTCTTAAAGTGTTACATGTCCTCGATGGCCTCTGAAGCACTTCTTTAAGGCTAAAACGCCGCTTTACATACTGTTGTTTCATTCTCTCGCTCATCACGCCCTAAATCCCCTGAAATAGCGAAAAGAATACTTATTGTTTCCCTCTTCTTCTTTACACTCGATTTACGTTTTTTCCTCCTGTCATATGCTTCCGCGTTTTAAGGAATGGCTTCTCTAATCTCGGAAGATTAGAGTATGTCAAAGATGATGTAATATGTAGATTAACAGACATATAGAAATAGGTATTTCGATGGATTTCAAATGCCATTGAATGTTAGGAATCGGTGTAAATCAAATTTTGATGGGTATCGACGTATAGTTATCGAGAAACAACTTGCCTTTGCTATGACATATAAAAAAAACCATAAGCACAGTAGTCAACCAGAAGGTCGGTTTGGTAGGTGATGGTAGAGCTCACCCATGTACCAAGCCCGACGGCGTGTGAATATTCACACATCAAGGTAGGGGGGGCAGTTCCTTTCCCTGTGCCGCTTATGGTTTCCCAGGAAGATCTGGTACCCGAAAAATTAACTAGCTTGGGTGGAGCGGCAGGTGCCCAGAGTGCCTCGCCGGGGAATCGAACCCGGGACCCTCCGGTCAGTAGTCCCAACGCTCCACCCACTGGACCACCGCGACTCGCTATGATATATATCGAAACTGAAATTCGATCTTGTATCAATCGACAGAGTAATATCGTATACACCCAAGTTTAATAGAATTTCAAATGCTTTCGCATATAAGTGTAAATCGATTCATTGGTGGTCGATTAATTGTGATGTTTTAATTTCGATTTATTGATCGATTTCCAGTAATTCCAGTCTTCACTTCCACGTTTGCTGATATTCGATTTTAGCACCGATCGACCGAAAAAAAATCGAAGTAATTCGTCGAATCCAAGTGCGTGCATAGAGATCGGAGTGGCCTCGTGGGATTTTGGTGCATATCGACGAGTTGGTAAATATTTACCTACGTTGGTCGCTATCCAGCAATTCCGCGGTTGCAGATTTGACACAGATGCGCCGAAACGTCGTGTAGTTTTGCCCCGAACTGCGGGTCTTTTTCTTTCTCAAATGAGCCCGACCGAGGCGGCTCCTGCGGTGGTTTGTGAATGGGTCAGGAGGGAGAGGTGGGAAAGGAGGCAGGGGAGACGCGTTCTTGAGGGGGTTGAGCGCGGCTCGGGGGTCTCACGAGACGCGTACGGAAATAGACTGTCGTTTGTCAGCGTGGGCCGAGGACCCAAGGACCGTGGGATGCGTGCTAGATTGAACTGGGGGGACTTGGAGGATGGCACTGGGCAAACCGACGTTGCATAACAGTTTAGAGATACGATTTTTCGGGAGGGAGGAGGGGATCCTCCCCTCCCCTCCTTTATGACTTTCTGGAAACTCACGAAAATGTGCACTCGTCTCCCTCCCCTATATGCTGCCCCCTAATCTCTCGGCACTCATCGGGGGTTGTCAAGCTCCCTATGTAACAGTCCCCACGTCTCGAGGGAGATGATCCTTTTGCCACCCCCCCTCCCCGGGATTCCATCGTCAGGGTTTCGAGGGAGGAGAAGGCGTCGCAACTCCCCTCCAGTCGCCTACGTCTCGCGTTCACCCCCGCGTGTTGGTTAGTCGCCTTGTCTTCCATTCTTTTTTTTTTGTTCCCGAGTCTGAGCGCATCGATGGTATGCGATTCATATCCAGTCACAAGTGCACATGGGGTTGTGACGGGACCGGCACAATATGACCGTAATTTGTGTGTAATTGTTGCGGTTCAGTCGTTCGGTTCATTCATTGGAGACAGCTCTCGGTGTAAATACTTTCGCCTTAAGCATGGTGAGCTGATCATTCGAGTCAGATCTTTCGAATCGCACGTTCGTGACAATAACAAGAGTCATTCGTTTGAGTGCGAAGTGTTTTTGAAGATTTTCGCAGGTTCTTTCGTCAATCATACTTTTCGTCTTCGATTAATGCTGTATGTCATTGATTTATTTGTTCCGGTTAAAGTGAACGGTTCACTATCTCTTTTTTGTGTCACTCTTTTAAAGTACAAATCGAGGTAGTGCGTTAGCTAATGTACTGACTTCCCACCCTGAGGGTTCGGGTTCGATTCCCTCAGGTGGCTGGATATTTTTTCGGTTATATCCCGATCCCTACATAGGGTTCTTGCTATGTTGAGAGTTTACCGTCTATTGAATGGGATGTTGAATTGCGGACCCCTTGGTGCCTTTCGATAAGAGATAGGCTAATGCCTACGCCGGATTATTCTCTACTCTTCCTCCATTCCCTAAAAACGTCATATACTCCTACCAGACACCCACATATTCCTTCCGGCGCAAATGACCTCTGCTGTCGGTCGCCTCATCCTGATAAATACCACTACTCTTTCGAAAGAACCAATTTATACATGTTTCTAGTAAATGGAGCGAAACGTTTCGTGAACATTTGAATCCGGGTTTTAAGACAAGGTTTGTTTGGACCCCAATGTCTCCCTTCACCCTCGGTCTACATTGGCGTTCTCACTTCGGGACGCGTGGATAATATTCCGGGATGGGACGAAAAGGAACTTTGTCCGAGTATCCCCGAGCATCTCGTCGTTTCGTCCCTCCGTGGGCGAATCATCTTCCCCGCCGTTCGCTCCCATCCCCCCTCCCAAAGCGAATGCAAATCCCAACTTCGACATCCAGGCGTCCGGAATAAATTTCCCAGCACGCCGCGTGTGTTGAGGGGCCGGTCGTTTCGGGTGCGTATTTTTTCCCGAGACAATACGTTCGCTTCCCACCGTTCGCTCCGAAACGCTTTCGCGCACACACATACACCAGCACACACCGACAAGCTCACATGGGGTCACTCTCCGGTTCGGGGTGGGGTAATGGGGGTGAGGATTGAAGGGAGAAGGGTGGGAGCCCTTCACCCCTCCCCCCTCGCCATAAGCAAATGAATTCCGATTCCTCCGTGGTCTTTCCCATTTCGACTCCCCCAAAGTATGTCAGAAGTCGAAGAGGAAAATGGCCTCCGCTATCGCCTCGGATCTCTCTCCTCTCTCTCCCTGCCCGCAGACCTCAAAGCACCCCTCACCCCTAACGAATTTGCATGACAATGGTCGAACCTTAAGAAAATGCTTTTAATTTCCCTCCTCTCCCTTAACATACTCCCATAAGTTACAATTTTTTTTGAGCCGCTTTTCTCCTCGCCCGCCCCCTACCAATAAGAATCGAACTGGAGCCTACGTGTGTGTATGTATATATATACATATATATACCCCCACCCACTCATATATACGTATGCGCGTATTGTTATTTTTCGGCTGGAATCCTCCCCCCACCTCTGGTGAAGGGAAAATCCTTTTTATAAACCCCATTCTTCGACTCCCATTCCTCCTCCCGCCCCCGATAGGATTTCCCCGTGGTGTGTAGAGTATAAGCGTTCGCCTCTCTCGAGTGATGTGTGTCCAATTATTCCCACCCACCGTGCTTCCGTTCCTTTCCCCTTTCCCGTGGTCACATCCCGGTACCGCGGCCGCCTAGCGCAACGTTTTCCCGCTTCCCCCCTCTCGAACTCGCGCCG
This sequence comes from Hetaerina titia, assembly GCA_037158775.1. NCBI lineage: Eukaryota > Metazoa > Arthropoda > Insecta > Odonata > Calopterygidae > Hetaerina > Hetaerina titia. The sequence continues at coordinate 69,989,443 of CM073778.1, read as the reverse complement.
ATACACTCCCTCCACATCGAAACGACGGGAGAATTAAAAAAAATTTTTTTCGTAATTCCTGTCGAACAGGGTGGAGTCGATTCCAGGGTAGGCGCGACCAATTCCCTCGACGGTTACCTTATTTTTTTCTCTCTCGGTCTCATTTGTTTTCATTCGTCGGTGGTATGAGGTTTCAGGGTCCCCGTGAAACTGGGACATTTGGCCACTAGGAATCATCGCGTCATTGAAAGAGTTCCGAGTTCGGCTGGAAATTCGTCGAACCGTCCGGGAAGCCGGGAAGTTAAGACGTCGAAATGCGTTGGAAATGATGTTTTTGAAAATTTTGCTATATTTTTTTAAATTTTGGGTCACATTTAAGTACTCCCTCTATTCACTTCTCCACACTCTCGATAGGGTATTTTATAACCCGGAAATGATGAAATATTTTGGTATTGGGGAGATGCCAGAGAATTGGAGAGCTCAAACTGGGAATATTTTGATTTTTATTTAGAAATTGATATGTTGATACGAATTCAATAGGATTTCACTATTAAACGTTTGCGTACTATTTTTTTTATTTTAAAATAATGTCGGGAGCGAAACTGTCGTGGCGAAAACACGATGAATGCGGGGAAAAGTAAACATTTTATGGGAAAATTGAATCTTGAATAAAAACGAAAATATGCATCCTTATCAATGCGAGTGCCCATACACTGGCATTGGGAAATACATAGATTGTTGCCTTAGGTCCCATTAGCGAGGATTATTGCTCAAGGACCTGATATCTAGGTATCTATACCCAGTGTAAATGCCCTAGTTATCCCCTTATAACTTTTATGATGTCATTAAATAGCAAAGGGTAGTATCTTTACCTAGGTAGCGAGAAATACAATTCTTCCGCAAGATACAGATACCTTGTTACTGCTTGCCTACATTTCCCTTGGTACCATCCACTACCAGCAGACGTTGATAAACCTGGTTTCTTCAAGTTTTGAAGTCGCCCTATTTGTTTCTCGGGACAGGGAGGAAATGAAAAAAATCGATTGAACTTAATATGTGCGCGCACCCAATGAATATAAAGCCATAGATGGCTTGTATGAAACAGTGCGCTGGATTTTTATGACTCCCGCTAGAGTGAGTGAGAAGCATATTCAATCCTAAAAATCGCATCGTTCAGTATTCAAGAACAGCCCATAATCAACCGTTTTCTCCTCTTTAATGGTTTAGCACCCATTGAAATTTATCATTGATAGAGTGAGAGAGAGACATGCGGCGATGGTGCATCGGAGATGAATGTCAAAAATGATTTCTTGGGTTTTAGACAGTTAAAAAGAAAGCCCCTTACCAATGAACCCAATAAGCCTCGGGGCCACGGACCAAACGGTTCTTCCAGTGAGCGAAAGGGATCCGTTCTACGGAAGCGTTCTCGGCGGCCCGGGGAATCCTGTTGTCAATGTGATAAACATGTTTAGCCCCTACATTGATGTTGTGTTTTGATGTAACAAAGAAAAGTTTCAGATTTCTGGTACAGTTAATTTTGTCAAAACATTTAGGAGATTTTAGAAATTGAACTCGCCTCTTAGATTTGATCTGCCGATGATTTTGAGTGATCACGGTAGATATTGTGAATACATTTTTGTTTACCAATAGAAAAGAAGCCCTTTAAAGAGGTTTTCCCTTCCAGCTCTCCCCTCCCGGTCGCGCTAACGGCTAAGAGGGAGAGAGAGAGAGAGAAAGGGTTAAATGGGGCAATAGGGTTCGCCTCTTGTTTATGCATGGCCTCACAGAATGGATTGGCTTCTCTTGTGGCGGGAACTCCGCTTCAGAATGGCACCGTGCGTCCGTTGTTCTGCATCTCCAGGGTGGTGTGGGCAGAGGATGAAGACAGCGTAGTGATGCGTTCGCTGTGTTTTTTTTCTCCTCTTGAAAGAGAGAGAAACGCCTCAGTCCGCGGTGCATGAAAAGACGGAAGGGAAAGGGAAATGACACCCCTTCTCCTCTGAAAGGAGGAGGGGTAGGAGGGCATCAAGAGGGCGAGGAGATCGTGGCCTACATAATGTGTGCAGACCTGTGTCGACCTCTCAGTTTGATGAATCAGTCGATGACGATATGTGCGGTGCGAGGTCGTCCCTCCATCTGGAGTAAGTCCGGGGTTACTCGTTCAGATTTCGAGCGAAAGATTAAAGGAGCCTATGATAGCTGATTTGTACGTAGCCCGCATTATTCCTCTCCTCACGAGATACCGCCGAGATGCACGAATTCCGCTTCTGAAAAATGAAGAATTTGCCGCAAAAATTTTTTTAAGATGGCGTACTGAACGAGATAGATGTTTGCTGAAAAAATGACTCTGAGCATACTGAAGGATGGGGGAATAATCGCTACGTTAGTTAGTGGCCGGAAGAATATGTTTATTTCAGGCTGTACAGTGCACGACTCTGGTTATCATGAAATTAAGGGCCGCAGCTTGACTAGAGAAAATGTTTCAAAAAGCTAATTACATTCCTCGCAAAATGGCTGAGTTCTGAGCCTTCATTTAAAATAAGAATAAAGTAGAGCAGCTCATTGGTATCGTATGAAAGAAATGAGTGTTTCCATCGACAAAGGGAACGACGATCTTTGGAATTGGGAAACGTCTCAGGAGAACTTATTAGACCCCCATGAGTCATGAGCTGCTATAATAAAATGTGATTATTAGGTTACACTGAAAACCTCTAAAATGGGATAATTAAACGGAAGAGTATGGATCTTCTTTGCTAATATGTATTATTTTCCTGTTCCACGTAGGGTTTCGAGCGAGCTTAATGAATCTCCCAGTACTTTGATGAGATCCTCTCGAGTTTTCCTTTCAACGCGGAGACAAATAAATGCTTCGTTATTTTGATGTGAGTTTACCGAGTTGGGTAAAGGATAACTGGATTTGAAATGGATTCTTCGTTCGCTTGAGCATTCTTGCTCCGTCTTTCTCAGTTGGAAAATGATAAATTGGGACGTGGCGTTTCACCTCTTGCTCCGGTCAACCGAGTTTTCTGCTCGGGAGAGGGATCCCATCCTCCCTTCGTAGATTTTTCGTATTTGCGGCGCGTGGCCTTCTTTTTTTTTCCCTTAGCCCTTTAGTTCCTTGCCCCGCCCGCTCCATCGAGATTGCCCTCATCATTGGAACCCGGAGTGCCAAATTGAAGATGAGAACCGGACGTTAGTGCACGCTTCACTTGTCGTCGCTGATGAAATTTCTCGTCTCGGCAATCATTAAATCGTTTCACAAAAAAAATCTCCTTTGCGTCCTCTCCGTCCACAGGTTCCACGCACATCCGGTGTATTCGCCTCATCGTTTTCTTAAAAAAATTCTTCCTGGTTACCTTTCGTCCAATCCGTTTTCTTGGTTATCCATAAATAATTGTTAATCGATGGTTCCTTAACGACCCAGTTCAGTTGTCCGGGACTCATTTCTCATCACATTGCAATGTGAAATGTCGGTTCCGTAATAATGTTGATTACCGATTGATCCAGAAAAGTCTATCGCCAAAAAAGTGTCAATAATTTTTTCACAATGGTTGGTTTCTATCCCAAATAATCATATCTTTCCGATCGTTACTATTCATTCAGAAACATAATGAATTGTATCATGCATCGTATAATAAGAATATTCCCCGTAAATTTAGGAGACATCTTCATTTTTCTACACAAATCATCGTTCCTGTACCATCTTATTATTGATAGTTGTGCGTGTCAAATTGTACGTTTGCTAAATATTTCAGAGAAGTCTTGCTTTCACAGATTCGGCCGAGTTGTAGTGGAAGTCATTGTGGGAAAACCGATGTTCACTTTTCCACAAGTTTAGTAGTAACCTACTAAGCGTTTCGAATCACAGAACCAATCATCAGGCGCAAAACTTTGTCTTCTTGTACCAGATGATGGTTCTGTGAGCCTTAAACGCGTACTACGTTACTAATAAACTTGTGGACAAGAGCAGATTTATTTTCTCAAGAGTATTGCTTTTGCGGAAGGATCCCTTAAGTAAAAGATTTAAAGAAAATATTGGTGAACATTTGGATATGGAGAGTAGTTTTGCGTGCGGCTGGGACACTTAACAGCCATTAAGCCAAAAGTATATGCGGGGATTTGAGTATTCAAAAACGTGGGTATGCGGAAGGATGAAAAAAAATAATATGAACGGAAAGGAAAACCAACGAATATGCGCTAGATACGATATTGGAAGGATAGATTTGTTGGAAGAAGTCCCAAGAAGCCATGGCTAGTTGGGAAGAGATGCCATACTGAGTGGCGTTGCACTGTTGTAGACTGACATAGAGGGAAGAGTATTGGGCAAACGAGGTATGGGGAGGGAAAGTAGTCATGTTGGACGTAATGAAGGGAGTCAAGAACTATGTGGAGGTTAAAAATGGTTTATTGTGTCACGTGGTGTTTAGTGTCAGGAGGGACTCGGAAGCGAAGCTGTTAGCAGTCTCAGTGCCCATTAAGTGACCTGGCTTTGATTGGCAGTCTACTAATATACAGATTAATTCGCAAATTTTTGACGGAATGCCAAGATGTGCTAGTGTGGGCTTCGTTTCCTTGCGTGGGCAAGTTCATTGATCTGGCGAATGATTCAAGGACGGCTCCCGATCGTAATAGGTTCTCGCCCTCGGCATCAGGCCCTCGCGGGTGCGTTCAATTCTGATGCTCTATGAACCGTGGTGCGATATCGTCACTTGGGGGTCTCTCCGGGGGGAGGGGGTTCGGTAATCTCCCCCGTCTGCACTAGGGGTGTTGGAGGTGGGAGAGCTAGATCGGTCGAATTCCCTCGGGAGGTTGGTCGGGAAGAAAGGGGGTGCATGCCCTTCCCCCACTGTGTCGATGGGCACGTGCTCACCCGTCCTAAAAACCCCGCCCCCTCCACCCACTCTCCTCTCAGGTACGTCCCCCCTCATGTGCCACCCCCCACGTCCCCTCTCCGACCACTCCTCCTCATCAAGAGGCTCCGAACCGCAGCATGAATGGCCCCGTGGACACGTGACGCACCTATACCGTTTCGCGCGCGCCCTTTGATTGTGGGGGTCCACTTCCTGTTTCCTGTCGCGCAAAACCCTCTCCAGACGCCGCCGCCGCCGCACCCCTACTCTCCCCCACCCCCCTCCAGGCCATCCACCACCCCGCTATCCGATTCCAACCTCCCCGCACACGTCCTCGGGCAAGCCACCCTTCTTCCCCTCCCGCATTACTCTCCCTCCTCCCTTTCGCAGGGCCCGCTGGGGCAGCATAGCCGCGCCCCTCCTCTTCACTACCTCTCGCGAGAAAGAATCTCCTTTCAGGGAGAGGAGAGAGGCCTCCCCATGCACACACCTCCCTTACCCACCCCCTATGGATCAATCCCCCAACGGGGCGGGGAGGAGGGGAGATCGAGGTGGTGGTGTCGTCGGTGTTGGTACGTTCTTCTGGATCGTCTTGCGCACCGGTGTCCCGTCTTCCGCACCCAGCCCCTTCCCCATCCTCGCCTCAACTCGACGTCAAGCCCCTCCGCCTCCTGCCTAGAGGGATGGACGTACCGAATTCTTTATTTTTTCCCCATTCTCCCCCTCTCTGTTCCTCCCTCACGTAATCTCCCCTCAGCGTCCCTCCCCCACTCCGAATGGACGACGCTCCAAACAGAAGAAGGCCGCCTCCCGCTGCTCCCGTTTACGACAATCGTCTCCATGGAAACCTGCAGCATCGTCCTCAGGTTCCCCTCCCTCGTTTGTCATCTGTCTGCCTCCGGTCCTTTCCCTTTCTCGTGTATTTCAACATGAATAAGCGTATATAGTATGTGTGTGCCAAAAGCGCTATATTTTAGATATTTCATGCAGCAGAAGCGGGGTTTTTCCATCACAAATCCTTACACACTTTTTCTGTTGAAAAATTAAAAATAAAATTTGGTTATAAACTCGACTAATGTTTTCTCCCATCGACTGGTTAGTTATATGATTGTCATAGGCTTCTGTTTAATATGTTCGGTGTCTGACGAGAGGGATTGGGTTCGAATCCTGGTGATGTTGTACCTCTCCAACTCCAACATCCAATTTGTTATTTGTCGGGTACTAGATTTTTCTGGAATCAATCGTAGGCGTTACGCGTACTCGCCCCCGGAAGATAGTTAAGAAAGCAGTCGTGTAGGAAAGCATCGTTTGAACCAACCAATCATCTGTGGTCAAATATTATATTTACTTATGTTTAATGCGTTTCACGTATTTACTGCACACCACTTTTTCTATCGCCCGTACTCTGGGATTAACTAAAGGGACTAATCTCTAACCAAACCCTAAATATCATCTCTTTTGATCATCTTTTGACTGGAATATCCAAAATATTTTTCCCGTAGGAAAGCTTCATAGAATGTTTTTGAGGAGCATGCTGAGATTTCTTCAGAGCTCCCATTCATCAGAGATAAACCGCTTCTTCTTGCTGTTCACCCTGAATAAATTCCGTGAAAATCATTTCGCCATTCAGTTTGATTATTTTTTCATGAACAGTTCACGGTAACGGAAATGGAATTTTTGTTTGAACCGATTCATTATTTTGAGGAACGAGTAACGCAATAATATTCCTCTAAAATTTCATTGTTTACGATAACGATGAATCCTTACGTATTCTGATGGTGGACACGATTAAAGATTTTGTGGAAATAACACCAAATGCTCCTCGAATGGTGAATTTATTTTTCCATTGAAATCCGCTGTGATTACTCTAGGCCACGGTTTTTTTCGATTATTTATTTTGTGCGGAGCCTTCTCCTGAGCTATCCCGCTCTAGTACGATTGTTTCATACGTTTCAATCGGCCCACTACGATTGTGGCCAACATTGTTATTTACATCCACCGACAGGCAAACGACTACCATAACAAAACAATGCCTTCGCGCAATAGCTTCGGGAACAATCAACAGATGTCACCGCATGCGTACAATTTTGTTCTGAGCAGTCATTTTTAAAATATAGGAAAATGGGACCTTCCTTTTCGAAAATGCCTCGTAAATATTTCTTCTTCCCCTGCACCTACTGCGTGCTCTCAAGAGTGAAGAAAAGGAACAGCCGGCGTGGAGTGAATGGGTGGAAATCAGAGGAGGACTCCTTGGAGCTGGACATGTAAGTGGCCGAATGATTCGAGTCCTCTCCCCCAGTCCACAGACACCCCCCCCCCATTCATGTCAGCAGCACACAATTGCCGGGAGAGGGCGCGCGCGACGCGTCTCCGGAGATGCGATGCCAGTTCTCTCGGAGAACAGATGTCACCCCTCCCCGCGACCCATCTCTCCCACCTTTTTCCTCCCCTCACCTCCTTTCTCAGATCCCATTACATCTTTATCATCCTTTCTTATCGTGGAGATGGTCTCTGACGCGGAGATTTTTCGTCCAATTTCCTTCACCTGCGTCCACACGCGTGCATGATCCTTCCCTGATAGTAGCCACATTCGTGTAGGGTGTGTGTGTATATATATATATATATATATATATATATATATACACACATAATATAATAAGTATATAAATATACATATATATATAATTATTATGAAAGGTAATAATATTAATTAAAAAAACCTTGCTTTTGATTGTAACGATGGGAAAGTATCAATGCTTTGATCCACCTTGATTTCGGTGATTATCGATTTTCTGCGAGGGGTATTATAGGCGCCGGGAAGTCTCAATTAAGCGGGAGCATGCAGGGTTATGAGGGAGGGTATTGTGAAAACCTCTTGCTGCTCGCTTTATAAGACGTAACTGACTCCCTTCCCGTAGGTGCAACGAGGAGGTAGAACTGTATGTGACAAAGACGATGGGGGAGAGTTCGGTTAAGGATGTATTACTCCAGCAATTACGTGCTACCTGGATTTAAATTGCTTCTCCTTAATTGTGGCCCCTGGAGTTGACCCGTAAGCCATCTCCAATTAGTCGGATTCAAATAGAGGAAAAGTGTGTGGTAATCTGGACGCTTACTTACGAAGCCAATTACTTTTTTACGCGCGGCGATTTCAATTTCCCTCCCTCCCCCCCCCCTTCTGGTCAATTGGCCAACTATTTTTCCACTAAGGCAAACAACCATTTGGATTCAATGTTCCGCAGCTCCTACATTTTCGCGAAGTTTCATGAAGAGATCAGACGTCCGGCTGGATGAACAGTTAGTCGTTGGCGAAACCTCTTTAACGATGATGAAATGCGAAGATCGCAAAGCTCTGTGCTCGGATTTACACTAATTACAAACGATGATGATATTAAAGAAAGATTCAACAGTTTTAAATTCCATGATGGTTCAACTAATGCACTTTCGTGGGAGGTAAGCGTGGTTTTTATCAAAGCATGCATCTGAAGGGCATGAAATCAACGGTACATACACTTCCAATGATAGATTCGCAGAATTATTTGCTTCTCGCAATTGCCCTATCTGGATTTTGAGTTTCCTGGCTCGAGGAGACCAGTTACGCACCCTAGATTTGTGAGTGAACTCTACGTTTAGTTGGCCACAGTGAACGGGCAACGGGAATTGAAATATTCTTGGCAATTACGATCCCTCCAGTTAGCTTTAGACTTAACAGTGCGCACGTCCGAAAATACCTTATGATTTTTGGTCTTCGGTATTCCAGTAGAATTCAATTCCTGATATCCTTCCAGATGGCTTCGTTCGTCCAACAGATGACGAGACCTGGTCCAAATTCTTGGCGGCACCCTGCGATGGTCATGAAGTTACGACTTTTTTCGTGTTTATGGCATATACGTCAGAAATGCACCCCGCCTTCATATCTATCCATTGTTTTTTTTGCTTCTCTGCTGTCCTTTACGGCGGCGACGAATGTGTCGCGTAGGCTTTCAAACAAGGCTTCAAAGACTACTCGTACATGGGAGTTTTACTTAAATCTTATGACAGTCGAACCAGAAAAATCATACGAGAAAGAGAAAACGGCAAACTCCACTTGACACGAGGTGTATGCAACCACCAATTACGAGAAGCGAGAGATTATGTTTAATAATGGAGCCTCGAAGCCGCTATTGTTAATAATTGTTGGTGGCAAAATGTCGTAGGTACGTGTGCTGTAAACAAACTGAGGTCGACGATACCACATGGATATAAATACATTTAAGTACAAGGAATGAGGGCACTAGTGAGAATTCAATCTCTAAGGAAGATGAATGTGTTCTCTCATCTAAGTAAAGTGTTGAGGTAAGTCCTTGTAGGAGTAGGCGATTTTCACGAATTTCGTAGGTTTTCTCAGATTAAGTGTTATACAGAAACTAGACTCGAACGACACCTGGTGACACGAACTTTAGACGTAGATGAGACTCAAGGGGTGGGTATGGTGTTGCGAGGAAAGGGTTTACTCAAGAGAAGTGTTTCGTGGTCCCACAAGGAGATAAGATAGTTGTGGCCTCTCGCGGACTTACTTTCCATATCAAATTCTCGGTATGGAATCTGGGGTGAACCGTGATAGGGAACTTTTTTTAATGGATAAATCCAGCCTTGCTTAGGTTTTTTCGTGCTGATAACAAGGATGACAGCAACTCGAACTGACGAATGGGAATTTAGGTGTACATCCATTGGCGTGTTTCCATTGTAGTTTAGGATTAACCCGATGAGTCCCTATTATTTGTATTTTCCCCTATTTATATTATTATATGCAGCTTCGCCGGACCAGCTTATTCGTACGACAACTGGGTTCAATTCGTATAATAAGCATTTTAATGTACGTGGACAGTTTTTTCATGATAGCGTCAGCTGTGAGCACGCAATTTTTCGGAGCATTTGGGCAAATGCGAATTGATTTTGCGAGGCATTATGTACACTGCATTCGAAAAAAAGTGATGAACTTTTAAAATCAACTATTAAAGAAGTTCGTAATAATTTTAGACCATTGAATTTCGCAGTAGGTAACAGTACACTGGAAAAAAACTATGCACTTTTAATATATTCGATGGTTTCTTGCTCAACTTTGTGGATGTTCATGTTCATGGAATGAAGAATACTATGTAATATGTTTCCACTGTTCTTTATTTGAGTACTACTAGTTTTAATGTTTAGGCGCCATAATCAGATACCTGATGATTACGCCTCAAAACAGCGAAAAAATACATTGCGTTCTTCATTCGTTGCACTTTCAAACTGTGGAAGAGTTAACTTTATCCCATGATATCGTATTTTGCAATGCACGTAGAGTTTGTTCAGCTGTCGGCATAAATGACAGTACATGCTTGTAAATGAAATAATAGCTGGATGGAGAATTCGACGGTTTAATTGTCGCTCCTCATTGAAGTGAATGAATTGAAATATTAATTCTCGAGTGAAACGTGTGCTGCCATCTGTTTTTAAAAAAAAAAGTATTTCATTTTTCAAATATTGGCATTTTTCGATTTCATAAATTTCCAGAAAAGTGTAACCAAATCGGACCTAGCTGATGTTAATTTGTGTATCTTTATCCTAACTATGCAAAAAAATTTGAAGCCCTTGCTCCGTACTATTTTGGCGTGGCGTGGTCCCAAGACAAACAAATTAATTTTCAGATTTATATGTTATTAAGATTAGCTAGTCTACTGTTTGATGTAGGTTTTGGATGGAAACGAGATAGAACAACGATACGTTTCTTAGACTCGCCTTACAAGGCACAACCTGACACACGATATTAAAATAAACCCTTCTTCAATGTCGCGTACTTTCTATCTCCTCCCTAATCCCATCGAACCCGCCTACCCTCTTCTTTGCTTGCCCCTGATAGCCTCTTATTCTCACCATTCTCATCCACACGTGTCACGTGTTATCCAAAATTTCCATCGTAGTTTAGGCATAAAAAGGATGACCACGCTTCATTGAAAGCCTGCGTCGAAAATAAAAATAATTGCTGAACACCAAGAAGCCATCATCCTTTTTATCTAATTTAATATCTAATCTAATCACGGTGCATTTGGAGACTAATGCCATTGGAGCACTCGAAAAAAAAGTCCCAACTGCAATTACTATTTTTTTTTCGTTCCTCCTTACGAACGTCGGGTGAGTGGACTCGCTTCCGTTTAAAATAAAGAGACGAGAGGTAGAGTATTTTTTTTTGGTTCCTCGGTTCGTCCTCTTCCGCCACAAGAGATCCTTCGGCAGCGACAGGAGTTGCATAAGTACGCGCTGGAAGTGCAGCGGCACGCGATGTGAGAAATCCGCACGTTCTCTAAAAAAACTCCACCATTTTATCCCTCCGGCTATTGACCCAGAGGATTCAAGCAGTCGTTTCGACCTCGTTCAGTTTAATATGACAACTACAATGTTCCGCTCACAGGTTTCGTTCGGCTCTTGGAAATCCACTTCTCCCCCGAACGCCTAAACTGTAGTACTTTTTAAAAAAAATAAATGCCCGTTAGCCGTAAAAAAAAGCCGCAAATCCGTTTCGAAAATGTTCCTGGCCTAAAAAAAGTTGAATCACGAAAAATAAACAGCTGTCCCTTTGCAAATTCGATTGAGATCTGGATGAAATCATTGACGAATAGTGGAAAAAATATATTGGCCGACTCTTTGTCCAATTTTTTAATATTCGTATTGATCATTTCCGAGTGACATGTAACGCTCAAGGTTTTCTTCAAATCTTATTTGTCAGTTTTATTTGGTTAGAGGAAAAATATGGGATAATAAAGGTAATACACGTATTTCAAAACATCGGTAAAACTAAAATATACCAAAATGCAATGAAAAGGAATAAAATAAACTTAATTAAACTATTTAATTCATACTCTACTCTCTGGAAGAACTGGAAGGACAATTTCTTGTAACACTTACTCTCATTTTAGCTCCGCTAATAATGGCGAGGACGAAGTTTGTCTGTGTTCTACTAGGATAAATATGTATTGGACGTATTGTTTCTGTTTACAGTTTTAACAAATTAATTTTTTCGACTGAGTTGGTCTCAAATATGAACCAATTTCGAATCCTGATCTTTCGGGCAAGGGGATGAGTGCAGTTCGTGGGATTACGACCTATAGTGTGGAGTTGAGTGGAGAAAATAAATGAAAAATATTGAGGACGATGTCATCAGAATTGTTAGATAGGATAGAATGTTGCCAGGCAAAATCCGAAAAAGGCAATGAAATTGGGCGGAGGAGATGTGGTGGGGATGTTGAAGACGTTGATCTACGAGCCGTAAGCCGCCGCAAGGGCGTGTGGCGGGGGCTGTTAGGGCACCACCCGTAATTTAGAAAAAAAACCGCATGCAGAAGCCACAAATTTATAGCCCACAAGCAAGCTATGGTAAACATTCATGCAAGAACCCTTTCGCCCCAACCCTTTCACACACATGCAAACCCAAAAACTACCAACCAACATACACATGCACAATCTTTGAATTTTTAATTTTTTTCCGACTTGTAACTTGAATGTTTTTAATATTTCTAAATGGACTTCCGATTCTTACTATTATGATTTCTGACAATCTCATTGAGAACGGACGTAATAAATTAAATATTAGGCAAGCAAGTGCTTAGATCTTTGGAGAATTGGTCACAGATGCAAAGCGAAGTCTGCAGCAATCGCCCAAAGGTCTGTTCAAAATGACGTTTTTATAAATCAAACCACTTTGCTTTTCCACATATACTTTTTATTTTCACGACCCAGGTTTCGTTGTAGCGTAACATCATTACCTGATGATGTTATGCTATAACGAAACCTGGGCCGTGAAAATAAAAAGTTTATGTGGAAAAGCAAGGTGGTTTGATTTATAAAAACGTCAGTATGAAGATTTTCCACCAAGTTACGACAGAAACTGTTTTATTTGTCTGTTCAAAACTTAGCTTCAATTCGTGGACGATCTGTGATGTTGGCCGAGGCAAAATTTGGGTTCCGGGCTCGTGAAATTTGGGTCCGGAGTGGGCTTTTCAATTCGGTTCGAAATCCCGATCTCCGCCACTCGACAGCGGGGCTCGTGCGGCTCGCGAATGGAAGTGCGTGCTCATGCACACAACGGACGCACTGGACCGAAACGAGCTGGATGGAACTAGGATTTTTAAGTGTGGGGGGGGGTGGTGGTGCATAGATAGAGTCCCTTCCACCCGGAGCACAAACATGAACACGAGCTTCACTGGGATCTCCTTTTACAAACTTCCCTTCCACCCACTTGCGGCACGCCGAAGGAAGGTGGGGTGGGGTCTAATGCCCCCCCCAACCCTAATTTCCCCTCCTCCTCCCGTCCCCTCTCTCGCGTTCCTTACCTTCCTTCGACCCTCCCTCTTCCTCCTCCTTCCCCTCCCCCCCTCCCAAATTCTAATTCCTAAAGGGACGCCACCCCCGGCCGACCAACTCACCCGCCCGTCACTCCCTCCCACCGGAAGTGCGTGAGGGAGATCGCTTGTCACGTGGTCGCAAGCATTCTTCAAAACCCCGCCTCTTCGCCCTTTTATCCCTCACCCTGCCTCCTCTTCAACTTCACCTCCGAGAACCCTCCCCCTCCTTCTTCACCCTTTTCCTCCCCTCCGTGCCCCCACTCCCTTAAACGCCTACTCCTCTCACAGCGTCCATGTCCCACCGCAATGGGGAAGAGTGGACGGTCGTGGACAGCGAACTTCAAATTCCGGGACATCAGCTGGCCCTCCCCTCGGTGATTTTGTGTGTATGTCCGCTATGGGCGACGGCCTCGTGGGTCTGATTTTTGAAGACTCATATCAGACCCACGGGACTCACGGAAGGGCGTAAACTCACTAATTACTAAAAATAACGGACTGTCGGGGACAAAATAGATGCGCCGTTCGCCCAGAAACGATTCATTTTGGTGAACATTTCTTCATCTACATAATACCCCGAGTAACCGTCGAAAGGGCGTGTGGCGGGGGGTGTTAGCTCACCGGTCATACATGCGCAATCATTACATCCCTACACAGATATTGGTACGATCATGCACCCGGGCAAAGTTAAGTCACCATGAAAGTGACTACTCATGGGTAAGCGTTTTCAGTATCAAGACAGCATTCAAGTCATGGGGACAATGATACAAAAATGGGTCTATTTCAGATTCATGCAATATATTGACTAAATATCATACCCTACCAATACCAATCATCCTCTTTGCGCCTACGATCATATCTGTTTTGATCCCTATTTGTACGAAGAAAAAACTGCGTTTTAAATCCATTTGTTCTACTATCTATCAACATGATGTTATGTTCGTGATCTGGTTTACCATAGTAAGTCGGGGCCTATACTATGTCTTTAACATCCTCGGATAAGTGACCTGCCGTCAAATTAAAGTAGTAAATTTAATCTGCATTCCCACCAACGGTCAACTTGTGGCTCCCATCTAAATTCTGCTGTTATCAGAGCAAAAATATGAACGTATGAATGATCGGATTGAAATATTTGCGAGTTTGAAAATGTCCATGATTAAGTTTCCTAATGCCCTTTGTCGTATTAATATCACGTTTAACCACATTGAGACTAGGTTTACAACACTCCCAATGCTTCTAGTAGAAAATGTTCTTATGTTGTTGTAAGGGCGTCTGACTCGCGTGTTCGAACCGAAGGGGTTTCCTCTACCCAACATTCAGGATATTCCATATTTATCAGAGATGTATTTGGTACACGCTTGATTCAGCAGATTGTTTATATGGCCACCAATCCCTCAGCAGTTCTTCGCTCAAGCCGATTGAGAGGACACCCAAAGCCACTTACTCATGTCCAATCCCACAATTCAAACATCCTTTCATTCAACGTACCCGTGTCAAAAAAAGAGAGGAATCTGTTTTGTTGAATCTGTCTGTCCACATACCACAATTCTCATCCTTTCTGCCATGTCCTCCTCCACTCCATGCCCACTTCAACCCTTCCTAACTCCACGGGAAGAATCCCTTCCCTTCATTTTTTGGCTAAATGAGGGATCCTCGGTCTCTGGTGGCGAGCGACCCAGTGCCCCTTTCCCAGTCGGAGGCTGTTTCGGCGAGGGCCGACCCAATTTCGATCCAAGGACGTTAGACTCGCATTACGCATGGCGTTGACAATTATCGTAGGGGCAAACGCCAAAAAACTCAGTTATCCTGTTAGAGCCGAGCGTGTTACGGCGCAGAGGTCGTGGGTTGTTTACCGCCTCCGACCAATACACGTGGCTTACAATTCCGCACACATCGCAAAACCACGTCCGCCGTCAGTTTTTTTTTAAGGACGGAAATTATTATGCAATCAGCTGCGAGTTCGTAATCGTTTCGGCTTCGAAGTGCAAAGTGTTTCCATGTTCGTTAAAAACGTACGCAGTTTAATGTTGAAGCCAAAATTAGTTCCAGAACACGACATCTTTGTCCACAACTGCATGATACCCCACAATGTAACGATTTAGGGGGTGATTGGACATCGTTAAAATCATAACAAATTTGTTTTAACTAACGCACATGCAAATGCATGTACAAACAACTAATTTACTCAAGCGCACGCACCTAGGAATGCACCAGATGTCTTCGCAGTATGTAATCTGGTTCCCCCTTCGAACAGCACTGGCTTCTATTTTGTTACCATGATGGTTCTAGATCGCCCGAAGAATGAACGAATATTTATGTGTATCTGTACCCGAGTCTAGAACATGTGTACAAGTGTTTACATGCACTCGAATACATGCTAACTAATGTTCAAATCTCGTGTGCTTACAAGCATGTATTATTACTAGGTAATCTACCCGTTAAGGTAGGTTTTTGGATGGACACAACTATCACATAATTAACTTGCGACTCCAAACAAAACACAATCGCGCAACATACTCTACATCAGGTCCCTCTTCATCTCTGTGTACTTCCTTCCTCCCTTCATCCCGTCCAACATCCCTATCCTGTTCCTGCCCTTTCCTCGTTTGCCTAACATTCTCCCCTCTATTACCTTCTTCAGCATTCCACTACCGCTCAATACACCTTTCATCCATTTTTCCTGCCTCCATAGGATATATCCCAACAAACCCCTCTCCTCACCCACCATCCCTAGTACTTCCTCATTTGTTTTCCTTTCGGTCCATTTCACCTTCTCCATTCTTCTCCACACCCACATTTCAAAAGCCTCCAATCTACGTCTATCCTCCTGCTTCAGCGACCACGTTTCCGCGCCACAAGCCAGTATACAGTATGTATAATAATCGTTGCGCTTTGCCAATTCATGAAAGTTAAGTATCCAAGTTCAAATAAATTTTTTCAGACTCTAGCGTTCAATTGTGATGTACATGCGTATCTTGTGTTATGTATCGTGCGAGGGAAGAATGCAACCTATAGTATATGTAACGGTGTCCAAATTTCTTGTTTTATCCATAATGATCGAATCTACACGCGAATATACGTTCACGCACATCCTCCACACCGTATTTCGATGTAGACCAATTCAAAAAAGCTTCATATTAAGTTATATCTGGAAAACTTGATACCTATCGCTTATTTCTTCCATACTACTCTACACTTGTCGCATTCATTTCGCCTCCGTCGCATTCATTCACGTCAGTCATATTTTATAGAACTCAATCGCGTCTGCTCTCCAATGTCCCCAACCTCTCGCGGCCCTCCCCTTCCCACACTTGTGTCCAAACTCCTGGAAAAAGAGGAGAGAATGTGCTCCGTTTCCTCCTCGTGCGTTCCATTGGAACGAATGACGAGCCAAGACAATCTCAGTCGCCGGCGGCGTCGTCATCACCCTGCCGTTTACGCAGACCCTCCTCCCGGGAGTCTGTTCGTAGGGGGGAGAGAAACTGCCATTCATCCCTCGTCCTCAGCCCTTTCGTCCCTCCCCTGAGCACGTGGAGGATGGAAGGGATACAGGTGTGGGGGGGATGTTTTTTGTCATTCTTTTCCCTCCCTTACCATCACGCGCGGCGTTCGCCGGCGCAAAGTGGAAGGCCGCGTGGAGATGTTTGCTTTTTGGGCTGGGCGGGTGGGAAGGAAGAGGATGGGGGAGTTGGTATGGCACATAACATAACGCGGGGACGGGAGCACGAGCCATCAAGGGGTGCCTTTTGTCCCCCTCCCTCCCACCCGGTGGAGATCATTCCGTTTCTTTCAGAATCGTTTTTCACGGTATTTTATCGTCCTTCTTGTGGCCCCATCTCGAGTAGTGTTTATGGAGGCATTCTACTTTTTTTTAAAGGGAGGGTCTGACAGTCTTGGCTGGTACTCATTCCCCTGTCCGATCTGGAAATAGGGAAGGTATGTCAGTTTTATCCTCAGGATTGTTTTTACCCACTCGTCTGTCTGCCCGCAAGGGATTAGAGGCTGACAAAAATCTTAGTGATCTTGATCATACTCGAATGTAATCGTTTAAATCGTTGCGCAAATAAAACGTGTGCACTTATTGTCGGTTTGTTTGGAATAGAGGGGAAGAAAAACTTTCGAGTCGGTTTGAGGGATTTTTGGGAAAAAATTGTGCTTCCTATCGTGTGATTTATCTATCGATAACGCCTTTGAGTCCGAAGCAATATGGCTGGGACGATTGTCGAGCATATTTATCCTCATAACACCGGCCCGGTCCCATTATGTTTGGCCTACGTCTCTGGTATCCACTACAAGAATTAACTTGTGCGTATAACTTGTGTTCCGCGTAAAAAAGCTTATTTCTTTGAAGCGAACTTGGAGTTATGGTTTAAGGAGGTAAATTCAAATGCAAAGCGGCAGGCTGAATGATTGGGAAAATTGGGGAAATTTAAAATGAATCTCCTTTTGCGGGGATGGAATCCCATGAATCGCGGAAACGCACCTGCTGAAAACATTCACGAGGGACTAAAAGAAGAAGAGACCTTCTGCGGTTTTTTTCGCGGAGGCGGAAGAAAAAAATAATCTCACAGTCAGGGGAACGAAAAGAATAGTTTTGCGCACGTCGTTGTACGTTTCGGCCGGCTCTCGGGCGATAAGGACGCTCGGCGAATTCTAGCCGTGTTTTCCTCCCCGGTCACCTCCGATAAGGATCCACACCACCACCACCCCTTCCCTCTTCACCCTTTCTTTTCCCGCCACACCCCCCACCCCCAGCGACACCGTTGGTCTCCGGTTCGTAACCTTGGGCGTTTATTTTCCGCACCTAACCGCTTTTATCTCTTGTGAGCAGGTGGTAGGGCGGGAAGGCAGGCAGGAGGTGGTGGGTAAACAACTTTTGGGGAGTTAATGTGATGCCTCTTAAGGACACCCGTCCGAGAATCATTCTGTCGGTTGTTTTTGACGTCTTGTCGTTCCACTTCAGCCCCTCGAGCATACCGCATTCATTCCACTTTTATTTATTTAAATTATAATATTATCCGTGAATGAAGTGAGGATAACTTGCCATGAATCAATATAAGAAAATATAGTTTCGTTAATGAAATCATTGCATTCCGCAGGGAAGTGTGATTCCGCCAATACTCTTCTTGTTACACATGAACGACCTGTGCTCCAAAGTTTGCACCGATTGAAGCAGACGGCCCAGTGATTTGCAGAGAATGAAGGATACCGACGATTGCGTGCTACTCTATAAAGTTTTTAGACCAAATATCGCAGTCCTTGAATAACGGGGATTAGGATTCAATTTCAGGAAGTGTACAACACTGAAGTTTTCGATTGAGGGAAAAAGATAAACGAAACTTAGACGGGATCGAGTTGAGTATTTCAGGACAGGTCGAATTTTTGGACGTGAACCTCTCATCAAAACTTTCATGGAGTATATTCTCTGCCTTAAAGAAACTTAAGTTTCATTAGGTAGGAAGCAGGAAAATGTAATGAAAAATAAAAGAGAGAGACAGCTCGCCTCAGTTATGCCACTTATGGAATAAGCGGCAAGTATCTGGGAGCCATGGAATAAAAATATTCAACGAATCAGATAATTTTCAGAGAAAATCAGGTAGATTTGTTAAAAATGTGAGAAGAGAGTCAGCGTGATGGGCATACTGGAAGAGCAAGGTAAAGGTAAGGGCTCCTAGGTTTTCTTGTGGCACAGAGGGAATTATTATGGCACAAAATCATTTTGGTAGATATGACCATCGTTAGATAATTCTTCCGTGCGAAAAATTTTATCCCTAATACCGACATTGAGGCTGGATCTCACCCACTCCCACTTGTAACTTGATTTATTTGGCCAATGAACTGTGGATCTAATTGAATGGGCTTCCAGAACTCAAATTATTTCATTCCTCTCAGCAGCAGTCTCCTGGGTTAGCGTAGGTTTTCGATATATTCGGACGGTAAGTACTGCTGTGACACTTATGAGCCCTAACTAGCACCACACAATGTATCCTTAGGGGTCATCCTACACATTGCAATTACTCATTATTTCACTCTCCATACTTTCTACCTCCCTTGCCTCCATTCTAAATGCCTATTACTTTTTTCCCTCCGCCTCGTTTCTCTAACAGTCTCTTCATGATCCCATTGCATATCCGATCTTCAGCATCCCTACTAACTAATTTAATTTCTTAATTCAGCAGTATCATTTTAGGTCAGTCGGCTATTGCAGACGATCGTTAAAAGTTCTATTGAGGCACGAAAACGTTGACAAACGAAATTAATGAAATTGAGGGTATTTTGTGGCGAAAGTGAATTTTTCTCTTCGAGGAACGGTGATTTGGCGTACTTTGTATTGGGATATTTTTCCAATCTTTTATTCTTAAGATTTATTTTCCATTTATTTTCCATCTTGTGAACGGAGCTGATATTCAACCTTCATCCTCGTTAACCTTTTCAAGATTATCCTTGAGGACACTACAACTCGGGTGCTAAACAGCCGTCGCATATCACTACATTTTTTGTAAATTTTTTGTCTCTGCCAACACGTAATGTAGGCGCTTGAATTCTCCGCTATTTCATCGCTTAGGTTAAGGTCTTTAACCTTCCATCCGCGCAAGGCGACAAGGAGGGTATATTGTCGAGAGAAATATTTGCCCATTTACAGAATAATGTCGTTCCCCTGTGACTGATTTTTACCCTTGTTAAAGAATTATAGCGCCGAACGGCAGTGGACGGAGAGCGTATAGTATAACGTGCTTCTTTCACGGTAAACCACACCTCCCGACGGTATTAACGCCCTCCATTCATTTTCGGGCACACATGACCCGTGTCGTTCCCTGCGTGTGTGCCAATGTGTGTTTACCCCCCGTCACTCGATCCCGCGTCTCACAGCAGCGAGCTGCTCTCTTCCATCCCGTTTCCAAGGCAACCGAATGTTTGGCAAGGGGGTGGGGGGGATGGCAGGGCGGGGAACGGTAGGAAGGAGAATGCTAAGGGAACGTCTAAAGCAAGGCTTCATTGCTAACACTAGCTTTTACACTAAGGTAGCCAATTTCAATGGTATGAATTAAGAACGGGAATGGTCATAAAATGATTGTGAGCAGACTATTTTTTTACTATGCATATTAATTTAATTGCTGAAATGATTTGTAACGTGTATAAGTCCTTGGAAACGAATGAGTAAGTCGTAATTTTCTAAATTTAGGAAGTGTGAAGTTTTTTTTAGAATTCTAATCCTTAAATCTCGTAGCATAATGTTCAAATTGTTTTTATGGATTAGATGCATTGAACTGTGGACTACGCTGTTATGTCCTACAAAAAAGATTGGAATTACACATTCAATTTTGATAAAAAAATTGAAAGGTGACTTTTCAAGGTGGGTTTTTAAATGCTTATACCGCGCTTGGGCGCAAGTTTCCGAATTGCGTAAGCATGCCTACACACAGTGATTGGTAATAGAGAGTAGGAATGTAATTGGGGATTGTTAAATTGAAGAAGGTATTTCATATAGTAAATGAGGCAAGAGTGCATGAAAATACCCTATTGTCTGATGATGGACGTTGTATGAGGAAACTAAATACTCGGTGGAATTTTTAAAAGACACTGGAAACGTCTGGGAATTAGCGAATTATCCGAGGATTCCTTTAAAAAAGGTGACGGGAAACGAGAGCTGGCTCGGACTGACACCTGGTCAAGTTTTTAAAAATAATTATCTCAATGGTAATTATGTTTTTTACATTTCTTTATTTTCTACTCCCGTTGGTTGGCGTCTTGTGGAGTGAGTTAATAAGCTTCTCGGCGCTCACGGAAATCGTCCCTCGCGCCGAACAGCAACACGATTCGTTCAGTTGAAAGGGATCGGCTCAGTTTAGTGCGCAATGGATATCAAAACTCGTTGGAGATTCAGATGAACGCACTCCAATGCGGAAATAGTACGAGTGTGTGTGATCAGGGAGTTTGACGACCCGGTTTCCGTCCTCGCTTGGAAACCGTGTAGTACAACGGCTGACGAAGACCAGATAGAAACGCGGATGGAGGGGTTACTCGCATTTTCGACAATGGAAGAAAGATAATTGGGGTGAAACCCTGTCCGATACGCACATATATAAGTTCGAGGAGTATATATATATATTCGTCGAACAGCAGCCCCTGAAAGAGGTTGATTAGTTCCTCTGCCTACGCCGAGCGGCTGGAGAGAGGAGGCTTTGGTGAGGGGAGGATTTAGATTAAAACGGGATTCTGCAGTAATCGATTTCTGTTTGACGAGAGGGATTTGATTCCCTCACTCACACACACGCACCTACCCCCTTTCACTCTACCCCTCCCACCCCCACAGCACCCCCCGCTGCCCACGGCATCAACCTCCTCCTGCATACCTCTTTTCGCCGCCCCTTTCCGCCTTCGACACAGTCACCGAAGGGATATCGTAAGGCGTCCCCTTGGTAATAAACTGAATTGCCTTCCCGTGAGAAGTCCGCAAGTTTGCCACTCCACCCCCACCCCCCCGCTGTATCCCCACTTAACCTCTCTCCCGTTCGCTATCAACGGCACAGCCAAGGAATCGATCGATAGTTTTATTTTTTCCCCGAACGCCCTGTTTTGGCGGTACTTCGTGGGTGAAATCAGGAAAGCAAGTAGGTAAGATATGCGGTTGGACGTTATGGACAGTTCCGCTTTGAAAAACTAACACGTGGGAAGGATGTCTGGGATGGATGGGTTTTGTCGGGATTGCGGCCGAAATTCCGATGATTTGGGTTTTCTCCGTGGGGGTTGGAAGGAGGACGTCGGGAGTTTTAGGTGTCTCGCTTTGTTGTCAGAATTGCTTCTTCTCTCCTGGGGATCGGTAATATGGAAATCGCGGCCCCCTTGAGGCGAATGCTGTTCCCCGTTACGGATTTGCCTCGAATTCTTTCTGGCGAAACCGGAGGCCGAGTCTTTAACCCACAAATGATCTCGGCTACTTAATCTCAAAAGAATTTCACGGGGTTCGAGTTGAATGCATTCCTGGAAGGAAAAACTTAAAATCACGGGATTCTGCAGCATGCTAGTTATCCATCTATCCAGTAATCATGCGCTTGTTGAAAGTAATCGATTGTATGCGTTAGTTGCTTGGCCTTAGGAAAATTAAATTTTCTCCATCTTGGTTTCCTCTTCGGCATGACCTGTCACATTATGGTGGCGGTCTCTAGTATAAGTGGTTGTGGTTAATTCTTTCCTATTTAATATACTCGAGAACTCCTGTACTGGGTAAAATTAATGCTTTTTTAAAACCACGTTTTCCGATAACATGCACATTCATATACGTATGGACCACGATTCACCTTCTTTTCAGAGATATCAAGCGGATGTTTTTTCTCATTCCCTCATCCATTAAACACCCTTCCTCTCCCTCATCCATTACCCTTTCCATCCGATGCTTCGCACCTCCTGCCTAACATTATCGGTGGATCAATGGTTTTTATTTTGACCTTATCTTTTATGTATACATGCGGAGAAGCTACGGCTTCCTAAATTGAATCCACTTCATAATATCCTATTTTCACAACTGAAAATGACATCATAATTGTGATATCAATTATAAAAACTGGATTTGCTGCCGATAGTTCAAGGATTTTAAAAGATTCAATTCGAACTCGGTTCTTCGTGGTGACATTCCGATTGACTGTTAATTCGTTTGCTGAGGCATTTCCTGTAAAAGTCATTTAAAACAGCTGAGATAACTTTCTTTTCTATTCCAGATTCTGTTGAGATTTGCATTCTTTTTCGCCCTTCAAATCGGTTTGTTCTCTCGTCTCTTGGATAGGTCTTCCATGAAGTATTAAATCGGAAATATGCCAGACGGCCTGAGAATTCGCTAAGGTATGGTGTAAAGTTTTTATTCGTTCAATCGTAGCATTTTTAAATTTATTTCGGGCATAGTTTATTAATCTTTGGAATGAGTAAGGTATTCGAGTCATCGCTGTACGTATGCTGGCGTAGCAGATGTAGGCGCAGGAAAAAAATCGTGATCAATTTGAAAGAACCCATGTGCGAACATATGTTTAATTATTTTCCGTCAAATGCTGGCAGAGGATACCTTAATTATGCGTTTGCAATTCTGATAAAATATCGATTACGGGAATCGATTGTTTGAACTTCATCGAATTCATAATTAACTGACCCACTTTTAAGCATTACTGGAATTTTACCTCGCATTCGCTAAAAATCTGCATCCTGCCCCTATCAATTAGCCCAGTGTGAGAGTTATGAATGTCTCTTCGTCTAAATATTAAAATATTGGTGGGGCCGAGGTACGATATCGATTAAAACCCACATTCATGCTGGATATTGTGAATAATGTTTTGGACGTCATCGTAATGATCTAAAGCCTCGCTAATGTTATGAAAGGTATGTTAATTCAGCTTTCTTATATATTTGTCTGTCTTTCGCAAGGGTGTGTCTGTACGTATAAGGTGCTCCTGTACTGCTTACCTTCTGCAATCATTCACACTGCCCTCTCCAATTTGATACTAATTCCTTATTCATTTTTTTGGAACCAGGATTATACCCTAGTTTTCAGCGTTTTTCTGCCCATATGGAGTACACTATATAATGTATAGTAAACTTGTATACCATTTTGTATGTTATTGTTGGTACTATACCGTTTGAGGTAGGTTTTTAATGGACCCAGGCTATGCAACGATGTATTTCTTTGCGTCTCCTAAAGATGCACCACCGCCATTTAGAACACTTTGTTTCCATCTTTCCTGCCTCCCTTGGATTTCTCCCAACTGTCCTTTCTCATCCCCCGCCAAGCCTAGCACCTCCACACTTTGGGTTTAGCTGTTGTAAAAGGCATATCGATCACTTTAATTGTTTATTGCGTATTTATTGGCAGATACATTTGATCAACACTTAATTATTTTTATGTTGCATGTCTGGTGTGGACTAACTCCCTGGCGTTTATCTAAGTATGTGTACATGTGATAGATAAGCACTTGAAGGCGAAATCCCGAACTGTTGGGAAGATGAATGCATTTACAATTGCTAAAATTCGCCATATCATATCCGCGTTCGTCGTATTCCTGCCTTGCGATGGTGTTTCCGAGGGTATCTCGGAGTTTACCGCGCTCAACCGTGGGTAATTTTGAGATTCGGTGGCTATCATTCGACGGCAATAGTCCCCCCCCCCCCCATTCCCTCCCCAGTCTTATCGCCCCGTCGCTCCCCTTGAACCCTTCACGGTCGCAGACTTCCACCACTCGCAAAAGTTTTCTTTTCATGGAATTTGCCCTTTCATGCAGCCTCGTGTGGGTTCTAACGAAATGCCAGTTTAACTTGTTTTCCACGTGCTCTCCAAACTATTGATACTTCTCCTTGGAATAATTTTCGACTTCAGCTCCGGGTATTAATTCATTGTATTCGATAGGAATTGTCTGTCACGTGTAAGCGATGAAAAAACCGGGTTCCTAGAGAACCAAGCCATTGAGATAGTGTTATTCTTTTCATCGTATCTTTTTATCTTATTAAAACCATACCATAATTTCCATAAACCTTGAGATTAATTAGAGTGAGGGTTATCCGCCCATGGAGGGTATATTTGTCGTATGATGAATTTAAACTATATGCAACCCTGAGTGTGCCACACGAGTCGATCCCTAATTGGCTCAAGTCCTCCCCCCCCTTCATTCTGTTAAAAAAATGTAATCCTTAGTTTTCCTTGCGATTGTATTATCACTGGCAAGACATTCAAGGCCATGCTTAATACAAGGGCTTGATGATGTAATGAAGTGTGCGACTGTTGATGCGACGAAAAACATTTCTTAAGGTTCATTAGGATTCCTTTGCCAACTTCGTTTGAATCTGTTACCGCACCATAGGTACTTGAAGTAATAAAATGGTCTATGAGACTATGAAAAGTAATAGGAAAGCTCTGTGCAACCAAATTATAATAACTGTGGTGAAATCGTGAATATATCCGTTGAACTTTTCCGATCACTTCTCTTTTCATTTAGTAATAATGGGTGAATTATGATTAATAATAAGTGGAATCTCGTTTTCGATAGAATTAAAATAAATGCTTTTATTCTAAATGCCGTAAGACGCACGAAGGTACGAATTTTTAATTATTTTTTCTGATAATGTAGCACGTGAGCAGTTTCACCCTCGCGGACAAGCGATTGTAGGAGTTTTTGCATTTTCAAAAATTTAAAAAAAAAATAATTTTCCGCACCGGTATTTTCAACACGTGCAGAAAACTTTATTTCGCCCGTTTAAGTTTAAATCTTTGCTCGAGACGCAGCTATCAATTTTTTATGCACATTCATTTCGGAACAACGTGTTGGCCACACATATTTAAACTGTTTTGACAGTTCACAAGAAAAACAAATCTCCGAGATACGGCGTCAAACATACGCACCCTATGAGATTCGAACCCACGACTTTTTACATAACTCTTTCAAAGAGTGCTTTCGCACAGGACTAAATTTTCATAGCTGCATTATTCTCTCTTGGTTCATTTTCTAAACAACATTTGCTTATCTCAATATTTTTTAGACAGCGGGAATATTTTTTCCGCAATGGGGAAGTCATACGCGTCGCCATTGGAGAAATTAGGAACGCAGAAAACGGTATAAATGACGACCGACCTAAACACTCGGTTGTTGGCGGCGAGTCCCTCTCGTATGACGTTTGGGCAATCAGTGTCGCCCAAACGCCGCTCGAGAAAGAAATTGACTCCGAGGTCTCCGCCAATCGGTGCTCTGAGTGTTCACGGGGTCGGAGTGTTTGACAAAGGAGATCCACTCCCTTTGTACGCATAATTCATATGTTTTTCCCCGCACATCGAGTGCTTGTTTTGGCCGCTCCCCACAACCAGCTCTCCCCTACTTCGGCCCCACCACTTCAAACCCGTTGGCATCGGGCGACCCCCAGAAGGACTCAAGGCGACCCCTTATCCTGACCCCCGATTGGAAGTAGGTCCCTTGCACACAAATGGCCAACAAGCCACTAACCCATTAATAGAGTGAGAGGTGGTGGTGCCCTCCGACCCTTTAAAATATTTACGAGGCGAAGGGATGGTCGTCTCGTCGCCACCGAACTTGTATTCCCATGCCCCCGAGATCCCCTCTGGGTCGTGGAACCCACCCGGTCCCTCTCTTCCCCTCTCCTCCCACCTGGTTCGCGTATGTACGGCGGGTTGTCGTGTTGGGAGGAGGGTGGGAGAAATGCTTAAAAGGGGAGGGTTTTAGGGGAGCGGTGGGGTTGGGGGAAAAAGCTTGAAAGGGAGCCTTTTTGATGGCGAGTGTTCGTGTGTGTGTGTTCGTAGGCGTTCTACCTTCCTTAATAGAGAGGGAGTGGTGGGGGTAGGGGGATGAGGCCATTGTGGTGCCTTTTTAAGGGTTTGGTGGGGTGGTGTGCGAGGGGCATCTGGGGAAGAGGACGGGGGTGGTGGCCCTTACGGTGTGTGTGGGATGGGGTTATTCCTTCTCCTCCTCCTCCTCGTGTACTCTCCTCACCTCCGAACCGATGCTCACCTCACCCTCTCCCCCCAAACCCCTCCAAGGAACACACCCACCCCACAGGCGTAGAAGCAAAGCCAGGTGTGGGACCGGAAGTTGGGGGAGGGTTTTTTTGGAAATGTCGGGGCTGGGGGGTGGGAATGTGCGTAGCGTGTGTGATGGTGTGCGTTAAGTGCGTTCAAGGGTTAGGGAATTTCTCCCTGCACAACGCCCCTTCCTTCCCCTATTCTCTCCGCAGCCCTCCATCAAGACCTCGTATCTCTATGTATCTCCCCTACTCTTCCAGCCCCTGCAAATATATGCGTGTATATATTGTGTGTGTGTGTGTATATATATATATATAATTTCGTCAGAGTGACACGGAAGTGTTGATTAAAAACACTTGGACAGCAACAAACAATATGAGAACGCATAAAAAGAGCATTCACACGCTATTTCTTAATAATTTCGATGGAATTCAGCTCCGTCTTCATCAGAAGAAACAGCAGTACAAAGTAGTCAGTACTTCTGTTTCTTCTGATGAAGACGGAGTCAAAGTCCTTGGAAATTATCAATAAATAACGTGGGAGTGTTCCTTTTATGTGTTTTCATGTTGTGTGTTGCTGTCTAAGTTATATATGTATACATAGGAAAAATATATATGTAAATATTTATTTATTTATTTATCTTTAAAATGGAACGCTCTCTGGCGACACGCAGACAATATTCAACACACTGGACACAAAGAAAGGACACCCACAGTATGTAGTTTACGTTTCGACGGTACGATCGTCGTCGATGAGTGTCCTTTTTTTGTTTCTCTGTGTTTTGAATAGTCTGTACCTGTGTGTTTTTGTGTTTAAATATATATGTATACACACAGGCGCACACACACGTCGCGCACACAGACACACGTATGCATGTAAGACTACGACAAACAACAAGAATAAGAATATGAACGCACCTTCATGAAACTCTGCAAAATTTGCAAGTTTTCCGTGATCATGATCGGACGATTGGTGATAATACGTGTACAATGAAGACAATGCCGGAATGAGTTGGGTTACGCGAACTATTTCCGAAAAATTCTTGCAGATTTCTTTATTGTTGGTCGATATCGAATAATCAGTAATTAAAATAGCATTTTTCTCTTTAATCCTTTCTTATAGTCTCTATTTGTCTGGGTGGCTATGGAATACCGAGTAGCCCCTAGTGTTTGCAATGGGCCATGAAATGATAACACGAGCCAGCCGTGGCGAGTCGGTCGTCAGACGGGACGATACTCATCGCTCCAAAGCGGTCGGCGTTACACGATGCCTTAAAAATATCGAATGTTGAAATGGTGGTCTCTTACGTAATTTTCGCATGTGGTTTTTATGATTGCCCGGAATTTCTGGGATGCGTCCGTGTATCTCGTTTGGGTATTTCCGTATCCTTACGACCATCCGCATTCAAGGGTATTTATTGGCATGTTAGTCGTTAGACTAAGTGCGATAAATAGGTTGGCCATCGATCTATATTGCCCTCCTCGTATTTTTTTCTCTAGTGGCAAGAGCCTGGGCCTCTTATTGAAATGATTAATTAGATGCGTTCAGTCTCGATACGGAAGGCGAAGAAGTCCATGTAGGAGGAGGAGGAGGGAGCGTTGTCGGACGTGGGTGGGAGTGCACAGTCCGGAAAAATGAAGAAACGAGAGTGGCTCGTCATGCTCTCGCGGGATTTCCCCCATCCGCTCGCCCACTCATCCCGTTCCTGACGCGCGGGTCGCGGAACCGAATTCGGTCGCTTCTCCCAACTCTTCTTCCCCTCCAATATTCCAACGCAGCGTTGAAAAATCATCGGTGGCATTCATCATGATGGATACATGCGTGAGGTGTGAATTGTATATCCGGTTTTGAACTATGCGTTAAGAAAATTTTGTTATTTTAAATATAACGCCCTCTCTCGGCACCACGAAAGTTCGAAGACTCCTCACAATTGTTTTCCCCCATCTCTCCCCGTTACATGTTGTTGGTTTAACTTAATTTTAATGGTAACCTGAGTCGAAAACAATCATCACTCCTCGGGTGGGTGGTCTAATATTAATTTAACGTGATTTTATTAAGAGGGCAAGTCAGTAAATAAGTCGAAAACGTCAGGAAGTCAAACGATAGAGCTGTTTCAAACATTGAATTGGGAACCTTTGGAATATTCACCGTGCACAGTTCTGACTTAAACCCAATGATTTTCTTCTGCTCCGGCCCACATGAAAAATCATTTGGGTGGCCGTAGTATGTAGAGGTTACTCGTTGGCTCTGATTATTTCGCTAGCCGGCGATTACGTACTTGTAAAAAGATGGGATAAGTGTCTTTGAATGAGCAACAGGGTGAATATGTAGAAAAGTGAAACAAATCTCAATGTGTTACTTCAGTTTTAATTGCCTCTCTTCTCGTTTTGGCGAGTTATTCAGCAACTTGCCCTCGTAGTAATGAAAGTCGAAAACCGGCATTGTCAGTAGCTCAACCTTGAGATTTCCAAGGGCTAAGTGTCTATGGATTATAGCCTACGGATCGACATATTTGGCCAATGATTCCCTTGTTCAGTTCGAAAGAAACTTCTGTTGGAAATGTGTTACTCTTCGCCAAAGTAATGGTTGTAAGTTAATTTTCCTCGTCGTTTTTATTACCTGAGGCCTCTCCTCCCCCCTCCGTCCCCCAGGCAATGTTTATCTCTCTCCTTTGTGCTTTCCTCGGTGACAAGTTTCATCGTTTTTAATTTCCCTCGGAGCGAATCCCCAGAATCATATAAGGTCGGAGCTTTTCCATTCGGGTTAGGGCCGCACGTCAAAATGCCTCCAAATTTTATCTTTTTCCCACCCATATCAGCAAATGTCCTTGTGGCCATGCGATCCGACTGATTATGAGGAATAATAGGAAGATGAGTATTAACGTTTTCTGTCAACTCGATTATAGACAGTGAAATGAGTACGAAATTTGATTCGCTTTATTGTTTTCTTTCCTTCGGTTTCCTTTCTTTAGGCTACCTCCCTCTCCGCTAGATATTTAGCGACAAGGTAGGTATAGAGATGCATCACTTACGGCAAATTGTCGCTTTGAAATCAATGTCCTGAAAAAATCGGTCATCTTCATATGTGCCTTAGTAACACCATGTTGGAGTGATTATATTTTAAGCTTTTATCCATTCAGTCGTTTTTAATAGTTTTCAATGAAGGGCGTTTGTAAAATATGAATCGTGGCTACCAATTTCGTTATATTAGCTTTCAATACGCTCGAAATCGAATGAAATCCTCATCGCGTAATGAACGGATCGCTTTCTCTGTCAGTTGATTATTCCTCGCGGCCTCTAGCTCTTATGAAGTGTAGTTTCTTATCTTTAACATTGGTTAGTTTCAAGGAAGAGATAAATTCTGACGCACGATTCCTGGAATAAGGAGAAGGAAAAATCGCGTTCGTGGTGTTCAAAGTCAAAATGCTGGTACCGTTCTGTAGATACAAGTCTCCTCGCACTCGGTTTTCATTTTATCCTGTGTGGAAGATCACCTTCTTCCATCAAGTAATTGAGATCGTTCGTTTTCTGTGGGGTTTACGTTGATCTCACTCCGAGAAATTTTGAATTCGAAGCTGGTCGAATTAGAAAATTCTTAAGAACCTTAATATTGAGGATCGATGATAATCCGTTCCATGACAATATTTTCGACATAGTAGATGGATTTTATCGTTGACATGAACAAGTTTATCGTTGTGGACGATATAATGTACACATTCGAATCATCTGTGCATCGATACGTCGATTTTTTCCAATTGTAAGGATGATGGTATTGAAGAATTCTGCATGTCCGGGTTTTCACCGCGTTGTTGTTTGAAGCCGACAACAGTTTCGCCGAAGTTTCATCCGGCGTCTTCAGGTCGAAGATGAGGATTCAGATTTTGGCCGTCCTTATATAGGTGGTCCCGTCCGGGTGCTGCTCTCTGATTGGTCCTTTTTTCGGATTTCCGGATGATGTTATTGTCAATATTACTCGATTTATCTGATTAATATCGCAAATCCCTAGTTACTTCACGCTCATGTTGTTTTCACGAAACTGTTTGCCACGAGGAGGACACAAAAATCTCCTCTTTCTCCAGGTAAAAGTGGTAAAGAATGTAGTACGACGAACCATTCGGTGGCCAATATATTTTCTCCCTCCCTTATTGCCTTCGGAAAGGTATCGGGAGCGGTGGTACTTTCTGTCACCTGCCGTAACAGAATTGACCGGATGGGTGGATATAGGAGACCAGAGCCCACAAGTCTTTCGGTTTCCCTTGTCATTACGGGCAACGCTCCTCTTCTTCCCTCTTCTCTTGAATGTTTTGGCGGAAGTGTGACGTAGCGACCAGCACTTCGCCGTTTTCGTCGCCTCGAGCGCTTTCCTCTGTC
The DNA here is from genome assembly GCA_037158775.1 of Hetaerina titia. NCBI lineage: Eukaryota > Metazoa > Arthropoda > Insecta > Odonata > Calopterygidae > Hetaerina > Hetaerina titia. The sequence goes on along the minus strand of CM073778.1, from coordinate 69,958,383 downwards.
ACTGACTGCTACGCCACCCGGCTTATAGAAGAAGATAGTCGAGCGAAGTTGAGAAATTCCCCTCGATTCATTCGCCATAATCGAATGCTTCAAGCGCATTTATCTCCGTTCCGCTTATTTTCTCCTCTCTTCTTTCATTTCCGAATCTGAGAATCGCTATGATCTCCCTTTTTTCTCTGGAAGACACCAGCACTACAGCGCTGCACTCCATGGCAATATTTTATTAACATTCTCCTTACGTCTTTACGCATGAGTTGCACCATCAATCCGCGATTAATAAGCATTCCCTATTGCGCTAACGCATTCAACTTTGTTATCGAAGCGCGTCGACACTTACTTGTACAAGTATTTGTATTTGTCAATTATACATTTTCAACGAAAACCACCTATTTTTTCGTGTATAATTATTTCCTTTATTAAATACTCGATTTAGGAGTCTCTGCTAACACACTCTAGGAATGGAGGAATGCACCCTGCTTGACTGTTTGGTATTTTGATGTGGTGTTCGGATAAACCATAAACACAGTAATCAACCCGAAGGTCGGTTTAGCCATCAGCAGTATATTTCTAATTTTTATAGGAAAAATGTTTCAGTTGTGATTTCGTGGAACTTCTAAATGATTTTAAAACAACTCAAAACCTTTGTTAATTCCACGTCAAAATCTTTATCATGCGATGAAAGTTTCGTTGCTATGTAACATCTTGAGGTAACATACGAGCTGAAGATGTTGCCTGCATTTAAGAATGTTGCCCAGTGACAAAACCCGGGTCGTATAATTAAGAGTATTACGTGGAATAAGAAACTCTTTTGAGTTCTTTCAAGTTTTATTTGCTTACAAGGACCCGCCTTACCAAAATTAATTTTCGCCCTGCGTAGAAATTGATGTTCTTCACCGTTGATTATGCCTCCGCGATTCCCACATAGGCACCTCAACTTGCGTGGGATGGTTTTCCGCAAGCGTTCTTATGACTTAAATGTCCCGCAGTTTGCGGGACCGTTTACCAATGCGTCGGCAGCACCGGTGGCAAACTGCCCCACATATCCACACTCCCGAACACCCCCTCTCCACTTTTGTCCTGCCTGAGGGAGACTTCTCTCCCCTTCACCTAAACCCCTTGCACCATAACCCGGCAGTGATTGTTGAACCTCCCCCCCCCCTTCCCTTCCACCTCCCAAGGAACGAAATACCACCGTTTGTCAGCGATTTCTGATCCCTCGTGAATATGCATGGAGTCGCCCTCGCCCTCCTCCCCTGCTGACCGAATGGGTTGGCCGTCCGACCCACATTGGAGAGAGCCAAGGGAAGGGTGTACTTTCCCCGCCTCCACCCTCCTCCTCCTCCGCCCCATTGTTTCATAGCCACCGGTGCAGCAGCCCGGGCGCCGTAACACCCTCTCCGCCCCCGTGTTTCTCCCCGCACCCACGTCCCCTTTCACCTCTGCCCTCCCTCCCTCGCGCCTTCTACCCTCTCCCGGAAGTGCTCTCCTTCCCCCAACACCATCCTCCCTCCACTCCACCCCCAACATCCACACCCCCATCATCCACACACCGTCCAAATCCAGCCAGCCATCAGATAGCAGTCCCTCTGACCCCCCCCCCCAACTCCTCCTCTAAAACCGCTGATATATATTCATTGTCGTCCATCTGAGCGTGCGAAATCGCTGGCACCGAACAGAACGTGGAGTGGGGCGTTTTTAAGAGTGGGGTGCGATGGCTTTGCGGGGCGAGGGAAGACACCTCTTCCGTGCTCTCCATCTCCCGCGCCTCTTTAATCATTCCGTACGGATTCTCTCGCCTTCTTTTGTCTTTTTCACGTGTGCGTTTCTCAACTCCTCTGCCCCCCACCCCATCCCCTTTTCCATCCACACAAGCCCCTCTCCAATCGTCCTTTCCTTTCGATGGTGCCTTCATTGTTTTTTTCATCTGCCTCCACCCCCACCCGCACACCTTTGAGGTTGGTTTTCTCGGATTAATTGCCCGTATTTCACGGTGCCGTCGTGCAAGGAGCGGTGCACGAGGGGTGGGCGAGAGTCAGTTTCCTCGGTCCTGGCGACACGCCTCGGTGCTGCCGCCACCTTCCTTCCCCCCCGCCCCCTCGATTCCGAACGTCCGATACGGAATCGTAATCGTAACATAATCAAACCTCAATCGCTCCTACATTTTATTATTTCGAAGATCTTAATTTTTAAGAGTCACTCGAGTGCCCCCGTTGGCGATTCAGGTAAATAGTCATTGCACGTGTGTTTATATACAATAAATATTTGTGTGGTACTATACATTTCTACTCACGTATAAGTGAATATTCAAAACCTGGTGACACCAATGATGTTGAGTTGTTCCCACGTTGGTCCATTTGTTACGACGACGGTTGCATTGACCGTGTTCAGGTCTGGTGTAATTCGGGCCGGTAGGAGCCACCCAATTGCCTTGGTGTCATCATTGTATCGCGGGGAAATTCTTCGAGGGATTAAAGGCTGCTGGCGTAATCTGTGACCCCCGAGGGAAGCTCCCTTACTCCCTGCCACCCACTTCAAATACCTATCCTGAGGATTAAATCTCCCGTTCCCAAAGTCTTTGCTATGAAGTCATGTAGATCTACAGGAAAACGTGCAAGCCATTGACAAGATGTAAGGCCAGGTTCATTCACATCATGCAATACCAGTATCAAGTCCGTGGCGAAGAGCCCAACACTATGGGTTATGAGATCATTCGAACAAAGAAACTTCCAAAGCACGTAACGTCCCTAAAACAATGTCTGTATAATTAAGCAAGCACAGAACGAGTGTCAACCGCGCAAGCAATAAAGAAGGGAAAGAAAGTGATGCCGAAGTACATTCAAGACAGGTATAGGCAATTCCCGCTGCTCGGTAAAGAGACGGAGACAGTTGAAAGAAAACTTTTAAAGCCTATTATTGGTGCTATTTTATGATACGGGTCTTGAATGTTCCTTTCTCGTATTCCTTGAGAAAATCAGTATCTTAGCCCCAACTGTTTTGCAGTGTTTGCAGTCTTTTGTGGATCATAGTTGCAAACATGCAGAGAATATGAGGAAAACCCATGTCGAAACACCTTTTATTTTCATTGTTCGCGTTTTTTCCTACTGGGGATTGATTGCTAATATTTGAACTCCTGACGAAAAGAATAGGTAGCACACGTGTCGTTCTTGGAAGATTTTCTTTTGGTCGACATTCGAGGACTGTTAGGTTCGCAAGTAGTGATTCATTGATATGAAGTACGTGGAAAGGATACTTTCTCCTCTTTAGCCATTGTTCAAGTTCCATAGAAATTGAATCCGCTGTGGGAAATTGTAGAGCATTTCTTTACGCTGATGTTCATCGATTATTTACCGTTATTTTTTGATCGCCTCCACAAATACTGTTTTCCTTACATGAATACATTGATATAAACAAAATTGTTGAATCGGTAAAGCTTACGAGGTACGAGTCATTAGTGTTTCTTGGACGTCATCCGTTCAAATTTCATCATCTTGTGTCTCCAGAACTACAAGCGCTAGCTCGGAGAGAAATTTGTTTAAGGGTAAGTTACCCATCATTTTCGTTCCTGGAGTATTGTTAAAACGTTCCTCGCTTCAATATTCCTAAATTGCGCATTTCCCCATTCATCGAGTACATCGAAGTTCCATAAGGACATATTTTGTCCGTTAGACCCAAGTGGCAAATCATACACATCGACTCGCAAGTGAGAAGAGAATGAAAGGAGGCTCAAAGGAAGAATTCTACTTCAATCCGACAAGGTTTTTCGTGAGATTGAAGTCTCTTGATAGCCCACGAGTCACAGAAGGTGGAGGCAAAATACACCCCAGCGTCACTTTCCCATTTCGGAAGAGAAGGTCCCGTTGGTCGAAGAAGTAGAAACCACAGGGTCCGGAACCCCTTTAAAATACGGAACAGGGTCAACCTTATTAATTGACATTGATGTATGCGGTGACACAAGTTCTCTGCAGAGCATTGGTGCGTTTCTAAACCAGTCAGAAGTGTACTCTGCGTAGCCAAGGTGTGACGCAGCATCTGTCGTGTAAATTGGCAAAGATTTGGTGGAAAACAATTTGCTCTGATTCATGCGTGCTAGCGAAGGAATGAATTGAGTGGGGGAACTCTTTCGTAAGATCCTAGCGACAGAATGGCATTAAATTCGTCGTGTGTCCCTCGGTTTTAAGGACACTAGTCTCGTCGGATCCGTGAGTTGAGAAATGTCGTCCCACGCCCTCGGGACCTCCTCGGAAGGTTTTTCCTTCTCCTCGAACAATTTTCAGGCCCCGGTGTTAGCGTTTAATTTCCGTTTAAGTATTTCGAGGAAAATTATAACTACGCGTCACTCTAATCACCATTGGCCACGGTTGAAGTGGTCTCGGAACAACGAGAAGCTTCATCGGGAATTTCTAAGGATAAAATGTTTTATTCAATCCAAGCGATTTGACATTTTCATTGTAAAAGTTTTATGGTACACTTCATAAATTACATAATTCCATGGAAATGGAAAAAATTAAAAGAAACATCCTGGATTCTTGACAACCCAGAGATATTCTGAATAATGGTGGGTGAACATTATGTTAATCGAATTCCCGAAACGATTTGTCTAGGAATCGATTAGAATTCAGTTGCCTGATTAGAGTAGAAATTAGTAGTTAATAGTTTAATGCAGATCGTGTAGTTTTAGTCTACGTTTTCATGCAATGGAGTGGAAGTGCAAAATGATCCCATTCCCTTCCCGGACATACGACGGACGTAGCAATAAACGTGTGTCTTGAAGAGTTAGAATCAGACAGACTTCCTTAGAATCTTGTCGTTTTCGACATTGAAAAAAATTCTTAATTAAGTTTTTTTGTAAATTATCTATTTGAAAATATCAGTGTCAGTATCCATTTGCATTATTTACGAGTGCATCGTATTTTTGGACTCCTTAATGAATCCAACTCTACTCCTATGCATATATATAATAAAGATATTGAATTGTATATTGTGTGATCTTTGAAATAGTTATTATCAAGTTAATAACTATCACAGGTGTATTTCATAACGGTATTTTGGGAGCGAAGGACTCAAATCCCTTTCTTGGCGAAGAAAGAATATCAAAAATCAAAAGAAAAACGATATTTCACGTTGGCGATCGTGAGATTTTTTTGTTAATTTAGACGGCAATTTTGTCCGATCATATCGGGAGAATGGCAGAGGAGCGATTTAGTATTCCAACTGTTTATTTCCTGGTACGGAGGAACTAAAAACTCATGCCTCCGTTTACTATCTACATCTCGTATAAGGGCGAGCGTGAAAGAATCAGCGAGAAGCCTGCGTGCGAGAGAATAATTCGTTTTCCACCGCCGCGTTTAAATGCAGTGCGATTTGATGTGCAGACCTCAGATTATCATCGGAAAATTCCAGTCTCTGGTGTTGTTTGTGCGACTTCCTCAAACCTTTTGAGGGACGTGGGAAGCCTCTTAACGTCCTCCTCCTCCGTACTTAGATCGCCGGAATGATTTCCTGGAGTGGTCACCACGAATTCTGACCTTTCCGATTGGCTTATTGAGTCGTCATAAGTACACTAATAAGGTGACCGCCATCCTTCATCCGATAATTTTTCGCCCAAGCCACGCACCGCCAAGTTACACCCCCATTACATCGGGATCATTTGTCCCCGCTCCACTCACCTTCGTTGTTATCCTAACGGCATTGAAACCTCGCTGCCGTGTCGTTGGACATTCGGATGAGTAGGGCGATTCACGAGTGCGTATTGTTTTCTTTGCTGTCGCCTCAAGGTACTCATAAAGAAGTCCTTCCCACATTGTTTCATTTTTTGTTTCCTTGCCGACCCTTTTCCATTTCATAACATTGAGACCGCATCGGTTCGTTTCATCTAACAGTACTGGATGAATGGTGCGATTACTGAATGATGTGTGGCAATTTTCCTTGCACTTATATATGTGTGTGTGTGTGTGTTATTTAGGCCCAATATCCGTTTGATATTCATGATTTGAAAGCTATGAAATTCTTCAATTTTTTCTTCAGATAATGAAACATAGTTTTTTATCCTGATTGGTTAACCCTCGAATTTGTCGCTCAATTAACGAAATCAACAAGCCATTCAATTCTTGATCGGTGTCGATTTTCGTCAGCGACATCACCTGTAATCAACCCACGATCCAGCTTCGACTTTCGTCGTCGGAATTAGACCCCGAATGTCTCACGACCTCCGCTCCATTGGTGTGGTTAACTCGAAGGCACCCGGGGGGGGGGTTTCCCAAAGTTGAGCGCAATTGTCGAAGACGGCTCAGGGAAGGTTTTGCGTTGATGGATTCGCCGAAGTCAACGGCACGCTTCGCGTGCGACGTCCCCGCCCTTTCCTCCATCCCCGCGGCCCCTGGGCGTACTTTTCGCGAAGGACACGCTCCCACGAAGGATACGCCCGGGCCATCCACGGACATGAAAGAGCCGAACCGCGTCGTCTCGGTCGAAGTGGGTGGAGGTAGAGGGACCATAGGGTAGGAGGAAGGGGGACCTGGGCTAAGACCATCAAGCTGGTCAAACCCCTCTCGGTCCCCCCCCCATCCCCTATCCCCCCCGCTTCCTCCCACGCTGTGTGGGGACGCCCGACTTCCGCCCCGGTGTCCATCGAGAACTCCACAACAACACCCCCTCCCCCAACCCACCGTCCCCTCTCGCCCCTCCTCCTACTCCGCCCACGTCACCACGTAAGGTTAAACGTCTTCCACGGCGGAGACAGTTTTCGGGCGTCCCCGGTCTCTCCTTCTCCCATTGACGATTCGCATTAAAGGCCGAGCCGCCACAGCTACCTTGGTGTCGCCGCCGTCCCCGCCTCCTCCACAATCCTCCCCACCTCGATGCAGTTTCCCAGCGTAAGAAGCGTCTTGTGTGGTTCTGCCCCCTCCTCCTCCCTAACCTATTCTCTCCTTTCGTATAGATTAGGGAACGGACAATGATGTCTTTACGCCGAAAACATTATTCCACGCCAATTAAAGACAACCCGGTCGTCCTTTCTTTATTTTTATCGTGCGAAAAATCGACTCGTTTTCGGCGACTCGAGGGTTAAGGGGTGTTCAGAGAGGTGGTCGCGGGATGCGACGTTGCGGACGGCCCTTAGCCGTGAAACCTTGATTTCGAGATCGTTTTCCGCTCTGTTGTCAACATCAACGTCAGCACAGTCTCCAACCTCTGTGTAGCCCCGAGCCCCTAAGGCCGCCTACGCCCTTGCCGCGCTTTCCTGGCCCTGGCACATTCAATGAGTTATGTTGTGTTACACGCGGAGGCACTCGGCATGAAGGGTATCCTCCTCCGCTGTCGGCCCTGGTGAAGGCTTGCCTATATCCGTCCGGGATGCACCCATGTATGTATCAGACCTAGCCTCTGGCGTTTACCAAATGAAGGGAAGTAGTATGCAAGCGCGTCATGGCCAAAATGTCTGTCAAAATTGTCAGACAGGATCCAAAACTTAATGTTCACTTCCTCGGCTATCTCCCTAAAAGTTAAACGACGATTTGCCCGCACCAGATCGTTCACCAATTATCACATGGTTGGGGTCTGTCGAAGTGGAAGGCCGCCCCCAGTTCGCCAATCTTCATCTGTCGAGGTTCTGCCCGATTTAAAACGATAATACTACTAAAAACACTGGTTTCGATTCAAAGCTTCATTAACAAAGGCTCGCTGAATTATTCCAAATGTCTTCATAGCCGTTCGCAAAGTTATAAAGAAAGATCCTTCATTGCTACCGTTGAACGCGACGACGAGCATGTTAAGACACTTACCGCTGCTGCTGCGTAACGACTGGACGTAAACAAACACAACACCTCTCGTTTCAGTCGTCAGATTTGTCGCTATATGGCGCACTGTGTCTCGTTTCGATTGGTTGAACGGTTTGCGCAGAATAAAGTCAGTTTTTTTTGTCACACCTTGTATAGTCGTGATTATTAAACGAGCGACTGAGGCATGTGAGGTCGTTCGCAACACTAGGGATAGGTGTAGAGAAATTGGTAGAGGTAGGATGTTCAGGGAATGCGGTAAGAAGGGAGGAGGAGAACTCCGCGCCGGAATCAGCCTACACCAGTAACGAATGACTCGGAAGGTGTTTCACAATTTACGAGCAACTTGTTTAGAGAAGCGGTTTGACGGCAAAGTACTAGAGTAAATGTCAAAAGGCAACTTAATTGAGTTTATGGCTCGATAATTGACGACGGATGTGATTTTTAGGATAATCCTCAGCAAAAATATGTCCAACTCAGTTTATTTTCTATTTGAAAGTATTAAAAACGTTGTATTAACTATTTGCCGGGCTCAAAACCTTTTACTCCGCATCCGAGTTTCATGAACCTGCAAATATGTGAATATCGTAGTATCCTGTCCGACACAGGCGCAAGTAGGAATCGGGATGACTTTGAAAATTTCTGCCACCACCGGGGTTCGAAACCGAGCACTCGGGGTGTGAAGTCAGCACACTAGTCATCGCAGAAACCCTACACCCCCTCCCCCTTAACAATGCTGAAGCAGGGCAAATTATTCTTGCACACGATACGGCATGATAGTGGTGCACAATTTCTTCACACAAGACTTCATTGCATCGCTATATGGGGGCCATGCTTGTTCTGTTTGTCTGCTATTATTCGCCAATCTCTCCACCCCTTCATTGATTTTGCATTAATAAATTTCTTTCGCGTATCTGATTCGTTGAGGTCTTTTTTTTCGTATTTAATCATCGTACTATATGTTCTTTTCTTGTTGTGAGGGATCGAGATGGTGCGGTTGCCAATGTATTGACTTCCCACAGAGAGGGTCCGGGTTCGAATCCCCTAGGTGGCAGAGTATTTCAGTGGTGTCACGATCCCTACATGGGAACTTTGTTGGAAGAGTATGTGAAAGAAAGAAACTGTGAATGAGTAAGTCATCCGTCGGATGGGACGTTAAACTGTGAGCACTCTGCGTCTTTGGTTGTTAGAGTAAGCTGATACCGACGCCGGGTTTCTCTCCACCCTTCATCCATTCCCATAGTATCATCGTTCCCCTACCTATCCCTGAGGGTACAATTGACCTCAGCCATCGGACTAATACGGCTCACCCTGATCCCTCTTCCTGGGTAGATTTTCCCTTCCAGTTTTCTTTTCGTTTCGGCCTTGATCTAAACATTATTCCCCTAATCATATCCAATTTAATGTCCTTTCACCATCGATAGTGATTTCCTAAGGTTTCTCTTTTCGCCCAGAGTCCGCAGGACTTCTTTCCTGTACGTACACACTTCATTTTCTCTCCTTCAGTGAATTTTTCCTTGATTAGAGTTATCCCCTGGTGTTACTGCGGCGAGTCGCAGCCATGGAGTGGGCAGGCATCTGCGCGAAAAGATAAAGAGGGCTGCGGAATCCAGTCTTCGCCTCCCTCCTCGAGTTTCCCCTCATGATTCCTTGGTACTATTAAAATTCTTTATGCATACTGGCATTTAATTATAATAAAAAATAAAATAAAAATACAAGTTGAAACACAAACGAAACTTGGTGACGCCTTGTACTTAGTACTCTTGGTACTCTGATGAAAGTGGCTGAGACCACCGAAGTATGGAAGTGAGTTATGTTTTCGTTCATATTTTTATTTTTTTAATATAATTAAATACAAGTGTACATCATATATATATATATATATATATATATATATATATATATATATATATATATATATATATATATATTTATATATAACTTTTGGACGGCACAATAGAACACAGAATAAAACAGATAACACGTAAAAGGACACTCACACTGTAGATGATTCGGAGTAGGCCGAAAGCTTAAATCGTCTACAGTGTGAGTGTCCTTTTACGTGTTATCTGTTTTATTCTGTGTTCTATTGTGCCGTCCAAAAGTTATATTGCTCTCGTGAGTACTTCCACATCATCGATATATATATATATATATGTGTATATATATATATATATAGATATATATGTGTATATATATATAGATATATATGTGTATATATATATATATATAGCAGGTCGCGATGGTCCAGTGGGTAGAGTGTTGGACTACTGACCGGAGGGTCCCGGGTTCGATTCCCGGGCAAGGCACTCTGGGCACCTGCAGCTCCACCCAAGCTAGTTGATTTTTCGGGTACCAGATCTTCCTGGGAAACCATAACCGGCACAGGGAAAGGAACTGGCCCCCCTACCCTGATGTGTGATTATTCACATGCCGTCGGGCTTGGTACACGGGTGAGCTCTACCATCACCTACTAAACCGACCTTCGGGTTGATTACTGTGTTTATATATATATATATATATATATATATATATATATATATATATATTTCAATTGTCTTGCGCCTGTTGGGTGCTTTCTTACACCTTTCGCTCTGGGTCTCGGTCAATGGCCCAGGTAATTGGTCGCTTAAAGGGGAAAAAAATATCCCCGTAAAAGCTGCAGGGAGTTCGGCGCGTTTGAAACCTCTTTGCACTTAAATCACGGGGGATGCGATGGCAGCGAAATCCTTTGTGGATGTAGCCGCGCTCTCGGGTAATTAAATTTTCGAGAGCGGAATTCTGTTCGAGTGAGCGCCAGTGAACCATGGCGTCGCTGACTTGATGGTTGGACGTCATCTTCCTGTGCCCCTAAAAGATGTTAAAAATACCTGCGGGGAGGGGGGAGGGAATACACGAGAATACGAGAACCATCCTCACTTCACCTTTGATTTTTTCTCTCCGTGGTGGTGGGATTGTTTAGTGATTTTATACCGCATAATCACAACCCCATGTGAGATTGCTAGATAACGAACGCGTAGTCGGATGTGTGGAAATTAGCCGATCTTTAAAAGATCGCAATTAACAAATTGAAGGAGATGTTTCAATGGTCATTGTGGAATTCAAGCATATGCATTTCATTTACGCTTGTATCTCATTGCCGTTTAATGATGGGTAAAGGCCGAATGGGGATAGGTGCTCATAATCTTCGTTTCTGCACATTGATGGAGCAGTAATTCCTGCCCTAATCATGCCCCTTCCTCGTTTACCTAACCTTATCTCCTCTATAATAGTCTTGAACATCACATTCCCAATTAGAATATTTTAACTCCGTCTTTTCTGTTTCCTATGGAATTCTGTCCACAATCCCCTCTTCTCATCCCCCACCGTACTTAGCACGCCCTCGTTTGTTTTCCTTTCTGTCTATTTCACCTTTTCTATCATTCTCCGCATCCACATTAAAAATCAACTTTTGCATTCGCTCAATTTGTGACCTCTGTGGAGGGAAACTTCTACATTTCCGGAAAGAAAATGATGCGGAATGCTGATGAGAACAAATTTCTCTTCATCTACATCTACATAAATACCCTGCGAGCCACCAATAAGGTGTGTGGCAGGGGACTCTTGTGGCTGGTGACCTAACAACGTACACACTTCGCTCCCCCCGTGACATACGACCCCTTGGTGGGTCTCAGGGTGAGATGTGGATTCAGGCGATGATGCCCTCGCATTGATCCTGCTAAATAAAAAGGTGAACCATCCATTGCGTGTACTAGACATCCTCCCCACTCCTGCTGTCATCGGCCCGAACACGCAGTCGAGTCTTCCGCCGCGCCTCTCATCATTGTCCACGCAGCGCTTTCTGATGACGGCATCCGTCTCGTGGGTGGGGTCGCTAGGGCCCTGAAATCATCCGATCTCGGCGGGGAGAGGTCACGCCCCACACCGCCCTCTCCTGCCCACCCAAAAACCAATCATCCTCGTTGCCGTCGAACCTTGATGTCCCGTATCAGTCGACGAACGATCAAAACCTACCTTCTCTCCTCTACCGTTCCTGCATCCTTTCCCTCTCCGATCCCCTTCGGTCTACCGAGTGTGTTTTTTGAAATCTTTTGACTGTATCCCATTTTACTGTGACCGAAATCTCCTTCCAGCTCGTGTCAAAAATGAAAAATCTTTTTCACCATCTTGACTCTCGGAACAAAACATTTTTTTTCCCTGCGCAATTTTGAAGTCAGCGCTGAGCATTTTTTTAGTACGAGAAATGTCTTATTCTGTCGTCTCCCACGGTTCCTTAGACAATAGTTTGGGATAATTTTGAAAATTAAATTTCAGTTCCGTTGAATTTCTTACTTAAGGGTAAAACGGTAGTGATAATTGGTAGTCTGGGTAGGTATTACGAGTACTGTGATATGAATTCCATCCCGCATTCGGTTTTCAATGTTATTGACGTGGAAACAGTGTTAGCTGGAGGAAGCCACTTAAGATTTCGGTATATTAAAACGTTTTGCTGTAAAAAAAGGCACCTGAAGAGTTTGGGAGCATCCTCCTTAATGAAATCACTGTTTCAATTGTCCACCTTTTTTTATTGATCTCAATCGAATTTAACCGTACGACGTCAGGGACAACAGCGGGCAATGTTAATAGTAGATGATTCCATCGACGTTCACGCGTGAAATTTTTGGTTAGCGAGACCATACGCGTTATTATGAGCTCGTCACTTGGCAGCATTCATAATAAACAACATTCTTGGAGCGCACCACGCGGCACGAATGTTAACTCGTTGGTAGATGACTTGCTACATCGACGGGGAAAGGAACCCTTTCACTTTCTGGAGCATGGAAGTAACTCATCACGTGCGAAAATCTTAGGAACCTGAAATCGAAAGTAAACGCCGCGCTAATAATCATAAATTATGCTAATGGCTGGTGACGTACCCCCTGCCATACGCCCTTTGGCGGAACTTTCCTAGTTAAGATGTAGATCTAAATCCAACTAATCATCTCACTCAAACATCTCTCAACAAGTTTGACGTGGAATACGAGTGCTGCAACTTTGCACCTCCTCAAGGTTTCTCCCTTGTACTGATGCTCGAAATACTTTTGCTTCTGGTTTGATTTATCACCTGTCTCTCACACCGCCAATACCCTGATTAGGGTTATACTTGAACGATGAAGAACGTTAAACGAAAGATCTCCGATTGATGATTGATGTTCGCAATGATCTCTATCGTAGCCCGATCTGATTGGCATTCCACTCCATGGATTTCATTTGGAAAAGTGTTAAATAGGTATTTGCACATAATCACTCGATGTTTATTTCACGTGTGATCATTGTTTCTCGGGGGATTTTTTTTTAACAGATCTGGACACTTCTTGTCGCAGTAATTTAAGTAGGCGTTGGGTAAAAATGCGTTGTCCTTTTGGCCATAGTGTCCCGCTAACATTCCGGAAAACTCTCGGATAACCCTGGCGTGTGAACTAACTTCGAAGCTTCTGTGAGAAGGGGATCGGTTAACAGGTTAAGGCACAAACAAACCACCTTCCCCCTCTCGTACCCTCGCGACGTCAGCCTTCCATTCCCCTCGCAAATGGGAAGTGAAACGGGAAGCCTTTCCACCTCCCCCCCCCCCGTCGAACCACGAAGTAATCTCTCTCTTCCCATCCCAAAAATCTTTTCATTCTCCACCCTTCTTCTTGGCATCGATCGATGCAGAGATCAATGGCGGTCTCTCCCTCTTTATCTCCACACACCCCTGCGGGAAGAGCCACGAATGGACCCGAATCGAATGGTTGATCTCTTCAAACCCTTGTTCCATATCCCTCCTAATGTTCGAAAACGAAGATTTGCATTCAGACACTGAATGCAAATCTTCGTTTGCACTCTGCTCACTTCGTTCGTCTGCACTCTGCAAGCATCTTGTCGAAAAATTTCAGGTGTGGCATTAGGGTGTGACATACTGCTAAACATCAAGACTCGTAGACTTATTACTAAATGAGTCTCTTCCCATGTGGCTAATTGGAAATCGTGATGAGATTAAGGTATTCTTTCTCATCCGGTAATATTAATTTTAGAAGCAGTGATTAAATTTTCCTCCATTTCCCTGAATCTAGCCAGAAATTATTCGAAATACGTAATTTGCCAAGGTGTAGAATCCTGATTGTAATTACTGTATGGAGGGTACGGATTCACGACAAATTATTGAGAAAGTTCTTTCCGCACACTCTATTTATGAAAACGCTACTTCGTTGTAAGTTGGTGAGATGCCTCCTAAGAAGGGTTTTTTTAAAGTATTTTCAAAACCAGTACCGTGCAATATTGTGCAAGCCCAGCCGTTGTGCAATATGAAACAAGATAGACGAGCATCTTGGTCAGAGAAAGTTGGAGCAGGGAGATTTTCGAGATTATTGTCCGATTCCTTGAATCTACGAATCAGCGGATACGTAGGAGTTCTGTGAATGGTTTAGACTTACTGTTCGGACTACGATAGTCAAAATAGAAGAGACTAATAAGAAAAATTACGCTAGACAAAAAACCTACACAAGGAGCCGGGAGTTCATGACAGAGAGATGGTAGTTTGGGTGGAAAGGAAATATAATTTAAAAATTATGGTGTGGAGCGTAGTGTTGTACGGCGCGGAAACGTGGTCGTTTGGAAAGCGAGAAGATAGGTGTAGATTGGAGGATTTGGAATGAAAAATGAAATGAAAGGAAAACTAACTAGGAAGTATGTTTGGGGCGAGGACGGAGCATTGTTGGGAGAAATCCAAAGGAGGCAGGAAAGATGGATGCTGAGCATTTTGATTGGGGATGGGATGTTGAGAAATAGTGCGATTTGTAGGTGGAGAGAATGCTTGACAGAACAAGAAAGAGAAATAGGGAAAAACAGCAAGAAAAAGGGATAGGTCTTAGGCGGAATGAAGGGAAAAAGAAAATGTGTAATGGAAGAATCAATGGCAGTATGAGGTGTCTGTTTGTTTCTTGTCAGGCGAGGCTAATAAATGTAAGGGTTTGAAACTACTGCCCTAACGGTTGTCAGCCCAAATAATAATGGTAACATTTAATCCCCTCATAGCTTCAAATTGGTTGAGCAGAGCGAATTATGAAACGTGTGGAAGAATACAAAAAGTGGGAGTTTAAACACGAATGTCATTCCAATTACGACGGTAAGCGTTGATTTATATGTTCCTTATTTCACTAAGAAGTGCCTATTAAGAGAAGTAGATAGCGATCGTAAATGGTTAATTCACAGTTACACAACGGACGTTTTAAACGTTATCTTGATTTCATTAAATTGGCCAGCTTCCCAAACTCGTCACACAGCTTCATTTCAATTTTGACCTTTCTCTTCACTGTAAACAAGGGCATTTTCACCTGAATTGATTTCGTAATGAATACTTCAAAAAGGAAAAACCTTGCAACTGCCGCCCAAAGATGTTGGAAACGAAATTGTTTTCGATTCGATTCCTTGCCGCCTGCCAAACTCGTGACGTTTTCACAGCAAATGTTTATTTTTGCTCAAATATTTTCGATCGTATACCATCACTGCGAGAAAGGACATCCGAGCCACTTCGGCAATACAGCAATTTCGATGCTGTATCATTTTCTTCAGTCTTCTTCCGCGTATTATCCCGGGAATTTTTTTCCGTGAATCGACACCGATGTGTTATTAAATTCACCCCTCATATACACCTTCCGCACGCATATCGCATTATCGCCTTCTCTTGTTTTCTTTTGTCCCTTGTCCTCCTCTGCGACCTCTCTTCCGCAGTCTTTGGTGATGCTCCATTCCCAGCAGGCTTCTCCACTTACCCCTCCCCCCCCATCACCGTCTCCCCCTTGCCATCGGATCCCCCCCCCTGGCGCCCCTCTTTGGAAGACTCTTAATGCTCCCGTCCCCATCTCTGGAGTGGAAGCTAGTAGGAGGGGGGAAGTGGGGGAGAGGAGGCGGATGGATAATAGCAGGCGACGCCCACTCATCGCATTGTCCTTCTGTCCCACCTCTACCTCTCTTCTTCGACAATTCAACTTCTCGGTCTCCGTGGCGAGAGAGTTGAACGAAGAAGATCCACTCGCCATTCTATTGTTTCTCTTCGCTTCCCTCTTCCGTAGTCTACCTATACAGAATCGTGGCGCTGGTGTCGCGTACCTCTATCTCTTCTCCCTCGTGTTTGAACATGACTTCCATGTTTTCACTTGTCGCGGTTCAAATTCTTCAGAACCTTGGTCATTTACTTCTCACGCGGATTGCGAGGTGGACAAGGTTCCTAGGTCTGGAAATCTATCAACTTTCATTATCAAAGTACCCGACCAAAAACTTAATGCCTTAACTCGGAGGCCTTGATTGGGAGATAACTATAAAATTAGAATACAAATGTTGAAAAAACCTGGAGTTGAGATACCTCTAATCACCTGGCCTTTGTGAGATTGAGGATTTGCATTCTCCATTACTTGACGTGTTTTATCGTGCGGAAAGAAACTTACCCCGCTGAACTGCTGCTTACATTAATGCCAACTTACAAAAAAATATTGCGTCTCGCCAGTGCATAACAATGCCGGGAGATTACATCTAATTAAACTAACTAACCCTCTTCGACGTCATAGGCTGGTGTGTCTCTGTTTAACGATATTGCATGGTAATACTACAGGGTTCGTCCGGAAAATAAGTTTATGATGCTCATTGTCTTTTTTGACAAAAGGGGAGTCGTCCACTACGAATTTGTACCTGAACGACAAACTGTAAATGCTGCATTTTACGTCCAAGTGCTCGACAGGCTTCGAAAATGAGTCGCCGGTGTCCGGCCAGCGATCAACCGTATGACTGACAACCTGAGCGACAAAGCGCCGTCTCACACCGCGCTTGTCGTGTCGGACTTCTTGGCCAAGCACGGCGTGGTAACGCTGCCGCACCCGTCCTACAGCCCGGACTTGGCACCACCGGACTTCTTTCTGTTCCCGAAGATAAAGAGGAGTTTGAAAGGAACGCGATACGGGACTTTGGACGCCGTCAAAGAGGCCGTGACGACGTGTCTTCGAGAGGTTCCCGATGATGCCTTCGCGGGAGCGTTCAAGGAATGGGAACGCCGCTGGAACAAGTGTATCGACTCCAAGGGTCCTATTTTGAGGAATATTAGCTTAAGATATGTAAAAGTGTGATATTTTTTTTCCTGAGCTCAGTACACTTATCTTCCGGACGAACCCTGTAGTTCTTCAATCATTATTTTGGTGAAAAGTGTCCAGTGAAATAAGTTAATGAGTAAATCACTGTTATTTTAAAGTCTGTAATTTTCCTCTTACCCCTCGTTATCTTCTGTATCTTGTTAAACACCTTTTTCACGTTTTTCCGTCCATTCTTTTCGCAAAGGAATGCAATACTCCTTATTCTATTTTTTTTATGCTGCATGCCGTTCCGTTCAGGTTCAAGACCCGTAAAAAAATATGTATATTAATTTACAACATCTTCTCTTCTTGATTGTTTCACGCTACCTCTTCCCTTTCTGAGACTCTTTGTCATTCTCCCAGCGTGACATAAATCAGTGAAGAAAACATCTACATCAATATCCCACGGTCCACTAAAAAGATGTGTGGCAGGATGTGCAAGCTCCAGGTGGAATGGACAAAGGACAGGAAGGGAAAGGGGAAAAAATTCACTAAAAACCTTGACAAATGCGTGCAAATATTTTTGTTCATGCTGGCGTAAAACTTACTTAAAAACAAATGTCGATTTCGCACATTAAAATAGTTGTTTGGCATACGAAAAAGTAGGGTATAAAAATGAGCCACAAACATTGATACGATAGGTCTCCACCATATCAAGACAGGTCCTCCCGAACTGGAATGTAAGAATGGACATCTTTCGTACTTGTTTCATGTTTGGTGAATCGGATATTTAATTCTTTCATGGCCCAGTGTAATGAGTCCTCTCTCCATTCCTGCCCTATTTTTTTACCAGGGCCATTCCACAAGTACCCAATGGTCACCGAATTTATTGACCTTCACCTATTGCTTATCCTGGCATACTCTTCTTAACTTACGATTCGAGCAAAATTAAGAAGGCGAGTGATGATTATTTAGTGAACTTATGCAACGGGAATGAAGAATGTAAAAAGAGGTGAGATCTGATTGCGACTCCACAGTGAATATGGAACGCTTTCATCTCGTACCCCTCATTCAAGGATGGGTGGGATGGGGAGCTCCTGGGCAACTGAGTGGTTATAAAGTTTGCTGAGCATTGCGTCAAAAAAAAACAACTTTCGCAACGCTTATCGGGTGCCATCTGAGCGAATAAATCCGTTAAATCTCATGGAAATCATCTTCTCCGAGCAAAAAAAAACCAAAAGCATTTGCCCAATTTCTTCGGGTGCTCTTAAATTTCGAAAAAGAAAAAGAGATGGAAAATCGGAATGCTCACCATCGTCCTGAGCAGTACAGGAGAGTAGAGGTCTCTTTCTTGGTGAAATGATTCGGTCTTTCTCCCCCCCCTCCCTCTCCCCGGTCTCTGCCACCTTGGTTACGCACGGAAATGGCGAGAGCGTGACCCGGTTCATCCGTAATCCCCCTTCCCGACGAGCTATGTACGCGCGTAAGTACTATAAGGGGTCTTATTTCAGTATTTCGTCTTTGCGCACCGAAGTAATTAACCCGAAAGGCCTCCGATGAGACAGTCGGCGGGGCTGTTAGGTCACCATTTCGTGGAATGAGTTGGGGAAAGGAAAGCTGAATAAGAGAAATCTGTTCTGTTTCGTAATTGTTTGTTAATTAGTCTCGGATTAAATGATTCATCGACTCTTGTTCGTTCTTGCAGTCGATTAAAGTCCCGTGTCTTTTCCAAGCTCGTATTCTCATTCGGCGTAATAGTGAACTCTTAGCTATTGCTTGAGTTGACACAGAGGGAATACTTCGTAACATTGGTAGGCGAGACCGTTGCAATAAATAAGCAATATTTCATGTAGACGGACAAACGGATCGCTATAAGGGGATCCTTCTTTCCTTGCATATTTCGTGACGAGTAATATTAATAATTTCGGGGCAATAGGTATTAACGTCACTTACAGCTGAAATTTCCGCATCTACAACGATTCCCGATGCTAATGTTCGCCGTAATCGGATGTCTGTCTACCTTTACTCCCCCTGCCACACGCCATACTGCCGGCTTTCAGGACAAGGTGATGCAGGTATGGGTTTACTTCACTGTTAGAAACAAATTCGCCCGACGAGTCCGGTACGCTCACTATATAGTATTGTTCCATCTGGGAAACTTCGTGATTGAAGAATTGTAAGATCTCGTGGTGTTTCGTATCTTTTTTTTCGAAATGATGGAAGAGTTTCGCATCAGCGTACCTTTTCAGAATTTAGTGACAGACATACAGGGTTCGTCCGGAAAATAAGTTTATGATGCTCATTGTCTTTTTTGACAAAAGGGGAGTCGTCCACTACGAATTTGTACCTGAACGACAAACTGTAAATGCTGCATTTTACGTCCAAGTGCTCGACAGGCTTCGAAAACGAGTCGCCCGCGTCCGGCCAGCGATCAACCGTATGACTGACAACCTGAGCGACAAAGCGCCGTCTCACACCGCGCTTGTCGTGTCGGACTTCTTGGCCAAGCACGGCGTGGTAACGCTGCCGCACCCGTCCTACAGCCCGGACTTGGCACCACCGGACTTCTTTCTGTTCCCGAAGATAAAGAGGAGTTTGAAAGGAACGCGATACGGGACTTTGGACGCCGTCAAAGAGGCCGTGACGACGTGTCTTCGAGAGGTTCCCGATGATGCCTTCGCGGGAGCGTTCCAGGAATGGGAACGCCGCTGGAACAAGTGTATCGACTCACAAGGGTCCTATTTTGCCCTACAGCCCGGACTTGGCACCACCGGACTTCTTTCTGTTCCCGAAGATAAAGAGGAGTTTGAAAGGAACGCGATACGGGACTTTGGACGCCGTCAAAGAGGCCGTGACGACGTGTCTTCGAGAGGTTCCCGATGATGTCTTCGCGGGTGCGTTCCAGGAATGGGAACGCCGCTGGAACAAGTGTATCGACTCACAAGGGTCCTATTTTGAGGAATATTAGCTTAAGATATGTGAAAGGGTAATACATTTTTTTTCCTGAGCTCAGTACACTTATTTTCCGGACGAACCCTGTATTTGTACCATCGGGGATTTTCGCAGTTCGGCTGGTCTTTCTCGGAATTTCGTTACACAAATGCATCAAATTCTTTGAATGCGAACTAAGCGTCGGGCCCAAAACGCATTCCAAGTTTTTCCACGATAATATTTTCCATCTATGCACTCAGACATGTGATCATTGATTCAAGACGCACTTAATGAATTTCTCAAATGGGGTTGGTGGAGTATATTAGGTTATGTATGTCGAATCAACGTATACAGGCAGGGCAGGAATCAGAGGTGACATATATGTTAAGTAACTCATAAAAATTCTGCGGAAAACACTTAGTATCATTCTCCTCTCGTTCGCAAAACACATTCCTTTTGTGCCTGCTCCTCAAATATGATTTCCCTGTTATATCTCAAGGAGCAAAGTAGACTGTCTTGGGGACCTTTCTTATTCTTAATGTTCTGGCGCTGTCCGGAATAACTCATCCCAATTCCTTCTCAGCGTCATCGAACCTCAGTGCTGCCGAGTGTATCATATCCCGTCTCCACGTTTCAATTGCCTCGCAAAGAAGCAGTTCACCGTATTCTTTTCGCATTCACCGTAAAACTAAGTAACTTTTGTCCATGCCGTGACGTCGTGGACTTGGGATAAGGATTACAAATTTCTTGTTGTGACGTGGTCTATAAATGGCGACCATTGCTTTTAAAATGGTTGTTAATAAAATAGTTAATAGAGTTTCCTCTACGTTTTACCGTTACATGCAAGCCCACGTCTAAATTGTGAGGCTAGACCTCAAGGAATGCCTAGAATACGAGAGGAGAGGGGTTTGTTGGGAGAAATCCTATGGAGGCAGAAGGAATTGATGAAAGGCGTATTGAGCGGCTGTGGAATGTTGAAGACGGTAATAGAGGGGAGAATGTTGGGCAAGCGAGGAAAGGGTAGGAACAGGATAGGGATGTTGGACGGGATGAAGGGAGGAAGGAAGTACACAGAGATGAAGAGGGACCCTGATGTAGAGTAGGTTTGGGTTTTGATGGAATTGGGTTTTGTTAGGAGTCAAAAAATATTTATTTGATAGTTGTGTCCATCCAAAAACCTACCTTAACCGGTAGATTACCTTAAAATAATGTGTTAGCATTTGAATATTCGCTAACTGCAGCACGAGCATCTTTTTAGCCATAAATTCGAGTGGTTTGAAATGACCACCGGCTTAGAAAAATTATCCAAAAATTTTTTAGTATTGCTTCCACTGGCAGGATCCCGACCGTGTCTTCTCCTGTCCACCTTGGCAAATTTCCCTGAAAGGCGTCGTGCACCGCAAAGATGGGGGGCGGATATCGGTCCACTCCCCGCCTCCCTCTCGGGAGGGGCGCAGTCATGTGGGGGAGGGGAAGCCGACAAGGGGGGGCAGGAGATCCTCCCTCGTTTTCCTCCTTTTCCCTGGCGTAACACGTGTCCCCTCGTGAATGAAGCGGGCCGACCTCCTTTCACCGCGTACCCCACCACCCCCAACCACCTCTTTTTAAATCCTCCACCCCGCCCCAACTCTATTTCCCTACCTGTGCACGGAGCCCTCATACGCACCCCTCCTCCCCCCCACTCCCTTTCCATCAACCCACCCTTTGCTCCTTTCGACGGGGGCGGTGCTCGCATTCCCCGCGAGGGATTTTGCACGTGAGTGGGGCGTTTTAAACTTGAGGCGAGGGGAAGGGGGTGCGTGCCCGCGAGAGTTCGAAAGCGAAGGCATTGTCGGAGTTTTGAGTTTTGAACGTCCAAGGGTTACCAAAGTCCTGGAGAAATGTGGAAAAAATATGTACGTAAATTATGGTATTTATCGGAGTCGCGCCCGTATGAAAGTACTTTTCGGTGTAATGATTCTCCAGCGATATTTGTTGGGATAGTTGCTTGGGGATAAGGATTTAATAGTCTGGCGTGATATGACTTAACTTGCCTACCGTTGTAAATTGTACATAATTCGACAGACTTGAGCATAAATTGTTGGAAATTATGAATTATCGAGAAATTAAATATGCATCCTTTTCCAATGTATGTGGGTCGCGGCGGTTCAGTGGGTAGAGCGTGGGACTACTGACCGGAGGGTCCCGGGTTCGATTCCCGGGCAAGGCACTCTGGGCACCTGTAGCTCCACCGAAGCTAGTTGATTTTTCGAGTACCAGATCTTTCTGGGAAACCATAACCGGCACAGGGAAAGGAACTGGCCACCCTACCCTGATTTGTGATTATTCACACGCCGTCGGGCTTGGTACATGGGTGAGCTCTACCATCACCTACTAAACCGACCTTCGGGTTGATTACTTTGTTTATGGTTTATATATATATATATATATATATATATATATATATATATATATATATATATATATATATATATATATATATTACTGCCCGGTTTCAGGGTCAACTTTTTATCATCTAGTTGGACGTAAAATGATTCATTTTGCTGGAATTATGGAGCCAAACATTTTGCGATTTCACCGTTCGTTGAGAATGTTATTCAAAATAATGGTTATTAAATAAAAGAATTTTTTAATGCTAATGGAAAAGAAGTTGATTCAACTCAATGCGAGTGGTTAATTGGTCAGAAAATGAAGTCATGCTGAAAAAAAGTGACTTTGTTTTGCCCATCAACACATCACTTTGCTCAAATTTAATCATCGTCTGGGAATGATGAATTATAATCGCCCAGAGAATGCATTGCTGCATTTCTAAACAAATCGGATGTTACAACTGGGATCTTCTAGGTTAATTGTGTTAATATTTAAATATAATAATGTTTTAACTTTCGAGGGAATTGGCCATTCCATTTGTCTCGGGAATTTATTGCGCTTTCATTGACGAATTCGACTTTCTGGTAGCCATTGCGGTGGAAGTCATACTATAGTCCGAATATTAAATTTGCATTTTTAAATTCGTTTTGTGACTAGGCGTAATTCTTTTTGCAAAGAAAAGGAAAGGATGCATCATGAACATTAATTAGATTATTCTTGCGAAAATTCTATAGGAATTAGTGGAAAAAATTCAGGGGGAAAAACCTGACCGCATTGCGTGATGCACAACCAATTGCTTGGAAACCGATTCGGCGAGTGTTTCCTTCTTTTTCGTGCTTTGCGGTAAAATATGCTTCCTTCGCGAAGTTTTAAAAGTATCGCTGGCCATATATTACCCGTTTCAAGTGTACCAGGAATGCATTTCTTCCCTTTACAGAGCATTTCATGGATGTCTTGCGTATATATATTCTGTCTTCTCCCCTACTCTTACGTCGAAGCGAGACGGACACCTACGCCGGAAGTCGTCCGCCGGCCGGTGCAGGACGGAAGGGGATTCTCTTCAAAAATCCCCTCCCCCTCCCGAAAAAAAACCCTGTCTCCCCTTTCCCCTTCTTTTGTCGCCATTTCCGGCCCCTCCCCCCTTATCCCTCACCCTCCTCTCAGACAAGAAGCACACACCCCCTCCTTCCTCTGCCTACAGGGAGGTTTTTACTACGCTACGCACTCTGCGTTCTTTCCCTTCTGCCAACAACCACCACCCCCTTCCCTCCACGTCCCAACTCCTCACCCAATCCCCGTGCGTCGTACGCCTTCGCTATCCGAAAGACGAAATGGCCCCCGTGTCCACGACACCACCACCAAAACTCCTCTTCCGCCCGATTCTGACGTCCCATTTCCACACAAGTTCGATGATGGTTTCCGACCCCAACGTCAAGCTTGTCATCAAAGGTAATCTGCTTATTAAGGGTTGGTTTCGGACGCTCCCTGACAACTGTTTAAAGTATCGCGTGGATTTCCCATTGTGTGCACCCTCATGAAATACTTGCTCAATTGTACATGGTTTCTACCTGCCTTCGAAAAGTCCAAACTCTTTCCGTGTCTCCTCTCGGCTTACCAAAGTCCCCCTTCTATCACAGTCGTATCAATCACCCCCCTCTTCCTTTTATTATCTCCTCCAAGCCTTTTAATTTTCAGCTGTCGTGCCGCTGAAACATGAATGTGATGAAGAATTTATCGTGACGTTTGCAGCGGAGTAACAGCTTAGGGAATAGATTTGCTATTCAAGAATTACCCATTATTCGAATTATTTTTAAAATAGATGATCCCGAGGCTATAATTAGTGAGGTATCCGGATGAGTGGTGGTAAAATATTCAAGGTAATCTACCAATTAAAGGTAAAATAAAATAAATTGAGCTCTACGACCTCGTAAATTAATAAAATAAAATGAGAACTCCTTATAGCCGTAATAAGTTTGAACTTATTACGGCTATAGGAGTTTTCATTTTATTTTATCAATTAAAGGTAGGTTTTGCAAGATCTTTGGCGAGTTTCATGTTTTCTTAGTGTCGTGAATTGTCATCTCGTTTTCCCTACGTTATTACATTCATTTTTTTTGTAACCTCCACCTGCCTCCCTCGAGTCTAAAATGACCATCTCTCTTCCTTCTTGTACCTGATTTGCCTTATGTTCTCCTGTCTATTACGACCCTTGATATTTTGCCTCGAATTTGTAAATCATATTGTTTATATATAGATAAAGAGAATGTTTTAACCTCATATTTCTTTCCGAACGATACTTCATTCCAACAATTAGTTGTTTTCTTCTTTTCTGTGATGGAATTAGAGCGGTTTCTACATAAAATCGTGGTTGATTTGTAAATATTGCCCCGCGCCCACTTATTTTTCCCTCTTCAATATATAGCTTGACAACTTCCTGTCTCTCAAAAAATACAGGGTAATTCAGTGTTACCTAACGTTTTTGGCTCGAGTACTACATAAAAAAATCAGACAACACCTACTCACCCTGTGTAACACTTCACCATCTTTCTCTCTCCATGTTATGTTTTCGATTATTCTCCGTAATTGCAACTCTAAAAGTCTTTATTCCACACTCATCCTCTGAGCTTCAAGTACAAGGTTTTGGGTTCGTCCAGTACCACACCCCATTTTAGGTCCATCACAAATATTTCCTTCACTTTGCGTACTCATCATCAACTCCCCTCTCGTATTTACAAATCCTTCTTTCGCCACTACCTCATGCTAAACGACTGTATTTAAGGTAAACACGGTGTTTTTGTTTCCGAAATCTGATACGGCGATGAAACTTCTGTTTTATGACGTGCGTATGTCTGTGCCTGCCGTTCCGCCGTATCGCTTCGAGACCGTTTCATGTCACTCCCGCAGTTTTCTTGCGTCACCATCGGGCATTACGTATTTCTCCTCCGCTTCGTCGTGATGCGGTAGGAATTGTTTTTTGGCGGTCCGAGAGTTGAGGTCATTTCTCACCATTAACACAGTTC
Source organism: Hetaerina titia (assembly GCA_037158775.1). NCBI lineage: Eukaryota > Metazoa > Arthropoda > Insecta > Odonata > Calopterygidae > Hetaerina > Hetaerina titia. The sequence goes on along the minus strand of CM073778.1, from coordinate 69,933,213 downwards.
ACGAATTCACAGTTCATAATGGGACAGCCCGAGACCCGTTCCCAAGGATAGATTTGGACTGGGCAACCTTCGGGTTAAAACAACCGGACTAACCTGGTCACCTTCATCCTTCCTTTTTACGGAAAAACCGCATGGTATTCCTCGGCGATATTTTGACGTTATTACTTCGCCCGATGCTCTCTGCGTACTTTCAATTCGCCATCCTGTTGCATTCAAATACACCTTACTTTTATTCTTACATCATGATTGATGCCTTTGTATGAACGTTATTTCCTACTTAAATCTTACAGACCATTGATGTGGCATGTTTTGTGTCTCTCATGAATCGAAATTGTACCTTTGCCCTTCTCGTCGATCTAATACACTAAAGAATAATTGGTTGCTTGAGGTGGGACTTCATGGTTGTGAAGGTTTAGGAATTTATGGAATCGCATCATTTTAAAATGAAAAACTGTAACTTTATGAGTGAGTACTGTGTAATTACAACATTATGGTTATTCATTATTAAATTACCATAAAAATATTTACATAAAAAATGTATTATTAAATTCCATCATCAGTGTAGTTGGCTTGTGTGACACGCAAATATTTTCAATTTATCCGTGCCAATAAAATTATTAACATTAATAAAATGCACAGTATGCAATAATTATTGTTGGTTATCCCTACTAAACCGACCTTCGGGTTGATTACTGCGTTTATGTTTTTTTTATCTACCGGATAAGGTAATTTTTATGTTGACACAGGGTATACATCAATGCAATAATATGATGCGTGATTCACGTTTGTAAATGTAAACATACCGGTTATCAGGAGGAGTTGAAGTCGAAATAATTTGGTGAACCTAGTTAGACTTCATGTTACATCTCCTTTTTTCCGGTTAATTGTCTTAGAAATGTCGCAGATAACGTGGCCCTATTAACGATTGTGATATGACGCATTAATCAAGCGAGAAACGGAAATCACGCCGGTTAAGTGTGGGCGGGCGAAACCAACGTGACTTCCGGGTTTAGGTCTCCTCGTCTCACGTTTCCTCCCGTCCCAACGTTTCGCCAAAGACCGTGGCAGCGATGCACTCGGGGCGAAACGTCCTCCTGCAAATATACGTGGAACGAAACGGGGGTCATTTGTCGTCTGGGAGGCTCCGACCGGACGCCACCGGCGACAATCTTCACCGATCGAGGAGCGTCGCGGGGTCCCCGTTTCGTGTTTTTCGAAGGCAACTTAGGACCCTCGTTCTCCAGTAATTCTCCTCTCACAGGTTCGGCATACCAGGCCTCAAGTGTTCATCTGTTCATTCGTTACCCAGACGTCGATAGCCATTTATTTCCAGACGTAAGTGCTTTAGTATGGGGCCCATCGTCTGACCACATCCGGACGCGACCTGTCTGGCCAGCCTGCCTACTCATTCATGACCGCGCTAGACCTGTCTTTCCCTGCATAAGGTTTGGGCGCCTTATATATCGCTCTTCCACCGTTAACCTTCGCGAATGTTTGACGTTCATTGACGTCCATCGGTGTCCTATATCGGGATTCGGTCTTCTCGCATAGCTTCCTGCTAGGTATGCTAAAAGGCGGTCAGGTTTTGTTATGAATGAACTAATGACTAAGTCGTTCGGATGTTGGTTTTTAGCGACCCACGACCCGAGCCACGCAGACGAGCACACACCGTCGCGGAAAGTGGATGAAACCAGCGAATGGAATCGCTTCTGTTCCCCCGTCATATCCATCCCTCCCCCCAGGTTCTGATTAGGTGGGGTGGGGGAATGAACAGAAAGTGGAGAAGAACTATAGTTGGTACGTTTATTCGCGAGGATGCAAGGTGATCATGGTGGCTTGCTGCACGAAAATTCCCCCATCTCGGATTTAACCGTATTTATTTTTCGTAAGGCGTCGGTCGGCTTGTCCTTTTCAATATTCCACGGTGGGTGAGCGAGTCTTGCCCCCTTAAAATAAAGAAAAAAGAAATGTGTTTAGCGAGCCACCTGCTGCGCGATTCTATCTCCGAAATCGCAACGTTGATTCGGCGCCTCATTGTAACATTGAGACGTCATTAACGGCGGGTGATCATCTCGAAATTGTAGTTCAAGGCTCAATTCAGTGCGTTGGCAGGATTAAGATTGCATCGAGTGTCTTGGGAGAGGGTAATAAATTTTTCGTTTTCCACTCCAATCCATCGAATCAATCGTTATAGTAAACCGAACGGTAATAGGATTAACCTTGTGAAATTTATCCATGATGGAAAGGAGACAAACTATGCAAATTTCACTTGAATAGAGATTTATTCACGACCCGGGTTTCAAACAGACATTAAGTGTTTGAAACCCGGGTCGTGAATAAATCTCTATTCAAGTGAAATTTGCATAGTTTGTCTCCTTTCCATAATCGTTATAGTAACGGGGGCGAAGGTTACCAGGGTTGTATCCAAAACTATGGCAAGTTTTATGCTAGCTTTTGCAAAGGAAAAAAAGAGGGTAGATTATTTCGTTTTTATGAAGAAATAACTTTTATACTTAGTGTGCCATATTCATTTGGGTCGGCCTCCGTCTTTCGGCCGATTCCAATGGAATTATTGGATATCGTTTGTGTAGACGTATGTTTCCAATGCCTTCACGTTACACGGCCATCGGAGATCATTCGGAAGTCTCAAAGTGACGAGAGTGAATATATCATTTGATTAGTTTGATTATTTGTTACGACGACGAAGTTTAAATACGTATAATGTACTACGTTGAATGTTTTGCAAAGTAACAGCGTCATGTTCACGCAAGTATTCTTTCTGACTCTTCCCCATTTTCCATTCCATATTTGTGGCATTTAGGAACGAGTGGAATCACTTTTTTTGCCTAGCGTTGGATCAATCTCGATGTGTTTTAATCATGAACCTTTTTTCCGTGTGAGTACAGTCATTTGTCGCGGAGAGCGTACGTGCTTTCTAAAACGTACGTCTTTCATCTTTGCCTAACAACCTTTCACGAACCCTCTCACACTTCTGACTAAATTCCGGGAACTTTTTTTGCGTGCATTGAAAAATATTGTGCCGAAGCATGGGAGAAAAAAATCACATTTCGGACTCTGGGAAATTCCTGACGTACAACCGTGCGTACGATTAAAACATGATACGCTCGCTGGAATGTCGGAGAATACTCGAAAGTCAGAGAGTCGTCTCCCGACTACTGCGGGCGAAAATAGTAAATCTCCGAACGTTAGCGCGGATCTCTCGAAATTATTATCCCCTCCCGCCCGTTGATTTGTGAGGGAGGGGCGGCGGAATTAAAAAATACACAACAATCGAAAAAATATTAAAAAGGAAGAGATGAGAGAGGAGAGAAACAGAACGAGAATGAAAGAAAAAAACGGTGTAGTCCCTTGATGTATGGCGCGTACGAAGGGGGCCCATTGTCTACGCCCGCGGGACCATGATGAATATCCGGTCGAAATAGAAAATATTTCGGATGCCTCGATGAAAATGGAGCATTTTCTACCATTGAGCGTCGGATGGTGGGAGCCGCTGGTGCGAGGTGGAAGAAGGGTGAGTAGGGTGGGGGGCTACTGTAGGGTGTGCGTGTGTGTGTGTGTGTGTGTGGTGAATAAGTTTTGACGAACGAGTGAGAGAGAGTTTGAGGGTGTGGGAGACTGCGCATGCGTGGGTAGATACGAGACCCATTCAACACCACTCACATCATACATACCTGCGTCTCCGACCTCGGGGCCATCTGACGGTGGGATCTCGTATCTCTCTCTCCCCCCCCTCCCCCAACCCCCGCCACCCGGGTGGAGTGGGTGGATGGGGTGGCCCTAAGGCACGAGCGATCGCCTCCTGATAAAAACGATAGAGAGAGGGGGGGGAGGGTCGCATATGGGGGTCGGAGAAAACCGTTTCATTCCGTAGCCAACAGCAGCGGCACAAGTGCGCCTTATGCCTCACTCGACCCCGGGGGCGGGGGGGGGGGACCTCAATCGCATCTGCCGTGGTGCATACGGATTGCCCGGGGAGGGATATCGACGATTTCCCACTTTTTATTTGTTAATTTTTTTCGAACGGTTGCTGGGAGATGTTTTCTGTGGCGGAGTTCCGTTTTGAAATTTTCCTCGGTGGAAGGGAAAGGGAGGGAGGAGGAGGGGAGGGGGGTTTGAAGGTTAATTTAGTCGAATTGGTCCAAAACTTTTGGTTCGCGATTAAGGGGGCTTGCTTAATTGTCTCGGATGAGGGCGTCCCGAGTGCTTTATTGGCTCTACGAAAAAGGCCAATCAAGTCTCATAAATTTGCACGCGATGAGCGGGATTATTGCTGAGCAGAAAGCAAATTTTCGTCTCAAGTTTGAAAATTTGCTATCATCACAGTAATAATTTCGTGCACTCCTAAATTAACCGACTATTCATAAACATGTTTTCACCGCAACACGTCCCCTTAAGTCACCGTTGTCTACGGGAAATAAATACATCCTGCTGTAAGTATTTCAAAGAAAAATGGTTAAAATGCCGCATTGCACATGCTGTCTAGATTTTCTGCAATAAATTAACGTTAAAATAGCCGATTTTATGATGAGGCGTGCTTGATAAAGTGATAATGCTTTAAGGGATTGTAAATGTACAGAAATAGTGTTAATCCATGGGTTATTTTCGGGAATTTCGTCAGTTTGGAGCTACGTTTTGTCAGTTCTGCCCTTGGAGGCTTGGAAGGCAACGCTTCCATCGCCATCTAAGAGTTATTATATCTGATGCCCCCGTAGAAACTGAATTTCTCGAAACGGCTTGGTTTCATATCTCCATCAGTTTTTAATATTTATCTGTAAAAATTTCGTCAGAAATCTTATAAGATATTAATTTATGTCATAATCCTGCTCGCCTTGGATATACCACACAGCGGACGCGGGGACCGAAAACACCTCATATTAATCATGGTATTATTTTCTTCGTATTTTCCATTTACGATTTGGCTTTTTGTGTTTTTTTTAATTTACGACTGTTTTCGAATATTTCAAACTTCAGATTCGGATTTGCAATTTTTTTTGAGCTTACAACGCCGAAAAGTAGGGTTCGATGCCCGGGAACGGACATGGTGATTTGTATTTCCAATCAAAATAATTTCGGGGCGAGTACACCGACCGTAGGGTAGGCAAGATATTAAGAAAACTGCTGTCCCTCCGCAGCCTTGAAGCCCTACATTTTTCCTCCTCCCCTAATTCCTACCTTGCCTTTATTACCCACCTGCCTAATGCGATCGAGTCGGCTTTTATGAATATGATGAGCACTTACGCGACCATAACCGTTAATACTTCTACCACTCTCGGCTTTTCTTTTGCTAGCTCGCTAGTTCTTTATTTATTCCACTCGGAAAGTTCTTAGCCGTGCCTGTTCGTAAGGTTTGGCGATATTCGTTTTACAATTCCGCAGTCGATTAAAAATATCGAAGATAAATCCCGTGCGATCGGTTGCACGGTTGCGAGGAAAAGTCGCATTTGGATAATTTATTGTTTTTTTAAAGTAATATCGACCATATCGCAAAGAGTTCATCCCTTTGCATGGACTAAATCGAAATCATCTTCATGCCAGCAGGAGATGACGTAATAATGGCGATAATTAGATCCTCGTTGAATCGATTACGTAAAATTACCCTGATCGACTCAGTCGATCTGTGAATATATCGATTTGTCGACACATTGCGCAGCCCCGATGGTTGATACTTGCAGCGGTACAGGCGCGTATGCAACTGTTGGTGCGTGCCTGCTGTCATGTACGGCGAAATTTATTTTATCTTTTATATTTTTTCTTCGTCGCGCAAAATGTTGCGACGGTGCAACCGAAGACTCCGGCGCACATGTCGAACCCGGTGTATTGCCCTCCCTAACGCGCGTCCAGCCACCCATCGAAGCCACCCGTTCCCGAACCATAGGCATCGCGTTTCACGACCGATCGCCATTCCCACCTTACACCTGCGGATCAAGCCATCATAATCATCGGGGGGTGGGGCGGGAGTAGTGGGGTAGGGAGCAACCCCCGAAAAGTAGTGGAGGAGGGAGGAGAATGGGAAAAAAAGAATGCATAATAAAAGACAGCAGCATACCCGTTCTGTCCGCCGCCCACCCCATCTCCCGGGAGAGAGCACCTTCGGCGGACTTCGGCTCCTCGCAGAGCACTTTCGGAGGGGTTCGGCCTCGCCCCCACGGACTTCCTCCCACTCCACCCTCCTCTCCCTCCACACCTTGAGGGCTGGCCGGCCCCCCTCCTTACCGATTCCCTCCGCCTCCTTCGGTTAAACTGCCCCCTCCCTTCCGCCCCCCCACACACCGGACGCGGGAGGAACACCGCGGGACCTCTCAGTCTCCTACTAACCTCCGCGTGGTGCTGTTGTCGGTGGTGGCGTTCTCTCATCGCCCACCGTCGTCCCTACGGAGTCGCTGGGGTTGGCCGCCCGCCGCCCCCCCCTTTCTCCTCGCTGTTCCCTCCCCAGGAGCGCCCGCACGGAGTTCTCCCGACGCCGCTACGTCCCCACCCCAGCCACACAAGTGCTCCCCGATGGTGCTGCAGCTGCCCCCTGGTGCGTCCAGGAGCCCCGACTACCCCCCCGTCTCCTTCGACACAGGTACACAACTCACCCACCATCTCTCTTACTCTTCCCACGGGCGTCGTCCACCCTCTTGCCGGCGTGACCCTCGCCCTCCCGAATTTCCCTCCCCCGTGATATGTTGTTTCCCGTGGTGTAAGGCGGGCAAAGTGTCGTGAATGTCGAGTGAGAACGCCTCTCTCTACGTTTTAGTGCTCATTGAGCTCAACGGTTGGCAGGTGCCAGTAGATGGGGCGAAGGCTTTACAAGTAGAGATACCTACATGCGGAGGAATGGAGGGTCGTCGAGGATGTGACGTTTCCTTCCCGCGAGGTTTTTGTTAAGTTTCAAGCCACAAGCGAATTCTCAGCATTGGGTATTGTACGCGGGCGACGCGATTTGAGTGACAGCGGATAGAGAAATACTACAAGAAGCTCCAGCCCGTAGAATGTTCAAGTATAGAACATTTTCCATCACAGTACTCACTCCCACTTGTGGCGGTAAGAATTTCACGTCTGGGGGTAAGTACACTTCTCCGTGGATGGATTCGTGATCTTTTCGTGGTGTTTCTCCCGGATGAAGGCCGCCGGAATCCATCTAGTAGTTCCCCATTCAGCTGACCAATCAGGTTCGAGATAAAGTGAAGGGATAACCCCCGTGCTCTGGCAAATCGTACTTAATTAAATAGTTGATCAACATTTTGGGTAACTTCAGCGAGGACTGCGATTGTTGAGGTCAACGGTGGGATTGACCTTCGGGCAAGTGTTGAATTCTCTCATTGGCGTGATGAAGTCTTTTGTGTGCTGTGACATTCCCCTAACTCCCAACGGAGTTCAGATACGAGCATAAGAACTTAGAAGGTATAGCTTCAGGATAAGATGTGTTGCCTCAGTATTGTGTGCTATTTGTTCCACTCTCGCTGCATGCCCTCTTTGCTCTCCGGTGATGGATTTATTTTTCAGGGACTCGGTGGTATTTTTTTCGGGTGAGGGATGATAGCACAGGGGTATCTATTTTACTACACTTTATTTATCATGAGATGTGGACAAGTTGACACGGCCTCACTCCCTTTCAATGCAGCTGCGATTTATTCTGTAATAGGTTTGTCTTCTTTCAGGGTTTCGGTACATTTTAGGCGATTGCGGATAGGTTTTATCTTCACATTGGGATATAGTTGGAAATTAACGATGGAATCCCATTAATTCTGTACATGTATTTGTGTAGTATATATATATATATATGTAGTATGTATATATATATATATATATATATATATATATATATATATATATATATATATAACCATAAACAAAGTAATCAACCCGAAGGTCGGTTTAGTAGGTGATGGTAGAGCTCACCCATGTAACAAGCTCAACAGCGTGCGAATATTCACACATCAGGGTAGGGGGGCCAGTTCCTTTCCCTGTGCCGGTTATGGTTTCCCAGGAAACCTGGTACCCGAAAAATCAACTAGCTTGAGTGGAGCTGCAGGTGCCCAAAGTGCCTTGCCCGGGAATCGAACCCGGGACCCTCCGGTCAGTAGTCCAACGCTCTACCCACTAGACCACCGCGACCCGCCCTTATATATATATATATATATATATATATATATAAATTCGAACACGAAATCCCGCCAAACGGCGAACAAATATTACTTCACACAAAGAAATAGGTAAAAAGGAAAGGGGATAGGAAAAGACATAAAACGAACACCTGTGTTCGTCTTTTATGTGCTTTCCTATCCCCTTTCCTTATGTCTATTTCAATGTGTGAAGTAATACACACATGCACACATATATAAATATTTTTTAAATATAAATAAATATATATTTATTTATTTATTTAATATATAAAAATAAATAAATATATATTTATTATATATATATGATGTATGTATGTGTACGTGTATATTTTTTAAAAGCAATTAGGCGAATATAGATTCGTTACCAAAAACTCACTTGATGACTCTGTGATCCCAGCCACCTTTATCTGAGTATAAGAACATATCAAACATATGCATAAATCTGACCATAATGTTCGCATTATTTTCTACCTTCCAAACTTAGCTTATTTAGTAAAGTTATCTATCGATAAAAATCTCCTTGTTTCGTTAAAGAGGAGTAATATAGAGACTCGCCCTTGACTAGCACTCTGGCCGCGCCACAAAGGGGTTACTGACATCTACCGGGAAATCCTGAATTCACACACGTGGTCATATGCGAGTGGTAATGATTGGGTACTTACCTTATTTGGCGATGCTTTTTTAACCAACAGTCATATAAAAATGCATCGTCTCACCTCATTCCACCTTTATATTCCAATTCAAATTAAATTTAAAGAATTGGAGAATGTTTTAATCGTTGTCAACGGCGAGCGCTGCGTTTTTATTCGAAGCAAGGAAAGAAAACCATGAATTTTAGGTTGGTATTTTACGGGTTCGTATGCTAAACAGGAGTGTGTTAGCCTTCCAGGTGAAAGTTGATGTGACGTTAATATCCTTGCCACTCGTGGAATAACGGTGGAGTTCGGTAACAGTCGACCACTGATTCTGTCATCTGTCATCGTTGATAAAAGTTGTCTGTTAGCATTAGATATTTGATGGTTTGAGATCGTTTTAGCCGTCATGCCAATCTACTTGTATCTTTAAGGAGGGAAGGTGGAAGCGAAATGGAAAATTAAGATATCGGAAAAAATGCCACCAGAATGACATTATTATTTTTATCACATCGAGCTCTTGAGTATGCATGCCAACTTTTACTCGTGCTTAGAGATATAATTGGGGTTATTGGGGAGACCAGGATCGGTGAAACATTTTCACAAAGTTCGAATAAAGATAAAATAAATGTTTTGAGGGGGAAGATGAGGTTAGCTTAAGTTTTGAAACGTTTGAGCTCTCGGAATGGGTGTCAGTTCGAAAATTAATTGAAATAAGATATCATTTGTCTCTAATCCAGGTGATGAAATTTGGGTAAATTACTTTAGTTGACATGACCACATAGTTATTCGATGCCCAGCACATAGGTCATCAATGTGTGAGAATGGATATTGCGATGCCGTAAGGTATTTCAAATTGTCCATATTTACCCAAGCTGCCTAAGCGTGGTTAACAATTGATATATGATACGCCTGGAAATTTATGGGTGCCGAACAATGGCTTCGAAAGGATGTCATTCAACATTTTAGTAGGCATGAAATATGTTCCGTAGTTGGCAAAAGTCGCAATGATAAGACGAGTTTTTATATATGTTCTGGGGAAACCGGGATAAATACATTTGTTCGTGGAATTTTAAGAGTGTGCGTTCATAGGGACCTATACAGTTGGGTGATAAGTAATCCCTGAACAAGTGATTTACGACCTCTCTCAACAAATTCAAGCAAAAATGTTTGTTAAATTTTGTTTTGAGTGGATAAGGCAGTGTTTTGTTTTTTGCGAACTTTTAAACTGTGTGGGAAGAGTCGTTATTCGTTGGAAACAATGACATATTTAAGCTCGGAAGTGTTTCATGTCGATCCTCTAGTCTCATATCGATATTTCCGTCGACCTTTCCATTATGGGCATCATTCGTCGTACTGTCGTATTGAATCGAATGGGATGTGATTGCACATTTTCTGGGTGTTTCCTTCCTACTCCATACAAGTTGGCGTGTGCTTTTCAAACATTGTCAAGGGATATCATGAACAGTGTAATCGATTTCTATGCCGATGAATAACTTGACAAATAAATTAGTGAATGTTCGTCGTAGCATAAGCTCGGAATTTTTGTCGCTTTTTCCACAGATGAGAGTATAGCCAAGAAGGTGACTTGAAGGTGCTAACTGACAAGGTCCTCATGACTGTAATTTAGCTCCATCCAGTTCGGAATCGTTACTCTACGCCTTTCGAATGACGGTGCTTGTAAGAGGAAGAGAAATCTAAATCTACATGATACCCGGCAAGCCGCCGCAAGGGCGTGTGGCAGGGGGTGTTAGGTCACCAGCCATGCATGCACTATCCCAATCATTACATCTCTACTCCAATATCAGTTTGACCATTCACTGGGTGAAGGATTGTCTCTCAAAATGCAAGAATATTCAATAACAGGACACGTAATTTCTATTAATATACGGGAGGAGTATTGAAAAGATGGGTCTCTTAAAAGAAAACATTCAGGATATCAGCAACATGTTCACACTACCAATGCTAATTTTCATCTACGTATCCCGCTCATATTTTGATATCTCAATAGAATGGAATGAACTCTTCGTGTGCAACCTTCCCACTGGTCGTTCAAGAAGGAAATGTGTCATCTTCCAGCCTGGAGTGGACTCAAGGGACGTTCTGGGCCAATCAGCCAGCCACATGTCCAAGAGAAAAGTTCTCTCCCTTTCGAGAAATGCTCTCCCTTTCGGCGATGTTCCCTCGAATCGGTTGAAATTAGTCGGAAGATTCCCAAGGGGCGAAATGCTTGCTGCGGGCGTTGCTCTGGTCATCCGTGCACCATACGTTATTACCATGAAATAAGTAAGGATCGAATTAACCAGTTCGTTTCCCCTCCTCGCATGCATATCGTGTTCCCCGTTCGGTGGTGTTGATGGTGGGTGTTCATCATCCCCCGGGCTTCTTTCTCCCCACGAGCCGCCGCCGCGGCCGACGAAGGGGGCGGTGTGCGGAGAAGGGGGAGTACGGGGGGGGGGAGGGAGGAAGGGACCGAGCGCCGCCGCCAGCTGCCCGGACCCACCTGTTGGACGTTTGGGGAACGTTTTCGCCGTTCGATCGGTGCGGCCAGACAGAAGTTAGCGCCGACGCGATGCTTCCAACTGCAGGGTCTCAATCCCCTCCCAATCTCTCCTTCCCCTCCCCCTATAGGAATCCTCATCCATCTCACCACCCTCCCCCCCTCAATCACTCTTCCCCTCTTTCCGCCACCCAAAATACTCATCTGTTCCGAGTGGCCGCAAGGCGGTGTCTCGCCTATCTCGTCTCCCTGCCTAATAAGAGACGGAGGGATAGATATTCTCTCCCCCTTCTTTTCCACCCTATCCCTACTTATCTCGACGTCTCGTTAGTATTTTTTCGCGTCGGGTCGGGAGAAATGGATATTTCTCCTCGGAGCAATCTTCCGAATTTTCCCATCCCCCTTCTCCGATTGATTATTGTTGTTCATCGTATCGCGCCCGTGTCATCGCCCCGAAATTAATTGCACCCCCCACCCCCTTTTTGGTTCCGGAGGCGTCCGTTTCTCTGTCCGTTGTACTGCCCGCGGTAGTTGCCATGTAATTCTCGACGCGGCCGGAATGAGCTCACGTCGTGCCCAAGCCTCGAGTCATTGCGACGAAGATGAACGCGAGTTGACTCGCACAATCTCATCTTCATCTCCATTTTTAATAAATTGAGGAAAAGGGAAGAGGCGCGTTTATATGTTAAAAAGCTCGGACGTTCCGAAGACACGCATGTTAACGCGTGGTGCTTGGCTATAAGGGTGTTCCGACCGAAAGCGTTGGCACACGAGCTTATTCCGGATCTCGTTTTATTTTCTTGGGAGTGTGGCGGGAAAAACCTTCCCTGAACGTTGACTGCGATTTGCCTCTTCCAGTTTCGTCACCAAATTCTAGCACTATGAATTTTTCCAGCAGTGTTTCAAACTTTGACACTATGCCAGGCACTAAAAGTTGATTTTCAGCTTCATTGTGATTGGATATTTTTCCCCGATGATCCTCGAATGTTTTCGTCTGTAATATTATGTTACATTTTTTTGTTCTATTTTGCGACTTTGGCTCTCTTAGATCCCAGAAAGCTTTCTCGCGGAGGATACATTTTTATGTACTCATCTATTGAGACTAATACGAGGAGATTAGTTTTACGATTCACATAGCTCTGAAAATTTTTCCATTTTGAAACTGTTTATGCATATCCGCTAATCCTTCTCTTTCATGCGTATCGGAGAGTATTGTTATTCTTGTTTTAGTGAGCATCATGTTGCCGACGAAGGATGAAAGGTTGATAATCCATTGAATGATGACGAAAGGAATTCGAAAACCTTATTCTTTGAGTTATGGATTTGTTGATTCGGTGAATTTTTTTTTCGAATGAAAGTACGGAATCATGTCGAAACTTAGCAGCGAGTTTTTTGCCTAGTGGATTCGGGATTGACAAGTTTAAAGGTTATAAGAGAATGATGGTGGAAGCAAGCTTTGTAGCGCAATATGCATCTTGTTTTGACCAGCGAGCTTAATGCATCCTCAATTCCATTAGCCGTATCAGATCCTTTTTATCTTTTTGCCATAAAAAACTAGTTTTAGAACGCGTCCCAACGTTCGGTCTTGGGTGAGATGAGTCGTCTGTTGCCTCCTTCAGTCACCAGAGTGATGACGTCCGATACATGGTTTCTATGTCCATTTGCGCTTAGACTCGATGGAGACGATAGCAATTTTCGACGGATGGCCAATCGTTCGTGAGGGATTAGTCACCGTGGATCTTTTAACTTGGGAAGAAATTAGTTGGTGTTGGAATTTACCCCGCCGAAACCCCGAGCTGTTCCACCTGGATGAAGAAATATATTCACTGCAGGTGCGTTGGGCGAGCATAAAATTGAAGGGCAAAATGGGGAAAATTCCCCAATGAATTTATCCCTTGGGAGTTATTTTTCGCTCGTCGATGAGCTGGATGTGATTAAGACGTTGATAGTACTTTAATTCCGTTTTTCCGCATCGGTAAGGATATGGTCAATTCCCAAGTGGTTTGAATAACGATAGAGGAAGATCTACCCACATGAGCAAGCGTGGTTACCTAGTGCGTGGTAGTGGGTTCCAAGTGATGCCAATGGGCTATAGTGCTATGAATAATTGGTGTACAGTCACTCAAGTCGTAGAAGCACATCATATGAAATACTAACAGTAGTTACATTGTTTTTCGGTGGAGAGCCACCTACTTCAGAAGGAAGCGTATATGTACGATATGTTTGTGTGTGTGTATATATATATATATTATTATTAGGTAATCTACCGGTTAGGGTAGGCTTTTGGATGGACACAACTATCAAACAAATATTTTGTGACCCCAAACAACACACAATCCGGCAACCTACTCAATTGCATCAATTTATGTTATAATTTTGATAAAAAATTTATATAAACACAGAAACTTAAAGAAAAGACACGTATATATCCCACATTCTCCCAGAAAGAGAACGGCATTCTGAAGTTCGCAGTCTTGCCATCGGAATGTCAAATATATGTGTGTGTCCTTTCTATGTGTTTCTGCTTAGATAAGTTTTTAATCAAATATTTTAAAATATTTGTTTCTTCTCTGAAGAGCGTTCATTTTCGATGTGTGTGTGTGTGTGTACTATTTATATATATTTGCTCACATGTGAGTGTCCTTTCTTTGTGTCTCTATGTTTAAAAATTCTATATCTGTGTTTTGTGTTTACGTGTTTGTGCTTCGCCGGAGAGCGTCCCATTTCAAAGATATAAACACATATATATGTATATATTCTCTTGGGTGGGGAATATAAGCATGGGGATCGTAGCGATCCACCCTGACTCTACGTACTCCTTCGTGACGTGACGTGGAACGGTTTTGGCAGCAGAGTTACGAAAGGCCGACACCGATTCCGCTCGAAGAAAACCGAAGAGAAGTACGCGCGCGAGCGTAAAAGATTAACCCTTTTTTTCTACCCCCCCCCCCCCCACCTTCCCCACGCCCTGCCTACTCTTCTCCAAATTTTGCAACATTCCAACCGCCACCGTGTGCGGGTGTGAGAGAGGAGGACGTGTTCGGTCGGATGGATTGGGGGGGGGGGGAAGAAGTTGATCGGACTTTGCTGCGGATGTTTGCTCTTTTCCTCCCACTCGGGGCCTTAACGCTTTGGCCATCCATATTATATATTTCGTAAATATATTTTCTATACATATGTATATGTATATATATATATAAGTATATATTATATAAACCATAAAATACAGTAATCAGCCCGAAGTTTAAGTTCGGCGTGTGAAATTCATACATCAGGGTAGAGGGACCACCTAAACTTAACTAAACCCTGTGCCGGTTCCTTCCCAGGAAGTTCTCTGATAGCTTGGGTGGAGTTGCAGGTGCCCAGAGCGCCTTGCCCGGGAATCGAACCCCGGACCCTCCGGTCAGTAGTCCAGCGCTCTAACCCCTGGACTGGATGAGCTGAGGTGCTGAGCTATATATATATGTGTGTGTGTATTTATATATATATATATATATATATATATATATATATATATATATATATATATGTATAAATATATGGCAAAGGAATGCAACGACGAAATTTTACGCATGGTGGGAGAGGGGCGCAGAGTTTTTTCTTGCTGGTTGAAAATCGGATAAGGCATGAGTGGGTGGAGGTTATATTTAGAGATATACTGAAGGGCATCACCAAGTACAGCCCTAGCTGTAGAAGTCCTCCAACCCTCAAAGCTTCGCGGCGCAGAGCGGAAACCGACGCTCGCCGATTGTCATTTGTTCAACTCCCGTAAAAATGCATAGCGCACGGGTCATCTTCTACTTCCCCCAAATCCCTCCCTCTGGCGGTCTAAGGGGGCGCCTCCTCCACCCCTCCCACACTCTCTCTGCGCTCCACTGCGAAGAGAAATCTTCTTCCTCGGGCAATACACAACCCCTCACCCCCCCACAACTCTCTACCTGCCCCCACCCCTCTTTACCGCCCTCCTTCGCCAACAACACTCTCCATCTCCTCTCCCTCGGATATCCTAATCTTTCATTGTTATGACTCAAGCGCCACCCACCCACCCTCCCGCACCGTCTCCCCAGCGACGTCACTCCGGAGGCGTTGACCCATAAGATTCTCCCCTCCTCCCCCCGCACGCATGGGTGGGCGGTTAGCTATTGGCACGAATCTGCTCGGGTTTCCCAATGGCAATGAATCGTCAGTGTGCGTAAATATGTATATTTATTTGTCTTCGAAATAATGGCTGTTGTGGATTGTTCTTGGAAAGTTGTTTGGTTACACGTTTTCTCATAACGGTGAAAAACGTGAGTATAAATTGAAAAACAATCACGGTAGGGAATCAACTCGAAGGTTGGTTTGATTCATTAGGGCATAATTCACCTAATACATAATCAGTATTTCAATTCTTCGATAGGTTTATTGCACTTCCCCATTCTTCTCTATTTAGAGTTAATTCATTCCCTTTTTCCCCTGCCTGATAGTTTCTCTCTCTCTCTCTCTCTCTCTCTCTCTCTCTCTCTCTCTCTCTCTCTCTCTCCTCCTTAATTTGTTGGCTAAGTACTTTTTTCGAGGTGTTTTTTCACTGGATCTTCCCTTCAATTTTTCCTTCTTGTACGTTTCTTAGTCCTGTGTGATGTGTAAAAAATTCACAGGATTGGATATGATTTGGGCGGTATCTTCCCGTGGTTTCTCAGACTGATTTGGCCCCTGAAACATCACACCATTTGGATGTAACTGAGTGTACCAAGAAGCGTCGCGGAATCGAACCCGGGCCTTCTGGTCAATAATCCGGAGCTCCAACCAATTTCTCTCCAAACCTTACCGATCAGTATAAATTTTATGAATATAAAACTTTTTATGAGTGGCATCCTGGTAAATATAGAGAAAAAATTCCAAGCCTTTTCGAAGTTTTTTTGGCGTGATGCGTAACGTGCTTGTGCGTAAGACATGCAACGAGTGGTGAGTTGAGACGAGAGCGAGAGGCTTTTCCAAATCCTTGAGAATCCTTTAACCTAACCAAGGAATCACGTGCGGATTCTCGTGTGGATTTTTTTTTAGTATTTATGTGCAAATTTTCTGACACACATTAACCTCAAACATTAGAAGAAGGTCCACGTGCTTCATTACAAAGTTGCTAGTGGAGGTCGTTTGGAAGGACTTCAAAACAAACCTTCCTCGTTTCTTCAGACCGTCTTCACGTTTTTTTATATTAATTTCGGTTAGAATCTGGTTGATATTTCGGGACACGTGCCGTCAATGGTATTTCGACATTCAAGCCCGCTTCAAATTTATTTTAACTGAATAATATGTTACACTTTATTTTGTGGGCATTAACTTTGGTTTTTGCTAATTTCTCCGCGTTTTGGCGATCGGGAAAACGGATATGTTTAGGAATTATCAGTACTTCTCTTTCTTCTGATGAAGAAGGAGCTAACTTCCGTCGAAATTATTAAGAAATAACGTGTAAGTGTTCTTATTGTGTGTTCTTATATTCTTTGTTGCTGTCCAAGTTTTTTTATTCAAAGCTTCCGTGTTACTTCGACGAAATCATATATATGTGTATGTATGCATACATAATTATTGTTTCGTTTTGTTTAATTTAAACTATAAATTAGATTAACTCGTGGAGAATTAAGGGGTGCCTTTGAACCCTGACGAATCTTTCCTGTAGAATCGTCGCACCCTATGACTCATTAAGCTACAATGAATCAAACTATAATCGAACTTAACTGGTGGATGACGTCCGACATGTATTAGAGACACATATAATTTTTAAATTGAAGACATCGTTCACTTAATGGCTCACGGGTTTCCTGATACAATTAGCGCTTAATTGTGTAAATTGATTTCGTATTTTTAACTTTCCAGACGGCCTTGGGAGGGTGCCAAGCGGCCCATGGTCTTGTAAATTCCATTGCTTATGTTTTTTTTCGGATCGCGATTTCCCGTTGAGTGTAAGAAACCAAGGGGCTCGTTGGGAGACCGACGTGGAACTAACTATGGTTTCCGAGAAGTCGATTCCTCCCGACATGGAGTTAGGGCGTCGAATCCCTTCCCTCTTTCGAACCTTATCTGCCCACGCCGTGGGATCATGAACCGTGTCTCACATGGTCCCAATGGGGTTCGGAATTCATCGGAAGCCGTGGAGACGCGTGTTATCCCGCGTTTAAACTTAGCCCAGAAATCTGCGTGCGCCTAGCGTCGCTCCTGATTCACTCCCTTGGGAATTTCTCGGAAGGCTTTCTTTAATCCTCTCGGTCTTTCCGGGTGTTTTTCCCCCAATCTTTTTAAGCATTTGGGGGAGACCGTTTGGTGTTGTGTTCAATGCAGCACGTCTGAAGGAGATCTTTGGTTAGCGGGCGTGCCACGCCATTGACTGTGCTGACTTTGTGAACCACGGTGATGCCTATAATTTTCATTTTCGCGCCATCGAGGATTCGTCTTACGGCAATCGACAACGCCCGGCTTAAATATTACGTAGTTTAATTTATTCATTTATTGGGCGAAAATGGATTATTCCCGACAAGAGAAATCATATCGCGTCATCATGGGTATTTCAATCCTTAGGTTGGGTTATTACAGCTCTCCATTCTTTTTTAATTAATTCGCTCCCCTCTGCCTTCTTACAATAGCCACTCTGCTTTACGTCCTTCTTAATTTGGTTCCTTTGTACACTTGTCTCTTTGTCTTTTCTCATTTTTCTCCATTATGATTTTAGCTAACACATGCACCTCAAGGTGTTTGTCCAATCCATCTAAATAAAGTTCTTCTCATTTGCCGTAGAGTTAGTTCTGTCTCCATTTGGTCCTTTCCTCTTCTGCTCTTCTATGCATTACTTCCTCTTTCTTTACTTTTTCCGTCAATTTGATCCTGTATGTTTCGATTAGATTGGGAGAACAAATAACTACATATTTCAACCAAAAAATGTAATTCCTTTAATTGTTTTGATGTTTGTATTTATAAAAGTCGGGGGTTTTTTTATTGAAAGAATGTTAGCGTATTATTTTGTCGAGAGAGTGAGTGCTGCATCGTGTTTATTAAGTGATAGAAAAGATAGATTCCCTGGAGATTTCGAATTCGCTACCGTAAGTAGAAGCGAAGGCTGGCGTGGTAGGCAATGTTGAAGGAGTAAGTAGACGCGACAAGGGTTTCAAGTGAGATCGTTTTTAGTATTCCGTTCCATAAAATGCTCCCGTGCGTAGGTATTGGTCTATGTGTACTGCCCCATAGCTCCGCACAGGGTCGCCACCATTCGGGTGCGCAGACATCAGACATCTATCTCTTGGAAACAGTGGACGACTACTTGGTTTCGTTCTCCTGGCGTCGCCGGTTCACCGTATAGATGGCATCGCGGCGTAAGCCATTCCGCGTATCGCGATCGTCAAAAAAGAGTGTCTGATTTGGATGTTGCCATAAAGGGGGGCGTGTGCACAAGGAGGGTGGGAGGGGTCGGGAGGCATTGTTCGTCCCGGCCGAAGGGGAGGAGGAGAGTGGGGGAGAAGGGGAGAGGGGGAAGAAGGAGGCGTGGAGGGAGTAGCGGACGGAACAATGGCCGTCGGATGATTGTTGCGTGTCAGCGGCCGATTGGAGAAGGTACCCACCCGATACGAAAAGAATCGTAATTAACCCCACTACTGGTGGATTAATGCCTCGCTTTTGTTCTGGGCGTAGAATGGTGGTGCGTCATGGACGCCTACGTGCGTCACGGCGTTTTTCCCGCTATGAGGGAAATGATGATGAAATATATATATATATACTTTTTTTACCCGAGATACATATAAGAATCGAAGAAATTCACGTATTGTTCGATAGTAAGTAGGGTGTGAAGGAAGAATTATGTATACATGTACGTTTCGGGCATCCTAATAAGTATCTTTACTTACGGGATTCCCTTGGGAATGCTGAAAATCTCTCTTCATTCGTGAAATTCTTACTTCGAATATCCTTTTTTTATGGAACGTCGATAAAAGTAATGGTTTCAGGCGTAACTTTGTGGAATTGCTTCATGGTAAAAAATTGAAACACTGTAGACTTCCACATATAGAATTTATTAAACAAAGTTTAATAAATTCTATATGTGGAAGTCTACAGTGTTTCAATTTTTTACCTTGGAACGTCGATGTTACCCGCTAGTATGGATTTCAATTTCACTTTGAAGTCATAGTTAAATATTTTCAATGTGTTGAAGTTAGTGTAAGATCCCAACCCTATGGCGTCGTCAGAGAACGAACGTTAATAGGCAGCGAATATCGGGAATTCCCATGGGAACAATGAAGATGCATATTAATATTTTCATCTTCAGTACCAAAGACTCTGTCGTGTATTAAAAATATTAATTGAGATTTGCCTAATTGCTATTCATTTCTCATTATGAGTGTAGTGTAATACCTAAATGAAATTCTTCAGTCGGCTACTGAGGAAATTGTCTAGGCGCCAGAAAAACTCCCGTATTCCTCCGGGTGGAGCTCGTACAGCCATGTCTCTTCGGGTTAAGGAAATTAAACATTCGTAGCATGAAAAACTGACTCATGACAAGGTTTCAGTCGAGAGAGTGGACGAGTTGGTAAGTCCACTTGCATAGGGTACCCCCTAACTTTTGTAGTTGCATGTGAAAAGACTTTTCATTACTTATTTATTATTCTACTCAATGAACGCAAAGCTTAATAATTATGTAGTTAGAAAGGTTTTCATTCCGAAGAATGTTTCACCTAATCTCGTTTTGATGGTACTTATCTGAGATGAAATTAATTGAAGCAACACAAGATAAATTCAGAACCTGTCTGACTGAGGGCAATTAAGTCGATTATCTTCAGCCGAGACCACATTAAGTATCGCCATGGATGCGCAAATGGCGTATTCAAGTGAGAGCGTAACTATTATGCACTTGAAACATTTCGCAGAATCCGAGCCTCACGTTGGCAGGCCACGTTTTATCTCATGATCACGCTCCTCGTAATTTACGGAGAAAAAAAATGTGGCAACGTGCGCACGCACGACGCAGCCTGGAAAGGAACGCGCCAGGTCCATTCACTTTCCCCCCCCTCGATCTCCTCCCACCAGGACAAAAGATATCCCCCCCCACCTACACCCCCCAATCATCATCTCCGCAGCCCTCAGGAAGGCCCGGAGTCGGGAGGATAACGCAGCCGATCTCCCACGCTCCCGTGCTATTGGCCGGGACTCTCTGGGCGCCACCCCAAGGTGGGCGGGGCAATGCAGGGCTCGACCAATCGGGTTGACCCGAGGGCTGGGGGGGGGATGAGGGGTGACGCCTCCCCCCATTACGAACAGATCGCGGCCGAGAAGGTAGGTGGAAGGGGTGCACGATATTGTCGTCCTGCGTAAAGAGACAACCACGGCCGGCTATACTAGTCCCCTCCTTTTAATGAATTATGACTTTTTTTGTCTTTCTCATTATGTTACGTGAAAATGACCGCGGGTTGATCGCTCTCGGAGATCAATATTTCCATTTGAGATTAAAGAACGAATTCGGTTATGGCATCGTAGCTCACTCTTTGTTTGATTGTTGTTTACACCTCTTCACTCCCAAGCTTTGAGATAACAGGAAAACGTTTAGGGAAAGTTTTCGGTTCAGTTTCGTCTGTCATCATAAGCCAGACTCGTGGCGTGACCCTCGGCCAATCGGCAACCAGCGGGACATCACTTCCGGAAAGTTTGATGGGAAGGGTATTTTGAGTCTGGTTAAAATTTGTTTTGCTTGACAAACATTTTCCGTGAATTAAAACCAGATATCCTTCCATCATCACAATTGGTAGTTCCGTGCCGAAAGTGGCCGAATTACCATCAAGAGTAATTGGTATATGTAAGCGTGAATCATTCCAAATATCAAACTAGCGCCAAAGTTTACAAAATATGTACTGATTTAATCCTCAAGTTTGTATGTATTTTGGAGTTTATTTTGTTTTCCATTCAACTTCATTCTATGTTCTTAAGGATGTGACGCGTAATGGGTAAATATTTGAAAAGTAGTCGGGAAATTGTCATAAAAACCCGTGATATACATAGGTAGTTTCTTCGAATGGCAATACAATTTCCTGAGAATAGTTAGTTATTTCTCCTGCTATATCTGGTGCACTTATGTGATTTGGAATCGCTGGTGCATGAACATTAGCGATTTTTTGATACTTGTAATTTCACTTGGAGCGTCGAAGGACGAGTGCTTAAGTTTGAATGATTAAATACGCGTGGACGAAAGAAGAGACGAAATAAAGTAAGCGCGTTCAGGCACCTTGAACGTTCCAAAAAATTAGTTGATGGTAGATGTCAATTTCATAAAATATTCCTCGTGAAACATCCACTTCAACAAATAAAAAGAGACGTTTCAGGCGTGATATGGTGGAATAACATGATTAAATAAAATTGGCAATTTTCCACGAAATTTTTTTTTTGTGGAAAACGCCCAACACCTGATCTACGCTTTTGATCTCGAAGTGTCTGCATCTTAGATATTGTGTTTCTCTTCACCACCCGTCTGACGTGAGTTGTTTCTCTCGTTTCAGCGTACGGCTCGCACCAGATGAGGAGTCCTCTGTGTCCTTCTGGTGGTGTCGTCCAGCAGAGGTCGGAGGACGAAGCGGCGAGGGCGTCGGAGACCACGCCGTCCCCCGGCTACATCAGCCTCCGCAGCCCCCTCTACCAGGTCAAGGAAGGTGAGTACTCGGGGAGGGGCGGGAAAGTAGGCGGAAAATAGCGAAGCCGCGAAATGTGCAACCCACGATCGAGAGTAGTACTCGACAGCATAAGGTCCCGGGGCCGAAAAAAATAAGCTTATGTAAAACTTGTGTTCCAGGTGTGAATTTGCATCCTCTGGTCGAACACTTCTGGTCCGTCAATCACCTATAGCAGCTGAAAGCACACCATCAACTTCTAATGGCTGTGCCTTGTCGTTGCAGTCATTGATTTGGCCGAATTTCGATGATGTAATTGTGTAACCCCGATAGTTTTCACCTTCCTTTTCTTATCCGTCAATCAAATACTAGTATCTAATACTAGTATCTATCTAATACTAGTATCTCTTCTCATTTATTCCACAATGGACTTGACCCTTCCTTATCGTTTCAGTCCAACTTGTTCTCTTTACTTTCACCAAAACCAGATTTTTACGGCTGTGTTTATGTTCTCACGTACCTCAAGTCCACCTTTCATAAGTTGGCACGCTCCAAAACTTGGATTTTGGCAAAGGTCTCTTCCTTGTGTTTGTAGTTAAGTATTTGTTGGCTGATAGGTTTAAGTTGTTAGATATGCTTGTTGCAAGGTTTTTCTTGTTTTGAAATGCATTTAACCTATGCTGTTCTCTGTTAATCTCTTTCTTGCGTCTATTTTTCCTGACTGATTATGCTTCCAATGTAGAAGAACTCTTTAATTTCGTCTGTGTTTTCACAGTTGCTATGAGGGTCCCTTCTCTAGCTTTTCTTTTGAATATCATAATTGACATTTTCCTGTTGATTTCAAGCTTCCATTTTCCGCAGGGTTTTATTAAAAACATCCTGAAAATTCTAGTCCCCATTTTGTTATCAAACCACTGTGCTCAATTGGTGATAGGGACTGCTCAAAACTATGGCTAGCCTAAATGTTTATAAAAGTTCTAAAAATCCCAAAATAGCTAGTTATAACAACTATTTTTTGCAAATGACGGAAATTAAACAAGAGCTATGTGGGATATTGTAAACTGGGAAGCTAAAAGAAAAAGTTTGGAAAGCATAGGAAACTTAATGCAAAAATGAAAATGGTGGCCGAAATTTACAATCAAGAATTTTTAGCTAACTTTATAAATAATTACTTCATAAACACACTCCAAATCTTAAAACAGGCCCAGTTCGTCGTGAATCATGTTGATTTTCAATGCAAAGATATTCACCCCTATTTCTACGGGGCCCGGCTACATAACTTCCTTTTTTCATACGCAAAGCGCTTTCAAAAAAGGAAGTTATATTGCCGCACCCTGTATTTTCCCATTTGTCAAAGAAAAGGAATTGCTGAATGTTGTATATAATCTCAAAAATGAGCAATCTACTGGAAGTGACGATATTCCAGTCATGGTTATTGTAAAAATGTGTAAGTGTAAATTGCAAATCATTTATTAAAGTAATAAATTATTCTTTTATAAGGGAGAGTTCCCAGAACTTTTTAAAATATCTCTCTTAATTAAGTCTCTGTTTAAAAAGGGAGACAAGGAGCATGTTGGGATTAATCGATCAATATCGTTGCTGCCTTATTTCTAAAAAATAATTGAACATTTAATTAAAGAAAGGCTGATCTCTTTTTTGAAAAAGTTCAAAGTTTTAAATTCAGAACAACATGGTTTCCAAGAGGAAAGAGGCACCAGATCTTAGCTTGTTTCATCAATAAAATTGTGACAGGCTTAGATAATTAAGAATACACTGTGGAAATCTTTAATCATCTGACACGAACATTAAGATTTAATACTAAGTAACTAGAACAATCCATTGCTGGCATATAATGTTAATAATTCCCTAGCAATCTTAGAAGACTGGTTTACCAAGAAACAAATCATATTCAGTTGAATAAAAAAGAAAACCCCTGAAATGAATCTTTACATTAAATATACTCTTCTGGAGAAAGTTAAGCAGGGTCAACTTTTTAAGGCTTAATAATTGATGAAAACTTAAATTGGAATGAACAGATTAGGCACTTATGCAATAAACTTTCCAGAATTACCTATGGCCTAAGAAACCTAGTTGTATGTCAAGCGATTTTAAAAACAGCCTACTTTGATAACCTCTAATCTCGATCCTGTAAAGGAATTATCTTTTGGAGCTCTGCTACAGGTGTTGACAAATTATTCATCATGCAAAAAGAGTTATTAGATACATGGCAAAAATTCCAAAAATAGAATCTTGTAGGCCACGTCTTTTTAATTTAAAAATCTCATCTGTAACATGTCTGTGCATATATCGTGCTTATGTTTTTGTTCGAGAAAACATGTGTCTATTTAAAAAAAACGAAAGCATCAATTGTTATGCCAAAAGACAAAGGAAGAAGGTGCATGAAATGCAACATTTCACTTCTTTGTGCCAAAAAGGACCTCTAATGCATTAAAAATTTATAATCATTATCGGTAGACTTAAAGGATAGTAACTCACACCAGATGTTCAAATCAAGGTTAAAATAATTAAATGGCACGCGTCCCTCGCCCCCAACCAAAAAAAAGTTACGTAATTTAAAGCAGGGCAACCCTTTCGTTCCCCCTGTCTTGTCACCCCATGGAGATCCCTCCCGACTGACCAGCGTTCCTTTTTCTATCCCACAGGCGGCTACAGCGTGCCGATGGGTGGAGGCGACGCGGCCACAATGCAGGCGATGGGAGGCGCGGAAGGCGCGGGCCTGGGCGCCGTCGACGACGACCCCTTCCGGCCGCACCCGCCCACGTACGAGGGGGAGCAGGAGTACCACACGATGGACGGCATGGCCCCACCGCCGCACCAACACCATCTCGCGCACCACCACCAGGGAACCATGCACCACGGCCCGCCAATGCACCTCCACCCGCACCACCAGCAGCCCCCACCTCCGCACCACCACAACCCATACGCCGACCCCACGGCGGAGTTCTATGGCACGCCCGCGCACTTCGGGCAGGAGACCAAGTACGCCGTGCCGCACTATGCCAAGGGATACGGCCGCAATCAGGGTGAGTAAGCGAATGAATGATCTGTGGGGCCCTCGCGTGAAGGGCCGGTTTTGTTTAACGTCACGTTTTCATCGAATTGCACGATGACGTCGGCTTGCACTGAGCGTGGAGTTTACCAATGAGTCAGTTTTCATAAACAATTAAAAAATGGTGAGCATCAACTCGATAAATTGCCAGCCATAGTAGACATGCGAGACTCAGCCCGTAAATTAACGAGAACTTTTAACGATCGGTTTGAAATAGCGATTAAATAACTAACTTTGATCCTTTACCGGGGTTTAAAGTTAACCCTCAATTTCTTGGAATATGAGAAAATCAGTTCGAAGTATTTTTCTAGGCGATGATTATGTGCTGAACATTATTGTTTGCAAAAGACTTGCGGGAAATTTCGCAGTCAGTCGTGCGTGCATTTAATCCTTTGGGGCAAGATGTATGAGCTTGGAAGACGGGAAGGGTCTTGATAGTGAGGTGCTTGAAAAATACACCAATGGGCACCAAATATTTTCCAGTGGTATTTTTGTCATAATGGCACAAGCCATTTGAACTGTAGGATTGACTCTAGTACATAGCAATGGCAAGAAAGCTGGATAGGTACCAGTACCTTGTTATCAGTATCCAGGTCAGGAATCCTAGGTACTGGTACCGACTAGCAATATGCATAAATATAATCGTAGGTTGTAGTACCCAAGGCAATACTCCTTGGTATTTCTTTGTACCTTGGTACTAACCTTTGGTTTCATGACATTAAGGTGATTTCAATGCATAGAGAAAGTGTGGGGCACATCAAATCCCTCTGAACCAAACCAAAAATCATTGTAAAAGAAGGCTCTGCAACTCTGCAATAATTAATGCTTGAACAGTAACTTAATTAACAACACTAATTGGATGTTGTGTACACACTTCCCATCAGGATAACCAAGTACACACCTAATTGCTTTTTCAAAAAAATGTAATATCTGCATATAATTTGGTTAACTTTCATGGAGCCATGATGAAAACATAGTTGCTAATTAGAAACAAGCTATCACTTTTTTCTACTGGCATGTTATTTTAATTTGAATAGTTGGACCTAACGACAACGGTTGCTCAAGTTGGAATGTTTTGACTTGTAAAATTTCATGAGACAAGTGGTCTTTAGATTTTTTTTAATATTGCACAAAGATGCAAGATATCTTTTTGAAATTTTGCGAGCTTAAATCTGAGTGTAACCTGTATGTACTGTCGGTTACCAAAAGAAACTTGAATGAGGATGAGCCCCAGAGTACCATTTCCTCTGTTAGTTATTCAAGGTGATGGAGAAGTCGTTAAGAATGAGAGGTACGGATTCAGTGACAAGTAGTATATTGAGATGCAGCCTTAAGTGCATGTAGATCCCTCTTTCAATGATCGTTCTGAAATAGTTTGTGCACAAGTGTTTTTAATGCATTTATTTGGGTTCACTTGAATTTTGCTTCCTTGTTTGCAGGTCGCGTCTACTCACAGAACCATGACTCATATGGAGAGCCATACTCGGGCAGCCCGCATTATGACTCTGCCCCCTTCCAAACAGTTCCTGCAAGCATGGGGACTGTTCCAACCCCAGGGCCACCCCCTCCAAACACTGAGCACTGGGGAACGTCCCCGGCACCAGATGTTGGCACACCATTCCTGTTGCCAGCAGCCCCTGACTCCGGGTCCGATCACAAGCCATCCCATGGGCCAATGCTGGCAGGATACTCAGGTACTGATTCCCTTAAGGGTTAGAATACTGAATTATCATTACCATGGTTCATGGTAATGAGGTTCTCTTTTCATTCATATAGTCATTCCCTTATTTGCTAAACCTTAGATGAAAATGTACAGTTAACCAAATGAGGCATATCTGCTATAATCTACTGATTACCAAGATCATTGAGTGATGAATAGCCATGTGTATGCACAAGTTAATGAACAACATATTTTAATGGGTCTTTTTAAGCATAAACGCAAGGTGACACACTGTATGCACACGTTAAACACAATAATTCATTACCTTTAACACAATTGCTTAATATATAAATTCATCGAGTGCGAAATATTTTTATTTTACCAGCCCTGTTAGAAAATTGCCATTTGTCCATTGATAGAGTAATTTTCTTCCACTTAAAAAAAAAACAGGGATGGTATTTCAAATTGCATGGCAAGTTTTGAATAAAATTGTGGCAAGTGCTCATGTAGAGACTAAAACCATAGGGTTGTAACTGTAACTTCTCTGCACTAGTCAAGTTCCTGAGAAACTGGAGAGAGTGGAATAAATAACAATTGTTCATGTTTGCAAAAGTATTCTGTGAGAAATGTAGAAATATGTTGATGAGAGCACATTGGGAACAAGTCATGCTGAATTAGGACAATTTTCTATAATTTTTCACTTGACGCTAACCAAGAGGTACTTGGGCCAGCATAGTATATATGTACGTGTACTTGAATTTGGAATTGTATTGTGATTTTTCAACATTTCTCCCATCATGCCATCTTTGACATAAGATTTGTGTTATTTTTTTCAGTGAATTTCAGCGGTGGAGGTGCTAACAGTAGTGGTCCCTGCTTCACTGGTTCTGGTCCGATTCAGTTGTGGCAGTTCCTGCTTGAACTTCTCACGGACAAGTCATGCCAGAGCTTCATCTCATGGACAGGGGATGGCTGGGAGTTTAAACTCACGGATCCTGATGAGGTAGCACGTCGTTGGGGCGTACGTAAGAACAAACCCAAGATGAACTATGAAAAGCTCAGCAGGGGCCTTCGCTACTACTATGACAAGAACATCATCCACAAGACTGCTGGAAAGCGTTACGTGTACAGATTTGTGTGTGACCTCCAGAATCTTCTTGGGTAGGTTCACTCTCATTTCTCTGGCATGGCATTGTATTATGTGAACAGTATCATGAAAATGGTAATAATGGTCAGGTTTTGGCAGGTGGGATAAATTTTTAATGGAAATGTAATGTACAAGAGGAGGAAAATCGTGCCAGAAGAACAATATTGCAATGGGAGCATGGTTAACCTTTATGTCCATATGAGAAAATTTTGTTGAAGTAGACAATTAAATGCTGAGTGCAGCTGATTGTGTTTTGATTACATTTTCTTTTGTACTATCTTGTCAATTGGAATTATCAAAGAAAGCCATGAGCATTGTAGTGAAATCCTTCAAATGGAGTAAATAAGGGTGAAACTGATGTTTACTATGTAAGATATTTTGGCTTCCTATAGTTTTTATGACAGGGAGAAAGTCTTGCCTTAGGAAGTATGAGCTGGTTGTGACAGAGCATTATCCTCTAATCCTTGATAAATGTATAATCCAATTTTCATATGCCGGATGTTTCACGTACAACCAATTTATTTATGCCAGAAATACGTGGGTGGTCTGAAAAGTTTCCAACTCGGAAAATTTCAGAAAAAATTCCTTGTACGTTTGTTAGGTTGGAAACTTTTCAGACCACCCTTGTATACACTTAGCGCTTCAGAATACTAGAGTTTAATCATGTATCCTCAAACTACAATGAGATACAAACAAATTTTTTACAATGCGTTAATTCTGAGAGAATGCCACTGCCATCCTCATAAATGTTTCCACAGTAGATAAAACAGGTGATTTGATGATAGGTCAATGTGCAATTTTCTTGCCAGTGAGTAAAAATAATGAAACAACAATATGTCAGTCTGGAAGGCTGCTACAAACCAGGTTTATGATTAAAAATTTATGATAATGATAAGCAAATTTAGCGGTATTATGAAGTTAATAAGGTCTTGATAGGTATAAAGTTTTGTCATACTAACTCTGAATTCATATTGGTGAATCCGTAATGAGAACTTAAACAAAAGTATGACTGAGAATGGGATGAAGGTTCATTGAAGAGTGTGAATAATTTCTTAAGGGATTAATCATGCTTATATGTATATAGTATTTGCTGCTAACGTTCACAGAACACTGCCTTCTGCAATGATATAACTGAAATAAGAGGAATTAAAAATTAAACCTTGTAAACAGCAGAGTGCTTGGGGGCAATATCAAGTTGAATAAAAAAATAGGATCGTAATTGCAGTATAAAAGTTGGGACAAGAAAAATTCATTCATATTCAAAATCACCTTGGCTCATAGAGGCACCACATGCTTTTCTATCTTGATTGATTGGTGGTTCTCCCTTCCTCTGTGTAATTGGCCTCGTCCATGTTTGGATTGCCATACAGATCTTCTTAGCTCTTCTAATTTCTAATAGCCTATTAAAATAAAAGGTGAATACCTGGCAAAATCCATGTTCCCTCATAAGAATTAGGTAAAATATCATTAATTAAATGGACATATAGTCAATCAATGTTACTTTTTTTTAAGTGAGAAATGTATTTTAGAGTGTCAATGTTTCCTAAAAAAATAACATTAATTGTACTTAACTTTCTGGCATTGTTGTTTACTCTTATTCTAACCTTCGCTAAACTTTGTGTTTCAGATACAGTGCTGAAGAGCTGCATGCCATGGTTGACCTGAAGCCAGAAAAGAAAGATGATGACTGAGAAATGGAGGAATTTAGATTTGGGAGGTGCTACTCTCTATCACTCTCTCTCTCTCTCTCTCTTTTGTGCTTCGTTTGATCATACAGGTGGAAAAGAAGTTAAAAGTGCTAAGCATATGTAGGAGATCAACGCTCTTCCACTGTGGAACAAATTGTGTGATGTGCGCCTTTATATTTTTAATCTAAAGGTGATGACAACAATAGTTGGAAGTTATTTAAATCATTGTTTTATCATGGTGAACCTGCTGAAAAAAAATTTTATCATGCCAAAGATTATTGCTCCATTATCAAAATGACGTGGTGCTTTTTGATTGTTGCCTTTATTTTGGTTCCTCAGTTGTTGATATATTTTTTTTTTGAGTTTGGAAGAAGAAAATTGTCAGAGGCGACAAAGACTCATGAAAAGGATCTCGGGCTTGGCAGTGTTCTAAACTCATAATATTTCCCCACCTTCGGAGGAGCCTCAGTGTTTCAATTGACATGACCTCCTCCGTGGCCACATTCCTCCACCTGCTGCCTCATGACGAGACCAAAAAGCTCCCAAAAACCCACCTCTCTCGACTACTCTCATTTATTAACCATCTGGTTTGTCATCAAAGACATTCAGTGGCTCAATTTTTATACTCCATGACATTGAGCGCGGGTAGGAATGGATGTCCGCAATATTGCCACGAGTGTGTGGCTCATTCCGGGGTCAGGTCATGCCCTCTCTTTAATCCTTTTAACCTCCCCCATTAGTAAACGTTTCAGCGGAGACGAACAAAAAAACCATTTCGTTTCTTCTTCGGTCATTTTCTGTCTGTTCTTTGCATATCTCCCATGACGTCAAAGGGCAATATTGAAACTAAATGTTGCTTTGGTAGTTGGAATTACCAAAGAAAGCCACGAGTGTTATTTAGAAATTTTTGGAATGGAGTGATTGGGGAGAAAAAAATAAATGTTTATGTTGGATGTTTTTAACCTCCACCAGTTGTCATTAAAGGCAAGCAGTCTTGCCTTGAGCAGCATGGTTTCTGAACTTATACCAGTTTGTCTTTCCACAAACTATTTATCTTAGGAGGTGTGAACAGGTTATGACTTTATTCATTAGAGAAAAAGGAAGCTACTGTCAAGTTTTTATGAACTTTTTAACAGTGCACAAATTGTAAAAAAAACCATTTGCTATTTCTGAACTCTTTGATTAAAAAAAAATTATCTGAGGCAACAAGGAGAGCATAATTGTATGAACAAATTGAAGGACTAAAAAAGCTCTATAATGCACATGCCAAAAATTGGCTTTTTAATGGCTGTCCACAAAAACTGCCATTTATTTTTCGTATGTTTGTAATTGTGGAAGCTGTTCTTCGGAATAATGCTAATGTACCTTAATTGGCTGTCAAGGAAAAATAACTTTGACAAAAAATGAAAAATGTTTTAGGTTTGTTGAATGCTAATTCAGAAATTTCGGTGTCAAGTGTTTGTTTTTTTTAATCATTGATGATGTGGTTAGCACGCATTTAAGAAGAGTGCCTTGTACATAAATACATGCATTTGCTAAAAAAAATCACTCTCAAATAGGTGTAAATGTTGTTGGTTATTTGTGGTTACTTGTGGAAAATAACTGACTCATATTCAATTTCTGAAGCATATTTTTTTCTATTCATTGTAATTCTTGGAAAGAACAGAAACAAAAGCCCCTCTTTGACTATTTTTGCTAACATGGATAACTCTACCCAAATTTTCTCTAATTTAATTTTTGTAAATTCCTGTACCATATACCTATTTTCTATACTTAATTGAAACTTTATTGAGCTTCCAAAATGGTCTTGGAAACACAACTTGTTTTGATGTCAATTCAAAAATACGTTTTACTTGACTAAATTGCTTGTTGATCCAGTTTATATTGTCAAGTAAGTATTTTAACCTATGTTATGGCATTTTGCTATTTTTTTCACTTTTTATCCTGAATACTACTGCAATTTAGCAGAGTAGAAGGATTTCTTGTCCAAGATCTTTGGCAATCCTCAACACTTAAAATGTTATGATTGTGGTTGAAATGTTTTTGAATGAATTCTTGTATAAAATTTCATGTTAACGAATTGTAATTTTTCATTCTATTCCTCGACAGGGGCAATATCTGTCGTTGCTCCTAAAACTTGCTCACCAGTTCAATCATCCAAAAAAAAACCACCGGACTCTTGAAGCCATCAACTGTGCCTAACTTTGAGAAATTGGAATTATCTGGAATCACATTTTATGAGCTTCTATAATCCATCCAAATTGGAAATGGTTGTCCACTGTATTCCCTATTTCATATGACCGTCCCGGTTGGAATCTAAGGAAGGATAGTGGAAGTTTAAGGTGTAAATATGAATTTCCTTCCCCTTGGATGGATATTAAATATTAAATTTTTATTACAGAATGCTTTCATTTCTATGAAACATGTTTGCTGAAGGATGTTTGGTGTTAATAATCACCACAAAAATTGAAGATTTTGTAAATAGTGTTTTAATTATCCCGAATAAATTTATGGTGACAATGTTATAGATCTGAAAAAAAAACTATTTTGTACTCCATCTAGAAGAACAGTAATGAAGTCATAAATGGAAGGCTATCTCTGAACTATTTTCGGCTATTTGGATTCGAGTGTTTTTTTTATGAGGAGAACATGTTATAAAGTGTGTGTTAAAGTTGGTGGGAGAGTATGGGTGTCAATGTGATTAAATCCATTAACAATTGCTACATTCAATCTATTGCTGAAGAAAACTAAGTCAGTATTTAAAGAAAATTATGACAAATTGTAATGTTTCAAGTTTATATATATTTATATCATGCATTTTAAGTAATCATGTGTGTACTTTCTGATGCCAAAGGACAATAGTGAAAAAAAAACATGTAAGGAAGAGTTGGAACAAATGCTTTCATGTGCATGAAGGAATACATTTGTGTTGTGTGATATTTGAAAGACCAGGAATTAACAACTCTGTACTTACAGACATTTATGGAAAATAAATTTTGATGTCAGAAATACCAAGAAAATTCAAACTGAAACAGCTTTTTAATGTATTGCTATGAATAAAACCTGACCATGGTAAGGAAATTTAATGTATTAATGATATAATGATTTATTCATGGTTACTTAATGAGAATGTTTCATTTAGGTATGTAATGCACCAAAAGGATGCAGGAAAGATGGATACAGAGCATTCTGATTGGAAATGGGATGCTGGAAATAGAGAGATCATTAAACAAACAAAGCAGAGTTAGGAATAGAATGTGGATGTTGAAGAGAATGAATGGATAAAGGAGGTATGTGGAAATGAAGAGGGGCTTATTGTAACATAGGATATCAGATTGTGTTTTGTTAGAAGGCATTAAATGTATCATTGTAGAGTTGTATGGGCCGTGTCGATCCAAATGTACCTTAACTAGTAGAATACCAAATAAGTTTATGTAAAATTGGATTAAAATTTTATTTCTTCAAAATTTTCAAAAATAGGTCAATTCTGAGAGCCATATTTTATGTCTGTGATTTGTCTTACAATAATTTTCAGTCAAGAATTTCATCAGTTGACCAGCTTCCATAATTACATTATTTAGTCTTTGTACAAAAGCTTAAAATTTGACCCTATCTGACATGGCCTAAAAACTGACTGAAATGACATGGTGTATCTTCATCCACTGTTATAAATACCCCAATAACGTTTTTTTAGAAATATACATAGACATTCTCATGAATTATTCATATGTATTCATTTTGAAAAATTGAAGTTCAGTAACTAAAGCCTGCACGTAACGGGCTCAATTTCAATGACACTATAGGTCCTAATCTAATGCTAATTTGGGGTCTAAAGCAAATAGTAAAGTGTACCTTTAGGCCTCTGGAAAAGGTTATTTTATTTTTATATGGTAGATAATTTTAGTTTTTAAGGATTCCCATAATATATTGGAAGTTTCAGTGTTAAGTGTAGCTACCATGAAAGAATATGTGCTTGTAATTAAATTTAATTAAGCAAGAGATGGAAACAGGAAATATAGATATTTTAAGTCTATGCGAGGTGAGATGGAAGGACAGTGGGGATTACTGGAGTGATAATTATAGTGAAATATATAGACGATAGAACGAGGGGTTGACATATTAAATAAAGAGGTAGAAAGAAGCATAGTCAACATAGAACAAGCGATGGATAGAATATTACTAGTAGAGATAAAAGCAGAACCGACAAACTTGGTCATTGATACATGCTACCGAGCAACCACATGGAGGAAGAAGCCGATAGGATGTATGATGAGTTAGAGGATATAATCACATGTGTTCCTGCATAGAAACATTTGATAGTGATGGAGGATTGGAATACGACGGTAGGCGAAGGAAGAGATGGTGGTGAGGTGGGGGACTATGGGTTAGGCACAAGGAATAAACGTGGGGAGAAAGCAATTGAGTATTTTAGAAGACAGGGGTTAGTCATCACCAACAAATGGTTTAGACACCACAAAAGGCATAGGTATACATGGAAAATGGCAGGTGATGCAGAAACGTATCAGTTAGGTATATTATGGTTAGGCACAGGTTTAGGAATAGTGTGATAAATTCGCACAGTTTCCCAGGAGTGGATGCGGACTCTGACCACAATTTAGTTGTTATGAAATGTAACGTCCGTTTCAAGAAGATAAGGCAAGGGCAAGGTCATTTTGGGTCACTAACTTGATGTCCCTTGTGATGTAACTTGATAATGTTTAGTGGAAATTCTCTCAAGTAATTTTTTCAATAGACACTTTATTATTTTGACATCAAGTCATAATGCTGAAGGTAGCAAAAATAAATAGCCTTCAAGACTCATTAAATGTTCAATACCCACAGAATCAGAGTGGAGAAAGCTTTGTGTGGGCCACATTACTTCGTTCTCGTTAATGTCCCATTACCTAAAGGAAACTTGAGCTCATAAGTCCATAAAAGATTAAATAGTTGACTATATCTCTCAGGTATCTACTATGTCACATGTGTTATACTTTTGTTCCTTGGGCACAGTCACTAAATTACCAATGTAAAACGAGGGAACAATGTAGGGGAGAGAAAACAGTCTGATTTTATGAAAACGGAGAAATCCAAGAGACAGCTAAAATGGGCATATAGAAAATCTGTGAACAGAGCACTTCCCCAATGAAAAAACTAATAGAGAACCTACATCAATAGAAGCCAAAAGTGGAAATTGGAACTCATGAACTATACTTTCAAAAGGAGAGGGAACGTTCAGACGAGACGAAACAGTAGAAGAAAGTAAACTCCATAGCCAAAATGATAGAAAGGGAGATGAAAGTGCGGGTAGTTGGATGATTGGTAAAAGCAAATATCAGGTTAAAATAAACAAGCAGGACTTTATAAAAAAATATTCCAAGGATACATTGAATGGCCAGAAAGTAGGACAAATCACAAAGAAAAGAAAGAATAAGTTGAATTCTCTAAGTCCTGAAAGCAATCTAAAATCTTGGTTTTGTTTTCATTATCGCTAATGACTTTGATCTAGTTGTGTTATCGATGTGCCACATCATATCTCTTTTATACTAAGAAAAACAGATGCAATTAAAGCTCCAAAATATCCTGTTTTAGATAGGTACCTACACCGCTACAAATCTATTGTTCAGCTTATGAACAAAATGTAATTGTCAATTTATTTAGATAGGTACAATCCTATATTGATGAAATAAAGTTTTGCACTATTTGCTAATCAAAACAGCCAAAGCAAAGATTAATATTAGGAAAATGTGAATTATAGTCCAATTATAATTAATATTTGGAAAATATTCAGATGCAACCGGATAAATAAACAGTTATCATGGATATCCCGCAAAAGGCACTGCATTAATTTTTCTGCTCTCATGGAAGTTTTGTGAAAACATACCTATTCTTAGAGAAATTTAAATACTTAAAAACTTTTCTGGAATACATTTGGAGCACTCTATTTCAGAACTTGGCAACAATGCAAAAACAAATTACGCTCGAAATACGCTCAGATATTCGAAAGAAAAAGTTTGTGAAGTTAGCTAAATAATGAACTTCTCGAGGCTTGCTCTGCAAAGCTCTGTATTAAGAAATTCTGTGGCTGTATTCCAGCATAGAGGAGTTTTCACTTCTCGAGCTGTACAGTTAAAAGAGAGTAAGAGGATTCCACTGTTTGCAATTCTGTGAACATTAGGGATACTACTTACCTATTGGCTTTGATAAACTATTTCTGTGATTATAATTTGAATCATGCATTTGAATAAAGGGTCACAATTTTTTCTAGTTATTGAGAAGAAAGAAGGTAAAACGTTAATAATTGAAGGTGCAATTGTGCCATCAATTCGTGAGCCGTATCTTTTAAAAGTAAATGAAAACACTGAAGCTTGTCCTGTGTGTCGTTCAGGTCTTGACATTAAACACACGGTGAGTGCATAATTGAAATTATTTATGGTATTTGTTTGCATCGTTGATCAACATGAATCGTTAAGGACATCCGGTATTGCTTTACAGGATGTTCTGATTTTGAGTCAATTTTTGAGACATGATGGTTGCATGCTGCCTCGCAGAATCACGGGGCTCTGTAAAAAACAGCAAAAGCGAATATCTGTAATGGTTGCTATGGCTCAAAAAGCAGGTGCGTTGTCAAAAGTTGAAATGGCTAATGAATTCTCCAAACCATCCCTGACGACATAATTCATTTTCAGGATTAATGCCGAATATCGCTCCCGCTAACAGTAAACGTGATCCAAGGAAAAGGAGGCAATGGAAAAAATTCAATACCTATTTTGACGAAAATACAATTAAGGCATAATGTATATTATCAAAGTGAGCTACCTTATGTTTACATCTCCTTCAATTGTCTATAAAGTGTTCTTTGTTTAAAGATTATCCTCTTTGATTTCCTGTTCATCTCTCATTTCCATATCTCTTGTTTAAACTAGTTTAAAGAGAGAGTATTTGAGCTTAAAATCGTATATCACTTAGTTTAGTGAGATCGTCAAAGTAATTTATGTAATGGAAATTTTATGCAGTGATCTTTTCGTGATTCTGAATAACCCTAGCGGGTATGGTTGGTGCTAAGATACTACATTCAAGTACAGTCGATAATTGTCTGCCAAATCTTATAAGATATAAATTAATTTAGCTGGAAACATTCTCAAGGGTTTTGAAGTGTTATCAGTAAACAGTAGAATACCAATCAAATTATTGGTATTCTTTTGTTTAAGGTAGGTTTTGGATGGACACAGGCGAAATGATGATACAATACTCTGCCTCTCTTAACAAATCATGACATGATATCATCTCTACAATAAACCTATCTTAAATTCCCCATATGTACTTTCTTTGTCCCTTCATTCCTTCTATAATACATATCTGTTTCCCAACTCTAGCTCTCTGCCTCTACATTCTTCCCTCTGTTCAGCCTTTAACATCCCATTGCCAGTCAAAATGCTGTGTGCCCACCTTTCCTGCCTTCTTTGGATTTCTCCCAACAATCCACTAACACCCACCATGCCTAGCACTTCCTGGTTTGTTTTCCTTTTCATGGAGAACATCATTACCTTTGTTTTGTATGCATAGAGTTTTGTTTAATATCATAATGGTTCTGCAATACACCCATGCTGAGTGACTTGATGACTGGTTGCATCTGTTGGCTGACTGACTACTTAAGCTTGATAATCCACAAATCTAACCCCACCAACTTACTTTCCTCTCCCGATCTCTTTCAATGCTTCACTTATCATTTAATCCAAAGTGAAAAATGTGGGAGAAAAAGTAAATCAGCATCTTACCTCCCACCCTATCACTGCATATCTCAATTCTCTCTGTGTTGGCAGCACTTGTCTGGTCTTGAGACCAAAGTTCTTTGAGACTTGAATCTGGTCAGGTTTATACCCCTCCAATCTACAAGAGATATCTATCTCACCTCTTAATTTCTGCAAAATATTTCTGATTTGAACCGTATTTACTGTCAAATATGCCTTGCTTAGAGCGAGGAAGAAATAACATCCAGGTTTCATCACACAGTTATTGAATCAGTGATGGTTCCCCTACCCTTTCTTAACTCCAAATCAGTTACCCCTAAATTTCATTTGGCCTTTCCTCTATCATTTTGATGATAATCATAAAGACTACATTGCCTGCTTGTGGTCTTCCCTTAGTTCTGCTTTCCCATTTCATGGGATTGGAATTAGTACTGCTCAAACTCCAACTATCAGCCAGATTCCTTCCTCATAATGCTGTTCCACATGTATGGGCCCATAAAAACTCTTTTTTCCGTGTTTTCATAACCCATTAAGTAGTTTTCTAGGGATGTTATGTGCATACCGACACAGCCTTGCATTCATGTTTATTAGAATATTTTTTATCTCAAAATCAACTATGCCTGGATCTACCATCACTGACATAATCTTCTTTATATTATTCATCATATAGGGCCCATTTCTTGAGTAATATTTTCACATCCTTACCCTGGTCCCAATAAGTTTATTTTGCTCTGTTAGTTTTTTGCCGTAATTTAATATAATAATTTTTACTTTTAAAGTAAGAGGTAAGTTAGCTCTGACAATGTGCAATAGTTTTTTGGCTGTCCAAGCCTCCCTGGGCACCCTCAGCTTTACCTAATCTGTGTGATTTTTTGGGTATCAGATCTTCCTGGGAAACCATAACTGCCACGGAAAGGCACTGGCCACTCTACCCTGATGTGTGAACTTCACACACTATTGGGCTTAGTACTGGGTGAACTCTGCCATCATCTACCAAACTGACCTTCCGGTTGATTACAGTGTGTATGGTTTTTTAGTATACATAGCTGAAACTAGTGAACCCACCCCTATTGAAAGGTCTCCTCCCATCCCAAGGAAAAACTCACATTGAATCGTTCCAGGGGATTTTGAGTCAACATCTAACATAACCTAGAACATGAAACATGACATTGTTAATTATATACTTTTCTCATGGTTTGTCTCTAGTTTACTAACTTGAAATCAAATTCCTAATGCAGCATAGTGATGGATAATAACTACAAGTGAAGCTGGATGAGATCTGGAAAGAGCAACAAGAGGTATTGGTAGGTCCGAAGTGAAAGTGCCTGCACAAGTTTCTTCCATTTATCTGCAGATGAGACATTACAGGCTGGTTATGCAACTGTGTCTGTTTTAGGTCAGTATAAGCTAGCCCTGCAAACTCCCTATGTTCTAGCACGATTTGTTTAGATTGTGATGCTAGGTAAAGTAGGTAGGTCATTATGGAGCCAGAGTAGACAATGGAGACTACTTGATATGATTTCTATACAACTGCTAACATGTCTGGAGAGATGGTTACGCCTGCTACAAGAGTAAGCTGCCATTGTGTGTACAATCCTTCTTGGGCAACATGTATTAAATAAGTTTATCAGTGGAAACAATTACATCTAAACAATTAACAGTTGTTAGCAATCTTCATAACTAAAAGTTAGGCACACTTTGATGCTTGTTCAATGCAACCTTGTGTTTTGCTTTGTAACAAAAATTTAATTTCTACAAGGTTCCCATTGAAAATTTTGTATTTCTTCTAACAGACACCTTACTCTTTGAAAAAAGTCATGAAAGCCTCTTCGTACAAAATAAACTATATCTAAATTTGCTTCTCCAATTTTTAAAACATGGATTCACTTCCTGCAAAACATTTTTTCATATAGAACTCACCTAACTTATGGGCCATGTAAACTTTGTGTACAATACAGGGCTATATAGATAATACAATGAACCAGAGCTAATAAAAGAGAATGTTTTCTCAAGATTTTTGGGTGGCGGATAGTTTACTGTGGTGTTCATTCTTATACAAGTGTAGTACCAAATAAGAATTCTTTTATTCTTCTTCATTAAAATCTTATTTCTTACCTTCTTATATTCCAACAAAACGGTTTTTTAAGATTTTTCCTTACTCACTTCTATTACAAGAATTTTTGCCATGTCAGAATGGTTTTAGTACCTAGTTTGTGGACCTACAGTTATGAGTTAAGGAATGGTTAGGCAATAGTGCCATGATTTTAAAAATGGACGAACAAATGTCCATGATGTAGAGCAAAGTGCCCAGTATTCTGATCGATGAAATCGTTTTGCAAGTGGAACAAAAACTGCGATGTGATCATCAATTGATGATTAATGGCTGAGCTGAACAATTTCCCCAACTTGGAAGCACTACTGTCTACAATACTGTCAAGGAAAACCTCAGATACCACAAATTTTTTTGCAAGGTAGGTACCTAAAATGCTCACTAACCACCGCAAAGAGCAAAGAATGTCCAGTAGACAAGATTTTTTGGGAACTCTTCGACCACCTACCGTATAGTCCTGACCTTGCACCTAGCGGCTACTTCCTCGTCTTGTACTTGAAACAGTGGCTCAGTGGACAACGTTTCGAAATTGAAGAGGAACTCAAGATCGGCATTGTCAATTGGTTCAACTCTCAGGCGGCGAGCTTCTATGCAGAGGGGTTTAAAGAAGCTGGTGCAGCGGTATGAAAAATGCTTAGAAGTGAACGGCGATTATGAAGAGAGGTGAAGTAGGTTTGTGACTAACTAAAAGTGCCAATAAAATGTGTTTCATATTAGTATAGTTTTTCCTGTGACCAAATGGCCCTTACTTTATGAGCATGCCTCGTAGTATCCTTACCATTTAACCAACTAGGGAGTACCTTCATGAATGGGTCCGAATTGGAAAATTGCAAGGGACGAAGCAATAGTGCAAAAGTATGGACTATATGTGGGTCGCGGTAGTCCAGGGGGTAGAGTGCTGGACTACTGACTGGACTACTGACTGGACTGCTGACTGCACTCTGGACACCTGCAGCTCCACCCAAGCTATGTGATTTTTCGGGTACCAGATCTTCCTGGGAAACCATAACTGGCGCAGGGAAAGGAACTGGTCCTCCTACCCTGATGTGTGAATTTCATGTGCCGTCGGGCTTACTACTGGGTGAACTCTATCTTCTTCTACCAAACAGACCTTCAGGTTGAGTGCTGTGTTTTATGGACTATATACCCTACCATTAACAATTATTGCCAAGAAATAATAAAATTGCAAAGTGTAATTCAAACGAAAAGTGAAGAATCAGGCGTGATATTGTGGAATCGAGACATAATGAAAACTTCGTTGCAATTTTCCACAGTTAAAACTTTATTGCCGACCATGGTTTCGATACACTGTACACCTGAAGATGATACAGTGTATCGAAACCATGGTCGGCAATAAAGTTTTAACTGTGGAAAATTGCAACGAAGTTTTCATTGTGTAATTCAAAACTTATATTTTAACAATTCTATAATGAGTCAGCACCAAGTACTGTCTACTTTGTAATATTAAACTAATTTCTTAAAGAAACACCTATTGCTAAGTCTATCATAAAAGGTGTGGCAATTAAACAACCATACTGGTGCTGCTACCGACAAGCAGCAAACTTGCCACCTAGGTTTGAACGTGTCTGTACCTGTTCATGCTTTCCTCAACCTGAGCCTGATGGACAAGCTTGTGCGTCATTCAGTCTCGCTGTGGTGATTGCCCGTTCAAGTTCTTGCGCTAGCATCTCTTCAAAAAAATGAAAAGTGTTCACATGGAGCAAAGAGATTTTGTGTATGAAAGGCGTGTTTTTTTATGAAAATGGGCAGAATAGTGATGTCATTATTAAAGAATTGCATTTTGTAAGAAGTTCCAAAGAAGGTTGTTTCATTCAGGATGAATGTTTTCCAAAAAGTTGAAGATTTTTAACAGAGGAGAGGGAATCGAAGATAAAGACCTTAATTAAAGGCAATTTCCATCAAGGATCCCTTTCTATAAAGTCACTTGTTCATGATGCTACATACCAAGTAAGTGATGGCAAAAATATGGCATACTGGTGAGATCGTGAGTAGATACATCAATCTTCTAATGAATTTATACGATTTCTTAAGGAAGGAATAATAAACATGTATATCGTAGAGAGTTCAAGGTGCAATGTATTTCTAGCTGCCTTAATTGGCCAAGTTTAGTTGGTTTCCCCTTTTTTTGAACTCATTTTATTTTTTAAGAATTCACTTAATATCCATTTGGATTAAAACATGGAAATAAATGGCTTTTATCCTAGTTTTATTCATATATATGTTGTCAGGGTGTAATTTCATTACTTAAAGACTGCATGGTGCATACTACAAAATCATTAAATAATAGCACTCATATCTCAGGTAAGTTCAAACGAAACACTTATGATCCCATTTTGTGTAATTTCCATAACTCCAATTCCATAACTTTGTAATAAAAATAGCTAGTCATAAATGACATTGTTTTTTTGGCCATGTTCAATCCCCTTTCTCTAATATTACATTGAGGTAAAGCCCTCCCCACCTTAAATGACATGGCATTGCTCCTATCATCGACCTTGATAAAATTATCATAGCTACTCTGTTCTATGATGTGTGATTGTTGAAATGAACTTGTTTTTTATGATGCAGACATTTATTTACATGGAATTTTGCTCACTCCTGGGAGGTAGTTGAAGACAAAAAATTCTCAGCAAGCCTAATTTTAAGGGTTCAATGAAGTATTCAACACTACAGGGCCTGGCCATA
Source organism: Hetaerina titia (assembly GCA_037158775.1). NCBI lineage: Eukaryota > Metazoa > Arthropoda > Insecta > Odonata > Calopterygidae > Hetaerina > Hetaerina titia. Next base: position 69,891,210 of record CM073778.1, on the reverse strand, counting down.
CTACTGAAATGATTGTCATGTATGGTTAAAGTTATTTTTATCGATATGAATGAAAGTTGAACAGATGGGAGAGATATAAATTTCGACATACAATTGGACAAATACGTTCTTTTCATTGAATTGAGGAAGGTCTGCTTGAAGTGTGGTATGCAGAAATGAAAAGGAGAAACTTACACCAAGTTGTAGCATATCAAATATTAGGGCGATATGGATCGATCCAGAGACCCTGGCTATCATATAAAGTTCTGGCTCAAAATTCTCAAGGTACAAAATTTCTGCCTGCAATGCAACCACATGTTTACAGCGTGGAATTCTTGAAGTTCCCTGTTGTCATATCATGACTAGGAGTAGGTACTGATTTGTCAGGGTAGAGCCACTTGGTAATGACTGTGGGGAGAACATTTTCCTGAGAGAATTGGAGAAGTATTGTTTGATTCATTAGAGCTGATTTTACAGATGTGGTTTTAATTATTTCCTCATGGGGTCAAGTGCTAGGTTTTGGCTAAAATAAGAAGCTATGTATGAACTCTGACACCAGGTTGGGTAGAAACGTCCTCATTATTTTGTATACTCTCTTTCTGTCCACTTCATTTAGACTCACTGCCTGCTGCGTGGGGATCTAAAATATGTCCTCCCAGGACTAGTTTATTCTGGTGCTGGCTGATAAGTATCTAGTGCTGTTTATTTTTTTGTACAAATGAAATTTTTATTTGGAATTTTAAGTGGTATTTTTGTATATGATTCATTCATGACATGTTGCATTTGATCTATTTAATATTTTTCTAATTGTTAATATTTTGGAATTGCTGAAATTCTCTTTTTATCCATCAATATTTGCATCTTAATGCTCTTGGGATAGGGGATAAGGTAGTCCAGAGAGTAGAGCACTGGGACCTGAGTCTGGATTCGATTCCATGTGATGCCTCTGGGCCCCCTCATCTTCAGTCAAGCTGTGTGAGCTCTTTGTGTACTAAATTTTCCTGGAAAACCATAGGCAGCTCAGGGAAAGGTACTGGCCCCTTATTATTACTTGCATATATGAATTTCACATGCCATTGGGCTAAGTACTAGTTAAAGCTCCACCCTCCCACATCAAACCAACATTTGGGTCGATAACTGTGGTTTTTCTTTCATATCTTTTCAACCAAATTTGACAGACTACAAGGATACATTTGTATTTTAAATTTAGAAATATTAAAAAATGTATTGGTGTAAATATTTTATATTTTTAACCCATTAGTATATTTGCAGACACGAAATGTTTGGTTTTGAAGAATAAAATGAGTATTAATATCAAGGGTGGCCAAATTGTGGCTCAAGAACCGCATGCAGCTCTGTATAATCTCTGGAATGTGGCATTCATCCATCAACAGTGAATTATTAGTATGAGGTAATTTATTAATATTAGTAATTTGGTTTCAGATTTTTTTGTTGATTTTTTAAAAATATTAACCTAATTCTGCAAAAAATCTATTACTAACATCAGTAGAGATTTGGAATTAGGCTGGAGAATAACTTGGAAGTTTTCACCTTCAATTTGGCTCTTGACCAATCTGCAGACGTTCATGATAATCTGCAGCTGGCTGTTTTTGTTAGTCATGTTTCTGCTGGGATAATAATATAAGAAGAGTTAAGTTTAATGGCACTCAAAGTTTCAACTCATGATGTTGATATCAAGAATGCACTTAGTACGATTCTGAAAAACCTTTATGTGCCTTTAAACAGACTTGTTGGTATAGTAATGTTGGTGTACCATCAATCTTAGGAGGGAAATCTGATCTCACTGGCCTTTTTGAAAGTAATCCTGGAATTTTCAAGTTTTTTCCTCTTCATTGCATAAAATTCATTGTCATCATCTGGTTATTAAATATTTCAAATATGACAGCTCTGCGTTGTGAGGTGGTTGTCAACTTATCAGGCACCTAATAGGGTTGTTGTACTACTCGAATATTTAAAAAAAAAGGAAAATATCATATTCACAACTCATGGATGATAATTGGTTACTGGATTTGATATTTATTACTGGTATAATGGAATATTTGCAATTTTTAAACTCAGTGCTTCAAGAAATAGGGATAAATTATTCAATAATTTTCTGAGGGTAAATACTAGTTCTCTTGGAATAAAAAAGGAAAAACCTCAAGAATATCAAGATAAGTTAAAATGTGTTAGATTTTAGATATGGATTTGAAGAACTTGTAACCTAGTATTGCATTAAAAAAAAATCTATTCAATTGCAATTGTGATGGGTTGCTGGTTTCTCAGTTGGTGCTTACTGAAATAGAATTAATGGAAATTCAAGAAGATCAAGCCTTGAAAATGCATATATAGTATACCAACAACTGAATTTTGGAAACTTGTTCCTAAATCAAATTCCCAATTTAAAAAAATGTTTGCCATTTTATCTTGATTTTTGGCTCAACCAATTCCTGTGGATCCCTTTATTCATCTTTGCATTTCATGAAATCAAAGCATGCCATACTTGCGAATCAACATCTTATGTAAGTACTGCATACATCCATAGCAAATTACAAGCCTGACTGGAGATGCGTGGTAGAACAAATAGAAACTTATTCAACTTAATATATATAACTTTTTTAAACCCACTAATTCAATTATTAGTTTTTATTTAGCCGAGAAACAATAAATTGTACATTTTGTTTTTCACCTCATGGTTATGTATTCTCAAAACATAAGTAAGTAATAATTTTCAAGAAAATTTTTGACGTGCGGGCATTAATTTTTACTAAAAAATATCACGGCTCGCGATACTTGAAGATTTCTATGCGTGTGGCTCGCAGTGGCATGAATTTTGGGTATCCCTGAGATACAGAACTTGTGAACTCCCCAAAAATACCCTTCTCAAATCTTCCTAATCGAGGGGGGGAGTAACACTCATATCCGTCATTCGACCATTCAGTGACGCGTCCCGAGTGAGCGCACAACTGATTCAAGGAGAGCGCTGAAGTTTCACATGATATACGACCACCCCCTGAATCTATGATTTCCTTTGCGGTTTGGAACAGACTCCTCCCATCATATCAACTATCGTGATTAACGGACGCTCATAAAAACTTCCAATCGTGAACCGTGCCCCAAGGTTTTTTGCCGATCGATTCACATCCTTGTCATTTGACATCACAAAAGGAAACCTAAGAATCCTTTCGAGTCATTGCGTCCACGTGGCACAGTAGAATTTCAATGACTTTTTCTTGATCGGGTTCACAATTTTAAAGGGATTAAAAGAAGCTGAAAATGGTCTCGCGCAATTAACAGACCGTCTCTTCATTATTTGATGTGCTTTGGTGCTCTATGTGACGTGTGCGTGATATAAAATGTGATTTTCTGTTCCTACCAAAGATCATTAGCAGCTAATTTTTAAATAGAAATTTTTGTTTAAGTTAAATTTCCCTTTCACCAAACTTTTTTTTGAAATATGGTATTCCTAGTTACCAAAAACGTTCTTTCTTGTTACTTCATACGGTGGTAGGTTCTTTTTAGATAAATGTTGATTTCATGTTAGGTGAAGAAAACCCTCATGTCCTGAGACACAATAGCTTACCAAAGACGCTAATTGAAAGAAACATGGGAGGAATTACAGATGGACAGGACCAAGGATGGACTTTGAGAAGCAGGATATCGAAATTGTCGATGCAAGAAACAATAATGAATCGTCAACTCATTTTCAAAACGCCGGCCACCAAATTGATTTTTTGGGGTCCCGAACAAATGAAAACCACTGGGAGCTACAATACTGTAATTGGGACTGTAGAGTGGATCTTCCAAGCATTCCTAATGAAATGTTCATAACAGCTCCTACGTTTGATAATCTGACGTTTGCGACTTTATTTATTAACTTACCCTCGTGTATAGTTACATATCAAAACAGTTCTATTTAAGTGTATGTTATGGATTGGTCGTGTGTGGCATTTTATAATACTCGTAACAAAATTCATACCACACATCACTTGCCGTACCTTATCATACTCAATTAATTTGTAGGCATTAGTGTCTTTATTTTGAAATAGCACCAACCCTCTTTTCTTGTTAAAACCTAACGTCTGAGGCAACAGCTGTGTTAGAGATTTCATGTTTCCTCGAAATTTCCCCCCTAACTTCAAACAAGACAGCCGCTCGCGTTGAGAGTGCTTTTATCGTCTAATCCTCGAAATTCGGCCAATCGTACCACATTTGAATTCGAATTTTCATATCTGAGATATTGGATGCCAACCTAAGAAAACTGACTGTAAACCTAGATTCCCTTGCCTCTAGTTCTCCTTCTCTCCTCTTTTTATTCCCTCCACCCATGGTAGGTCGTGCTGGACTCTAATCATACTACCATTGATCTTTATGCCGGCACGTAAATTATAATTTAGTGCTAAGTAATAATATGACGTAGTTAACAGTAATCCGCACTTTCGCGAGGTATCTAATACTATCAGTCTTTACTAATTACTGATGCTCACCACATAGTTGGATTAAAAATAAATGCACCACAAATATTTTTAAAGATTTTTCATCGAGTTATTCGATGCTAGAGCGACACCTAAGTAGAATGTTTAATTATCTATTCTTAAGAGCCATCTCTCCGAGCCTGTATAATGGAGGTTGATATAACTTCCTCTCCCATGTACATTGCCGTGTTTTTGCAATTTGTTGTATATCTTACTCCTGACACGATATTGATACTGTTTGGAATGCTTGTAAATACCTCCTAGTGTGATTTTTTAAGTATGACTCCGTAAGTTGCTGTTAAAATTTGAGAAAAACTTGATTTAATTGAATTTCGGAATTTATTTTTGTGAATAGGAGAGACTGATTGCAACTATAAGATTGACATGCGTGTAAGAAAACATGCCGTGTGTATTTGATTTTTCTATGTCAATCTTAGTGGTGAATAATTATTTATCTTAGACGTTGACTGGTTCGTGCAGAAAGAGGCAATCATCTGGAGCAATTTATCTTGAGGGAATGGTGGTTTTAATTGTGGACGTGGATATTTATGGAATAGGTAAGAAGCGCTGGGTTTAGCGTGAATTCTGCTTTGGCTGCAGTGATTGAATCTATCGACCAAAAGTCGACGGTGTCTAATAAGCGGGTAATTGTTTCCCCTGTCATTACGCTGTGTGTCCGTCAATCATAAAAGTCACGTAAAGGTCTTTATGGATTACTCTGACTAAAAGGTCTCAACCAAGATGGGTGCGGTCGGGTCGTAAATGCTATATATACATGGCATACGGAGCTAGCTGGTTGCTGGGAACTATTGTTTTGTGAGACTACGCCTTACCTAGTTTCTTTTCCGAGTGACCGCAATAAAGTTTTCGCTAATGTTAACATTCGACGGGATTCACGAAGTGATTGAGTTTATCTCTTTGAGTAAGTGTAAGGAAGTTGTTTCTGCACTAATTTTATTTGTTAAGCATCATGCTTGAGAGGAGTGCGTTCACCTGCCAGCGGAGAGGCAGAATTTTTATGAAATTTGATTGGAGAATCGAAAATACGATCACTCAATTAACATATTCCAAGTACGACAAACGTTCCACTTCACTGTGAAAAAGTGAGCTCTATCTCGATGTTACCTCATTCTCTTTGTCACATTACCCGGTTGTGGTAATTCTATAAGATATCTAATCATCTGTCATTCTCTTTATTTCCTTCGTATTTCCACTGACGCCTTCAAATTCCTGCTTCTCATCATTGATTCTTTTCCTCTATGGTTTCTTCAGGGTCAATCTCCAGAAAACTATCTAAATTATGGGTGCCTCTCTTCAACCTCTCTTCGAAGTCCGGCCAGTTATTTAAACTACTGGAGGATCTTTAAGTTTTCTAATTAGTGCACATTAGCTCACGACTCGTGTTGCACATGTTGTGAACTCGAACTCGTTTTCACGCCATCCATTTCCAGATTGTTTTGAAACTTCCTCACAAAGAATCCAACTTAATATCCTGTCTTCTCTAAACACAGCAAACAAAAGGATTTGAATCAAATGTTGGGATTTATTGTCCGGTTTGAAAAAAGGTATCTCAATAGAATATGTAGTTTCGTATTGCCACCCTAAATTGCCGGCGTATGCTATGCAATCCGCTTTGCAGATAAGCGTGGAGAAGCTGAGTGCCGTGAAGGATACAGCCACCGAAGAATGTACGAGTATAAGAGTTTAAGAAAAGGTTTTGATACGATATTTAATAACATGCATTGTAAATTAAATACCTAGTTATTTCAAGCATTGAAAACAATTTCCGCAGAAATCACGGTGAGCAATAGGTAAACATGAGAACTGTGTGAGTCTTACAACATAGGTTTTCATTAACACACTCTTTCCCAAGCAGTTACATAATAACAAACTTTGCAGGTCATGTCACAGGCAGAAGATACTGGTCATTTTCTTCTTTTTGCTCTTTCCAGTTCTTAGACAAGTTGTGAAAATATTCCATGAGAGCGGGTATTTCAGCTTGTACCTATAGGATAATTTGGAATCCCACTCGACGGTAGAATTTTAGGCTTCTAGTTCAAGATACATGTGTGGGCAACTGTATGGTCTCTTAAAGCTCTAAAATAGTGTATCTTAATAACTTTATTTAAATTTTGAGTTTTTATCATTTTAATGGACTTCAGAGACAAAAAAGGTATCTGAAAATTTTGAAGCCTATACCATTCACCAGAAAATAGAAGTAGTTAGTATTTGATTCACTTTATACAATTTTTTACCCAGTTTTTAATCTTTGGAAAGAGGCTTTAAGAATTGAGACTTGTTTTACACATGTCCCCTGTGAAAGCTTTGGGTTGTGGGCAATTGACTTTTTCACATGTATGCACTCTCATTGCAAGAACATGTAATACTAGTCAGCCTTGAATGTTTTATGAATTTTTTGTCATGTTATTTTACTGTTTGTTGGCCAGTCTGTTCCTCATATAAATGTGTTAGCATTTATAATTTATTGCTTTCAAATGTTACCATGTATGCAACGTCTTTAAGGCAGTAATCTTGGAAATCCAAGAATCCGGGATGCATGTATATGTGTTTGCAAGAATTATTTCAAATTTAAAGTTGAATGAAATCCTTAAATATATAGTATAGTATGTGAAGAATTTTGCCTGCTCACATTGACCTAAAATACTGAGCAGGACATTCTGTTTGGAAGTAATTGAAGGTGAATATGTAATCAAAAATATTGTGTCAAAAATTCACCCTGTGACTGTTATATTTTTGATACTTTCACTACCTTGCCTTTTCAATAGCAAGCATATTATCATATCTAATGTCACAGAAGAAGATTTAAAGCTGTTTTAAATATGATAGGAGAAGAGAGGAAGATGCTCAGTAAAATCCAAAGAAGGAAGAAAAGGTGGGTTGGGAAAATAGTAAGAGTTGGTGGGATGTTGATAAGACTGATTGAAGAGAAAATGCTAGGTAAACAAGATAGAGTAAGGAAGAGAATGAGGGTTTTAGGCAGTATGATGACTGGAAGAATGCACAGAGCTTATTAAGGAAATGACGTATAGCAAACAATAGGAAGTGAAAATGATATGTGATACATAATAGCAATTAGGGATAGTCCAAAGTCTAACTTTAATCAGTAGAACTCCTCTGATGGTGAATTTTACTGCTTATCTTTATGTTAGAAAAATTTAGCCATTTCATATCACTGAACAATGGTGCAGTTTAAAATTTACACATAAGATCTTCAGTCTGTGATAATAGAAGAGAGGGATGTACAACTGACATCATCTGGTAACTAACAAATCAATTAATTGGTAACTAACTGATGCAAAATAGTTTTGAATTTTTGCAAACTATGCAATCTGAGACAGATAACCACCCCCAGGAAAACTTTCCCAATGTTTTCAAAACCATACCTGGCTATTTGAAGCCTGATTGGCTGTTGTTGAGTTACCTAGCTTAGTGAATAGCTAATACAGCTTCCAGTTTTTTCCCGCAGCTCATACATACATTCAGATTTAATTTTCATCCAAAATCAGTACTATTCAACTAATGAGTTATTAAAAGATCTACTATTAGGAAAATTCAATTATCCATACTATGTGAATCATCCAGTTTTTATTGTATGCATTAGCAGCACAAATGAAAATGGAAAATATGTACAAAATTTATTTCAATTTTTTCTCTGCTGAATGTATAAAACTAAAAAATTGAAAAACTATTCAGTTTAATACTGTAAAATTTCTTAACCATATCCAAAAATGATGCCCACAAAATAAATTTCCATGTTGTAGAAATGAAGTATAATGATATATGTATCGCACATATGCTTACCAATTTAGATGTTGACTCTCCTGAATGCATTTGATCTCAAGATATTCACTGATTATATTTTCCAGTATGTTTGTGGAATGCTTGCCTTTTGAAAGGTGCATTCATCACAGCTATGGCCGAATTGGACCCTAGGCATGCTAATGGTGAAGATAAAATCTCATACACCATGCCTTTTGCTATAAGGGATGTAATATTTGGAATCCCAACTACTCAAATAACTCTAGCTTATGATGAGACTTCAGGTAAGGAGCTAGATGTTTGTATATCATTCCACCTAGGGAAACGAATAAAATATAGAGAGTTTTTTTGAGAGCTCGCCTTTGATTTTAAAATTTTACTTATTTCAGATTCTGATCAATTGATGTTCACTATTGAGTTATTTCAGAAGTCTAATATTTCACTAACTATTTACCAGATAAGTACTGATGAGGAACAGGGGAAGGTAACACTACATGAGCATCTACTCTAAGTTACTATTTCATATGTTTATGTGCATTGAAAATTAAATGGTTGATGATGATTTGCCATATGTATTACCTGATCATATCCCTTTTGAAAAAAGGAATAATGCATATTTTTCTTGATAAATAAAGCACTTTGTAACATTTCAAATTTTATTGGTTTACCTCAACTGGTTTTGACAAAACAATCATGTTACTCTCAAGAGATCAAAACCTCTTGAGAATGATGCAATTGTTACTTTGAAACTGGTCAAGGTACTTCAATGAAGTGGGGAATATTACTAAGTGGTTTATCTTTCTGTGTCTCCATTCTACAAAGTTTATTCCCCTGTAGTAACCTCAACTACAAGTCCAAGATTTTAGTCATACAGCATTCATTAATTGAAAAATATATCAAACCGAACGTTATTAGGGTTAACCTTGTGAAATTTATCCATGATGGAAAGGAGACAAACTATGCAAATTTCACTTGAATAGAGATTTATTTATAGAAACCTGGGTCGTGAATAAATCTCTATTCAAGTGAAATTTGCATAGTTTGTCTCCTTTCCATCATGAAAAATATATCTAAGAATTAGACTGTAGAGTATTAATATTTAATTTACTGTTAATATTTTATCTGCATTTTGCTGTCAAAATTGTCTTGAAAGCATTTGTTTTGGGATAAGTTATCTAAATAGGATGAAGAAAAGTAAAGGTTTATGCCTTTAGAAATGAGTTTCATGTAGCACAATTCCTTTATGCACAATTGGTCATGATTTAACAAAAAAGTTTATTCATTGAAGTTGCATGTATGAGATATTGTACAACGAAGATGGCCGAAATTAAAGAATTGCCATCCATGAGGTTAGACTAGTATAACTTTGAGAATTGTATATAGGATAATATTTATCATTTGCTGTTAATTGTTTGTCTAATGATCACCTTTAGGATGAGAGTACAAAAAGGTGGAAAATATTTGCAAAAAAGCATTACTTTCATAATATTGCTTTCAGTTTTTTGAGTACATTAAAAGTGCTCATTCAACTTATCAGATGGCTACAAGCATAATTATTGGTAGTGCTGATACCACTGAATTAATGTTAACAAAGGTAAGTATTAAAGTTTGTATTTTTGAACTGTTTATCCTCACACTATACAATCTGAAACTAAATAAAGTAAATGGTTTTGGAGACAAAATTGTGATTAAATTCAATGCAACTGTGGATTTAAAGGTTTTATCTATGCCAGACACTTTTTTAAAGATCTTTTACATTCATTAATTGTTCACTTTACGACATCATGTTTTGATATATTTGATACTCCATTGAAACTCATTATATAACCTCATTGGACTTAAATAAAAACTTCAATAACCACTGAAAGAGCAGAAGTTCACACAATTTTTTTTTAGATTCAAGAGTACAATTTAATAAGTAGAACTATATTGTACATATTTCACTGGCTGGGATTACCAGTGAGTGCCAAATTCAAAAATAATCTTCTGGAAGCAATGAGAATTGCAGTCATTATGGAGCATCATCGTGGAACGTAAGTTTACAATTATGCTTACTTTATTAATTGTTATGATGATATTTATATTATAATGATATGATAATGATCATATTATATGATAATGATATTTATTTAACTGTAAAACTTAGACAGTCCACATTAAATTCTAGCTTACCATAAGAGTTGGTTCTTGCATAGTATCATGCTTGGAAAAATTGCTCCAGATCCATAAATGCATAATCAACTATACTAATTTTCAAAGCATAATGCAAACTTATGAATTGATAGGTAGTCAACCTTCAGTAGTTTCTAGAGGAACACACCTGAAATTTATAATATTATGTGTACTTTTGCTTTGCATGGAGAACAAATTCAGAATGGATTGTGGTTGAAATTAATGCTCAGCTGCAGATGCTAGGTAAATCGAAACCTCAGTGATTTAAAATCAATTCTTGTCTTCATCCTGATAAGCCTGGGAGGCTGGGACCCCCTAGATACCAATCCATATGGATTCCAACCAAAAAGATTGTTTAAGAAGTCTGGGAATAATCAAATTGTTATAAGGGCATAATATTACCAGTTATAATTATTGATTGATAGGTACATATAATATAAATATCCACATATTCCTCGTATCTGCTATCTTCTTCATAACTTCATGCGTTCATTCTAAACCTTTCATTTGCCTGCTCTTTCCTTCTTTTCTTTTCTCTTAGCACTACATTTTTTTACATTCATAGTGAGTAAATACTCCATGAATATTTTTTAAGCAAAATTACCTTAAATAAATCAACATTTAATATTGTAATTAAGGGTAACATCTTTAATGTTTTGTAATCCTCATCATTTCCATGACATTTATATGCATTTTGAATAAAATTACAATATTTACTACTTTTTTACTTGTAAAATAATGCTAATAGGTTTTTTAATGTTGTTTCAAAAGAACAGGATGATATTTTAGTTGAAAATAGCACAATTTAAAGTCTGTTTTACATTTTTGCCTTGATTTTTGAGTTGTAGATTATGGCCCTACTTTATGGTTTTTTTAAACATTTACTTTGTCTGCAGTGAATGTTGTGTTTCAGAAATTTCAGGTGCATATATTTTGCTTCTTATGATGTGGTATTACTTAAATTATATTTTCTTATTCATTTTTAATTTTGACCACATGCACACAAAAATCGTGGTAATTGAGCTAATGACTCCATTTTATTCTATTATTGCCCATTTCGAATGATATGAAATTCTATTCCCAAGACATTTCCTTTATATTGGGGGATGATTTTTGTATTTTATCAAATAAAACAATCATTTTGTTAAGCACTCATAAGACAAATATGCTCTAATCCATAGGTACCGAATATACTACAATCAAGCAAAGTCTAATGGAAAGAATGAACTGACTCTGGTGAACTGGTGGAACCAGGATAAGGGGCTATTTCGATTTCCAGTTTTCCCATCAGCTGTCAGCACATTTCATGATTTCGGAGGAAGGGTTTTTTTGGTGCCTGTGCTTCATGTAAGCATCAGTTATTTCACATTTCTCAATCATAGCCAAGCATTAATTATCTTAACTTGTGGGCACATATTTGTTTTCCTTACCTGTATCATAGAGAAGAAAGCATGGTTTAACTTTGATAAAAAATCTTACTAATGGTACCAACTAAAATCTCTCAGTTATGGTGGAATTGTTCATTGATTTTTTTCAAAGAATATGGTAATTTTCATTTAAAATTGATTGAAAAATAGAAATAAATGATGGATTACCCAGTGGCGGAATACAGTTATCACACATGCTTAGATGTATTTATTTGAGTGATATAAGTTAATTTTGTTATAGTATTATTTAATATTTGATTTATTCAGAATTTAGCAACATAAAAAGTAAAGATATCAGATAATGTTCATAGAGGTTATTGCCAATTGTAAGGGTTTTCAAATCAATTGTTTAATATTTAATGATCATTTGCACTTTGCTTTTGATAAATTATGCACAGTAATGGCCTAGGCAGCCTTCCTGTTCTTCCTATTATGGTCTCTTATTGCCATTCAATAAATTAATATTTTCCACCATTCATTGGTACACGTATGCCTTATAGACTTATTTACTCTACTATAACAAAATTAAACTATATCAGTTTAAAAATAAAGCAACCAACTCATGCTATTTGAAAGGAAATAAAAAATGCATTTTTGTTTACTCTACTATGCTTCTGAATGTACAATTATAATTATTGTACTTTCCATAAGTAATAGTAATAATAATAATGATAAAAAGTATATATAATTATACTTTCCATCTAGTGCAATGCTCAAGATGCTGAAAAGTTGATGGGATACTGTCTCATGGAGATGTAATAATTCAAAATATATGCTGGTGGACACTAAAGAAGCTTACCCTTTATTCTTAATTTGGTTTCAGTTAGCACATTATAATGGTAAAGAATGATTTTTACTTTTACTTAATATGAAACTGATGACCAATGGGCAAACAAATTCCTGTTGCTGAACTTAACCTTCAAGGTTTCACATGACTATTCATCTGGAATTTAAATTTTATGTTGCTCATGCTGTTCCTAAGTATTTTAACTTTTATTATGTAATTGCATTGCATTCCATTCATATATGTTATAGAATTTCTTTCAGTCATGTTTCTAAATTTTATGAATTTTTTACATTCTAAATTTATTTCAGAAGCCTCCATGGAACTTTGTGACTTATGAAAATGGATCATTTTTTACTGATGGTGGAAGAGATGATCAACTGTTAAAGCTCTTAGCATCAAAGTTGAATTTCAGGTACCTATTTAGACCTTAGATGTGACTTTTGGCATCTCAATTGCTTTTGCCTTTTCCCATTTGACAAAAAAAGATTTCTGTTACAATTCATGTTCAATCATACAATCAAAGTGCTCATAATTGTACCACTGTTGTTTTTTATCTAATGTTATATATTACTAAAATTATGAGGTTTTAATACTAAAATCAAAGCAGGTGAATTTAATTAAATGATGTTTCTTTGATAAAAAATGAAACAATTATGTTAATATTAATTTGGAATCTGAATATCTATTTTTGTTTTCATGTCTTGTTATGATGTTATTGTTATGATAATTTACATACTTGGGGGAGTCAGAAGTGGATGATGATATCTTACACAAGAGACCAGTAAGCTTCTAGAAGGGCATGTGTGGGGCTGTGAGGGTGTTAGCCTTTCATACATGAATATGAAAATGAATATGAAAATACCACAGTTATCAATTGGAAGTTCAGTTTGATATGTGAGGGTAGAGCTCACCTAGTACCAAGTTCTGTATGGTATATGACATCCTGACATCAGGATAGGGAGGCCGGTTCCTATTTCTCTTTCTTCCCCTGAGGTTTTCTAGGAAGATCTGGTACCAAAAATTCACTCAGCTTAGGTGAAGCTGAGGGTGCCTTGCCTGGGAATTAAACCTGGGGCCAGTGGTCTGTAGTCTTATGCTCTACCCCTGGACTACCATATTCCCATTATGCATAAATATGAAAAAATGTTTGCTCATATACACAAACACCTACAATTACACAAATACCTATCTACATGATGCAATAATGGCCATGTTCAAGACATGCTCTTGGGGAGAGGTGTCTGGCAGAACAAGTAAGGATAAGATCCATCTCTAATAATAATGTCATGTAATTTTTTAGTTTTCTTGTCCCACTCTTATGAAAAACATAATGTCTAACTTGGCTTTATTCCCACTCAGAATTGTAATACAAAATGTTTGCTCAGTGACCCAATGGCACTTGCTCCCATTATATGATTAAAAATAACAGTTGTTCTATCATAGAGAGAAACACACATATGTGTGAATTTTCATATCATAATAGAAGAGCTGAATATATATTATGAACTGCATTTAGTTTTTTTATCACCCACCAAAATAGAATGGTCTATGCATTACATCATACAGTTCCCACTCCCTCCCCATTTTTATCATTAAAGGGCATTATTTCCCTCCTCCTTTCCTAACCCTTTCCCCTCCAAAGACTGTCTAATGTCAACCCCAATAGAAGATGACACATCACTGGGAAAACTCACAGATCTGCATGGTAAAAATGGAGGAAATGTAAAAAAAAAATCACAGACTGCTCATGTGGAAAGGTGGACATTTTACTGGGTTGATAACACTACAAGCTTATTTGACATTATGGTAGGGTGTGTAGACATCTGGAGCCTTTCAGAAAAATTCAGGGATTGTTCTCTTACCACATTTGATGGAAAGTGACGTAGAGAAAGATCCAGCACCTTTATGGAAGATCAAAATAGGTGAATGTCTGTTGACCCATCATGCTAATATATTTGCTGGTCCTGATTGCTGCAGGGTAATGTCCTCACCTGCCAACACAGAGGTTGTGGGTTCGGTTCATGCCTAGGTAGATTTTCCTCCACCTAGGGTTTAGGTGCATGTAATTGTCTTCAATGTATTATCTAATGGTTAGGTGGAAGAAGGGACTATTAGTCTCAATCTCGCCCAATTAAGTTGATAAATAAATATGTGTTTGATGGCCAGGAACAAGAAAGAGGTCAACCTGAGGAAGGTTTGATAGAGTATATGCCTACTGTGAGGAAAGAAATCATAAGTCAAATAGACATTGGAGAAGATTGAAATAAGAAGAGGAAAGAGGAGAAAGAAGAGAAAGTAAGCAGCTGATGTTATAAATAGGACTGAGGAAATGGATAGGATTGTGAGGAGGAGTAGAAGAAGAAGAGGAACGGATTTTGTAGAAGTGGAAAATAGAGCGATTCAAAAGAAGGAGAAAGTCATATTTTGTAATTTGAGAGAGGTCAAAATAAAGATGGCATATGTGACATTTTTAATTTCATTTAAAAAAAGCATTGGGTATCTTTGTGTTTTTCATTTCTTCTTCGAATCGCAAAAACAATATTTGCCAACCACAGTGGTGGTGGGGTAATGTTCTCACTTGACAACCTAGAGGTTGTGGATTCAATTCCCACGTAGGTGGATTTTTAAACTACTTAGGGGTGAAATTTTGGGCTTTTATTATTATTTCGGTCGCGGTGGTCCAGTGAGTAGAGCGTTGGGCTACTGACCGGAGGGTCCCGGGTTCGATTCCCGGGCAAGGCACTTTGGGCACCTGCAGCTCCACCCAAGCTAGTTGATTTTTCGGGTACCAGATCTTCCTGGGAAACCATAACCGGCACAGGGAAAGGAACTGGCCCCCCTACCCTGATGTGTGAATATTCACACGCCGTCAGGCTTGGTACATGGGTGAGCTCTACCATCACCTACTAAACCGACCTTCGGGTTGATTAATGTGTTTATGGTTATTATTTCATGTTTATAGCCTGAAGTAAAAGGCCAAAACTTGGCTGTTTTTCGTTTGGCACTAACTAAATAAATATTGATTCAAAAGGAATTTAATATGAGGAGTAAAATGATAAGTTTGATATAATTTTATCTGAAGATGATGTTGAAAACTGAGGTAAAGTGTCACATATGTGTGGATAAGAGGAAATACAGAAATGTTGAGATTTGTTATTTGGATAGTCCATATGCTGTTTTTGTCGATACTATTTCCTTGATGAAGACTTAGGCATATATCAAGAGTCAATCACATAAAGTTAGCTTCACCTTTGCTACCTGCGATTTTCTGCTAACAAAGGTGTAGGTGACCTTAGATATGCGATTCTAAGTATGGGCCCCAGAAACACGTTGTGCATTTATTTATTGACTAAGCTACTAATTGCAAATAACTGACTTAGTTTTTGAGGTCTTGAAAGTGATCTTGCCTCACTTTGGTAGATGATAAATGCAGTTAAATACAATATTGAGATTTGTGGATTCACTACAAAATTTATTTGAAAACACACTTTAAAGAAAGTCTCCATTTTAGAATTTCATTAACTCTTTCAGGTTTGAGTACATTGATCCACCTGAGAGAGTTCAAGGGTTGGGCATTGCTGTGAATGGAACCTTCAGAGGTGTATTAGGACTCATTGAGAGAAGGGTGAGGATCATTTTCAGTTTTTGGTTTCCTTCTTTGTTCTCCTGAAAGGGTTATTTTCCCCTCATTTATAGAAGAAAGGAAAACAAGAGGAAAACTAACGAGGCAGCCCATCATTTGAATTCTTTATGTATAATTAACAAAAACCCATTCAATTCTCTGTAATATTCTAACCGTATCATTAATTTTTTCTTATGTTTCATGGCTATGGGTTTTTTTTAAATATTTTCAATTTATATTGTTGCCCTACTATTTTTCAAAAATAAGGGCTTTTTTATCGATTTTCCTTTATCATCATCACTGTGTATCAATCTTATGATTTAGATTGTATAAATTTTCATTCAATGTTCCTAAACATCTTTGTGTCTACCTCAAATATTTGTTTGTACACACGAGTCACTTCCTTTAGAGGTAATATGAATATGAATGTATGAATTCCATGCCTATTATACCTGAGTATGAAAGTAGCTCTCTCTGCTTTCAAAATTACCTTTGGGATGATGTCTGTGACGATGATCTACATCTATTTCTCGACCATTAAATTTCTGTCTTTTCTTCTTTGATTTGCTCACTGTTATCATTTTTCAGCTTCAATATATTTTAAATTTTAGTTTTTGAAGTAGATACCACATTCTGTCTGGAAAAATTCAAATGACCAAGTAATATTATATTCCATTAACTCTTATTTAGGTACTTCCCAGTGCTTATAAAATGTTATCAAATTTTATCACTGGTGTAGAATAAAAATGCAATGGATACGTAAATGGATAAATCTATGTAACACAAGGCAAATGCCTTGTGTTACATAGATTTAAATATAGGTTCCCATTTAATTGTCATCAAGTGAAGGTTTGCATTTTAAGGTACATATATCTATCCTCTTGAATAACCCCAAGGTGGTGTACTATATATGTACATATGTGCAGTTTCTCAAGTGAAGTAAAATGCTTGGTAATAATGCATTATTATAGGCAATCTCCTATGTGGGTGTGAATATTGAATGGGCCCAGGCAATTTTTACATATTTATGGGGATATTTGGACACTCTTAGAGCAGTGTGCATGTTTTTAACCTTTTTCCTTTATGTCATAATTATTTAGCTCATACTTCATAATTCCCACCCTCTCTCATTCATCCCGGATTGGCTTTCATTTTCTTTATTTGACATGCTCTAACTTATATATTATCTTTTACAATCCCACTTTGATTTTTAATGTCACCTGCATTTAACATTTTTCTCTTCGATTCAAGTATAATATTTAAAATTGAAAATTTTAATGAATTTTTTTGATCCAATTGCAGGAGGCTCCATTTTTCCTTGGGGATGTGACAATAACTTATGACCGCTTTCAAATTGTTGACTTTTCATCTCCCACCTTAGCTGATTGTGGGACATTTGCTACCCACTCACCTCGTCTCCTTAATGAGGCCTTGGCACTTGTGAGACCATTCCATTGGCAGGTTAGGAGGCTTAAAGCACAGCTTCATGCCAGTAGTAAGAATTGGAAATAAAATTCATCTGTTAAAAAATTTCTAATGCACTGAATATTTTTGCAAAAATTGAAAGTCATTTCATGCAAGCTCACAAAAAATGTTAATGCCATTACATATGTAGGTGCTCATATGTTTAAGCATGTAACATATATAACTGTGTTTATTGATAGGTTTGGCTACCAGTTGCTGCCACTGCTATATTGTCAGGGCCAGTGCTGTTTACAGTAATTGAGGCCTCAACAGTTTGGAGAAGACAGAAATACAAAGCAAAAACAGCAAAACTTCTTCAAGACTGTATTTGGTTCAGTGTAGGAATGTTTTTAAGGCAGAGTAGGTAGCCAAAGTTTCTATTTACTCAAGGTTGGATGGGTAGCATACATGTACTATTATTAGGCCTTTCATTGTGTGCTATGTTTATTAATACCTACATGGTAGAGTTTTCACTGGACATTGGGTCGTCATTATTAAATTTACATATTTAAAAATTGTGCTATAATTACACTCAGTAGCTGAAATTTAAACTATATCGAGTAAGATATATCTGATATTTCTATTTCTTTGAATGCTCAAAAAATTGATCTATCGTTCAATCTACCATTTATAGTGTGACTAGCTTTCGTTGTCATAAGTTGTGCATATTTTCACAGAACTAGCAAAGAGCACAAACATCTGTTCTATGTAATGGCTAAATTCCAGTCATGTTGTATTTTCACATCTAAAATAAACGGAAAAGCAATACTTTTTGGTGTAGGTGCTTCATAATTGCTGTGACAACTAGATAGTAAATAAAGAGGTGTTAGATAGTGTGGTTAAGGACTAACAGTGTGTTCTAAAGAGGTAAAAGAAAGTGGGTGGTGGAGATATTGACAGGAAATAAACTCCTAAGAATTGAAATTTATTAAATACTAATGAATAATGCTTATTTTACAACAAATAAATTACTCTGCAATCAGTTTATGTAATTTTTGTACACAAACCTCTACTATACTTATTCAACAACAATGCCAGTCAAATTTTTTTTATTGGTTCTATTAGTTAAAATTGACTAATTTTAATACAATTCCTTCAAAATTCTTCTAATAGGTGTAAAAGAGCCAAGTAGAATGCATAAAGCACGTCTTCTTATGATACTAATGTCCATAATTGCCACTTATGTAATTGGGGGATTGTATTCTGCAACTTTAACGTCATTGTTGGCAAGACCAGCAAGAGGTAAGATATAACATGTATTGTGGGTTGAAGTCCACTTAATTTTCTTTTGTCTTGAACATTGTGTTTAGTCATTTGTAGATTATTTCTGTCTAAAATGTGTTACCATTCCAAACCTTCCTTTTATACCCTCCATCTTTCCTCTTTGATCAAATCAGTAAACATTCCCTATGTAAATGTGGCCTATCAAGATGGATTCTCTTCATTATCAACCTTTTCACATTCTGCTCTTCACCCCTTTTCACCTTACAACTTCCTCAGCTCTTCTCCAAAACCACATCAGAAAACACTCTAAGTATCATTGGAACAGTGATACTTAGAGTGATGATTGGAAATGAAACAGAACTTTTTCCTAATTTCTCATGTATAAGATCCATATATTAACGCACTTCTTGCAAACAACTTGGAAACATCTTTTGTAGCTCAATTGGAACTCATCTCTGTGTTGGCAACCCTTTCTCCCTTCCAAAAGCTCCCTTTCCATTAATATCCTGCTTTTTACTTCCTACATATGACTTCCATTCCAGTTCACTGTACTTAATGTTTGAATGACCTTACTTGAGTCAGCTTTTGCTCTGCAAGCAACATATGAAGAACCTTATTCCTTTCCAATATCAATCACTTCTGTCTTGCTGATATTTATTTACATGAGCCATTCAATAATTCCTTAGAAAATCCAAGAAATAGCACTTACAGCTTCAGAAAATGTTTGCTTTTAGTAAGCCACATCTCTCACTAGAATACTATTAAAGTATCAGTTATATCCATCATGTGGTTTAATTTTCATATTCCACTGAAGCAACAAGCTTTTAGTTTATTTAGAAAATGAAAAACAATGAGTTTTATGTGGTGATTAAACACTTCTATTTAAAAGGTTTATCGCCAGAAAGATCAAAACTGAGTTGGATGATGATCATGGCACACCTGGTCCTGTTTTTGCAATTTGTTACGATTTGGTGATCCAAAATCATTGTTTTAGGATGGCTTAAACATTTGGAGAAACTCAGGGAAAAGTGTATTGAGCTAAATGGTGTTTATTTGGAAAAATGAAAAAAATTCACCCAAAATAATTTGTCTTTCTGTTTTTTCCTAAGGATTTATTGAATGAGTCATGTACATTTATTCTAAACTTTTTCCCTTCTTTATTAACAACTTCCATCATTGCCCCTAGCTCTTTTTCTTACTGTCAACATCACCTGGTCATCAGTGTACTTCATAATTTAGCTTTAAATTATTTTCCACTAATTAAAGTTCCTCTATTCTAGAGCCTTTCTCATCAGTTTCGATAATAAGTAATACTAAAAAGCATCAGTGACATATAACTCCTTGTCAACCCCTCTTCCATGGCTTATCCCTCCCATTTCACACATCTCTCACCACCAATTTCTGTTATGAATACAGTGGCTTTATCAATCTCCTATTGTTATGTATTGATATAATAGATCCCTTCGAATAGGTTAATATTATTAATACTAGGTAATCTACCGGTTGAGGTAGGTTTTTGGATGGACACAACTATCAAATAAATATTTTGTAACTCCAAACAAAACACAATCCAGCAACCTACTCTACATCAGGTCCCTCTTCATCTCTGTGTGCTCCTTTCCTCCCTTCATCCCGTCCAACATCCCTATCCTGTTCCTACCCTTTCCTTGCTTGCCTAACATTCTCCCCTCTATTACCTTCTTCAACATTCCACTACCGCTCAATATGCCTTTCATCCATTTTTCCTGCCTCCATAGGATTTCTCTCAACAAAACCCTCTCCTCACCCACCATCTCCAGTACTTCCTCATTTGTTTTCCTTTCGGTCCATTTCACCTTCTCCATTCTTCTCCACACCCACATTTCAAAAGCCTCCAGTCTACGTCTATCCTCCTGCCTCAACGACCACATTTCCGTGCCGTACGTAGCTACGCTCCATATCAGAGTTTTTATGAGTCTTGTCTTAACCTCCCTACTCAACGTCCCCATCATCAACTCCCTCCTCCTTGAGAAAGCCTCCTTGCCTAGCGCAATTCTTCTCCTTACCTCCCTACTACTTTGACCGTGTTGGTCCAGAACACTTCCGAGATACGTAAACTCTTCTACCTGCTCTATTTTCTCCCCTTCTATTTTAATGTTTAGCTTAGCCCTCTTCTTCCTGGAAAATCGGAAAAACTTTGTTTTATTAATATTAATTCTCATCCAATATCTATCGCATTGAACGTCCAATTCACTCAACAATGCTTGCAACCCCTTGGCTGACTGAGCAACTAATGCTTAGGTTAATATTATATTCAATTAAATTTCCACAGATGTATCAATGGCCTCCAAAATCTTCAACAGTAAAATCAGTACACTCATAAGTGACCAAACTCCTCCCAGTAAATATATTGAACAATTGTCTGTCAGGTCACTCCTAGCCCTGTCTCTGCCAGAATCCTGAAACTCTTAATTCAATTTCTCGTTCCTCTTCTCTTTCCAATACCAAATTTGTTTTCTCTCAGGTCTTTTATTTTTTTCAAATTTTCATATCTATTCTCCTCAGCATGAGCCTTGTCAAAACCTTGGTGACAAGAAATGTAGCACTAACTGCCTACATGCATATGCATGCATATATGTATGTGTGTTTTCATATCCCTATTGCAAGAGTTATGTGTGTGCAAGTAGAGATTTCAGTTGACTGAAACCTCGCTACCTTATGGGAAAGGGATATATTAAAGTTACTTAGGGAGATGCTACATACAAATTGTGGAGAGTAAACTTGATTTTAATTCATTTGAAAGTTATAAATTGATACATGATGATATTCCTCCTCTGCATTTTTATATTTTAACCGATTGAATGTACTTACTAAAAAAATTTAAAGCATTGAAAAAATTGCTTTAATGAATATTGTCATTTGTAATCACTTCAACAGAAGCTCCAATCATCAATGCATAATATTTTTGAGACTAAAATAATTTTCCACTGCCACTCTTATGGATGTGTATCTCTTCCTTCAGCTCTCCATTTCTAAAGTCTACTTTTTTGAAAGTACAAATAGTTTGGGGCACAAGGATATTCCTTTCACCTTTACACTAAAACTTTAATCCAAAAGGGTCAGGGGCTTCAATACTTTCTGACCAATGCATATTAGATATTATTCCATAGGGTAGATGAATAAATGTTTCATTATTTCATATAAAATCAATTTTAATAGAGATCCTACTCTGTATTAAATCATGTTGAGCAATCAGCTCATTTACTGTGGATCAAAGGCATTCTTTTGATTTTTTTGCTTGATTTACCTTTTCAATGTAGTAGAAGTTATTAAATCAGTTTTTTTAAATACTATTATATATGTAGTTTATATTTGCTGTGGAAGAGGTAAGCACCCTGAAAATATATCTAATAGGAACCAATAAACATTATTATTATTATTACTATTCAATCAATTCAATTGCCAAGTACAAAATAAATTCCCAGAACATGCTCTCTATAAATGTGAACACATTTGAATAATATTTTTCATTTGCAGAGAAACCTATTCGAACTCTCTTTGATTTAGAAGAAGCTGTGACAAATAAAGGCTACCAGTTGTTGGTTGAGAGACGTAGTTCATCCCATGGCTTTCTTCAGGTAAGAATTGCTATCACCACATGTGATTCATTGGAAATTTTATACAATTTTGAATTGAGGCATGTATATGGCCGCTTTTTTAATACTTACTTTTTATCAGAGATCAAATTTAGGGTGGATGGGGAAAAGTACCTAATGCATTTTTCTTTTCTTTAATAGTAATTTTAAACAAAAAAGCTAAGCTACCTCTATTGTTTTGAGGTCTGGCAGAAATCAGATATATTTAAAGGCACCACTTTATATCTTGAGGCTGAAGTGGATACTAAACTCCTGAAATAAATTCACTGAAGTGTAAATTTAGACACTAGACGTTTTCAGAAATAAAAAAATATATTGAATTATCTTCTGCTTTTAAATCATGATGCATTTAGGCCACAAAAATATGTTTATCATAAGATGACTGAGATTGATAGAAGCTGTGGAAAGCTACTTACATGTAAAATTAATGATTGGGCTATTGGGATGGTTCTCCTGGGGGGTATTTAATCTTTGGATTAATAGACTATAATTGGGTTGCATAGGTCAATCACACCAACATTGACAGATTGTTAGTTACACCAAAAATGAAAGCCTAACGGTGTTTGAAATGTACACACCAGGTTCAGGAAGGGACTCACTTTCACTCTGCCTCCTGCAATCTCCCAAGAAAAATGTGATATTCAGAAAATCAAACTTAGGGTATCCAGAGGTATCACCTGGATATGAGCACAGCCTGTCATTCTGAGCCCAATAGGCTATGGTGCATGATAAGTACTCACTGGCAAGTAATGTTATTAGCTAATTCAAGTCATCTCCTGGTTTAAGAAAGACATGGTGCTTTCCTATCATGTACTAGTGATGGATTTAATTGGTTTCTGCTTTACCCTAATTAAGTGTGCACTAGTCGGTAATTTTATCCACATTTATACTCCTCATGCAGTAGTCATTACCCAATAGTATTCAGATTTTTCACTTCAGTAATGAAATGAACTTGAAATAACTTAAGGTTGCCTATTTCAGAATGGCACTGGTGTCTATGGCAGACTTTGGGAATCTATGAGAGGCTATGATGTCCTGGTCAATTCGGTGGAAGAGGGAATGAGACGGGTTCAAGATGTAACATCCATGGCTGCCATCTTTGCTGGAAGGGAGACACTATTCTTTGACTCAAGGCGATTTGGTGCACACCATTTTCACTTGGGGGACTGCCTGTTCACTCGGTACTCCGCGATTGCAATGCAAATTGGTAGCCCGTTCCGGGAAAACTTTGATCAGCTGTGAGTTTTATTGCATTGTGGTTTTTCTGTTCTTTTAGGCACATTGCTAACCGTAAACATGGTGGCTGCAAATGATTATTTATCAATGTCCCACACATGTACAGATTCATGCTATTTTCTCTCAATTTGAAGTTGTGTTGTCATTGCCAAAGTATGCATGTAATATTTCACTGAGGTGAAGGCCATGTCATATGTAGTCACCAATGAAGAAGGAAGGATCTGTTCATCTGTTAGTGTCCCTCCAATCATCATGTGTATGAATTGAATGGGAGGATTTAACATGATGTTTATTGTGAAAGTACTCTTAATTATCATGTTGATTTGCATCATAATAACAGCTCCAGCTAATAACTTGCCTACAATTAAGGGACTACTGGCCGAAATGAGATTCTCATGGCATGCATATCATCAGAAAATATTTGAAAGAGAGAACAGAAAAATATATCATGTTTTTATACTTTGAACAGTCAAATATAACACTGCAATTTAGTCTTATAAACAGACTATTTTGGCAGTATCTGTGGCTTAATAGAAGTGTTCAATGTGTTATGTACATAACATACAATTCAATCCAAGTTTTGAATTAATCTCCCAAAGTCTTCCAGTAATTATTCATAATATTTATTATTTTTATTTTTAAACCACATTGCAATTAGGCATTTGTCCTGGTGGCAACGGTCCAGTCTGATCACTGGTCACTCATGCGTACACTACACATACATACATACACACACAAGAGGAACAGATATGAGACAAAATGCTCTTGTGTCAGTTTATATGGAATGCACAATAACACTTTTAGATTACAAATTGCTCCTTCCATCCTACCATCACACAAGGATTAGGAGTACCATACAAGTACATATTACACACTGTCCATTGTCAAACTCCATCTGTAATCACCCACTCTTCAATTTCATATACTGTTCAAAATCATGCACTGTTAACACATCATTCACTTTTGCAATAAAATTCCTCACTCCGTCCACATCACATAAATACTATATTTTGATAAGTACAGTAGTATAATAATCACTGATCAATGAAGTTTATCACCCAGTGGCTGCTTTACACTCATTCTTAAAACTCCTAAAATTGGATGGAAAGGGCTCAAACAAACCTCCAGGCAGCTGATTCCAGTCAACAATAGTTCTGTTTAAAAAAGAGTATTTTTCTTATTTGTTTTTTGCGTTCTTATTTTTATTTTAAAACGGTGGTCGTTTTTTCCCTTAAAGTTAGGTTTTTCTATCTCTTTCCGTAAATCTTCCCACGCGTTATCTTTTATATCAATTGGAAGAGGCGCAGAATAATTATCGGAAAAAGGATATTAAGGTGTTCTTTTTTTCATGGAAAAACAGTGGAAATTTAATTGAATTTTTGAAATGATTTAGTGGGAATCCATAAAAGTTGTAATTCATGAGTGTAATTACTTTGCAGTCACATTATGATGGCTTAATATATAGAATATAGAACATTGAATTTGCAATATGCAGTGTATTAATTTCAAGATGAAATTGTGAAAACTGTAATAATTATGATATATTTTTTCCTTTAATGAAGCATCATTAGGCTTTTTGAGGCTGGAATATTGACGAAAATGACAAGAGATGAATATGAGAGATTAAGAGAGAAAGTTGATAAAGGTATGTATGCATAGCATAATGTTAATTCACTTCCATTGTTCATGCTAATTGCTCTCAAACAATGGGAAACTATTTTAAGAACATTCCAAGAATAATGTCAAAATAATATTGGAATATGCCTTGAGTATTCACAATTTTCTCCAAATATCCTAGGAATGTACCTAGCCTATTCTATTCATCTGACCAGGAGGAAATTCCAGTAACTTTTAATAATAAAACCACTTTACTTTTCCACATAAACTTTTTAATTTTTACTACCTAGGTTTCGTTATTCTGATGATGTTATGTTATAACGAAACCTAGGTAGTAAAAATTAAAAAGTTTATGTGGAAAAAAAAGTGGTTTTATTATTAAAAGTCAGTATGAAGATTTTCCACCAAGTTATGCCAGAAACTGTTTTATTTTAAATTCCAGTAATATTCTTGTTTTTGTTCTATATTGTGCTATCTACAAATGGCACAATGCTGCTGCCTTTCCACTCCACCCAAGAGAGTTCATACTAAGATATATATATGTATCCTACATCTCGACCATGATAAATAAAGAACAATGAATAAGCAGGGTGGAGGAAGGAAGAGAGTAGGCTTTCCAGAATGCTTGAAACCTGACCATTGGGAGAACAGTATATAGTCCCATGTAGACCACTGTGAAGTGAATTTGTTTTCAGATCTTCAAATGAATAAATATATTTTTCCCCAGCCAAAGTTAGGATTCTATTTGAACTGACATTGCGAGAATGTCCCAAAGCATATCACTGAGGAACATCATGTTTCAATGACTAAGGTTTACACTTGATTTTTTTTAAGGAAATCCCCAAAAGAAAGGGTGCATGAGAAGATACAGTACACATTGTAAAAATATATTTCTGGGTACTAGGTTCTATACTATAGGCATGAGTTCTGGCATCTTGGTAACAGCCCTCACCAATATTAGACTAACATGTTTTGATTTATGGAAGAACAGTAGCAAAAACTGTGAGTCATGGGTACTGTGGTTCTGGAAAAAATGTCATGTTGTCCTGAAATGGAGTGGCCTTGGTTGAGTTAATGCTTGATGTGATCTTAGTCAATACACCACCATGAAAGCTATGCACAACTATCTAAGTTAGAGAACTTATTTTGAATCAACTTGAAATTGTGCCAGTTCACAAAGCAGTAAGTGATGAATTTATTGCTTTATTATGTAATTATTTAAAAAAATTATTAATTTTATTATTTTAGTCATCATCACAGTGATAAACCAAGTCAGTCCCAGCGATGGTGGGGTAATGACCTTGCCTGCTAACCCAGAGGTCACGGGTTTGATTCCAACCTAGGGGGATTTTCCTCCACATAGGGCTTGGGTGTTTATATTTGTCTCCTATGTTGTAGTTGGGGGCATTGTGGAAGAATGGACCATACAGTCTTTCACGTCAATAAAAAAAAGTAAAAGACATTGAATAAATCAAACCAAGTGTTAATTTTAATGGATTGAGCATTGAGTTCACCCCAAACTAAGTTTTAATACCTGTGAAATTCACATAATCAGGATGGAGGCTACCCATACCTTTCTCTGTGCCACCATTCAGCCCCCTGATAAGATATTTTCAGAGGTATTCTTCCAGTTAAATAAAGGTTTTGGATGGTCCCCAACTAATTGAATTTTATGCACCATTTCTCCATGACAGCCTCCTTTTGTTTGCCCTGAATAATTTCCTTTTTTAGATATCTTTTGAAAGGTTCCACTAACCACAAAAATCAAACCACTTGAATTTTAGACCGGACGCAAAAAGTTATCACCTGGGATTTGAACCTGCTACCCTTCAGTGAAAGTAGCTGAACCATCTACCATATGACCTAAATTTACAATATCTTTTGAGAATATTTAATACTATACTCATGTTGTGTATAAAATTTTGTTTCTCCAGTCAATGGAACAAGTGTGAAGGATAAAGAAGAAAATGATTTGGATAATGCAGAGGATAAAGTTTTCAAGACTTCGGATCACAGTCTTCGCTCTTATTCAAATGATGAGGCGAGTGGATTGAAGATGAATTCTAAAAACACCCAGGGGTCTCCTGGAGGTGGTGAAAGGGAGAGGAAATCAATGAAGCCAGTCAGTGTAAAAATGCTACAAGGAGCATTTTATATGCTTCTGATGGGCTGTAGTATATCATGTAAGTGTTAAGGAAGTATTATCCCATGAATTATATCTGTAGTCCTTACTATTGAGCAGATTTTGAGTACTCCAAAACTGTCAAGAAAACATTGATTCTATGGTATATTTTTATATTGTCATATATGTTGAGATCTTGTGTATTTGGCAGAGTAATAATGGATTCATTGAGGATTAAACATCCAACAGTTAAAGAGGAAAAAACCCTGTAGTTAACATTATTAGTTGCCTTTTTTTCTACTATCCTTTCCCCTTCTTGTGTCCCGTCTATTTCTCCTTTGGTGGGTGAAACAGCTTCATAACGCCATCTCTCGGGCAACATCTATCGGAGCACTTTGGTGCTTTATAAGATCGCAGATCTCAATGTAAATCAGGTTTCTTCATTAGCTCAACTGGTAGAGCATCCACTTTTTTCCGGAAAGTGGAAGGTCCGTGGTTCAAATCCCGGATAAGGAAATGTTTTTACTCTTGTGATCTGCTCAAAAACCGCCTTCCCCACATGTCCTGTGTTCGCCTTTTATGTGTTTTCCTATCCCCTTTCCTTATACCTATTTTCTGTTTGAATGAATATATATATATATATTCATATACATATATACACACATATATATATGTATATATATGCATATATATATACACATTATATATATATATATATATATATATATAAATTCACTGATAGTCATAACAAACACAGAAACCAAAACACACAAAAGAGGGAAAACTCACTGGTTCTCGAATTTTCGGTGGTCCAACCACCTTTCTCAAGAGGAATTAGGAACAGAACTGAGGCAGAGGAGGGCCCGAAAGCAGTCATTGTGGCTCATATATAGATATATATGAGCCACAATAGAGGTTCAGGGGTTGTTTTAGCAGGAGTTTTTCTCTGCAAGACCAAGAAAGAGGTTTGCATAGTAAGGGCTGAATCTGCTGCCCATGGCACAACCCCTGATCTGCAAGTGAAATTCATTGTTAAGGGAGAATGAATTATGGTGAGGATGAAATATTGATATTGGATATTATTTACCCCAATCTTTACATATTTTCATCCCCCTCCCCTCCCAAAACCTTCCATATTATTCTCACACTTCTAAAACTATCCCTCCCAACTCTTCCCCTTCCAAACCTTTCCCCACCTTCCCCTTCCATCCAGCATCATTTCTCTGGTTCCTTCTGTTATAACCTTCTCCGCAGTTCCTTCTCTTCCTTGAGAAAGGAGGCTATATATAAATAAATAAATATATATATAAATAGATGATTTCTTCGAAGTAACATGGAAGTGTTAAATAAAAAAAACTTAGACAGCAACATACAACATGAGAACACATAAAAGGAACACTCACACGTTATTTCTTGATAATTTTGATGGAATCGAGCTCCGTCTTCCTTGGAAGATTAGTTAGGACTGACTGGCGAGAGGTATGTGGGAGAGAGAGAGAAGGGGATGGGGGAAGGGGAGAATAGGTGGTGGGGGAGGGGTGAAAGAAGGGGTTGTGGAGGGGGAATGGGAGAAGGGAGGCCAGAAGGGAGTGGAGATGGGATAGGAATGAGAGGGAGGATGTGGAAATAGTTCCAAGTGACACAGAAAACAAATAATTCATCCATAGATATTACAACATCTACAACCTAGGTGTCAACTTACAAAGTCGTCATCAGGACTTGACAAGTCAAATCCAGGCCAAGAATGACAAAATATATGCGGATGACCAAATATCTTACTATCCCGCATGAAACAAATCCACACCTATCCACTTCAACCCTCTATAATTAGTGAACGACATTGAGACCCGGATGTTGATAGGCTTTGCACAGCCATATAAATGCCATTTCCATCATTTTTTATTTCCCCCACCTCCTGTTCTCTCCTTTCCCCATCCCCTTCTCTCTCTCACTCCCACATACCTCCTGCCAGTTAGTACTAACCAAACTTCTGAGGAAGACGGAGCTCGATTCCATCGAAATTATCAAGAAATAATGTGTGAGTGTTCCTTTTATGTGTTCTAATGTTGTGTGTTGCTGTCTAAGTTTATATGTATAAAACCATAACCACAGTAATTAACCCAAAGTTGGGTTTGGTAGGTGATGGTAGAGTTCACCCAGTACTAAGCCAAACGGCATGTGGAATTCACACATCAGGGTTGGGGTGCCAGTTCCTTTCCCTATGCCAGTTATGGTTTCCCAGGAAAATTTGATACCTGAAAAATCACCCTAGGTGAAGCTAAAGGTGCCCAGAGAGGCTTGTCTGAGAATCAAACCTGTACCCTCCAGTCAGTACTCTAAATATTTACCTCTGTATTACCATGTCCCTATTATAAATTGATATACATTGAATTAAATACCATTGAAAAATTTATTAATATATTAACTTAATGCTCGGGGCTTAGGTCATTTTATCAGAGTTTTGACATATGTAATGTTTACCTTAAGCTTTAAATCCTATAACATGGCACTGCATCATACTATTGGATAAAAATATTCTAATGCTACTGTGTATGGACTAGTAAATGATAACTGAATTATATTTCCATTGATACTTTGTTGTCAAGTTTTATTGTTGAGGTGGCTTTGCTGATTTATTTTACACCGCAGGCATTTTTTGAGCACTCTAAGTAAATTTAAGTAAATCCATTTAACTTCTTTTATTCACATTCATACTGTAAAGTTTGTAGAAAGATGATATTAGAAAACTGCCTCTGCCTCTTTAATCCATTGCGCCTTCTCTTGCAGGTTTGGTTTTGTGTGGTGAAAGGCTCCTTGCCAATCGTGAAGAATACAATGGTTGGAGCAGCAACAATAATATATTTAATAAAATTAACCTCTCATCAGCATATTTTTCAAAAAAAGTGCCTTGTTGGAAATGGAAAAGGGCTCATGGTAAATTACATAGGGTTTCTGTTAAAAATGATTTTTTTGCTAAAGAATTGTGTTGTGACAGTGGAGAAAAATCATCTGCTTCATCTGCTGGAGTTTTATTTTCTTACACAGAATAGAGAAAGTGGCATATGTGAGTGGATGTGTCCAATAATATACTTACCTACACTACAACTGCAAAGGCAACTAATTGTGAATTATTATAAAGTAATCTAGCATATAAGGTAGGTTTTGGATGGACACAAAAATCAAATAAATATTTTGTAACTCCAAACAAACCCAATCCAGCAACCTACTCCACATCAGGTCCCTCTTCATCTCTGTGTACTTCTTTCTTCTCTTCATCCTGTCCAACATCCCTATCATGTTCCTGCCCTTTCCTCGTTTGCCTAACATTCTCCCCTCTTTACTTTCTTCAACATCCAACTGCTGCTCAATATGCCTTTCATCCATTTTTCCTGCCTCCATAGGATTTCTCTCAACAACCCCTCTTCTCACCCACCATCTCCAGTACTTCCTCATTTGTTTTCCTTTCGGTCCATTTCATCTTTTCCATTCTTCTCCACACCCACATTTCAAAAGCCTCCAGTCTACGTCTATCCTCCTGCTTCAATGACCACGTTTCTGCGCCGTACTACGCTCCATATCAGAGTTTTTATGAGTCTTGTCTTAACCTCCCTACTCAACGTCCCCATCATCAACTCCCTCCTCCTAGAGAAAGCCTCCTTGCCTAGCGCAATTCTTCTCCTTACGTCCCTACGACTTTGACCGTGTTGGTCCAGAACACTTCCGAGATACGTTAACTCTTCTATCTGCTCTATTTTTTCCCCTCCTATTTTAATGTTTAGCTTAGCCTTTTTCTTCCTGGAAAATCACATAACCTTTGTTTTATTAATATTGATTCTCATCCCATATCTATCGCACTGAATCTCCAATTCACTCAGCAATGCTTGCAACCCCTTGGCTGACTGAGTGATTAATGTTTGGTCATCAGCAAACCTAACCGGTTTTAATTGTGAATGTGTTAGTGTTTTTTTAAAGGGTTTATTATAGTAGAATTTCTCTGCTGCAAGTAAATTTTTATTCTATTAGTAACCCAAGCCTTCTCTCCCTATCTCTTTTTGCATATATGATGGTGGTCCCATAAGTACCTGGCCTGACCTAGGGATGGCTGTAGTTTTTTGAAAAATATCACTATATTAGAAAGTATGCAACCTATAAAGCATATGTTTCAAGTTTGAAGAAGCTACATTGCTTAGCATTTGTTTGGCAGCCATCAATGCTGAACGTTTTCAGTGAATTTGTGAAAAAGGAGAAAATTGGTCGTTGTAATGTGATACAATACTTTTATTTGAAAGGCCTCAGCCCATTCAATATAAAAGCTGAATTGGATCATTTGTTTACAACATTAAAATATTAAGTAGCAGAGTTTAAATGAGGCTGTATGAGCTGTCAAGACCAGCATCGCATTGGTGGACTAAATGAGGTGATGACTCCAGAAACGGCGAAGAAAATCCACTAAGTGATACTGGATGATCGGCGACTGAAAGTCTACGAGCTAGCAGATATAGTAGGCATATCAAAAAGTGCAGTACATTGCATATTAACTGAAATTTTGGACCTGAGAAAGCTGTGTGCTAGATGGGTGCCATGTTTGCTCTCACTCGAGCAAAACCAGTGTTGTGAAGACGTTTCAATTGAGTGTTTAGCAAAATTTCATGGCAACGAATCAGAATTTTTGCGCCATTTCATAACCGTGGATGAAACATAGGTCCATTGCTTTACCCCCGAGACTAAATAACAGTCAAAGCAATGGCTTCAAAAGGGAGAACCGGCTCCAAAGAAGATAGAGACAGTTTCTTTTGCAGGCAAGGTCATGGGGTTGGTTTTTTGGGATGTACGTGGGATAATTTTCATTGACAATCTTGAAAAAGGAAAAACTATCAATGGTAAGTATTATGTGAATTTATTGCAACATTTAAGTGAAAAAACATCAAGCAAAAGCGGCCGCATTTGGCTAAGAAGAAAGTGTTGTTTCATCAAGATAATGCACCAGCTCACAAATCCGTTATTGCAATGACTTGCTACCTCATGCACCCTGTTTACCAGATTAAGGATTATTTTCTGATCGCAAACTTGAAAAAATGGCTCGGTGGTCATAGATTTTCCAATCATTAAGAAGTGAGGTCGGCAGTTAATGGCTATTTTGAGGAGAAAGACACAGTTCTTAATATAAAAAGGGTATCAAACTTATTGGAAATCACTGGGAAAAGAGTATTGAGCTGGAAGGAGATTATTGAAAAATAAATATATTTTTTTACAAAATTTATGTTCTCTTTGATTGGTTCAGGTACTTCTGGGACCACCCTCATATGGGCTGCATTTTGTGCATACTGCTCACTCAATATACTCAAATGTTGATACATATGCACTAAAGAATAAGCACTGTGAAACATGGTTAAGTTGTAATACTTTTCCATCGTATAAAGGCATTGTCATGGAAATGAACGGTACACGCGTTTTAGGATCTTCAGCATACATATGTTAATTGATAGCAGCCAAACCCAGCACTTTTCTGAAAACCTTTCTCAGAAATATGCAAGTCAGGCTGCTGTTCTGGACTCTTTGTGAAGGGGGCAGAGGAACATATTTAAGAACCTATTCTTGTAACCAAAAGGGCACCCCTTTTTAGTACTATGCATCTGGTTGGTGTATGGATGCTTTGGTGGGAATAACACAAGATGGAATAGAAGGAGAGAGAATAATTGTAATTTATTGTTTAAAATTTTTGAAAGACATAGTACTTGTCAGTATTTGACTATCTGTATAGACACAAATGGAAAAAATATAGGAAATGGGAAAATAGACACATATATAAGGGTATAATAAACAATATTACAGGTACTAACAGCTGGAATAAATATAATATTATTAATTTACTATTTTATACTATTGATTACTATTGTATTAGTGGCCAACATATGCCCTCATGAGAAGAGAGTCTGTGTGTAGATCAGGGAGAGAAAAATGATTTTACTCTGTTCAAGTTACAGTGTGTAAAAATTCAAAAGTTTCTAACTGCTGGTCACTATCAACCAGATAGAGAACTGAGAAAAATTTTGTGGGTCTACTTATGTTTGGATTCCACTTGATATTTGCCAAGAAACATGAGTTAATTGGTGAAGGTGTAATTTTTTTTATTTCCACCTTTCATTCACAGTGGAAATGAGGTGGAATGGTAGTGGAAATGAACATTTTCTGTGGATACTTATTCTCTTTTCTGATAAAAGAAATACTGGCATAGTTCTTTGTTCAGAAATTAGTAAAATTAGAGTAGACGTAAAATTTTCATAAGCATGGATATTTTTGTGAATCAAGTGTGAGAGTTTAGATAGTTTATAGTATACGTTGAATATTTTATTCATTGAGAGTTTTCTCAATAAATGTTTTAGAGTGAAAATTTCTTGTATTGTATGAAATAAGGTGGATCTCATGACTCAAAGTTCATGGATTCTGCTTTTGGTTTCTATCAAATTTCCACGAAATTTCTCATGGATTGCTCGTCCTCCCTAGGGAATATTCTGCTCATTATTCCTTTTTGCTTGACCACTATAAAAACTGTTGTGAAATTGAATCATTGAAAGAAATTTGTTAACACATTATAATGTTGTGCTGAAAATATCATTAAATATATTTAAAGGTGATATGTTACCCTTACTGCCATATAAAATTACTAACATAACTGAATTATGCAAAAAATATTAATTCATGCTGACTGGATGAACCTGGTTGGCATGCATATATTATACTTCTCAGTGATACCTACTTATTGATTACAGCAAATGTTGCCTCCATACTGTTCTGTATATGGGTCTGGAGGTGAATATATAAAATAGCTAATTGATGGGATAAAAGCCAGCCAGCTCAATTCACAACAGAAACACTAGGGGTAACAATAAACTTCTTGTCCCACACTATTGCATGGAAATCTATAAGAAATCTTTTCATATTACAGCATGCTGTCTGTGGAACTCTCTCCCAGATGACATGAAAAACTCTCCATCTACAATAACATTCAAGAGAGCACTTCACAAGTTCATTTTCCTCAGGTAAAAACTTAACTGGTTTACCCTACCTCATTTCACTCAGCTGCTATACATATCACTGTTTATACATTTCTTTTATCAGCTCAAACAGTAGGATTTTGCATAATTATTTTTGGTTAATGTTATGTTTCTCATTCCTCTTCTTGTGTTGTTAATGCATTTCATTTTTAACCAGTAAACATGAAGTGGGAGATGAAGAGAGGCAGTAAAAATATTTTAGAGCTGTGCAATGTGAGGCGGAAGGATAGCAGGGATTAGATGGGCGATGCAAACTTGATTGTGGTATAGAAAGATTGTTGAAGGAATCAAAGTCAAATAAGGTCATGGGGGTTGACAGTATTCCTGTGGAACTACTTAAAGCTTTAGGAAAATGTGGAAGAAAGAGTTTTAAAAAACTAATTCATTGTATTTATGATGAAGGGATTTGGCTGGAAGATTTCATCAGATCAGTGTTAGTTTCTACACTAAAAATGGGAAGGCACCCCTATGTGAGGACAATATGCAGAGTTTGATTTTGCGTGTTGTTAATGTGTTACAAAGGATCATCAATATGAGGATGGAGAGGAGGGCAAATGATTACTTTGGGGATCATCAGTTTGGATTCAGAAAGTGGAGAGGCACACTTGATGCCATGGCGGTAATGAGATCTCTGATAGAGAGGAACATAGAATTGATGTATTTGTTTTGTAGATTTTTAGAAAGCAGTTGATAGTGGTATGGGAAGAATAAATGACTTAATTTAAGAAAATACAAGATAAGACAATCCACAATCTATATGTCTTGGACTGCCCAGGTGTGAGTGGTAGATGATCATGATGGGTAGTGTTAGGAAGATAGGTATGACAGGGATGTTCATCATCACCCATTCTTTTCAAGCAAATATATGGAGGAAGTGGTCAGAAGCTTGGGAAGAGCTGGAGATATGAATGAAGGTCGGTAGGGAATTCATAAAATCAGTTAGGTTTCTGGATGATCTAACTTTGCAAACATTGCAGACTGCATTGGGGTGTTAGCACAATAGGCATGGAAAAATAATCTATTCAAGCTAATCAAAGTTTGTGTGGTTTTTAAAAGAGGAAAGCTAATTTACATATTAAAATAGGAGTTTATAAATGAGCAGTTGGTGCAGTTTACCTATCTTGGAAGTATTTTGTACCCGCATTGAGCAAAGAAGCTTTCACAAGGAGATGGGAAAAGATGACATTGGATTTGAGTAAGGTTGTTAAAAATACTTGCAAAAAAAAACGGATCATGGTTTTGTATGGTGTATAAATGTTGATGCAAGGTGATGGGCATAGGTTGAGGCTTTTGAAATTGGGTGTGAAGAAGGATGGAAGAGATGAGAACGGCAGAAAAGTGTGAAGTGCTATGATTTTTTTATTATTATTTTTTTAGCATGGCAGTAGAGGATAAGAAATTAATGGGATAAATCCAAAGGAAGCAGGAAAGATGAGTTACGATGTGTTTTGGCATACAATGGTACATGTATGTTGAAGACTGGTAGAGAGGAGAACATGGAAAACAAAGAAGGGGTAGGGAAAGGATATGCTTTTTGTATGGGATGAAGAGAGGAAAGAAGTATGTGGAATTAATAAAGGATATATTGTAGTTTCCAATGTCAGGTTGTGTTTTGTTTGGAGGGGCCAAGAAATGTATTGTTGTAATGTATGTTGTGTCTAGCCAAAATCTACCTTGAATGGTCACCCCTGCGGGTAGGGGGATAGAGAATACTCCCGCAGTATCCCTGCTTGTCGTAAGAGGCGACTAAAAGGGCGGGGAGAAAACCCTGAAAATAAACTCCCAGCCAGCAAGGGATGCGTACGGACAGTGCTGTGGATGCACTGTCTGTGTGCGGCCATACCATCTGTCTTGCGATCCGCCTAGGTGTTTGCCATGCCTGGAGACCCGTAAGGGAGTGAAGGGGATCCTGGAAGGTGAGCTTTCTGGTTCCCAGCAGGGTTTCGGATGCCCTATATGGACTGGGGAGCGAGACCTCTCTTTGGCCCCGGATTTCGTATAAACTGGAGGTCGGGAGCTAGCCACTTCCGGTCAATCGGCTTCCGTCGCGTTTTCGCTGCGGTGGCGTGTACCAAGGTTGCGGGGGTCTGCGTAGGGAGGTTGGAGATGTAAGGTTTTCGGTGGGCCGTTGCATCGAAGATCCACCCCGAAACAGACAACCAATTCTGAAGCGCTATATCCCTCGAGTTAGTCCTGGCGATCGCTCCGGATCAGCGGAGCGGCGTCCCGAATGTGTGGCTCCGTGATGGTTGGGGAGCCCGAGGGATGGAGAAAAAACCTTTAAAAAAATATATTATTATGGAGAAAAAAATCTTTCCACCACCCAAGAGATCCCATCCGGACGCAGGTGGGGGAGATTATTGTTATGCCGCATGCAAGCGGTACTTGATTATGTCCTGTGCTAAGGAAGGTGAGAACTTGAAAAAAGTGTCTCCTTTCTTTTTACGGAGAGCGCTTTCAAGGATCGTACCTGGTGACCCTATGAGCGTGAAGAAACTGAGGGATAGTACACTGCTCATTGAGACCCTTTGCGATAGAGCGATAGAATATTGGCCGTGGGAATGCTCCATGACATTCTGATAAAGTTGGAGCTGCACCGCACTCTAAACACTTGTCGAGGAGTCATTAGTCATATTCACCTCCTATACGTGGAAGTCGACGAGATCAAAAGAGAAATGTTTCCTCAGGGACTGATTGTTTGTCGTCGACTAACCACCAGGCGCAACGGAGAAAGTAAAGAGAACATCACCTCCGCGATTTTGACGTTTGCGCGAGACAGGCTCCCCTACAAAGTATTCCTTGGGTATGAATCTGTTCCAGTTCGGCCGTTAATACCAAACCCAGTGCGTTGTTTTCAGTGCCAACGCTTTGGTCACGTCGCGTCGCGATGTAAGGGCAAGGTCATCTGCCCGCACTGTGGCAAGGACACGAATTACGGCAAAGAGTGCAACTCTGAACCTCTTTGCGTCAATTGGGAGGGTGCACATCCAGTGTACTCCCGTGATTGTCCTAAGATGAAAGAGGAATGGAAAGTCATGGAGATAAAGACGCTCGAAAAGATCCCATGCTTGGAAACGAGGAGAAAATACAGGGAGCTAATCGCCCCAACTTTCTCCCAGTTCTTTGCTTCCGTTGAGTCTATCTCTCTGCCAAAATTTACTATCGCCACGCAAACAGACGATCCGAAAGACAACGCTGCGGACATGCGTTCACCAAAAACGAAAAGATCCAAAGAGACATAGAGTAAGGTGGACAACGAGCTACCTACTCCGGGGTACCCTTCAAACAAGAGCCCACCAAAAACCATCGTGGGGGACTCGCCAAAAGAAGCTAAAAGGAAACCATCCCTCACACCTCCAGCAAAGCCAAGAAAGTCGGAGAGACCATAGTATCTCCGATACTGAGGTCCTCGAGATCGAGTGGAGGAGGAAACATCTCTTCAAGCGATAATCTTCAAACCGTCGGTCATCTCACCACTTTAAAAAAGCTTATTTATTTATATTTTTTAATATTAAAAAAGTCTTATTTTGCGGTGGAACTGCAACGGTTTTTATCGGCACAAGGAGGAGCTGGGCGTTTTAATTCATGATTTTAATACCTCTTGCATCTGTCTTCAAGAGAGACAGTTTTAGGAGGTTGACACTGGTATTTTAAAGGGGTACACTGATTTCAGACTGGATGACACGAGTGGCCAATCAGCACAAGGTGGAGTGGCAATTGCGAGTCCTTTACACCTCCCGAGTCCAACTGAACTCTACATTCCAAGCAGTGGCTGTCACAGTGTACATCCCTGAGAGGATAACGTTAATCTTCCGGAGGGTGCACCGGTAGCACGTTTTAATTTAGAAGCCCTTGTCCGTCAGCTACGTTGGCCATTCATATGAATG
The DNA here is from genome assembly GCA_037158775.1 of Hetaerina titia. NCBI lineage: Eukaryota > Metazoa > Arthropoda > Insecta > Odonata > Calopterygidae > Hetaerina > Hetaerina titia. The sequence goes on along the minus strand of CM073778.1, from coordinate 69,852,728 downwards.
GGCGATTTTAATGCCCACGATCCTTCTTGGGGAGGGCCAATGATCCCAAGTAATAGGAGAGGAGGATTTTATCTAATTGTGTTGAGGATTTTAACCTTTTCTATTAAATAGTGGTGAAAAAACTAGTTTTTACAGTCTCTGTGAGGAATTCTCAGCTATACATGTAGATCTCTCTGTATGCCCGAGAAATCTTGCTCCAAAGCTGGTGATGTCCGCTCACCATGATCTCTGTGGGAGTGACCACTTTCCTCTTTCACTTGCCGAAGAAGACATTTTGCTTAACCTTTTTAAGCCTCCGGAAAATTGGCTCATCAGCCGTGCCCCCTGATCACTATTCAAGCGTCTTTTTACTTTTAAACACGACGCTGGTTTCGATGCGCTGCGCAATGTCGAGATACTAAGTTCATCGCTCGTAGCGGTAGCTACAGCAAGTGTCCCTCGTTCCTCCGGTAACCTTAATTGAGCACCTATCCCTTGGTGGAATGAGGAATGCGACAGGATGATCCGGATGAGGAAAAGGGCGTTGAATATTAAAAAAAACACCCCACGGCAACTAAGCTAGGCTCTTTTCGACGGCTGAAAGCGCGAGCTCGAAATACCGTGAAGCAGGCCAAGAGGGCTTTGCGTCTCTACGATCAACCATAGAAACCCACTCGCTCAGGTATGGGACAGAGTCAAGAAAATTTCCGGATCCAAGGGCTCATTCATCATCTCACCATTGCTCATAGCTGGGCGGGTGGTGACTTCACCCCCAGAAATAAGCGACATTTGCCAAGCAGATCGCGGCCAACAGCAGTGACGAAGGCTATAATGCCGACTTTTTAAACGTAGAGACGATGCGAGAGGGCCCCTTTTAATTTCTACGAGGCTCAAACACCGGCAGCATACAATGAGACCTCGCCCAGGGAATTGAAGTCCGCCATCGCACACTCCCATAACACCTGGACAGGAATGGACGGAATTCACAACGCTTTCCTCCGTAATATTCCGGAAGCAACGTTCGGGGAGGCCCTCAATACCCTTAACCAATTGTGGGTTGAAGATACTGTCCCAAGGTCCTGGCGGTAGTCCGTAATGATCCCTATTTCAAACAGGGCAAGAAAAAAATGACCCGAATAGCTATCGTCCCATCTCTCTCACCAGTTACCAGTACAAAGCGATGGAAAGAATGGTCAAACGACTTCTCGTCTGGTGCTTGGAGAGACGACACCTTCTTTCCGACTCTCAGTGCGGTTTTCGCGCTGGGAGAGATCCACGTCGGACCATCTAGTGCGCCCTGATAATTTCATCCAGGAAGCCTTTCTACTACGCCAACACGTCGTCGCTGTCTTCTTCGACATTGGGAAGGCTGACGTTAGAGTGCGACGTCGCAAATTTTCAACACGTTACATAAGTTAGGGGCAATAAACGCAGTATTCAACTCGAAGGTCGGTTTGGTAGGTGATGGTAGAGTTCACCCAGTACTAAGCCCGACGGCGTGTGAATATTCACACATCAGGGTAGGGGGACCAGTTCCTTTCCCTGTGGCGGATTCTCTACCTGGCTTCTGCCGAGAACAGACGTGCCTGACCTCGCTTGCTGGAACCGGTTAGACCGTAGCCGAGCGTATCTGCATGCCTGCTGTTAGTTGTGTGTCTCTGTGCATATTCTTCTCTAGTGAAGTGTAACGTGGTGTTAGCTTTAATTTTGTGAAATAGTTTAGTTTATTTAGTCTTTGTTCTGTTTGTTATTAGTTTTGAATAGTGTGGTGGTAATTTTTTTGGGTATTCTTAGTGGCTTGTAGTTATTTGCTCCTCTGACTGGTTATTGGTGAGTACTCTTTCTCTCTTATTTTCCACTGAGTGGCCACTTTAAGTACAGAGTCCATTACATTAAGTTAGCTGTTTCGACATTTTTATTTATAGTACCGCCCTATATAAAAACATATCTTTAGCATAGCAGGTTTAGGTTAGCTTTTATTTTTATTTTTTTGGGGGGGAACTCGTTGGGGAACCCCTCTTAGAAATCTAAGCATAGTGTATACAGGTTAGCTTTTGTTGGGCATTTGGTTGTTTATTAGGATGGCTTCACCTAGGTCCCCTGTTGCCATTCTCGAAGGCACTGGCGAATACGCAGCTCTAAGGGCTCGTATCGTCATGTTAGAGAGGATGGTGCGGGAGCTTCGTTCGGAGATCGCCGGCGGGAGGGCTCCCCTCGGGAGAGATGGTACTCGGTGTGGGAATATGAAAACCCGCCACGCCCATACGGATGTATGGATTCGTCCGAATGCTACACGTGGCTGGGCGATTAGAGACCTACCTCGTGTCCCATCTCTCAACGAGGGAGTATCTTATGTCCGTAGGTCGGACGATTGGAGGGTTGTATCTCGGGGGAGGTAACGCTGCGGCGAGGATTGGACTCTGCGGAGGCAGATACCATCCCCGTCTCCAACAGGTACCAGGTGCTGACGGATGACAGTACCACCGTACCTGCAGCGCGTACCCCTACTCCGAGGGCACTGCCTAGAGTAAGACATCAGCGCTCAGGAAGGGAGGGAATCGTTATATTAGGCAGTTCTAACGTCCGGCGTATAATGCATCCGCTGCGCCGCAGAGTTCAACAGGAGGGAGGTGTTGGATTCCTGTCGTCCTGGTGTATACCAGGCGGCGGGGTACCCCAGGCGACGCAGGCGGTGAAGGCGGCCGTCAGTAATACGAGTTGCTCAAAGCTATGCATTGTGGCTCATGTGGGAACAAACGACGCCTCAGAACGTGGATCTGAAGAGATCCTGCGCGGAGGAGATGCACTCGGAGGTGAAACGGGTCGAGGCGGAGTTGGAGGTCCCAATTAAATTAAATATTTGTAGTACTGTACTACGTACTGACCGCGGAAGGCTCGTTTGGAGCCGAATAGACGGTTTAAATGAGAGATTGTTGGGATTCTGTCGGGAAATCGGAGCGGACTTGGTTGATCTGAGGCCTGCCCTCTCATTGTGTCGGGTACCCTTAAATCGCTCCGGGGCCCATTATACTGCCGTGGCATCACAGTGTGTAGCATGTAGGTTACACGAACACGTTTCTAGGGTTTAGCATAGTTTGAAGGCAAGAGCGCAGGTCATATATTGGGATAAATAAACTAGAATCCAGCGCTTTTTGTCACTTGAGATCAGGTTACGCCTCACAGATCCCAAAAAAAACAGAACAAACAAAAAATTGCTTTAATACAACGTACAACCCACGTAAAGTTAATAGGATTGGTGCCTCGAAATACATAACAGATATTAATGCGTGCAAATATAATACTTCTACCTCTGTTAACCACGAATCGTCGCGAAACAGTTTTCTGAGCATACATAAAACCGTAAAAGAAAAAGTGATTGGCGAAATAAAAATCATAACATTAAATTGCCCCAGCATTAGAAACAAAATATCGGATATTGATCACATCTTTGAAAGTACAAACGCAGACATAGTAGTTGGAACGGAGAGTTGGCTCACTGGAGATATAGCAAACAACGAAGTTTTTCCGAGCGGTTTCACAATTTACAGAAGGGGCATACCTAATAGATTGAGTGGGGGAATATTCATAGCTGTAAAATCACATCTTAGTAGCCAAAGATACGAATGTGACGAAAGCAGCATAGAAAGCGTTTGGTGTAACATAAAGGACTACAACGACAGAAGCCTATTCGTGTGCTCATTTTATAGGTCCCCAGATTCTAGTACAGATATTCTACGCAAGCTCGACGACCAAATACTTATTCTCTCTTAGTAACAAGCATAGCAACAGTATTATTATAATCGCTGGTGACACAAATCTACCGTCAATTGACTGGGACAAGTACTGCGTAGGAAAATCCGCCAAAAACAGAGAATCATGCCAAGAACTCTATCATATATTCACAAAACACTCATTAGAACAAATTGTTAAATCGCCCACACGAGGCCAAGGCATACTTGAATCCATCGTTTGCCACGGCATGGCTTTCGTCCGGTCGCATTCATCTCCTCGTCTTCTTCTGCTGCTTCGTGAATTGCTGGGAGACGTCGCCTTCTCCCGACGAAGCCGTTAGCATCCGGCCGCCGAGTGAGAGCTCTGGTGGCAACCTTGAGTCGCCCACCTTTAGAGGTGTGACTCAGTTGGGGGTCCTTTGGATGGTCTGCAGGCTCCCCTCCTTCGATGAATCTCTTCACCCAGTCTGGAATCTGGAGGGCACATTCCTCTGTGGGTTGACTTTCTTCAACAGGCTGCTCTTCCCAGTTGAAGTATGCATCGGTCGGCGGTGGGGGAATCAGCTGGTTTGCATTTTGGGGATCACTGAGGTATAATCTCCTCAGAGTTCCTAGAGACATATCCAGAAGTAAGCTGAGGAAGTGCACGTTTCGAATCCTCATCTCCGTTAGGCTGCGGGGTTTTGATCTGGTCAAAAACCTGACCCATGCCCTCGCTTGTTTGCACAAATGGTTGGGAAGCTTCTGGATACACCGCAGTGCGTGCGACAAACAATAGAAATATTCCTCCAGCACTTTCTTCTCTTTCTTATTTTCGTTGAGAGCATCTCTTCTGTTGTACGACGCCATTATAGCGATTGCACTTGTAGCGTACGTAATTGCATCAAGAGACAAAGCGAACCGAAAAGTTAATTGCTCTTCACCACTTCACTACTGATTGCTTTTTGAGTAACATATGTTGTCGGCAGCATTGTTGCGATAGGTCCTTGATTCCCATGGTAAGTGGATGCGTAAACATAAATAAATAAAATATATGTTCTTTATTTTAATGCGAAACATTAACATGTCGCATCCGACATTTGAGATATAACTATACTCCCTATTTACATTGGCAGAGCCGACAACTGTCACAAAATTAGAGAGTTAGACTGTCGAACTGATAGATTCAAGCATTCGTTTTTCCCGCGAACTATTCGCGACAGCAATAAAAGGGGGAGCACCTAAGTGAGTAATAGGTACGTGCTGTCGGAAATATGGGCATAAAAGATAAAATTCCCACCAAAATACACTCTCCAAGTCTGGCCTCCCACGCCCCTTGTGCCCTTGGCCAGGTGGGGTGTAGGCGAATGTATATCAAGTCAATTGCTGTATTTGTGAATTGCCCGTCCGGAATGCGTGGAATACTAACCGGTAATTAGTGTCTGAATAGCCCGCCCTCTTTTAACTTATTTTCCTGTCCTCTTTGTGCAGGCATAGGAATAATAACCTCTAATCATTTAATACTCGTAATACGTGTGTAGGCATGTTGCATGATTGGTGCTCGGTCGCCTCCTTTTCCACGCGCATTTAGGATGGATCGCATGGTGCCACGTGCATGAGGAGGATGACTGGTGACCTACCACCCCCTGCCACACATTCTTGAGAAACATTGTGTAGATGCAGATGAAGAAGCCGCCTCAAGGGCGTGTGGCGGAGGGTGTTAGATCACCACCCGTAAAAGTGAGTCAAATCACATGCAAAACCAAACGAATTCTTGCCAATCTACGGTCGCAAGGACGCATATATTCATGCAAAAACCTTAATAACACGCATGAATGCAAATTTGCTATCTACTAACATGCACGCACACATGTACCGACGAATATACTTTATGGAAATGGGTGATCAACCCACAGCGCTGGCTTCGAGCAGAAGCAATAAGATACGACGGGGAGATGAAAAAGCCTTTTTTAAAGGACTATCTGCCCATTCAATCAACGAAAGGATGGACCAGCGGTCGATTTAAACGCCATGGCATATTTATACGAAGAACTCTGCATTGTTAAGGTGACTTCTCTCGGCCCAGGGGTGTACCCGCGATGAAGGTTATATCAGAAAAATCGCTTCAATTAAAAAAAGGATCGAAATAAACAAACATTGGCGGACAATTATGCTGGTGACACAGATCAAAAATTGTTTTTGCAATGGGTGAAATATCCCGTCAATCGAATTCGTGGCGCGAGAAACTGATGAGTGGATGGATGATGTGACCGTTGACTCGATCGATCCTCCTACCTGCAGCGTTGGGTCAAATTCCTTACCTTGGGTAGGAGAGCGTTTTATGTTGCATGTTACGAGTATCGTGGTGGTGGAGTTTCGCCTTGCTACTCACTAAAATCTAGCTTGCACGTTCTTGGATAAATTTCTTACTGCATAATGAAAAGAGAAACTTTATAATTCCACATAGATTTATTAGACGGACGACCCAGGTTTCGACGTGGCACGTCATCATCACATCACCTGATGATGACGTGCCACGTCGAAACCTGGGTCGTCCGTCTAATAAATCTATGTGGAATTATAAAGTTTCTCCTTTTCATTATGTTAAGTCGATTCCATGAAGTCACGCCCGAGACAACGAATTATTCTTACTGCATCTTAAGGTGCAATTATTTGTTACATTATAGCATATGTAATTGCATGCGTGTAAAATGAAGGAAGGTATACATATGAGTTTGCATGCGTGTAAAATGACAGGATGTTTCTATGAATGTATGCGCCACTGTGGATTTGGGTTTGCATGTATGTGTTGGTTTTGAATGCGGTCTTCCTTTTTTCCCTTTTTTGGGTGGTGATCTCTAACACCCCCTGCCACACGGGGTCTTGCGGGGTCTGATGTAGATGTAGATGAGATGTCGATGTTATGGTTTCCTAGGAAGATGTGGTACCCGAAAAATCAACTAGCTTGGGTGGAGCTGCAGGTGCCCAGAGTGCCTTGTCCGGGAATCGAGCCTGGGACCCTCCGGTCAGTAGTCCAACGCTCTACCCCCTAGACTACCGCGACCTATTTAGGGGCAATTTTAGGGCCCTTTTTATTTACAACCCGTACTTTTAAAGTAAGGACTAGTAAGTATTAATGCCGATCCTTTTTACAGGAGAACGGAATACCTCAGGCATCAGTGGTGAGCGTGACGTTATTTGGCATCGCAAACAAGGACGTGACGGATTGCATCACTGCACCGGTAATAGCATCACTCTTCGTGGACGACCTAGTCTTATTTTGCCGATTGACAGGAATCGTCAACCCCTCCAGGCAAGACAAGGTTACCTAAAATAAATTGGAAGACTGGTCACGAAGGAACGGCTTCCGTATCTCCGCAGAGAAAACGAAATGTGCTCATATCCACCGTCTGCTTAGACACCACGTTCCACCGACTATGGGCCTGCAGGGAAGACATCTCCTTTTATCTGTCCATTTCCTGGGAATGATCCTTGAACACAAACTGAACTGGCGGAAGCATATCCGCGTATTGCGCGAAGGGTGTCGTCAAACCCTCATGTTTTAAGGTTTTTAAGTCATTCTACATGGGGAGCAGACTCTACTACCATGCATTTACTGTACCGTGCCTTGGACCGTTCAAAATTGGACTACGGCTCTATAGTATACATGTACTTGTCAGGACGAGAGTCTTATTTTACACCCCTTTTGCAGGTGCCCACAACGCCGGGCTTCGGTTGGCCACTGGGGCATTGAGGATCAGCCCAATCCTTAACCTATATGCTGACGAAGGGGAGTCTCCGTTGGCAACTCCGTTGGCATCGACTACGATGACACCATGTCCCACCTATTAGGTAATCTACCGGTTAAGGTAGGTTTTTGGATGGAAACAAATATCAAATAAACATTTTGTAACTCCAAACTAAACCCAATCCAGCAACCTAATCTTCATCAGGTCCCTCTTCATCTCTGTGTACTTCTTTCCTCCCTTCATCCCGTCCAACATCCCTATCCTGTTCCTGCCCTTTCCTCGCTTGCCCAACATTCTCCCCTCTATTACCTTCTTCAACATTCCACTACCATTCAATACGCCTTTCATCCATTTTTCCTGCCTCCATAGGATTTCTCTCAACAAACCCCTCTCCTCACCCAGCATCTCCAGTACTTCTTCATTTGTTTTCCTTTCGGTCCCACCTGTATTAAGTATACGTACATTGCATAAATCTTTCTTTTGTGGAGTCCGTTTCTTAGGACTTATTTTAGATTCTAGACAGTTCGCTAGAACATATCCGGGTGCTACGGGAGAAGTGTGACTGAACACAAAATATTTAACGGTTTTTAAGCCACACCCACCGCATGGGGGATAGATCTCTCTGCCATTCTTAGGTGCGCTCCAAATTGGGTAATGGCTCTGACGTGTACTCCCCGCGGGAGGGAATCGTATTTAATACCTTTGACTGTAGTCCACAGTGTCGGCCATGGTGTGACCATCGGCGCTTTCGTGACCAGTCCAGTGTGAAGTATTAATACATTCGGTCTCAGAGGAACCACCTTTGGTAACCTGCAGGAACCTCCTGATGAGTATCAACCTTCAAAGTTTTATCCGTGACCGACCATCCATATTTAAATATTTTTTAATACGCGGTCCACAGACCTGTTTTATAGGCGGATAAGGATCATCAGGCCCGTTACTGATCGTTTTAATGATCATATCCGCGGAGTCAATTTTACTCTGCCCCAAGTATATCCTGTTTGCTATCCCAAATCTCCGCCTTGGGTAACATCGTTGTCTGATCTAAAGAGTATGTCCCATACACCTTCACAATCGTGCACTAGTGATGTGAAGTACTAGCAAATATCTTTAGTTTTTAAGCTGCGTCTAGACTCGTTAGGTAGTAGGCAGAATGCATTTAGTTGCCTAAAGGTCAGGCACCTAATGGAAAGGTAGCTTGAATTTGGACAACCTACGCTGTCGTACTGACATCTCATGTAGCTAAGAATAAGAAATAAACAGATGATGTCCGAATGTAAATATTTTGGCGTTTGAGACAACTTGTGCTGTAGTTGCAAAACCGCGTAGTGGTTCTTTCGTAGTTCTGAGTTCACTTTACAACTCATCGGCAGTATTTTATGAAATATTTCCATTTATTTCTTTTAATTTAGTAGCTTAAAGTTTGAATAGGAAAACTCCTCACTCGCTGTCTAACGAGTTTGGACCCCCTTCAAGATGGCGCCCACCCTAAATCGGGCAATTTAGGCGCCTAGAATGACATGTCTGGACGCAGCTTTAATCTTTAAGCGCACTGTAATCCATTTTCGGTTTCTCCCCAACGAATTATAGGGTCCCGAAGACACATTCTAGCCTCGAATGCCTTTCCATCAGAGTTACCCCTCTGCGTTCACATAGTTTCTTTCTTATGGATCCCTGGACGCGTAGGGATTGCCGGAAACTAAAAAAGCCGACACAGCGGTGGAGGAAGCACTGATTAAGCTCGTGCCCGAATCTATCTTGGTACCCGCCGACGATCTAAAGACGACTAGCTTCGAGGGATCAAGTCAGTGGAATCGGCGTGACTCTAATCCGTAAGGAAAAGTCGGAGGGAAGAGGTCGCAATCACACACTACAGGATAGGGCATTTGGCCCTTACCCAATCATTCTTCTTCACGAAAGAAAAGCAAATTAGCTGTAATGAAGGTGAACTACCCCTGGCGATGAATTATATCTTGACTGAGTATGAAAAACATCTGAGGGCACGAGATACTTTTAAAATAGAGGGAAATCTGCGTAATACTATATTTCAGCGGATGACCCTGACTTTTTAAACCGATTTTCAAATTTCTTAGAGAAACTTAATGAGAAAAACAAAGCTGTGGCATTATTTTTTTAGGCTATTGGTTTTAGGTATCCATACATTTATGTATGTATTTATTCATCTATTTATTATTGATGTTTTAAACCATATGCCGTTGGTGCAAAATTAGCTTAACTGGCGAAGCACCCTAAACAAAACTTCTGCTACTACTATCGAGCAGAGAGGCGGTGGGTTGAAAATTTAGGGAGACCTTGTTTCCATTCTAGTCGAAAATCCGATGTCCTTAACCGAGTAGTAGCTTTTTTAAAAAAAATCTCGTCTCCTACCAATCTTGTAACACGCCAGTGATAAAAGACGCGTATAGAATCTCGCCTTAATATTATTTTAATTTTGGCAGTACACTTGTTTGGTTAATTTTGTATCATTCTTGTGAACGTATTGGGTTGTGACGGGTGTCCAATGACCTTAGCAGTCGGCGTAGCCAAATAAGTATATCATTCCTGCTCCTACCACACCTCAATAATGTCTACTTCTCTTCTACGCCTCCCCCCGCTCGGTGCATAGCGTTGAAATTACACCTGAGCTAAATACATTCAGCAGAAAATTAGGTTAATCTGAAAGTGGTCAGAGTGCCCCTGGTGTATCAAATATAAAGATAAGTTTTTGAAAAGACCGTCATCTCAACCCAATCCTTCTCCATATCTTGTGTCAGATTCTGCGACTCCGTGGTAAGGATTGGAAAGGAACTTCTCGACCCGCCATGGGCCAATGAATAATACTCGTATTACGAGCACGCACAAGACACCAAGAAACGCTATTCTCTCCCACTCCCTAGCTCCGTACATATTCACAAACCTTACTTGCTACTTCGTGACCAAATGGTATCAATATCCAGAAAATAATGCTTACTGAAATTTGTCGGTGGTAATCCACTGATCAGGTTCACCAATTCTTAGACGTGTGCAGAAAATTGAGAATGGTCTTGTATGATCGCAATAAAAGGCTGCATAAGCAACAGAGAATCAAAACGAAGTAGTATGAGCGAAAAACCCTATCAGGATTAGTAGCAACGCGCAAGTAAGCACTACGCTAATTGTAAAATGGGTGGGGGAAGGAATAATGCTCATTACACTTCGTAATAGCAATTTTTTTATGCATAGTTTCTAGATGACGATTTTTTGTTGGAAGGCTAGTTTGGTAGCCTGGTGTGCTAAATAGCCTAGTAGTATCATACACGTATTTTAGGAAGATGCTGTGTGCGCACAAAGATTATTTTATTATCTTCTATTTATATTGTTCCAATAGCATATTATTGAAACTGTTAAGGGTAATTGTGCTAATAAATAAACATGTTTCTTACAATAGGTATTGAAACCCGAGTAAAGGGAATAAAATAGTAATTTTTTTAAATCATTAGAATTTCTTTGGGGGGGTCTAATTACTATTTTAATCCCATTGGATCCTTCCATGCTGGTCCAGCATAACTTATTTTTATTTCCTAAGATCCAATCAGCATAAAAAATGGACCAATTTTGAGATCTTTTATGCGGAAAGTCGTCGGTGCTCATGAAACTCTTGTTGTTATATGATATGCAGTCTTTCTTCCGCCAGTGAAATATTTAAATGGAGTACGTAGTAGTAATGGGGAAGAGAATCTGGATGTAGAAGCATTTCCACAGCATTATTTTCATTACGATTTTTGGGCACAACAGTAGTTGTAGTCTCTCTTCATGTAAGAGTAAGGGTATATATTACGCTGTTCACTGAATAACCACTGAAAAGTTTGGCGAAACCAAAGTAGTCGTGATGCAATTATTATACCTTTAATTGAATGATTTCACATAATATAATTACCCCCTACCTTCTTTTTCAATATTCCCCCATAACCCTGGTTGATAAACTTCATAAACAAGGGTTACCTTAAGTGGACGGATGCTGAGAAAAATTCTTTTGCTTATTTTAAAATTTGTTTGATAGGTAGTAAGGTTATCGAGTAAGGAATAAAAGAATGCAACAGAATAACGAGCAATTAGTGAAATTGTAATACCAATCCAATCAAACCTTTGGTGAACCCCATTTATATGTATGATAATTGGAGGCCATCAGAGTTCGTCAACGAAAAATCTTTACTTTCTATTCCTGCACTACTTTAATAACTTGCTGCACTTTGACACATGATGTTAATTATAATTTATATTAACGGAGTTTGCTGTTTTGTTTATTCTATGATTCATCCACGAGCCGTATGGATAGTAAATATGCGCTTTAATTGATATTACATGCAATTACAAAACCAGGCGTACAAATGTTTGAGAGTGATTGCAGAATTCTCTATTTGGAACAGCAAATTGGTTATTAACAAGTGTAGAGACGGTGAGGATGGTGATTAAAATTATTTGAAAAATGGCGATTGCGTTCTGAGTTCTAGGGAAATGACTGTTTTATAAGTTCCTTACTGAGTAAATATGGTATGCCTAGAGTCCCTTACCGAAGCCAATCCATGCAACGCAGAGATAAAATATTCTGGCACACTTAACTCTTCAGAACTATTATTAAGTTCTTCAGTATACACATTATTTCATATCAGTTGAGAAAACTGAGAAATAAGTACTCCGCAAACAGGTTGCGGGATGCTTAGGGCGATTTTGACCGTGTATCGGGGTATGGAGTTCGGAATGAGGATTAGAGGCATTAGTAAGTTCACAATATTGAAGCTTTGGAATGAAAGTGAAAGAAGAAAAAGTAAAGATTAGAGGAGCTCGAATTACGTAAGGGACTAGGAAGAGGTCGAACACTTTAGTGATACATTTGCATTGGGATTTCATGGATCACATATATTTTAAGATCATACGAGTCATTTTTGAAGATATATTAGGTTTCATTCGATGCGTTTTAGTCAAATGAAATCAAAAAAGATAGGAGAGAGGCTTTTTTTTGCTTTGGTAATATCTCAAGTTTGGAATACGAGGCAAGTATTTGGGATCCATGAGAGAAAACGCTAATTAAGTTATCAGAAAAAGTTAAAAAAAAAACTTACTGGCTTTTTCCCTAATCTTTACGTAAACTGCTATCCCTGATAAAAATTCAAGTAAATTGTTTTCCTCAATTCTCTCAATAACTTCGAGAAAAAGCGTGACAGGTATGCTTGAGACATTCGGACGGGAACACTTATAATCAGAGTGAGGGTATTTAAGCTACTTATGTGAATGTCCTTTACATGAGACTTCCTCAGCGCATGAATTTTCAGGGGATTATAAAGATGTAACTATGATGCAGTTAAAACTGAAAAAGACGTAAGAATATGCTTGAATAACACGCTCCTTTTGTGTTCTATTCGAAACTAAAACGAATGAACGAACATAATGTTTTTCAGCTTCCTCGTTTTCTACATTTTTTAAAGAATAAGTATGACCTAATACATAATGAATTTGTTTTATGCATTACGCTGCTGTGTAGAAATATAGTCAACGTAAATAGTTGCGACGTGTTCATCAGGTGATATAGTATGAATATACCTATTCTTCAAAACCGTGATAAATCAATCGGAGATTAGTTCCCCTTTCATCATGACCGTTAGGGACTTTTAAGTGCCATAAATTAGGTATAGCTCATTTTACATTTTAACAGAGTCACGTGCACTTGAAAATTCTCTTCCTATTTGGAAAAAAAATGCTTCCATACAATCATTTTCGTGAATAGGGATGAGCTCCAACAAAATTGAGCATTGAAAAGAATTTCTATGGCGCTTAAACCGGATGTTGTTGAGGTATTGTTTGCGTAAGCATTCAGTGATGCTACGAATCCGGGATGATGAAAATCTACGTAAATATATAGTTGGGAGAACAAATATTGAAGGAATGAGGAAAATCTGCGAACAAACCAGGATAAAACTCCAGCTTGGGGAAATAATCCCCTCGAAACACTTCCCGTGATAGTTCCAAGGCCGAAGTTAAAGCTGCTTGTCTTTAAGTAATAGTGCAATTATGTGACTGCGATTTATGCGGCGTACTCCCATTCACCGAATTTCTACTAGCTGTAGGACCCGAGCGGAATATCAAAATGGACTGCAATTTCTCTGTCTACGTCCGCTTATTTCACCTATACTACTATCCACGGGCATTGAGCGGAGAATCCGAAACAATGTATCCCTAATAAAAATCGCATGGGTCCATAGAAAAAAACACCGTTAAGTTATTTGCTATCCGAAAGAAATCCGTACATTTACATCCGTGGACATCGCGGTGAATTGAAGCAATTGCTATAATTAATAGCAATGACTAGGGTAATAATATTAGGAAGCTGATGTAGAAACTATTTGTAAATTTATTCTTAAAATCCTTTCCAACCTCTGAATTAACGGGTACTTATATGAAAAATCATATTGAGTAGACAACAATATAATATTGAGTAAACATTGTCATGCTGAAAATTACTCTTCAAAGTTGACATAAATATAATGTGAAAGTTTGTGTACTATCATGCTGATCTTAATAATTGAAATTATCATAGCAAATACTGAGATTTTGGTTTTAGTTTCGCTCTCGTCCATCTTTCCACTGACATAAATGCTTGAAGGACATCCTCGTCTCTATAACCGAAAGATAAAAGAAACCGGATGAGGAAACTATCTCCAACCAGGCTTCCTTCTCGCGTCATTCCCCAATCCTTCACAACAGAACTCTCACCCGGCACCTCTACATTTCCCCACCTTGCACACACCAACCAAGGAAGTCCCCTTCGCGCCACACCGTCCCTTCGGGGTAGCTTAGATGAGGTGAGGAACTCTCGGCTTCCCGCGACTCGACAACCTCCCCCTTTCCCCTCCCTCCCCGCACCCACGCTCCCTTAAGCGCAGAACCCCCTTCCCGCCTGCGCGCCCCTCCACCCCCTCCCTACCCTCCCCCGCGCCACCATCCCATCCCCCACCCCCTCGCTCCTCACCCACTTTTCTCTCTCTCCGCCACCCCCTCGACCCTTTCTCTCCCTCCAGCCCTCCCGCATCATCACTCCAGTCCCTGGCACGAAGCGAGCCAGCCAGCCGACCCGGCAGCAGGAGAGAGAGAGAGAGCTGGCGGAGAGGAAGCGGGAGAGTGAGCGGGGTGTGCGCGCTCCTATCGGTTTTCCCAGGCCGGCGCAAGGCTTGCGGGAACGGGGCCCTTTCTCCACATCTTAACCGTGTGCGTCTCTCTCTCCCGCCCCTCCCACTTCTCTTCATCTCTCTCTCGGAAGCACTGCCGGACCACGACTTGCTGTGTGGGAGGGAGGGAGGAGGAGGTGGTCTTCATCTGTTCCTCCTCGAGGAGAAGCGTCATCCGGTCAGGGCCGGCCAGGAATAAGGGGCATTCCAACACCTCGGGACGTGTCTCCCTCGCCCTCCTGCTCTATTTACCAAATCCAACGGGCGGACAGTTCTTCTGAGAGGTTTGGGAGTAGTGTTGTGACGGGGAAGGTGTTGTTGAGGCACTGGCTGTTGGACGGAGAATCTAATTGGGAGAGTTCCGTGTTTTTATTTTCGTGGAGGACTCAGTGAGGCCGTACTGTGGTGATATTAACTCCTTTCTCCTCCACGAGGCTGTCTTTTTTTTAAATTCCTTTCTTCCCCCCGGACGGAGAGAATGTCTTGCTCCGACGTGACATCCATCCAGGGTTTGGGTTGGTGTCATTGAGAGGGCGAGGTCCAGAGGCCCAATCCGGAGACGCACTTGGCGATTCGTGCGGAGGGACCAAGAGGAGTGGATCCAGAAGCGGGAGGTGGGGGTATCGTTTGGCGGGAGAGTGCAGCTCCAGTGAGAAGAAGAAACTGCGATCCGACACGCGCGTGTGATGCGCCTTTGTTTGTTTCCGTCGTGAGGAGAGGAGTGGGTCCTGGCTCTCTCAGACTCTCTCTCTCTCTCTCCACCCCCTCCACCTCTCTTCTTTCCCTCTTCTGCGACTTAACTGCGTGGACTGATCTTGGAAGGAGATAAATAAAACAAAAAGCCCTCAAGTACGCGCGGTGACTTTTTTTAATTTTGGCGCAAAAAGGCATGTCGTAAAAGCTGTAGGGAATCGGAAGAGTGGACGATTGCGAAGAATCCGAAAATTGTTTTTGGAAAATGACGGATGAAATTCTATGGTTGACTCGGATGTGTGGTTGAAGTGATATGTGTACTACTCCTCATCCCTTACAAGTGACGATGGGGGCGATACGTGAAGTGCGATTGTGACGTGACACGAGTCGAAAAATAAATAAAATGCTTCGGCCGTGTTTTGTTTAAGTCCTTGACCGAGGGACACTCTTGGAGGAAATCTTGTTCCGCTGGTGTGAAGAAAGGCAAGGAGGGTTGGACCTCGAGTAAAGAGTGATTGCCCGGCGTTAACTATTTCATGCTCATTTTATCGTTAGGAAAGCCCCATACGAGTTGCAGAACATAGAAAAGACATTATTTATTTAAATTAATTCCCGACGTTCCCCATTGTGCTATTATAATTTCTTCAAATTTTGAAGCAGGTCATATTTTTCCTCGGTGATCAAATGATGATTAAATTGCTTCCCTTGAAGTATCAAACCTCGCATGTGTTAGCCGTGTGACGACGGAGAGCCCGCTGATTGACTTTCATTTCAGCATTCGTTTGCAATGTGACGCACTGTCAACCATTGTTTTCGTCGGCCCAAATCCCGAAAGGCTCTGAAGGGCATCTTTACCCCCTCCTCTCAAAAAAAGTATCGGACCCCTGGATTCGTCCATCCCTCACCTCTGCGTGATCTGGCCTCCACGCGCGTCGAGTTGAAACAAAGGCCGGGCGGGAGGATCGCTTTCAGCAGTTCACAAGATAAAATCGAGTGGAAGATTACGCCTCCACCCAAACCGTCGTCGGTTTTGACGTGCATTATCAGCACGTGGTTGCATCCTATTGTTTGAATCTGCGCGCTTTCGGTGGTCGAGTTTGTTTGTTATTTTGGGAACTACGTTTTCCCTCGCGGTCCCCTAGGGGGAGAGGGAGAAAAAGAGATTGGAAAGGGAGGCGTAAACTGAGTGTCAGGTGTCGGATGGAGAAAGCTTTTGGTTGGGGAAGATAAGTTGAGCGGATGAATTGGCGGGGATGAACGGCTGTATTTCGTCCGCCGAATATTTTCTCCCACCCTCTCCTCCACTCCAATGCAATCTCCGTAAGAGGCGCTCCTCCCCCCATTTCGGTAGCATAAAGCTTTTTCCCGCCCTCGGGTCGCCAATTTGAATGAAAATATCTCTCTGTGGGGATGAGGGTAGGTGAGGCAAAAAAACGAGGTAGTGCCGGCTAGAAATGGATGACCGCAAAAACGGCTGCCACGAGAAGACGTCGAGGTTTTAATCCAGGGCCACTCCGAAATTTTTTTTTGTTGGAGACACCGGACGTAAATGCTAACGGCAAAAAAAACTTTTCTGTGGGTAAATTTATGTGCTCTGGAGAAAAGTCAAAGTGATGAGTTAGAATATTTGGCCGAAGAGGTGGAAATAGCTTTGAATTGGACCCTAAGGTTATTTTTTTTTGTCCTTCCGCGATTCGACTCGCGTGGCAGTCATTTTAATCATTAGAATTTCACCAGGGGCTAATCTATCATCGCCCGGTTTGATTAGAATTTGATTTAGAAATAAAACCGTAGTTTCTTGAAGTAACTTTCCGGGGACTCGGTATTTTCAATGTGCAATTTTTCTGGGGTTTAAAAGAACGAAATAAAAGGGGATTTATTTTAGTGAGGATTTGTAGGAGTGTCATTTGTGAGGCATCTCGGAAACTATCTATTTACTGGAACTCTCGCCCATCAGGGGATATTACTCCTCGCAGTTATTTCGGAATCGTCGCCGTAACATACATATTCGCAGAGAACTTTCTCTTCACGTCATCAGAGGTGACATCCTATCTCGTCATATTTCTCAAGGTACAGGAGAGTAGGTGGGGGGAAGAGAGAAAGAGTTATAAATATGTCAGTCCCGTCCGTCTGACCTCAAGAGCTCTCCCCTCCCTATTCCCTCGAACATCCACGTAACAGCGAAATCTTTTTTAAAGGGGACTCCCGTACTCGGACTCACCGTGGTCGACTCGCGACAAAATACCGCAATCGCAGGGGACTGAGTTGAAAAAAAATATGCAAAAAATAACAAGATCACCGGCATAACCCTTTTTTTCCCCTCCACCTGTGCTCCATTCTCTGCTCCTCGCTAGGCACGAGACAAAAGAAGCACGAATTTCGTCCCGCTCTCTGTTTTATTTTTTTTTCTTACTGTTGTTCTTTCGCACTGTACGAAGGAAGAGGGTGAAGGGAAGGCAAAGCGTTGGGGAGGAGAGTTGAAGACAACTCAATGCCATGTCCTTAGAAGGAGTAGGGAAGCGGGGTGGAGGAAGAGGGGAGGTTGGGAGGTGAGAGGAGAATTTGAAGGCCGTGGAGGGGGTGTAGACCGACTCCTTGAAGCACTTCGTGGTCTGACGGTTGAAATATTAAACGTTTTCTTCGGTGATTGACTTGGGTTCAAATAAGGGTACCCCTGAGGTATCGAACGCACTGAACATGGCGGAAGAGGTTTGTGTAGGCAAGGTGGAGGGTGGAGACTTGAAGGGGATTGGAGGTGAGAAGAAGGATACGGAGGTGGAACAAGTACCGATTCCCCAGTCGGAATCTTTAAAAGAGAACGGCGTTCCTCCGGGGTCGCTGTCGGACGGAGGTCCTGTTTCCTTGCCATCCGCTCGGGACAGTCCAGTGGTGGTCGTGATGGGTGGGGACGAAGGGCTCTCGCTGGCCGAAGGCGAGGCAGTAGACGGTCGAGGATCCAAGTGCAAGGCGGACAGTATACCGTCTGGGACATCCAACGGTGAAGTGTGCGGTGGAAAGGACACGGCAAACGGTGCAGTGACCGTCGGTGCGGGTTCCAATTGTCCCCGCGTGGACTTGGAGGTGGGGAGGCCTCAGGAAATGGCGGAGGACTCGGTGAAAGTGGGTTTCGAGGTGACGCCTCCGGGCGCCACCTGCGGCGTCACGGTCGATGGCGCACTGGAGGTCAAGGGAATCGAGGAGGCCTTCGTGGAGAGGTCTCTGTCTTTTGCCGCCCAGGGAACCACGGAGGAACCGAATCCAATCAAGAGTGGCCCCCGGGGACTTCGACTGCTGGGGGCGGGCGGAGACGGTGAGGACGGCTCGGCCCCGTCCCGCCGCCCCCTCTCTTCCCTCTGCCTTTGCGGGGACGCCTTCGAGGACCCCCTTGTAGAGCACCTCTATCAGTCTTACTCCGTTAAACAGAAGCGTGTGGACGTTCAGTGTTTCTTATGCGCTTCCATCCTCTTGGGGATTCACTGCCTGATCACCGTGCAGATGCAAGAGGATGAAGCGGCGGCTGCTATGTCCTCCCACGGATGGTCTCAGGGGTCCATAGAGGTCGCCGATATCCAGGAGGACCTCCCTGGAGAATTCCTAGAGCCGACCTGGGGGTTCAGGCTCTGTTTGTTGAAGGTCCTCACCGGAATATTCCTGTTCACGAACGCGGCGCTGCTCATCTGGTGCAGGAGGTACGCCGGTGGAGGAGCGGCGGGTTGTCTGGGATGCTGCCCGAACACGGCTGGATTTTTGAGCGGAGCGAATGCGGTTGCGAAGAGGCACGACGTCGAGGACGATCTAGAGAGCGGAGCACTGGCGGGGCGCGGGCCGGAGAAGAAGAGGCGCCCGAGGGATCACTCTTCGCCCGCCAAGCCGATCTCCGGCAATTCTCCATCCAAGCCGCTGCCCGGGAACCCCCCGAGGGAGATGATATCCGCCCTGGCCGCCAGGGTACGGAGGGCGGTGGGCAGGCACAGACCCCCGTCGTCCGTCTCCAGTTCCGTCGACGCCAACGAATCCTCTGGCTCGGCCATTTTCTCATGGGCCTGGTCCTGCGTGCCCCATGTGGCCTGGCACCTGGCCAATTACCAGTTGCTGGCGCCTTTGTTCTTACAGGGGGCACCAAGCGGGTCGCCCGACGCTTCCTCCGTGGGCTCCTTGGAAGACTCGGCGTCGGATGGTGCCGGAGGGACGTCCTCCACTTCCACGTCGTCGACCTCCGACTCGTCTTCGACGCCACTCTACTCGTCCCCAACTCCGAGGGATGGCCTGCCCGCGGCCCTGCTCCTGGTCTTCCTGCTCTTCGCTGCCCTTCCCCTGAGGCTGAGGTACTGTCTCGTGCTGAGCGCAGGGACCTGCTCGGCATACACCGTGGCGGTGGCGGGACTGGCGAGAGGTGCCCCCAACCTCGTTCCTCAGGTAAGTTCCTCCTTCTTATATTCGTTCATTATTCCAGCATTCAATTAGTTTTAACGAAATGATGGAGTCAGGGTTGCAACTACTTCATGGTAAAATAAATATTGCGGAGTGTGAAATTAACAGCTGCCAGAGCCAGAGAGTGATTTGAAGAACTCTGTCACCTTCCGGATGAAAATTTTATATTTCAACGTGTCCTTGAGATTAATAATGGAGAAACAGATCAACGTGTTCAGTGAGAAACAATTGACGAATAATTACCTGATTCGCTTGAATGATAGGTCTAATATAGTTGATGAATGGTTACTCTGGTTACAATTGGGTTTATTTCACAATTTTCATTTGGCAAATAATTCCTTTGTCAATAGAGTTAGGTTAAGACATGAAATTATATGTAATAATGATTGCGATAGTGGTCATAGAAATCGTGTCAGGGTGGTATATTTGAATATGGAGCGTAGGAGATGAGGGATTCAAGTTCGGGAAATGTACATCAAATTTTCAAAAAATTTGAAAAAAGCTACGTTGAGTTTATATTTTTAATTATGTACACCATGTGGAAATGCGATATTAATTTTTGAGCTATCGTATAGATTATTATACCGATGAATTTTTGTCGCGAGAGGATTGGAAAATTATTAGTTAAACGTCGATTAAACGGTAGATTTGATGAGTTAAACGTTTGAGGGGGCATGTTGGATACACGGAAATTATTGTTAGTTTTTCTTGTGTTACAATTGAGGCGTTCAGTAATTATGGTCGTTGGAGCTTTCGTGAAATTTTGCAGGAATATTTATACGCTAAAAATGAGCACTTATAAAAGTTACACAGATAGGTAACAATTAAATAATACCGCTGTTTTTTCTTAAACTTTCATTTTTAATCTAAATTAAGTTATGCGTAGCAATTATTTATCAATAAGGAAATCCTGTTATCGCGGATGAAATTCAGGGGTTTCTCGGGATTATCGTGTGAAATACCTAACGTCTAGCATATGAGGTACCGTAATTATTTATGTAGTATTCTCTTTACACATTTTTCATTGTTCGAATAACTTGTCTACTAGATTGTTTGTGCCATTTATCTTATTTTCAATGGTATCAGTAATTTTTTTTATTTCGTGTTTAGTTTGCATTCTATTTTACCCTTGAACTAAAGACTGTCAATTGGATTCTCCGATCAGGAAATGGACATAAAAACGGCCTTTCACCCAAATTAAATTTCGATATTTCTACCGCGTTCCATCGTATTATGTTATTGGCAGGTGCGTGCCGATAGGATCGGATCCAAAAATGACGTCGCCTGATGAAACCAGTAAATATTCTGTCAAGCATATATTTGCCTTCAATTAGATTACTCCTTAAAAAATTGAATACAACATTGTTACTATGGTTTTGCTCTGTACCTTCCAATAAGACCATACTTTTTTGCCGTTTATCCTCGCGATATTATTTCATAATCTCTTGAATTGATATGGATTGTATGAAATATATATTATTATGAACAATGTAACCGAAAATATTTCAAGGCCAGCAGTCATAAATTATGCAAGCTTTCACAGAGTTCTCGCTTAATTTCAAGATTAAATTTAAATCGTTATTTGATAAGTATTTCCTACGAATATAATCATATCATTTCACGTATTAGGAGGTGTGTTAGTAGAAGAAGCATTTACAAGGAGTTGGGAGTTGGTAACTGGTATCTTAAGTTAAGGCGTAGAGAAAATATGAGGTTAATTGAGTTTTATATGGAATGACAATGATAATAATTATTTTAATGATTAATTATTTCCTGTTTCAAAAACCTTGGTTGTTGAAAGAAGAAGAGAATCTTAGATTTTAAAAATATTTGAGATGTGGACTTGGAGAAGAATTTGAGGAAACAGATGTCCGAAAGAAAAATCGATGAAGGTTGTCGGTAAAAATTCAAAGGGAGGATGAGAGGATAGAGGGGATTATTTTGAGGCAGTGGGACGTTAAAGACGGTGACAGAAAGGAGAATGTTCAATAAGCGAGGTAGTGGAGGAGATAAATCATTCTGGATTATATAGTAAATCGAATTAGATATGGGTTTTTGTGGAGACATAAGTTTTGTGTATTAGAAAAGTTCAGTGGATCTTAGAAATAGTATGTTAAGAGATAACTACGGCGTTGGAGGGTACTCACTTTTCGACTTGACTCCATCAGAAAACGGCCAATGATCGGTGAACTGCTTTTATTAATAACAATAGTCTTGTATGGACCACTCATTTATTAATTATGCAACAAAGTAGGGAGATCATTCAGAAATAAGAAGGAATATTCAAGAAAAAATAATTATAATCGGTTAACCGTGTCTTTTTCAACGATTTTCTTCCCTAGAATGATTTTTCTGGCATCATCTTCTGGTGCAGGAAAATGTTTCAATGAGAAATACATTATATATATATAAATATATATATATATATATATGTATTTATAGAAAATTAGTGGTATTATATTTATTAGGAACAGACCAACTTCCTGAACAGATAGGATCCTCAAGTTCATTATTCTTGGATATTTGAGACTCAACTCCCTTTTGATTTTTTACGATTCTTATGCTTTCATTCCACCATATGTGGCCTGTCAAACTAAACTCAAGAAAGGACAAATACTACATACATTATTGGCACGGATATCCGTTCCTATGAGCGTTTCGTTGCTTTGCCTCTTGACATGCTAACATGTGTTCAATGATTCTGAGATCTTACTCTTTAGCTTTTATGGGAAACCTTTGCGACCGAAAAGCGTATCTTCATTGCCAGAATATACCCGTGACATAAATGAGAATTTCTTAGTGCACGAATGTGAAAAACGTCCCTTCGTTTCGTTACTCCTGGAACGCTTTTGTTTTCAGCTTTATTGTTTGATTTCACTATTAAGATGGTTATGTAAAACATAGATGAAGCGGATTCCTTTTTCACTTTACTGTTCTCGGGATGGAGCATGTTTTTTAGGCGTATTTTATATTTCCAACTTTGAAAGTTTGCGTAATTTGATTTATTGTGTAACTAAGGTTTATTGATCTAAAAGAAGAAATACGCTTCACAAGAGTTTTGGATATCACTGATAATCAACTTTCATTAATTTTGAACAGCATCACAATATAACTAGGACTAATGGGGTTACAGCGCTCAGGCCAAGTGTGGTAGCCCCATTAGTGTGCCAATTGTTTTTTGATACCAACGGTTAATAATTGATGAAGATTTATTATTGAATAAATTTATTTCAAATTCCATTAGCAATTCGGGATTAATCTCCGATCGTTTCTCTATTCGAGCGTTATTAGAAAGGTAAATATTATTCATCAAATTATATTTACGTAATAAATGTCAATAATAACTAAAGCTAAAAATATGATGCAAGTTCGTATGGGGTTGAAAAATGATTGGTTGAACCGTACTTGTGTTCAACAAAGTTGGTCTAAAAGCTCGTGAAGTTGCAAGTTATGGGAGAATTTTAACTTCGGCAAGGTGCACTACTACACATTTCTGTAATATCATCCAAGTTGCCTTGGTCTCCAGCTTTTGAAGTCACCCGACGTAATTACGCGGATTTTTATGGATAAAAGTAACAAAGTCCATTGTGAGAGAAGCACTTACACCTGAGGCGGGTCATATCGACCTCTGTCCTTAACCGAAGGGCTTTGAGATCCGACGTTCCTAAGTCAAGTGATCGTTAAGGAGGTATTGAAGGTAACAGAAGATCTTTAGAACCGAATTTTAATTCATAAAGCTTGATGGCTGATGAAGAATCCCCAGTATGTGACTCGCAAAATGGCGGTGTTCTCAATGAAGGGCGTATCTATGATAATAAAATTTGATACTAAAAAAAAACTCGATACTTTTCCCATTAGGCCATGCGTATGTATTAAATATGGGTCTTTTTTTCCGAGATAAAGGCACAAACCAATCTTATAACGATTAAAAATAGCAACAAATTTTATAAATACAGCATACTCTGAAAATAAATGAATGCTGATGACAATTTTGAACGTCTGTTCGCAGAAATATATCATGGCTCACGGTGATGACAGATTAATTCCATTTTGCATTAGTAATTCCCTGGTAATTGTTGCATAATAAAGATCACTCAAATAAAAGTCATAAAAATCATATCCTTTGGTAGTGGCAAAATAAGACATCTCTTCCATTTTGCAAAAATTATAGGTTAAAGATAAATTGGGGACGGAGGGTTATCTTGTAAGCAATTCATAACACGCAAGGAATTCTCAAAAATAATAAATAAACTATCACTACGGCCTGTGTGAATGAAATGGAAAGTACAAATTAGGTTCTCCGTAGGTTGGGATTGACCTAATATACATGCCCTATTACTGAAAAGCGCGTAGTGTTCAGATTAGCACCTTGGAGAATCGTTAGCTAATCGTCTTAAGTTCGTATTTTATAGATTTTCATTATTCTGGTCATAATATTGCACTGAAGCAGCCAAGTTTAATATTAATATCGTAAATAAATCCCACTTTAAAATTTAATATCCCATCGTAAAACTATATTTTTTGACTTTCACCTGTAAACAAACTAAGTAGGATCTCTGTTGTGACATGCGTGTAACTTATAAAATTCGTATAACTTGGAATCGTTCGGCATTTAATGTCAAAGTTAGTAACGTTGAGTGTTTTGCCGTTAAAACTTTTGAATGTGTCTCTAGATTAGATCAAATCGGTGATTTGGAAGTACACTATGGGGAAACTATCTATTTTAACAAAAATAAACAAACTTCCACCCAAGGAATCCTAGAGAACTGGAATGACTATGCTCTTTGGAACGAATCCTCTCCATATGCTTCATGACTCTCTCCAGGGAGGCACTCAACAGCACTGTGAAGTTTAATCTTGCCTTTTCAAAACAGACCCTTCTAGACGTGCGCCAAATTCGTTCGCAAACTTATTTTTCATGGCTGTTTAGCGCTAATCGTTTTCCTCTGCAAAAATCGTGTTCTCCCAAGATTCCCTGTTGTGGGGCGATAACGTTGTCGCTACCAGACAGACCGCGCATGCGCGCTGGAGCGCTCATAATTCTCCTTCGCCCTGCGCGGAGCGGGTGGTGACATATCGCGTCTTGCATCAACGCCTCCCGCAAGGACGGCCTCATCTCCCGGGACGGCGCCACGGCCTCCTTCCCGGCGAAAAGGGTGCGTCGCTTTGGAGGGCAATCCTTTTTACAGCCCTTATCGAATGCGAATTTCTCGCGTCGTTGAAATAGTGTGATGGCGCGTAGTGCATATCTTGGTTTTGTCCTGTTCTTTTTTTGCGTGGGCCTTTTTAGGTACTCTAAGAGGAAACTTTTTAGTCTCGCGGTCGAGAATACACTTTTAAGAGTGAATGATAAAAGATTTGTAATCAAATGGCAACATAGTAGTCAGCAGCGAGAGCGAGAGTGACTGGTTGGTGAATTGCGTTCCATTTATTAAATTGAAGTTTTGGTGTTTCACAAAACAGCAATTCCTAAAATGGCAATTAATGAG
Organism: Hetaerina titia; assembly: GCA_037158775.1. Taxonomy (NCBI): domain Eukaryota; kingdom Metazoa; phylum Arthropoda; class Insecta; order Odonata; family Calopterygidae; genus Hetaerina; species Hetaerina titia. The sequence continues at coordinate 69,827,478 of CM073778.1, read as the reverse complement.
GGATCCTAGATGCAATCCATTTTGATAGAATTAATTTCTCCCCCTTTTATTTTTGACACCTCGTCATTCATTTTATCACTCCTGATTGTGAATGACAAATCAATTGTAAATTGTCACCAGAAATATGCTTATTATATGTGGAAAGTTGTAATCATTTGATCAATCCTTGCATTTCAATTCCATGAGATGTTATCTGAATCGTCGTACTTAATTGCGCTACTTAAGTCAGACCCATGGATGGTTTAATTTACGTTTTAATAATCATAGCATTACTGTGACCATATCCTTCACCCAATCTTCAATAGAATACCCATTTCATCTCTTTGACGTCCGTCATTATTAGTTTCTAGTATTTTATCTTGCGTCCCTCTGCTAATTTTTCCTTAGACACAGCTTTCATTTGGCCATGTATGAAGATATGCTCGTTTTTTTAAAACTTTCTTTAAGCTTATTTCGCCTACCACTAGTTGTTGATGATCTATGTTAACTTTCTTACTGTCAAGTTAGGAATCGAAATAATTTAGTCCTTTAATTCCAAAGTTTTTCATCTTATCCCTGTGTATGCTAGGAAGCTACATACTCTACTGCCGGAAGAACCAAGTGGTAGTAGTGGAAGTTTTAGGGGAGGCAACCGATATTCAAGATCATTTGCGCCAGAAGGGATGGATTGGAAAGGAAAAAGGGTGGAGAGAAACCCGGCGTCGGCATTTGCCTACTCTTAAATAAAGGCGCCAAAGGAGTCCGCAGTTAAACGTCTCATCCGACAGACGGCGTGCTCACTCAAAGTGCTCTCCACAAAGTACCTCAAGTTGGGACCGGGATACCATTGAAAAATATCGAAACAGGGTCCTCAGGGTGGGGAGCCAGTGCGCTGGCCTCCGCACAAACCAGATCCCCCGCAAGAACCAAGTGACCACATTTTATGCAACTGCAATTAGTGGAACCTCGACAAAATCGGAATGTAAAACTGCCTGGGCCATAACTTATAATTCTTATGATAATACTAATAATTATAATTCTTCTTATATATTTGCACTATCCGTGTAAAGATGCAATTGACCTGCAGTATTTCAACAGCTGAAGTCTTTCCGATTAAATTCGGCACAATTCACTGCAAAAAAGAATGATTTCCCATATGCACAGATTCGTTTAGGTCATTATCACCTTTTTCCTGATATCCTATAGTCCAGAAGATTTAGTCAACTTTCTTGTGCCAAAAAAAAGTTGGAACGTTAAAATATCATTCATGTGGACTTCACGTATCTCTTGAGATCGCATTATATGAAATTGAGGGCAAAAAAATCACTAAATAAGTGACGTTTGCCGTCGCAATCCGTGCCGGCACAGGATCTAAAAGATTACACATGTCCGTTGATGAGTGGAGCGCAACATGACATGCACTAAATGACAATGTACCTCGGAGCGCAAGACTCCCAGTATTCTTACCTTAGACGATTCCCATCAGGAGATGCCGGCGATAGAATGTCATCACCACACTCCTGCGGGCACTGCGCCCTAACTCACACGTATCTTTTCTTCAGAGGAAATATAATGCATCATCAAAGGGAGTAACATATTATGCACGTTCTGATATCCTATCTTTCTCTTAATGTCCACAGCATGGTGCAAATAACTTCGGTCGTGGAGGTACCTAAAAACTAAGTACTACTTCGGTTGAACCTTCCTAGTGATGCTTCGTATTATATGAAGTTCCACCTATTATTCCTTGAAAATAATAGGGTAACAAGACTGTAGAAATGCATCTATTCATGCATATTAGATTTTAAAGTTATATATATATATATAATATAAAACTATATATTTAACAAGAGCGTTAGACTACTGACCGGAGGGTCCCGGGTTCGATTCCCGGGCAAGGCACTTTGGGCACCTGCAGCTCCACCCAAGCTAGTTGATTTTTCGGGTACCAGATCTTCCTGGGAAACCATAACCGGCACAGGGAAAGGAACTGGCCCCCCTACCCTGATGTGTGAATATTCACACGCCGTCGGGCTTGGTACATGGGTGAGCTCTACCATCACCTACTAAACCGACCTTCGGGTTGATTACTGTGTTTATGGTTTTTTTATATATTTAACACTTAGGCGGAATTATAGAACAAAAAATATAAATAGAAAACACGTAAAAGGCACTTACATTTAGGAAAGTTTAAGCTCTTAGGCCTTCTTCATGTAGGACTCAGTGCCATAAACATTAATCAACAGAAGGCCGATTTACATATATTATATGTATATATATATATATATATATATATATATATATATATATATATATATATATATATATGTATATTATAGGAGCGGGGGTAGGCCAGAGGTAGCGAGTCTGCCTATGGAGTCGAAGGTCACTGGTTCGATTCCGTTGAAAAGAAAAAGTTTGTTAATGGTTTTTCGGAACAAGGCAATGAGAAAAATAGACTCTTACTAAAAAGCTACCCTGAATCCATGGTGAAAGGGAATAATAGTTTCACCATTAGGCACTGGTGGCCCAGACCGAATGGGTCGGCCAGGTATGCGAGTGAGAGTGAAGTTCACTGTAGTGGCCGCAGTAGTGCAATGTGGAAGGCAAGGGGAAACTGTTACTTCTCCCTAGAATATTCAGCCCTAGAATATATATATATATATATTTATATAGTTGATTGAAGTTGAAAGTGAAAGTTGGTTAAATAAGTTTACAAAATACCCAAAACGACAAATCAAAGAATACGCGGGAAATGCCGTGACAGTAACTTCTCCGTTAGTGAACCAACTGGTGCGTGCAGGTGAAGCAAGGAATTAGAAGTATAAAATGACTTTTCCCTCCAAATTTATTAAGTGACGCGTGTATTTGCTAACATTTCAATTTAATCATGCATTTATTTGATTCGGTCTAGTTAGGCAATGGGACCTGACTGTATCCGCGATTGTTTCTCTTTCGTGAAATTAGTTTCCAGCGGTGGCTCCCATTATCGAAACTTAAGGAATTAATAACTTAGAAAATCTTATGTGTTTAACGCCGAATTTATAATACTACGGTACGATCCCGAGAAGCATATTCGTCTCCCAATCTTTTCATTCACCAACTTCCGCACTTTACCATACTCGCCCCTAACATTTAAAGAAGTGTACCACCATGAGTGCTTATCGATGACCAGTGCTATGGGATTAACGCCTCCCTTAGATCATCCGACGCTTATCATTGCCCCTTAAAAGTAATGAAAATTCGAATAGACAGTCTTACCAAACTTCTCAGTACCCTTACCACTTGAAAGATATCCTCTTGAAGGTCACAACACTGCCCTAACACCCCCGCCACACGCCCCTGCGGCGGCTTGCGGGGTATTGAGCATATGTAGAACTTAGAAGAGTATATGTAGACACACGACTGGTCAGTTTTGATGCATTTCCGCATCCATGTCACTAGGGAAATCAAGCCCTAATACGTGATACCCCATCCACAGCCCTCAAGACGCTATCATGCGTTCCAAGTTTGGAATACGGTATGGAGATTCGTTTCCAGAAACATGTCCCCTTAGGAGGCTGGTCCAATGTAGCCATAAAACAGCAAAAAATAGACTTAATATTATGCAATAATAAAAAAATCTTTTGTGGAGATAACCACACAAGTAATCACTTCGAAGGTTAAAGTAAGATCTGGTGCTTTCCCGGCGTATCTGCTTGATGACATTTTATCGGGTCTTCCACCGGGTCAAGGGTTCCATATGCTCGACCTCAGGGCAACCATCTACCCTGAGGAAGATGCACGAGTCGAGCATCAAAACGTCGTCGAACAAGGAACCCCTGATCCGGTGGAAGTCTCGAGAAAACTTCATCCAACTTCGAAGGTTGATTTGACAGGTGAAGCTCGCCTAATACTAAGCCTACCAAAATGTGAAATTCTCACATCAGGGTGGGGGAACCAGTTACTTTCCCTGTGATGACTGTAGTTTCACTGGAGTATCTGGTGTCCAGGCTGTGTGTACTCCGAGGTGTCACGGGGAATCGAATCCTGTTCTCCGCTCATCAACCCATTGGTCTCCTCATGGGACGATCAAGCCCATTCTAGAAAAAATAAATACTAAATTGAAGAGTGATATTAGTTCCTCTACATTATTGAAAATATTTAAAAAATATTTGTTTACACCCCACGATAAGCGTGGCTTTCCCACCATCCACCTTCGTCCACAAGAAGAAGAATTGCGCTAGGCAAAGAGGCTTTCACACGGAGGAGGAAGTTGATGACGGGGACGTTGAGTAAGGATGTTAAAAAAAGACTCGTTAAAATTTTGATATGGAGCATGGTATCGTACGGCGCGGAAACATGGTAGTTGAAGCAAGATAATAGGCGCAGATTGGAGGCTTTTGAAATGTGGGTGAGGAGCAGGGTGGAGAAAAGGAAGTGGACAGAAAGAAAAACAAGGGCGTGGTGGGGGAGGAGGGGATTATTGGGAGTAATCCAAACGAGGCAGGATAAGTGGATACTGAGTATTTTGTTTGGCGATGGAATGTTGAAGAATGCGGTGATGCGTAGAGGGAGAACCGTTAGGCAAGTGAGGAAGGAAGAGGAATAGGATATGCATGTTGGACGAAAAGAAGAGAGGAAGGAAGTGGCGGAATTGAAGATGGGTGTTCATCATAGTTTAAGATGTCAGGTTGTGTTTGTATGGAGAGAAAAATAAATTTATCGTTATTTGGTAATTATCCATCCATTTCCTTCCTTATATGGTAGCAATCAACAATGATAACGTTAATCACGCGGTTGCTTACCAACTATTTATTTTATCTAAAAGTTAATATTTTATTCCCCACATATTTCTCTTTATAACAATGAAAATATTTTTTAAAAACTAATTTTTGCCGTTTCTTATACGGCGTTTACAATATAGATTAAACTTATTTAAAACATTTAAAGATGGGCCCTTTTCCGATGACATCAAGGATATAATACGAACCCCAAGGTATTACCGTCGGAGGGATCACGAACACAAGATTAGAGAGATAGACTGCAAGACTGACAGGACGAAATCCCGCCATGCGGCGAACAAATATTCATTTACAAAGAAATATGTATAAGGAAAGGGGATAGGAAAATACATAATAAAAGGCGAGCACCGGACATGTGAGGAAGGCGGAATCAAGCTGACCACAAATATAAAAATATTTCCTCGACCGGGACTTGAACACCGGATCTTTCTACTTGCCGGGCGGATGCTCTACCACTTGAGCTATGATCTATTCGGTCCAGTTCATACGTTACACAGCAAGTGTTTACATTGTACATATTATCAGCTTATAGATTTTGATTACAGAATATTTTTTCCCATATAAATATATTCATACACATATATACACATGAACATAAAAAAAACATAGACACACATACATATATAGACATACATTCATATATCTGCATATACGCTATCGAGAAAATCTAATTTACACTGAGATCTGCGATCTTATAAAGCGCCCAAGTGCACATTTTTACATGAGTGGTCTGCTTGATTCCGCCTTCCCCACCTCTCCTGTGTTCGTCCTTTATGTGTGTTCCTATCCCCTTTCCTTATATCTATTCCTATGTGAATGAATATATATTATATATATATATATATATATGCGGGTCGCCGTGGTCTAGTGGGTAGAGCATTGGACAACTAACCGGAGGGTCCCGGGTTCGATTCCCGGGCAAGACACTGGGCACCTGCAGCTCCACCCAAGCTAGTTGATTTTTCGGGTACCAGGTCTTCATGGGAAACCATAACCGGCACAGGGAAAGGAACTGGCCCCCCTACCCTGATGTGTGATTATTCACACGCCGTCGGGCTTGGTACACGGGTGAGCTCTACCATCACCTACTAAACCGACCTTCGGGTTGATTACTGTGTTTATGGTTTATATATATATATATATTGTTAGAGTTTCCCCAACCTTCCCCCACCTATTTGAAAAACCCCAACCCCCTCATCCCTTACTCTTTCCTCCAGGTGCTACAGCCCCTGCCTCACACCTCTTTTGGTGGCTCGGAGGGTATTTATGTAGATGTAGATAGCATGAGGTGTAGGCGCATGTAGCAATTTTTGTCAGCTGTAACTTTCACAAGGCCCATACTCTTATCTAAATATCGATCACCTTATTGTACTCCCATCTGAAGGGACCAACTGAATAGCCAGAATACTGTCACACGCTTTCAACCACTAGAAGTACGAAACACAGCGTACTGGTAAACCCGAACATCAAATATTTATTAATTTTAATGTTTATCTTGATCAAGTGCCAGTGGTACCATCTTCATACTATATTATTTACGATACGCACGTTCATTAAGGATTATTATAAAAGCAAGTTTAATGAAAATATAAAAAAAAGCTAGTTTCTGCTTAAGTCTTGTGAAAACTACGATGTAAATGTTTTAATTATGTATATCCATTACTTCCACGCAGCCACCAGCCTCACTCGATTAACGTTATCATTAAATTTCACTTAATGATCCCTCCTACTTTTTCACTTCCAGCGTATTTCGTTGCTTCCTTATTCCAGAAATGAAAGCACGCAATTAGCAATTTATGGAAACAGAAAGTGGTGTAATAGGACGTTATTTATGGAAAAATTAGTGTCAGGGATCAAATGACTACTCATTCCACAATTTTATCTACAACACTAGACGTTTCGGTGGTCCATCAAACTTGAAAATAATGTAGTGTCAAAACTCGCTGCAACTCTTAGTATTACAAATAAAACCGGAGAATGGAGTTACTATTTTTTTCATATCACCAAGACATAATGTTATCACCAAGACATAAGTTTATTAAGAGGAAAACTGCTAAGGTAGAATTTTGAACTTTCCACCGGCCTATAGATTTGTGTGGGCATAGAAATGTGCTGTGCCGCGTTTTCCCCGTCAGTAGTCAAGATTGCGTACGTGTCGGCCATAAATTCTGAAGTTCGGGACAAATATTTTCAGCAAATTAGGAGATCCACAGCGGTTGCTGAAGTGCTCAAGCTATAAAGAGTCAAAACTGACTCTAGCAGGACATAAAACCTAGTACAGACGTGGAATCATTCTTCGCTACCGAAAGTGTTTCACGGCTCTCTCATAAAAGCCCTTTCATAACTGTCAGCTGTCCGTGAAAGGACTTAAAAATCGAATGTTTTTTTATTCTTTCGACGTTTCCATTCGAGTGTCATGCCAAGGTAAAAAAAAACACTATCTAAAAATTGCTCTTGTGTAAGAGTATTTGAATGAAAACCGTTGAGTTAAATTTGTACCGAGCAGTTATTAGGATTAGAACGAGGAACCTAGAAACTACTATAGAAACGACGGCTAAACAAAAGGAGCGCAAATCCTTTTGGTTCCCACAGCCAAGGATATTAAGTACTGACTCTTTGAACACTGCTCCTCGTGTGTATAACTCAATTCTGTGGGATTTCAATGAGACAAAACTGCGCGAAGGAGCGGCGAAATTACTTTTGCACCATGAACCATGAAGAAGTTTCATTATGCTTGGCTATCTGTAGGTATATTCATCATTTTTCTCTTGCTTTAAGTCCTCTACCTGTGCTTCTTTTTGTGAAAAACCGTTTGCAGTAGGGTGGAAAACAGTGAAATAAAAATTATAAGGTAGTTTCATGTGAGCGATTTTGGCAGAAATTAAGCTGAAATGCTATTGGTTTAATTCCGCGTCGCTTTTGGAGTTGAATAGGCTTCCCATCCTAACTTTGAGTTGATGTATATTCCATGGGATGTAACATTGTATTACGGAGCGAGGTTGCGAGATGAAGGGTGGTTATGTGACATTGAAACTTACATTTTGGGTGTCTCGTTTCCCCATCGCTGCCTGTGACGCGTTTTTCTCCTGTAGCACATTCAGTGATTGCAAAGCTTGCGCCCCAGCGTTAATTATTCGTCGCAGTGCCCAGGAATCTATCGAGTTAGTAGTATTGATAACAGCTTGTGGTCGTTATGAAGATCTATGGTATCACCCCAGGGAACGAGTTATATGAATCGGGGAACAGGACTTTGACCAATGGACAAAGGTCTGGACTCGCCAGTCAAACAACGGGACTAACAAGGGCTAAAGTATTGCGGTGGGCCGAAGTGTTTGGTTTCCTGAACAACTTGATTTCGATTGCCTACAAATGTAAAGGCAAAACCAGCATTCAACCTTGCCTAGAAAATAGTTGATTATCGCAGCGGTAATGTTGGTGTGAGGGAGCAAATTTGACGAGGCTGAGCTGGGGTTTATTTTTATCGTCTTATTCGAAACATGTTAGCCCCAAACTATTAACATTGACTAAAAGAAATTGGTAAACCGTTATGCACCATGGTTCAATTTTGTTCAATGCAATATATGCCAATTAATTTCAGTACATAGAAACCCTATTAGTCACTTAACGTGTGTCTACCTGTACATTTGAATTTGGTTCTTGGAAGCATGTAATGATAACTAATTGCATGGGCACTCTTTGAGCTGACTAATGAGCGCAATAGAAAAAAAGCGATTTAATTTAATCATTTTGCGTTGTTGTCAGTACCTCTTTCTAACGATAGAGTATGTTGTGGTAACTTTTCGTTTTGAGTGTGTGTGGGTGCAATCGAATGTTATAAATTAATTGTTATTAAATTTGATGGAAAGTAGTGACATTGTCGTAGGAACTTAGTGTGCTGTAGGCGGCGTTCAACTGAAGGTGATAATCATTGGACGCTCCGTAAGCTCCATTCTATTATTAGTGTTTTCCAGACTCGGTGAAAGCTAGTCGTCGGACTAATATTAATTAATTAACCCAAATTCTTTGAATTTAATTCCACGCACGGTTAAAAAAAAAGGAACCATTGAGAAAAGTTTTAGCGAGATCCTTATAAATTAAGGTCTGGGAAACTTTTGAGCTCGGTGGCCCCCGTTTACGTCTGCATTAACATCCGAAGTTTCCCCTCGATGGCTGCAGATATGGTGGAGGGAGTCTCCTGCCCCTCCAAGCAGCGTTTTGTAAGGAACCTCGCCACCCGTAACGAGGGACGCGAGGAGCTTTGAATAGGTTTGGCCGCAACTATGTATGTATTACAAATTGGCGCACGCTTGATGCACGTACCTTAAAATCGCTAACGAGATGGGCGAACGCTGGCGTTTATTTTGAAAATAAAGAAGAGTAAAGGAAAATAAAACAATTTTACTCCCAGCGTTCATTCCCCTTGCCGCATTTTTCGCCTGATGTCGTGGTGAAAGGGTCTTGAGGTAAGGTTTTCGTTAATAACTGCCGAGGACCCAATTCCGTGCGCGTTATCAAAACGGTATTTTTATCGAGTAATACGAAGGCGGAATTTTAACCCGAAGATGTGATTAAAGGGAGAGAGCATACGGATACGAGGAAAGTGACGTAATTAGGATAAAATAATTCCGGTTTCGGGAAACTCTCGGAGTCAGGGTATAAAATAAGGAGTATGGCGCTGGAGAAAGAAGCGGAGATAAGAGATATATCCAACAAAATTGAAGTTAAGACATATATATATGTATATATTATATATATATATATTTTATATTTATATAGTAGGTAGAGAGTAAGTGTAGGGAGATATAAGATAGAGAGTAGGGCAAGTGATTACTTTAGGGGATGATCAGTTTGGGTTTAGGAAGGGGAGAGTTACGCGTGATGCCATTGCAGTAATGAGATCACTAATCGAGAGGAATATAGAATACAATCAGGACGTTTTTGCCTGTTTCGTAGATTTCGAAAAAGCGTTTGTTAGAGTGAATTGAGAAAAATTAATGCGTGTATTGTAGAGAATAGGAATTGATTGGAGAGATAGGAGACTGATCCGCAACCTGTACATGTCTCAGACTGCTCAGGTGCGAGTGGGGAACGGAGAGTCCGGATGGGCAGTGTTAGGAAGAGGTGTAAAACAGGGTTGCCCATTGTCACCGGTGCTGTTCAACGTATACTATATGTGGAGGAAATTATTAAAGAGGCATGGGAAGAACTGGAGGTAGGAATGAAAGTCGGAGGGGAATGCGTAAAATCGGTTAGGTTTGCTGATGACCAAGCATTAGTTGCTCAGTCAGCCAAGGGGTTGAGAGCATTGCTGAGTGAATTGGAGGTTCAGTGCGATAAATATGGGATGAGAATTAATATTAATAAAACAAAGGTTATGCGATTTTCCAGAAAGAAAAAGGCTAAGCTAAATGTTAAAATAGGCGGGGAAAAAATAGAGCAGGTAGAACAGTTTACATATCTCGGAAGTGTTTTGGACCAATATGGTCAAAGTGGTAGGGACGTAAGGAGAAGAATTGCGCTAGGCAAGGAGGCTTTCACAAGGAGGAGGAAGTTGATGAAGGAAGAGGAGGGACGTTAAGTAGGGAGGTTGAGAAAAGACTCATAAAAATTCGTAAGACTCGTATACTGTAGATTTATTATAAACTGTATGGCCTTTGGTCAAAAGTGAAGATCTAAAATCACACCAGTCACCCGATTGAACACCGTACTGAAATGAGTAAAATCACCGATCACAGATTGAAAACATTCGGCCTATGGGATACATTTGCTCGTTGTCTTTTTCTATTTTTTTCACTTTCATGGATTTCGATTTGATTGGACTTTGATTACGAGTGAGTGTGTTCTCAAATTAAATTTAGAGTATTTTTAAGCTTTTTAAAGAGGGAAATTAGGTTAGTTGAAATCGGAAATGAGTTTTTGAAGGGCGACTACCACTGCTTTCATCGTTCTTTAATATCCCTTGCTGGGAAAAAGCGCCTTTAATATTGCAGCGTAACGTGAACTCCACCTTTGGTTTCCGATATTTTAAGATGGTCTTTCCTTCACTTGATTGCAATTTCTAAAAGATACGCTAAACCTTTCCGTTTTGCACGTTGAATGGTATGAAAATATTTCAAATATGAAATATCTTACGGTGCATTACCGTTTCGATAATTTTTTGGACGCGATTTTACTCTTGGGAAATTATTTAAATTCATATGATGCACCATTACTCTTGATCATTCGAGGTATCCGTTATTTTCAATGTTACTTCTTATGTACCCCTCTTAGTAAATAAAATGGCAAAGCACGGTACATAATGAGATACATACGTCTTTGTGCGGGAACTTACGTGTATAATGTATAGAGGGTCTGTCCCAAAAAATAAATAGATTAATCGGGGGAAAACTTTATTGCAGATCAAAGAACAAATTACTAAAACTCTTCAAAAGAGCACCCTTGTACGTCATTACACCGATGCCAGCGCCTCTGCCACGGCTCTGGTATGCTTCCTGGAAGGTGCCGACGGGAGTCATTCAGACGCCTCATCACGGCCTCTTTGGCATAATCCAGTGATTCAAAATGGTGCTCAAAGGGGTTGTACTTGGATCGTACTTAAAGGTCCATGTCTCGTCACCAGTAACCACCTATTCTAAAAAATTCGGTTCGCTTTCACAGTGGTCCAAGAGTTCCAACGGAAGCTTGTCACACAAGCAGTCTTCAAACAGCTCCTTGGAACCATCTTGGCATACCTTTCTCGTGGCCAAATCTTCTGCAAGAATGCGATGCACTGTGGTTTCCTGAATATTACATTCTGTTAACATCCTGACATTTGGGGTTCAATCAGAATTGAGCACGTGTCTCACTTTTTGCACATTTTCATCACACTGTGTTGTTGATGGATGTTTACGACATTCCTCATCGTCAAGCTCCTCGTTGCCCTCCCAGAACATCCTGTGCTAGCAGAAACCATTGCTTGGGACATTCCTCCATCTCTACAACCTTGCACTCTTAAATATGGTCATGGTTTCCGAACCAGATTACCCGAGTTCAACGCAGAATTTTATCGCATGTCATTCATTACTCCATGGAAAGGGGCATTGTGAATTCGTGACACGACCCTCGAACAAGGGGTTCAATCTAGCAGAGATCAGCAGAGTGTAACGGCCCGCAGACAACTGACGCGGGTCGTGTTGCTTTCCCATGACCTCTCACCATTTTCCCGCCACATATCGTCCCACGCCAGTCATCCGCTTTGCCAGGAAAAATCGTTTTACTTACATTTTGGAACAAACCCTATACACCTCTTAGAGACTGAAAGACTGACATCATCTCCCTCAAAACATTCAACCATAAATCGGTAGCAATGATACATGTATATTCTATGGTTAAGTTTCTTAAATATTGCAGTCAAATATCCAGGTAGGGGTGGAATAAGCTGGGGAAGGTGAAGCAGTTTCATGCAAAGTATTTTGGTAGTATTTTAGGTTAAAAGGGGGATTAGTGTGGACATAAGGAGAAGAGTTGTGTCATCAAAAATGAGTCATTTTCAAGGAGAGAAGAATTAATGACGGGCACACCTGGTAAAGATGATAAAAAAAGGTTATTAGAAACCTTAAAATGGAGCGTAGTGCTTCACTAATCTTTAGGCTTGGTCTTTGAGGAAAAAGGATTATCTTAGATTGAAGGCTTTTGAGATGTGGGCGTGGCGGAGAGAGTAAGAAGGTAAGTCGAACAGAGGAGACGAACGAAGAGGCTTTGAAATCGGTTTGGCGAGGGAGTGGGATTTTCCGTTGGGGAAATCCGAAAGAGGCAAAAAGAGTTGACGGCGTAAATATTAAAAGGTAGTGGTATGTTGAAGGAAGAACGTAGGATGGATAGATAGAGGTCTTTATTTGGGCGAAATTGAGACCTAAAGGTCCCTTCTTTCATTTACCTTATTCGTTCTATTCATACATATTATTTAAGGTATAAAATTTATAATTACATTCACATGGGCACATAAATATATATACACAGACACAAATTCATTATGGACAGATTTGCGCATCGAACAGGAAACGGGGAATATATATATATATATATATATATATATATATATATATATATATATATAAACACACAAACACTCGGATAATAAATATTCCACATACAGAAACATAAAGGAAGGACACTTAAAGCAGATATTGACGTTTCGACGGCACCGCCGTCGTCATATATATATATATATATATATATATATATATATATATATATATATATATATATATATATATATACTCAAAGTGAGTATATATATGCATAAAGTATACCTAATTATATATATATATATATATATATATATATATATATATACACTCAAAGTGAATGAGAGTGATTAAAGAGAACAATGAAATAAAGAAAGAATTAGGTTTGTGGGAAAAGCTAGAGAGAGCGTGGAATTACTCACCTAATAAAAACCCACGCAGGAAAACACCCACAAAGAGAAGGGGTTTGTGAAAAACCTGCAAAAACCGTATTAATTCGAGGAAAGGATAGGGATGAATTGAGGGGGAGGGGAGGGTAGAAGAAGTAAAAAGGTTGGGTTTTTTAAGATACCGCGAAGGCGGTAGGCAGAAGTCAACGAAGAAGTGACGAAAGAAATAACGTAGGGGTTAGAATGAGGAAATTCTCGCAATACTAAGAAGAAAACGGCCTTTATAGGGATCTGCCAAAGACCTGCTTTAAAAAAGTACCTTGAATGAAGTTTCTGGTCGAGCGTTTCCAAAAGAGGACTTTTTTTTGCGAGGGGTGGATTTTGAAAGATCGCTTGCGATCACTGGACGCTGAGGAAATCCTCGTAGCCTCTGAGAGCATTGGAGCAAATTTTCGCAAGTGGGTAATCGGCGAGTTTAGGATGGAACTTCCATAATGCACCGGTATTATTTTTTAGCTATGCGGCCACTTCAGGAGGCCTGTGTACCCCTAGAATTCCGATGAGCCTTCTCTTGGCCCAGTCTCTGGTGGACGCACTTCCGGATTTTGACCATAATCCATGCACAAAGCGGGACTCGAAAAGGCGAGCCATGTTGGCAGGCAAAAAAGGGCGAGTTACCCAGCGGAAATAATCCGGAGCAGGACCGGCTTGGAACTTGAATTGTTGTTCAACCTTTTTTTCTCGTCTTCACTATACCATACGCGCGCAGAACAGATGTAACCAGCTGCTGTTCATCTTTAAAATAAAGCGCGCATGGAGTTGGGGTCTGTTGTGTGTGAGTGATAAACAATTTATCAGTTCGACTGTTACGACTCGATTTTTTTGGAGCGATCTATTTGCTTTTGGGCAGGGTAAATAGGTGCCTATTTCTTCGAGCGAACTCGTGCAGTTCGTTTGTTGCGTAACAGAAGCAAAAAAGCGAAAAGCAATAAGATATTCATTATTTTCCAAAAAGATTTCAGCGAATGGAAGAATAAAGAAAGTTGTCAGATGTTTGCTAAAAAGGGGATAGGAATTATGTCGTCGCCGTAGATCACCATTATTATTGAAGGTCTTTATGACTTTTTCTCTCAGGTTTTCTCCCCTCCTTACTAAAAATTTCAACTTATTAGTGTTGACCTCGTTTTTTTAGAACGCACTTCCCATGGGAAACCTCAAAATTGTGACTGGGCTAAGTTCCGAATTCCCGTTGGTAATCTCGAAAATCAGAGCAGACTAAACCAAGTGATTCCCAATTCCCTTTGTGCCGCGAAAGGGAAGGGAAAGGCTATAAAAATCCGGAAACCTCGCGCTATACCGGCAGATAAAGGGACCGATATAAAATAAGAGAAATGTAATCCCGAACTGATATATTCAACGGCTCCTTTCATTATTTGTGGTGAAAAACAAGACTAATGAACTCCAAAATTCTTTTTAGAAAGGCATTGTTTTTTATCTACCTTTAGACTCCCGTTACGGACAGATCATTAAAAACAATCGTAATCGCCTTCATTAAATAATTAAAGGTAAGCGTCTTAAGTTATCGGCTCTTGGGAAGTGATGTGGATGAAAATAGGGCCAAGTTAGACAGATTTATCGAAAATGAATGCCTACTTGCAGATCTTCCCAGCGAAATAATATTTGCCTGCATTAAGAACATGCTCCATATATGACGTATACAACCTGACACCGAGATGAAATACGAGGGCTATTTTTTAAGTTGGGTCCGTTGAATCATAAACCAATACATTCGTCAGAAAAATGTTTATTGACGGTTTTAGTTTCCAGCAAACCTACTTCTCTCTTCTGCGTAGTCGCCGTTCACTTCTAAGCACTTCCTAGCGTTACACTAGCTTCTTTTAACCCTCATCAACATAAAAGTTTGCTCCTGTCAATCGAACTAGTTTAAAACCGCCATATTGAGTTCCTCGTCTTCTGCAAACCATTGTCCACCAAGTCAATGGTTCAAGTGCAAGAAGAGGGAATAGTCGCTAGGTGCAAGGCCGGATTCGGGGATAGCGGTCCAAAAATGCTCGTCCCATCAACATTCTTTGCTCTTTCTGTAGGTTGGTAAGCATTTTCGGTACCCATCTTTGCAAACAATTTATGGTATCCGAGATTTTTCATTACACTGGTTTATTAATTTCCGTGCATCCTACAAGAGGAAATTTATCAGCCGGAGCACTAATCATTAACGTCGATGATGAGATCGGAGGTCTTGGTCCACATGATGAATGATTTGATCGGTCTGGATACAGGCCCAACCACTCAACTCTTCATCGTACACATTTTTGCGATAATTGTGGGAGTCTCAAGACCATTGTCTAAACTTTCCTTCACTCATTACTGTGGGTCCATAAACTATGCTCAACTCCTGATGAACTTGAACAACTGATGATCATTTTGCGCACAAAAATCGAATCACAGGACGGCGCGCTTCGCAAATGGCGGGATCAACGATGCTCGCGGACATTGTTGTCTGCGTTAAACGACAGGCATATGAACACTGAATGAAAACAATATTCAACGGCTTCGGAAACAATCAATAGATGGCCCTGCACGCGTACAAATTTGTTCCGACCCGTAAGTATTTAAATATGAGAAAACGGCCCTTCATTTTCGACAAAGCCTCGCATAAGGTCGTTAAAATTATGGCGTACGTTTAAATTAGATCGAAAGTTTGGTTGGACTCATCGCTCTTTAGTTAAGGGATGTTCGCTCGAAAGTCGAAGGACCGTAAAGCCTTGCGGTGACTCTACTTCGCCTTTCGTATTTGTTTTTATAAGTATACATAAAACCTCTTTCAGTCACCACGAAAAAAAGTCTTTCTCCTTACCCAACTCCCCACGAAACACCTTACCGTTCTTTTCCCCCTTACAGGAGGGAGCTCTCGTATCATTCTTCTCCTTCCCTCTTCAGTAGCACTAATGATGATCTCGGATGGCGCCGTTTTTATATCTCCCACCAAAGATCGACCCTTTTGCGCTCCCTGCACTGGGGTGTGCGTTTGTGTCTATGCGGAAATATATATTTTCTTTCATATTTGTGTGCGTATATATGTGCATGCATGCAAGTACGATATATGTACAGGTTTATGTATAAGTGTGAGCGAAGCGTTCTCAAGAAAAATTATTACCCCTTACAGATTTCCAACGCACTTACCAATTCACACGCTCTTCGCCTCTGTCACATTCATATGTTGTTTTATAGGTATCCGTCTGCCCTGGAGACTTGAGTGTCTTGTCTTGAGAGTGTGTCTTCGACCACATTTGTCAAGCACTTTCTGGGTCTTAACGTTTCCTCTCAGGTGACAATTTTAAAGTGTATTTTTAATCTTCATGGTGTGATTCAACTTTCAATCGTTTTCTCACTATGTCCAGATAAGCGTGGCGCAATTATTTCCTACCCATTGGATTTTCTGCATCCAATCCACATTTTTACTTGACTCATTCATTCCGCAAATGCATGAATTCACGATGGGCTAACTTAGTCTCAACGTTTAAGGATTAATGATAGGAAGAAATACGAGGTTTTCTCCGTGGGCCTAGGATCTGAGCTACGGATGGTTTTCTGGGGCTCAGAAACTTGGTAGATCGAGCAAGATGATAGACCCTAGGGGCTATTGATATGAGTGTTCGGAGAACGATTGAAATAGTGAAATGGACGAAAGAAATCAAATGAAGAAGTACGAGGCATGGTGGATGAGGAGAGATGGTCGTTAGGAGAAATAAATCGAAGTCAGGAAAGATTAGATAAGAAAGTCGTTCACTAATAAGAGGGTTGAAGTGGATAGGTGTGGATTTGTTTTATACGAGATAGTAAGATATTTGGTTCATCCGCATGTATTTTGTTATTCTTGGCCTGGGTTTTGATTTGTCAAGTCCTGATAACGACTTTGCAAGTTGACACCTGGGTCGTGGATGTTGTAGTATCTGTGGATAAACTAATTGTTTTCTTTTCCGTTTGTGAATTATTTCCACATCCTCCCTCTCACTCCTATCATATCTCCGCTCCCCTCTGGCCTCCCTTCTTCCTTTTCCCTTCCACAACCCTTTCTTTCACCCCTCCCCCACCACCCATTCTCCCCTTCCCCCGTCCCATTCTCTCTCTACCATATCTCACCTCCCCCAGTTCAACAGTCAGTCTTAGCGAATCTTCTGATGAAGACGGAGCTCATTTCCGTCAAAATTATCAAGAAATAACGTGTTAGTGTTCCTTTTATGTATTCTTGTATTGTTTATTGCTTTCAATGTTATATATACGAGTAGGTTCATTGATGGATGTTAACTAAATTGATTTGAAAGTAATGGGAATGACGTCTGCCATCGATGAAACCACAAAGGTGCAACTGCGGCTGCTAAAACTTCTAAAGCTGCGAAACTAGCACACAGTGAAAATATATTCTCAATTATATATGACTACGAAAAGGAGAGGGAACACATACATATTCGCCCTTATATGTCTTCCGTTTCCTGATCCTATTTCATTGATTGCATCTATAAATAAACACACGCAAATACGCATGGTTTTATCATATTTTTTCCGGGAAGTTATTTGTTCGTTGTGCCCAATCGTATGGTTTCCTTACCTTTTATTCTTTTATCCGTCGCGCACAGACACACATCGTCTGAAACTGGGAATTGAATGCGTCAGAGTTCGAAGTTGCTTGAAACGGAAAAATATCAACACAAATTGAGGTGTTATACTTAGATTCCAATACGGAGGACGGCCGGGTTTTCTTGTGAAAAAGATGTTTACACTGTGGGAGAAAACGAATTTAAAACATAGAAGTTAACTGAAATATTATAGTATAAAATATAGTTATTAATGAATGATAGTCGGCGGGGAATCGGTAAAATCAGTTGGATTTGCTAATGACCAAGCTCTAGTTTGCTAGTCAGCCAAGGAATTGCAAGCATTACTGAGTGAATTGGAGGTTCAGTGCGATAGATATGAGATGAGAATCAATATTAATAAAACAAAGGTTATGCAATTTTCCAGAAAGAAAATGGCTAAGCTAAAC
Source organism: Hetaerina titia (assembly GCA_037158775.1). NCBI lineage: Eukaryota > Metazoa > Arthropoda > Insecta > Odonata > Calopterygidae > Hetaerina > Hetaerina titia. The sequence goes on along the minus strand of CM073778.1, from coordinate 69,809,258 downwards.
ATTAAAATGAGAGGGGAAAAATAGAGCAGGTGGAACAGTTTACGTACCTCGGAAGTGTTTTGGACCAACAGGGTCAAAGTGGTAGGGACGTAAGTAGAAAAATTGCGCTAGGCAAGGAGGCTTTCACAAGAAGGAGGGAGTTGATGAGGTGACGTTGAGTAGGGAGGTTAAGAAAAGACTCGTAAAAACCCTGATATGGAGCGTAGCCATGTACGGCGCGAAAACGTGGTAACTTAAGCAGGAGGATAGACGTAGAATGGAGGCTTTTGAAATGTGGGTGTGGAGAAGAATGGAGAAGGTGAAATGGGCGGAAAAGGAAAACAAATGAGGAAGTACAAGGGATGGTGAGCGAGAAGAGGGGTTAGTTGGGAGAAACCCTAAGGAGACAGCAAAAATGGATGAATAGAATATTGATCGGCAGTTGGATGTTGAAGAAGGTAATAGAGGGGAGAATGTTAGGCAAACGAGGAAAGGGTAGAAATAGGATAGGGATGTTGGACGGGATGAAGGGAGGAAGTACACAGAGATGAAGAGGAGCTTGATATAGAGTGGGTTGCTGGATTGTGTTTTTGTTAGGAGAAACAGCATATTTACTTGTTAGTTGTGTCCATCCAAAACCTACCTTAACTGGTGGGTTACAAAATTTGTTTTTATATATATCACGTACAAAGACCCACAAACATGTATGTAGCTAATTTTGTGTACGTGAGCCGTTATGTGTATGTACGATATTTATGTTCGCATGTATGTCCGTGTTTAGCCTCCCCCATCGCCCGGCCCGGGGAGTGGGCGTAGGGGAGGAACGGAGGCTAGAGGAGACCCACGCATGTGTGAAAGTATGGGAAAAATGCGCTCGCGCGGTTGGCGTCTCTCCTTTTTTTTCCACCTCCGCCCCTCCCTCCACGTCATCGTCGTCCCTAGCGGAGCCTGAAATTAAAGGGGAGATGAGAGGAGCGGGAGGAGGAGAGTTTGGCAAGGGGGTGGGCGGCTACGGGGCGGGGTTGGGAGGGGGGGTAGTTTGGTCGCGTGGGGGATGGGAAGGAGGAGTTGGAGGTCCCGGCGGGTTGCATTTTTCGCGGGGGTCGATAAGGGAGCGGGAGGGGAGGATGGAGACGGCAGCCCAGGTGCGGGGAGTCGGCGGGAGCGGACGGGATTGAGAGAGGGGCGAGCGAGAGTTGAAGAGGGGTGGGGGCTTGGGTTTTGCGAAGGGTGAAGAGAGAGAGAGAGAGAGAAGAGGTCGGAAGAAAAGGACGTGAGGCGGGGAGGAGGGGGAGAAGGGTGCGAAGGAAAAGACAGTGGTGGAGGGAAGGCGCTCTTCTCCGGGTAAACGGATGGAAAAAAAGAGGCCTTCAAGTCACCACTCTTTAAATGAGTGTTCCTCATCCTTTGGTGGACTGCCTAAACCCTCCTCCTACTCTCTCTCTCTCCCTTTCACTTTGGGTTGCAACCAAATAATTTGAAATGTACACGCTAATTTGATGCAACTTGCAGCATGTGTTTTGGCACAAGAGATTTTATTAGAGCTTTAAAATATTCTCCAATTCAATAGTCAGTGTTTTGCGTAAATTATTTGAAACTTACCCTTTCTTATCTTAATGCTGATCCTTTGTACGTAGACTACACTATTAAAAAATAATAAAACAACGTGATCTTTATGATGTTATCTAAGAGAGAAAGAACGACAACAGAGAATATTGCTGTAATATATTAATGAAAAATAAATGGTACTGAAATCATTTAGCTATAGCCTCCGTCGAAGAATGTTATTTCGGAATTTTTCGTGAATTTTTTCGCATTTATGTGGTTCACTGTTGTAGTTTTCTATTCTTTGAAATGCATGAGATGTCCTAATATGCCGCACGTTCTTTAATTATTTACTCTTTTTACATTCATGGGATGCTGTATTAAAAACCTATTTTAAAACGGAAATCTGAGTCACCCATTTATTTTAGGTTTCATGATCCCGCTTTGGTAGTGCTCGCTAGTACTTCGCGTGGTTAAAAAAAAAAACGAGTACGGCAGAGAGAACGTTGAAAGAGATGGAGGGGTGCTGGAGTCTTAGTGAAAAATTGTAATAGCCTTCATCTCTGTAATTAGTGAGAATATACCAGCGCCTGATTTATTTTGCACTCTCTTTGTCTAAATTTTAAATAAATTATGGACCCTCCAAAATTATGAACCTTCGAGAGAACTAGCCCAACGGCATATGGAAGAAAATTTTTAATTTGAAAATGAATAAAGTGCACAGAAGGTTGCTCCCGCGGAAAATCTTTTGAGAAAGATGGATTTTTCAAAATGATCAAAAATGCCTGGCAGAAGATATTAAAATTTGGAAGCGAGGCATTTAAAAATATTTTAGGGGATCATCGTCATCTTATGCTTTAGCCAACCCGAAGTAATGTGTTGGTAGGTGATAAAGCAGTGATGAAACTTAAATTGAGTGGATAGTAATTGGGAGTCAGTTCCTTTCCTTGTTCCACCATTTATGACATCACGTAGTTTCGTCGACTAGCGCGTCACACAGCGATCGATGATATAGCTTAAAGACATTACCGTTGAATTGAAATAAGATCCTTAAGACATCGGTCGAACACTCAATCCATTAAGAAAATACTCTTCACTATGATACAACACTGGATGACGAATTTATATCATTTTTCATTGGTGCTACACTCATATTTCCGTAATGAAACAGGAGGGTGGAAAATCTGGGCTGCATGTAGCGTATAAAATTTCTAGCTATTAGCAGCTGTGAATATCTTGTCCATATCCTAATCACTACTTTTAAAGTGTGTAAAAAGCGTACTTTTCAAACTGAAGTCATGTTAAATAAAGATAAACCGGGCTATTTGAGTATGATGTTCTTTCAGGCTTCAATGTTCGGAATTCGGTCCTCGAACTTAAACAAGGAAAGAAACAATTTGTAGAATCTGTACAAATATTTCAATTTACCGGTCCATTGTTCTGACAGTTGACATTCATTTTCAAGGTGGTGATTAATGTAAGCTGTCGTAACGTTCGTGGGTGATTTAGGAAGTTTTTTTTGAGGATTATGCCGAGCGTTTCTTTACTTGTGTAAATGAATGCGCGGGGTGGATTTGTTGAGATGAGGAAAAACTTGGGAACCATCATTATCGTAATATCAATGAGAAAGATGTGTTCATTCCTATTCCCTATCCAGTGGTGATTTACCTCATACTCTGAAGTGCTCTCCAAATTAAATGAAGCTCTGAAACACCATGGAGAAGCATGATAGTTTCTGGAAACTGTGCGGAAAACGTGCGCAGCCATAAGCATTTTTGACGGAATATTAAATAATTGGACTTCCATTCCGCCCAAAACCCTAAAAAAATTACCTAAAATATTTCCAGAAAAAAATGATGTATGCTGTATTTGTGCATGAATAAATAGTTTAGACTTGCCGGCGTTCTTTTTCAATCGTACAACTTTTATAAATTTGATAATACGTCCGTGTTCTCATAATAAATCACGGAAAGCCGAAGAAACTAAATGAATAGGAAAATATTAAGTGTCGATGGGTCATCGGTTTAGACAGTTCAAAGAAGTTGCGGAAAATGACAAAACTATAATTCATCGGAGTCAACTGGTGATGTGCAGGTGAAGGCGAGAATCTACAGAGTAAAAATAAATCGCTAAAAACCCAAATTAAAACCTGTATCCCTATATTTACCTAGAGTTTTAACTGAAGTTTCCTTTTGCCTTGAATTTATAAGACATACGTAGGTAAGAAACAAAATGTTCTGACGTATTACCAGTCGGCCTAAGCGGATTTTTTCACTGTGAAATTTATAACATCTGTATACAATTCTTCGTGTGACTTCTTTAAACTTATCTTCACAAGAACTTCCGACAGTTTCTTTGAATTTCCCCAAGGCGAGCACCGATGCCATTAAACGTCGGCTGTAACCTCATTAACTGTGTCGTTGTACGCTCTTTTGCGATTACTTTTTGATGCACGAGTATTTACGGTAATTCGTCTAAAAGTCCCGTTCTCTTAAAAGTCCCTTAGCAGTTTTATACCTCTTTGCAATTACGTCAGATGGCATTAAAAATCTACTTCAATGTTAGTTTTTACATTTGTCTGTTCATATTCTGAAGCCCACTATCCCTTTGGTACGGTCCAGTAAACGTTCGCAATCACGTGACCGCAAAGCAAGAAGTCGAAAAGGAAATGAAAAATAAGCATTTCCTTTCCCATTCGGCTGATATCCGAGTTTCATTTGTATTCCAGCATTGTCTGTTGCTAAACTTATTTCGTGAATTTTTCATGAACCCACTGACATTTGAGAAGAAAAATTGTTTACCAATCGCGATTGTCTAAAACTGCGAATTGAATGCGTCAAAATTCGAAGTTACTTGAAAAAGGAAAATATTAAGACAGCTTGGAGTGTTATAGATTTCAATACAAGGGACCACCGGGCTTTCTGGTAAAAAAGATGCTTACGCTGTGGGAGAAAACTAATTTGAAATGTAGAAGTTAACTGTAAAATTATAATATAAAATAGTTATTATGTGAATAATAATTAATATATATTATGTACATAATTGTATACCCGACGGGGAATCGGTAAAGTCAGTTGGGTTTGCTGACGAATAAGCTTAAGTTTGTCAGTCAGCCAAGGGGTTGCAAGTATTGCTGATTGAATTGGAAATTCAGTACGACAGAAATTGGATGAGAATCATTTTAAATAAAACAAAGGTTTGCGATTTTCCAGAAAGAGAAAGGAGAAGGTTAACTTTAAAATATGAGGAAAAAAATAAAGCAGGTAGAACAGTTTACATATCTCGGAAGTGTTTTGGACCAATACGGTCAAAGTAGTAGAGACGTAAGGAGAAGAATCGCGCTAGGCAAGGAGGCTTTCTCAAGGAGGAGGGAGTTAATGACGGAGACATTAAGTAGGGAGGTTAAGACAAGACTCGTAAACACTCTGATATAGAGCGTATCTATGTACGGCGCGGAAACGTGGTCGCTGAAGCAGGAGGATAGACGTAGATTGGAGGCTTTTGAAATGTGGGTGTGGAGAAGAATGGAGAAGGTGAAATGGACCGAAAGGAAAACAAATGAGGAAGTACTAGAAATGGTGGGGGAGGAGAGGGGTTTGTTGAGAGAAATCCTATGGAGGCAGGAAAAATGGATGAAAGGCGTTTTGAGCGGCAGGGGGATGTTGAAGACGGTAATAGAGGGGAGAATGTTAGGCAAACGAGGAAAGGGCAGGAACAGTATAGGGATGTTGGACGGGATGAAGGGAGGAAAGAAGTAGAGAGAGATGAAGAGGGACCTGATGTAGAGTGTGATGCTGGATTGTGTTTTGTTGGGAGTCACAAAACTTGTTAGTTGTGTCCATCCAAAACCAAAATCTACCTTACCCGGTAGATTTCCTAATAATAACTGTATAGTAATAATTTACTTTTGTATAAATCCGTAGATGATCTTTTCTTAACCTAAAAATAATCTTAATTGGATGATGCCTTTTACTTAACCCATTTAAAACCCAAGCGGGCCGAGTATCCGGATGCCCTAACTCTGTGGGAAGCCGCAGTTGGCTTAGGGAACTAAGGGTGAGACCCCTCACCCTTAATGTGAAGATCGCAAGCGCAAAATACTTGACTTGGCGTGAACACTATCTTCACTGGTCAACTTTTTTCAGAACATATGTTTGGACTAATTGATTTTGATTTTTAATTGTTTATCGCAGAGTTATTACTAATATGGGTTTAAAAATTTTGAATCATTTCAACTGTTCGTTAAAAACGACTGGAAAAATCCCGTTTGGAATGAGAATTCCAATTATCATTCTGCTTGATGGTCTATTTCAACAATCTTACCTACGAATTTAGTTTGCTGCAATAAAATCACTTTGGTGTCAGATATTACGGTCGCATGTATTTGTATGTGTGGGGGGTGTAATATTTCTTTCCGGTGAAGTCTCACTCTCAGTCGTCATGGTTCGAGTTTCATATTTTCATGCAAAGTTTCCTTCTAATTTTTTTTGGTTGCAGTTAAAATAACGTGTGCCTATTTAAAACAGCATAGGGAGACATATTTTTAAAAAAATACCCCAAAAGAATGTGTTGAAGATTTCCGGTGGTTTCATCGAGGGAATAGAAAAGGGAATGGGAATATGGAGTGGGCGAAAGAATGGCTACTCGAAGAGCAAACGTAAAGATGTCTTGCGATCGTCTCTGACACCTATCATGCGTCCTGGTTCAAAAAAGGCATTGAGCTGGCGGTTACAGATATTTCAGGCGTGTGAAGGTAAGCGGCGGAGCGTCAAGTGCGGTAAAAACGAAATGACAGTACTAAAGACGGAAGTTTGTGGGAAGGAACGACTGGTAAAGGGTCTGCTAGGGTGAGGTTTGTAAAAAAAATGAAATACTTTGCAGGAGTGGTGGAGGAAGTAAAGAAGATGAAAGGTTTTCTTGGATAAGCGAAAGGGAGGAATGGAGGGGAATTTAAAGACCTTTTTTGATGTTTCTGAACACTGGACTACCTATGGTTTTCAATACCAATTATTGTTAATCCGTTAATTTTATATTTATTAGCTCTCATGGCCCGAGTAGCTTTGCGTAGTTGCAAAATCGGTTGTTAGGTGATAATACGCAATTCTTTAAAGATACAATCCAATCTACCAAAAGGTCGAATGAATTGTATCTTACGTTCATTCAGTCAACAGACGTGTATTTTACCTGTCAAAGGTAGGTATTTAGAACGGTTCCTATCGACTATTCTCCTTCTGCCTATCACGAAAACTTCCTCCTGTTTGCCCTGAATAATTGATTTCTCCATATCTTCGTAAGAACTCACGTGACAGCGTATAAAAAAGAATAAAGAGGAATACTGTAGTGGGACCAAAGATAAATATGGGTACTTGTATTAAAAACCCAAGGCTTTCTTACATAATGTGGTCACTCTACCGGTAGAAAAGTTACCATCGAGGGGGGATTGTAAATGGATATGTGTGAATTGTCATAATTGCATTGTCAGGCAATGATTTACTGAATTTGTTCACGTTGAATCAGAATACTCGTCACTAAATTACCCATTGAATGTTGAATTGTTGGATGAAATTTTCTAGAACTAGAATCATTTATTTTACGAGGGCCCAAATAATTAAAATTATTCATCACATTAATAATAAGATTCCGTGGTATTTAGTTTTCGCAAAGTCATCCACTCGTTCAAAGAGTTTCGGTTCATTTCATTTGATGCTTTCGTCTGAGACTCGTCATAATAAGCTATCTTCATTTCGCCGAGTGATTGTTGGTTTGAGTCTGCGGCTTTGTTGCGACGCTGTTTAAATGACGGGGTTATGCATCATTAGATATTGGTGTCATACCATCTCTATTCACGTATCTTTATCTATTGAATGCAGCGTCAAATTCACCTCTTAGACGCTTATTAAGTAAATTATACGCGTTTGTGATAAACTGGGTGGTTTCAGGTTTCTCATAGTGACGTGTTTCAGCAATTAGAGCAATTTCAATCATTTGGCTTTTACGCATAAAATTTCTAGATTTGATTTAGATGGAAAAATTGTTTGAAAAAATATTTAAAAAATCTTTCCGGCCATCCTCACCTTTTGATGATTACTAAAGTCCAAAAGAAGAAGAATTCTTTCTGTAAGGATTTCAACAAAACTGCATCCCGACAGTGAGTTAATTTTCTCCAAAAAGTACCTACTCTTGTAATTAATAATTAACTTTTCATTGACCTTCGTAACAAATCTTTAATATTGTTAAACATATTTCCTATTATGGGTTATTGCGTATTATTTCATGAGGAAATACCAGTTGTATTTTAATATGCTCAGGTCTTCTCCATGCTTCAGTGGTGTGATTGCCGTTTTTCGATAGTTAGCTCTTGTAGTCGCAAAAGTTTTAAAATTCATTTTCCCCTACGAATCTTATTCTCAATGATTCATGTAAAGATGAAAACAGAGGGAATGAGTGTCTCGGAAAAAAATGAAGAACGAGGATGTTATTAGCTTTGGGATATGAGTAATATCATGAAATCAACTATGAGTAAATGAAATTTCTGTGATGAAATAAAAAGAGTTAGCGATTTCGTTGTGCTATGGTCATATTAGACATAGAAACTGAATCTGCCAATCACGCATCGCGGCCAAACCAGCCATACGTATATTTTCGTGGATTATTAGATACTGGTCACTAATTACAATTTAAAGCTAACAACCAACTTTTCGTATGGTAATCTCGTTTAAAAAAATTTAACTATGAGCTAATGACTAAAACTATCAATGGCTGATTGTCGAAGCATTAGCTAATTACGAATGTTGCAAACTCGGCTAAGGTTATATGTATCTCATGTAAATTCCAAGAAACTACGGGAGATGCCGCAACAGTAACTTTTAACGGAGTAATCCTCTACGTGTGTATTTCAAAGCAAGAATTTCAGGGTGCAAAAATCATTCACCTTGACCATCCCGGTCAAGGTGAATGATTATTACACTCTGAAATTGTAGCATATCTCAAAGAGCTTAGTTTACTTTCATGAAGATTATATCATATCTCAGGTGGATTGCGTTTCTTCCGAAAACTCTCGCGAATGTATAAAACAGAGTCAATGTCTTCCACTGCTTTGATACTCTGCAGTGAGTTACTTTCTGATATCGTTGCTAAAACTTGAAATAACGTACAAGGATGCTGCTGATACTGAACTCCTCTCTGTGACAGTAAAGAAAATTTCAGTAATGGATTTTTACTAGAACGGCGTTTATGTCTGATAAATTAGAAGTGAACAGCGATTGTGTAGAAAAGTGAAGTAGGCTCATGGGAAACGAAAACTGTCAATAATTATACCCCTCAGTAACTTTTCCATCGCCATAATGAAGGAATACGGTACGTAGGACCACGAAGTGCTACCATCGGAGGATAGGTGTAACGGCGACAAATATGTCGACGGGGATTTACGCACGCCTGTGGTGTTTTCCCTCATGGATGGTGGGCGTTAGCCGGGCTGGATTTGAATACCGTCTTTTGGTACGGCATTGGATCGTTTCCAATAAACATCCGCTCGCTAATTGGAAACTCGCGCCCTTTAGCGCTCCACGAAACTTATTTCTCCGAAAAGGGAGCGTGTGTGTGCGTGGGAATCGGAAAGGTGTGCCTTCGGGAGGTTGGGGAGGTGTTGGATGGCTTGAAGAAGGAGGGAGGGGGAAGGTGAGTGATGAGGGTTGGGGAAGCGGAGTACATGCGAGGATATCCGGGGGTGGGAAGGAAGCGAAACTTTAAGGGGATCGTGGGAAGGAGGGAAACGTGAGATACTTGTGAGCGTGCTTGCGTGCAGGTTTGGTCAGAGGATGCTGGGGAGAGATCATGTCTTGGCATCTCATGCCCAGTGCCAAACACCATCCACGACATTGGTGTGCCACAAGGGTTATTAAGGAACTCAGCCACAGGGGTCAGTCTCCATGAGGAGTGGTCCATTTTGGAGGATGTAAAAGAATTATGGTTGAGAAGAGAAGGAAGACTAACGTGCACTCGTTCTCGGCGAGTTCCTTTACATTTTTGTCTACAGATAAGAAAGTTAATTGGTGGAAAATCTTCATATTGAAATCGAAAAATAATCAAACTTGGCTTTTCCAAATTTTTATCTAAGACCTAGGTTTCATTATGGTATAAAACCTGAAGATGTTATACCACCGTAACGACACCTAGGTCTTTAATAAAAAATTTCTATGTGGAAAAGACAAGTTGTTTGATTTTCAATTTTTGTCTGTAGTGTCGTTCGGGCGTTAACGTTTCCTTGAGTACTACGTAGCCTTTTGTCATGATCCATCAAAGAGTTATGGCGCCACCCTCTACCTTGCTGAAAACCGTAAAATGCACATAGTATTTTTAACCAAGCTCCAGATAACTTGTATTTGAAATAAAAGCAATGAAAGTTGATATATTTCGTCATTTAAGTCATATCTTAGAATTGTTTTTCTCAAGTTTTTGCATGGTAATCATTTTGTGAGTCGCTTAAACCATTAAGCAACCCAAACCAACGCGACAAAACACGCAAGTATGAGAAATGAGAATGTGGATTGAGAAAACGACTGACGGTTACTTGCTCAGTCCTGTGCATTTATCTGTTACATGCTTAGATTCCGGGACAAGAAAACGAACACAATTTCGTGAGCAGAAAATTCGCGAATACTATAGTATTTTTTTTCGAATTATATGAGTGGCTTTAGACGCAAAAGTGCCACTAACAATGAACTTACATTAAACCAATATTGTTGATGGATGGCGAATATTGGCGAAACGTAATAATCCAACCTGGAAATGCAAGTCATATCAATTAAATATACCGGCGTAATTTCCTCAAAGCCATTCCTTTTCGTGTATATGTCTTGATGGCAATGTTCGTATAATATTGTCAGCTTTCGTAGTATTCCCTTTGAGGAGTTTGTAGCTCGTATTTCTTTGCAGATTTCGTTGAAACATTTTGGATTGTGTGTGAGGCGTGAGAAACCTCTACCTTATGCATTTAGATTTCATCTCTTTATCTGTCGTGAATGGTTAATATTTTACAAAAACTAGAATTAATGAAGTTTGTACTGTCAGAAAAATGGTAAACGGGGACGTAGCACAATAGCCCATCGAGAGAAAAGAGTGAAGGAATGGCTAGTTTTGGAATAAATAAATGGAATTTTAAGATGGATCTCAGAGCGATGATAGTTTATTATTCCATGGAAAACTGATATCGAAATGGAATGTACAGGGTTCGTCCGGAAAATAAGTTTATGTTGCTCATTGTCTTTTTTGACAAAAGGGGAGTCGTCCACTACGAAGTTGTACCTGAACGACAAACTGTAAATGCTGCATTTTACGTCCAAGTGCTCGACAGGCTTCGAAAACGAGTCGCCCGCGTCCGGCCAGCGATCAACCATATGACTGACAACCTGAGCGACAATGCGCCATCTCACACCGCGCTTGTCGTGTCGGACTTCTTGGCCAAGCACGGCGTGGCAACGCTGCCGCACCCGCCCTACAGCCCGGACTTGGCACCACCGGACTTCTTTCTGTTCCCGAAGATAAAGAGGAGTTTGAAAGGAACGCGATACGGGACTTTGGACGCCGTCAAAGAGGCCGTGACGACCTGTCTTCGAGAAATTCCCGATGACGCCTTCGCGGGAGCGTTCCAGGAATGGGAACGCCACTGGAACAAGTGTATCAACTCACAAGGGTCCTATTTTGAGGAATATTAGCTTAAGATATGTAAAAGTGTAATAGATTTTTTTTCCTGAGCTCAGTACACATATTTTCCGGACGAACCCTGTATTATGCTAGGGATACAATATCAGTATTTGCTAAAAATCTTTGACAATACTGCCTTGATATCCATCCAAAGGTCATAAGAGTGTTTCATCATGACACAAGATTGATTCTTAGCTTGATCATATGGGTGTAATAATATTTGAGACACTCAGCGATGTACGAACAAGATTGTCCAACCGATTAAGACCCATTTCCTCTGTTATGATGGAAGATTCAATCTCTTAGAATATACAAATGAATGCAAATTAATTTCTCTGTCGTAAGTGATTAAAGACGGTTGCGTTTTAAAGATTACACTTTTCGCAACTTAAGTGCCAGGCAAAGACGAGAATTTGAAGAGAATATTTTCCAAAACTTGAAAAGGAGATGATAAAGGACTTCCTAAACACGAAGAAAACATTACCAAAACCTGGAAAAAGAAAACTAAAGATATCGGAAATATAAAATTCGGTGATCAGAAGCTAAAGTTGGAAGCGTTTTGGGTTCAGCATCGTCGATGAAAGAACGAGGGCAGGGGACAATGGTACAAGCCAAAAAGAGACTTTCAGAGTTAAGAAAAGTCCTCTTATAGTAATAAGCATAAACCTCGAAATTAGTGGAAACATTTGATGAAGATACGAATATGAATTCTAGGTTTGTTTTCGAGACAAGAATTGTGGCAGTGATAGAGAGAAAGGACGGTTTTGAAGCTATGGAATTTTGATGGACCCGGAAAGTGTTGGGGATAAAATAGACGGATACAGCCTCCAACGAAAAACTTTCGGAAGAGTGGGAGAAGAAGCACTGGCTTGTAAACTCGGAAACAAGGAGATAATCCTACTTGGAACATTTTGATAAACCCTTGATGAAGTCAGTTTTAGTCGAGAAAAAGGTGAATTGGGAGAATTAAGGAGAAGGACCCGCGATAACACGTACGAAACCAGTAATAGTACACAAGATGGAGGAAGGAATATTGAAAGATGTCGAGACTACCCGTTTGGATTTGAGTTGCTTACTGAGCGAAATCAATCCAAGATCTGCTGGCATTTGATGATGAACCAGCGAGCAGCATTCATTGGGGCAAAGGCAGGGCATATCCCCAATACTTTTGAGGTCGGGTTAAATATTTTCATCAATAATAATTAATATAAATTAATATACAAATAATTAATAAAAAATAAATTAAATAATAATTAAAAATAATTAATAAAAATAATTGCAGTTATAATATGCGTACTTATACCAGAAACTTAAAACATGGCATGAAACTGACACAGAGGGATTAAATGTAGCACGACCATTATAAGTTCATGAAATAAAAATACCGTAAATCGATGACAAATGTTTCATTTTCAACAATGATATAAAAAGAAAACGGCGGACATTTGTGGCAATACTTATGATTGTAACTGACGAGAAGATTGAGATTACATTTACTTGGTGATCATTGTACTTTATTTTAATTCGTATGTTCGCCATGAACAAATAATATTACATGCTAGTATTGAACAAACTGCTCAATCCAATTCGTGTTATGGATCGCTAAAAGCTAGATGCTAAATAAAAAAACAAATGAGGAAGTAACAGGGATGGTTTGTTGGGAGAAATCCTAAGGAGGCAGGAAAAATTAATGAAGGGCATATTGGTCGGCAGTGGGATGTTGAAGACTGTAATAGAGGGGAGAATATTAGGCAAACGTGGAAAGGGCAGGAACAGAATAGGAATGTTGGACGGGATGAAGGGAGGAAAAAAGTACACAGAGATGAAGAGGGACCTGATGTAGAGTAGGTGCTGGATTGGGTTTTGTTTGGAGTCACAAAATATTTATTTTATAGTTGTATCCATTCGGAAACCTACCGTAACAGGTAGATTACCTTACCAACTTCCCTCTTGATTCAATCATAACATTCATAAATCCTTGCATAATGGGTAAAGGTCTAAGTTTTGATAATCCTTTGACGTAAAAGAAGACGGACAAAATTTATTTTACGCGTACTCATGTTTTTCAAAATATCCATCAAAACGAAATGAAAATGTGACATTTATTGCTTAACAATTATTTCGGCGGTATATTACACTTGCGCCGCAACTATTGTCCTCATCTTTCATGGTTGAATGAGTGAATGAGATCATTGTTACATGAAGGAATACATTAACTCACATCTTGTTATTCTCAGAGCTGTTATGGAATTGTTGAATTTTGAAACTTAAAGCGTTAAAAGCTCTCGCGAAACGCGAATCGACCACGTTTAATACATTATATAGCAAATGCATTAAGGCACGTACATAATATGAAACCGCTCCTAAACACGATTTTCCTGTTCTCATGGTCGCATCCTTGATGATGTCAGTTAAGTGGGTATTATTTGAAGGTTATATCGAGCGTCTTCCGAAGAGCTCTATGAGATGACAGCGTATTACCTGAAGCTTTCAATGGTTATGAGCTCTCCGCACACAACTTGGTAAGAGCTATAGGGGCGAATATCCCGGCGTTCGATACATCTTCTCCGCCTATTGAATGGCACTAGCTTCTGCCAGCACTATCTTACCGAGCACAACAGCCTTATCTCTAAGAAAAGGCAACAGCTTAATTTTCTTCACCCTCATGAGAGGCACGTTCTCCAGGGTGCTTTGCATACTCCGAGGGAAGGATTTAGTGCAGTATATAGTGGAATTATCCAGAGGAGAAACTTAAGCATACTTTTTAGATTTTCATTGGAAATCATGTTTAGAACCTTCATCAACGGCCCATTGTTTTATGAACCGGAGAGTATTATAGGGATAAAAGTAAGATTGTTGAAGAGAAGGAAGAGTCCTAAACAAGACTTTAAAGGCAAAAAGCAGTTGTGATTAAGAGATTAAACTCTGCTAAATTAGAAATTCAAGTTTACACTGTCAAGATAAAACTAAGGAAAATAATCTAAAGTTTAACGTAACTTAACATTCTCTCGATAATTCCACCCGTTTAATATGATACTTATCCCCTCTTTGAAATATTTTATATGTCTTTCTGATCGTGTTCATGTGTATCAGCGCAGATCTATACCACGTAAAATGATTGTTTTACACAACCTTAACGAAGTACGGGGAGAAAAAAATAATTTTAAATGACACTCTCCACCATTTCTCGTTTATAATCTCTGAAAAAAATGGCAGTTTTGGAAAGGGCTCCGTGATTATCTTGGGAGGTATATTTTAAATCATATTTCATCCATTTTGGGTCGCCACGCAATTTGGTTGCTAAGGACTCTATAGTCATAATATTGATCTTTTACAGCCTATCAGCGACACGACACTCTGTTATGGTACACTAGAACGAAGGGATATCATGTTAGCACACCGATTAGTGAGCGACAGGGGTGTTTGATTCGGATTTTGTTTACCAAATGACATTCATGCATTGGCATTTCGTACGTTCACGCGAAACCCCATCGTACACCAAGTCTGTGTAATTGGGATGGAGCGTACGGTTTTTCCTCTACTTTTCCAGTAAATAAAATTACCTTTAATTAAAACGTGTCAAATAATAACGGGCACAGCAGTTATTTTTTTTAGTAGATAATTGCATGATCGGAATAGAACAGGAGTCGAAAAGCAACGTCGAGTAAGTAATGTTAACTTTGACCTTAATAGAAGACGAAAATATTCCCTAAAGGAGGTTGGGTCCTGCGTTGCATCCCAATCTGATTCAATTTATGTTTAGAACCTATCATTATCTTTGACACCAAATAAATCTCAGTTTGAAATCCCATCGAATGAATTCATTAGATGGAACGTAAGTTCTAATACATCTACGTAATACCCCGCAAGCCGCCGCAAGGGCATGTGGCGGGGGGTGCTAGGTCACCACCCAAAAAAAAAGGAATAAAGAAAAACCGCATTTAAAAACTAACACAAACATGCAAACCCAAATCCACAGTAGTGCATGCATTCACAGAAACATCCTTTCATTTTACACGCCTGAAAATACACATCTACCTCCCTTCACTCCTCAAGCATGCAAGTACATATGCTTAATTATAACAAATAATTGTATCTTAGGATGCAGCAAGAAATTTATCCAAGAACGTGCAAGCTAGATTTTAGCAAGTAGCAAGGCGAAATTCCACCTCCACAAGAACGTGCTAAATAAAACGCTCTGCTACCCAAGGTGAGGAATTTGGCCCAACGCTGCAGGTAGGAGGAGGGCTCCCCCCCCGGAGATGGACAAGGGATGGAAGGGGAAATTTAAGGTACCAAAAGCAGGGAAAACAATACTGTAAAGAGCACTACATTACTTAATAACTATAAATGATTATTATTCCCCATCGATTACCACGTACGCATTTAATGACTGCCAAATTTATGATCCCTACTTTAAGGTTAGTGCTGAGGGAATGAACACCGGGAATGATCATATAACGTCAGGAAACACTTGAACATAGTTCAAACAAATGTTGAATGTTGGATGTTGCTCGTCGTCTTGAAGAAAGATGATGGTTTTAAGCCGCGAAACGACTAATCGATTCGTGTCGGCTAATGATAAAGAAAGCAATAACTTATTAAGTCAAGCAGCGGAGTGTGTGCTCGTTGGATGTACCGCGATATCGATCTCGGCGACGGTAGGGAAGTAGGGGGTGTCGTGAGGGTGGGGGTGGGTGGGAATCGAGAGCAGGAGAGGGTCATGAATATAGAAATCCACCCTCGTATTGATAGGGCGTCTTAGGGTTTCCTGGGGTGCAAAAGTTTGCCTTGAGGAGGTGTGGGGGCGCAAGAGCTTAAGAGAGGGGAGAGAAGAGAGTCGTTGAGGTAGGGAAGAAATGCGGGAACGGGTGAATGCCGCGAGGGGTTTGGGCGGAGGATGTGTGAGGGAAGAATGAGGAGAATTCGCGGAGGCGAGAGAAGATGAAGGGAAGGGGTAATGGAAGGAATTAAGGAACATGGGAGAGAGAGAGGGAGAGGGGGTGGTGGGAAGAATGAAATATGAGGAGATAAGAGGAGGGAGGGAGGATGAGCGAGGGAAAGGAGAGTGCACAGCGATTAAGGAGTTTGTGTTGAAGGAAGTTTGGTGGGGTCGCGGAGGAGGAGGAATAGTAAGAGGGGATGAGGGGGCTGTCCTGCGTGTTTCACTCCCTTCTGCGCGCCATCCGGGGTGAAAAAAATTCATTTCGGTCATCCCTTTCCCCAATTACGCCCGCTTCTCCGCTCATTACACCATCAACGCTAATCGCAATGAAATTCCCTCTTTACTTCCGTAACTCCGCCTTCCGCGGCGTCGCTCTTCCACGTGGAGTGACGACCTGTGTGTTCGTGTGCGAAGCAGTGCTTGACAGAGTTGATGATGGGAAGGAGGGGAAAAATATAGGAGCATATTGGGAGGAGTGTCAACATTGCAGCAATGAGCGTACCGTCGTAAAAGATTTAACTCAAAATATTTCTCCTTCAGTGCCTCACCGATGGTTTGTGTTTAGCTCTTGTGTCTATTCCTCAAGAAAGTATTGTTTACAGTGTTGTGTTTTCGCTGATAAACCTCGGTGTCACCCGTCGGGTAGCCCCAAGAAAATAGATACTATCGGAAAGGATATGGTAAGAAACCGATAAGCAATCGACAGTGACTGCGTTTCGCACGCTTTGCAATTGAAATACGAGATGAAGAAAGTTCATAAAAATTGGCAATTTTCCACAAAATAAAATTTTTAATACGACCGGTTTCGATCTAACTACATCATCTTCTGGTGACAGTCATAACTCAGTGTTCACTGTAGTGTACAGTGTATGACTGTTACCAGAATATGATGTAGTTATATCGAAACCGCTCGTATTAAAAATTTTTTTTTGTGGAAAATTGCCAATTTTAATTAATCATGATATTCCATCATATCACGTCTGAAAGGTCTCTTTTTAGAAGAAAGTTCAGTTAAGCACGTTACAATTTTCAAAGAAAGGAAATGCAGATGAAATTCTTCTAGCACAAAGCCAACAACAACGTCTTAATGACGATGACTTAATAGTTTTGTTATTCCGAAAGGAATTTGCGGAAACTGATCTTCCTTCAATTTTTGTGGATGCTGTGAGATTTTATGTCCTGATAGCCATGGAATTTCATGATTCCATGGAATCACGTGACTCTAAAATGGTTTGTTCCGGCACATAACTTGGAATATTTCATATTCCCGTAATCACTAGCATTATATATTATACAAGGGTTTAGCCGAGAAGCAAATACAAACTGACGGACATCAACTGATGCCATGAGTAGAATCAGCATTTATGTAAAACAGAGAATGGTGAAAATTTATCCTCGACAAATTTAACTGTTCATTCTTCAGTAATGACCATGCTAATTGATTCTTTCTCCATCGACTCTGAATGTTGTATCCTTAGACATATTTGACTTTGAATATCGATAAAAAAGAGGTTTTGGCCCAATTTTGATTAGGTGTACTGCAAGCAGTATTGTTAGATTAATTACGGAATGCAATCTCATTTGAGTTCTTATTTCAGGTATTCGTCAGCATTTTACTGCAGGCAGAGAACATTCCGTTTGATGCATCAAAACAAAATAATAGAAAATTCATTAAAAAAATTATGGTTTTTGAAAATACCGGTCCCAATTTATCGGCACAAAATGTTTTTACGCACCTTTACTGTATTATTCAGCTAACTGAAATGTGATCATATTACCTGAATTGAGGCGGAAAATGTTGGTTTGAACTAAAATTATACTCTTCTAAGGCTATAAGTACCTTAAATATTCGGAAAACTCCTACATTAAAACTTTTTAAAAATTGAAGTATAAATTAGCATGGGCTGGTTGCCGAGACATTGAGTCCATATGACGCGGAGTGATTACTCATTGGGAATGGGCTTTCGAGAAATGCACATTGTGGGAAGCCTATTTTTTTGTTTGGACAAGGACAATTATAATTCACTATTAGGGGGAGCAATCATCGCTTGTTTTTACAACTCGGTGACTAAAATATAAAGACCACGAAATAATATTAAATCCTGAATTTTTATAAGGATATATAATAATATATTACCATCTCATCCTAAAAAGCCATAGTCGGAAGTTGAATATTATGATGTAGTGTTAACTTTAAGGGAAATCATCTGTAATACTGAGCACTAATATGCATAAGGATGTGAACTCGATTAGGCACTGTACTGGAAAGTTTTCGGAAGTGTGCATCGAAGTAATTTAAAATGCCATACAAACGAGCAGACCGGTGAATATTCATGAGGATAAAATTTTCGCTCGTCGGCTCGTCGTTCAAAGTATGTCTGAATGTGTCCCGGAAATCATGAAAAAAAAGTATTTCCATGTTGATGAACACAATTCGCGCGAACGTAAGGTAACAGGTGTAACGTATTTTAATTTCCTTTCCGCCGACTTCATTTCTTCTGTTGATATTTAGTTTTAATTTTTGAGTAATTTCCTCTGCTCCATTTTCAAAACTTCGCAGCTCATCCGTGTGGGCGGAGGTGAAAACTCAATGGGGTCTCGAGAGAGGCACACCTCGCTTTTTACTGTCATCATCGTCGACCAAAAAAAATATTTTTTTTGTGCGAGAATTCAAAAACCGGGGGGTTGCATGCAATAACCATCTTACTTTTCTTGCCAACATTCTCATTTGAATAAGGAATGGGAGTAATCATCATCGCTTGATGTCTGATAAATGAAACGCTTTCCTTGTACGCCAAGTCTCCTGGAAGATTTTAAAAAAAAGGTCAATTTTTTGTGTGAAATCACAGAGGAATATTGGTTTACCATTTCGCTGCTAGTTGGGGCTGAAAGTTTACGTTTTTGCATCGGTCGGATAAGAGTAGCGTTTCATTTTTGGTATATGACCCTCGTATTTGTACATCTGCAGCTGAATTTCTGCCTAAAATATTTTGTAAGGTCATGGAGCAGGTCGAAGTCTTTCGGATAATTAATGTAAGTTTTATAGCCATAGAAGTACTTTCTTCGAGTACGTCGTGTTAATCTTCATTAATATAGATTAATGGAATGTTTTTTTTCAGTGTTTAGGCGTCAGTGTCGTAGATAATAACTATCCATAAGATACCATGAAACTTTATTGCTAGAAAAGTCGACTGTTGCGACAATTTGACTCAATTGACGTTGTCAATTTGAGGCCGGACGGGCGGGGGAATTATATATTACGTAAATTTTAATTTCCGTCGCACAAGAACGATGAAAAAAGTAGGCTACTGAAATATGACGATGAAGTACGTCCATTCGGTCGTCGTGATGAAGTTTCATGCTATAGCTGGTAACTTTGATACTTAGCGTATAATTCAAAAGTCACTCGAAAAAATAAAGTTGAAGTGTTTGAGTTGAATAAATGTTAAAGGTGGGGTGTTTTCGGATGATAATTAATATGTTCATTGTGAAGAATAAATTGAGTATAGATTACCTGGTGCGACAGTTTTGATGGAAGAGCGATCTAACAGAGAGAGAGAGAGAAGCTAAACTTTTTAAAGTTTTAAGGCCTTTAAAGATGCTGTAAAAAATTGCAGATTGATTTAGTTAAAAAAATGAAATTTAGGAGGTGTCAAAAAGTGGCCATTTTGGTATGACCCTTGTTCTGTTATTATGGTGGCATCTCTTGGCACAATGATTCGGCAGTCGGCCACCGGTGATCGGTCCATGGAATCCATGGAAGGCTCGCCGTAAGTTAGGATCTCATCTAATCATTACTCAGATTCAACACAGCATTTTACTATTCACAATTACCTTGTGAGAAAGTCATTCCGATAGAAACAATCAAAGGTCTGTTGGGCACAATATAGATAAAAGTTGATTTTCCTTCTTCTCATAAATTAAACTGTTCATTATTCAAGTTAAACCTGAAGAATTGTTTTTTCCTGTTCAGCTCTTTGTTTTAAGGGGAAAAATATCGGAAAATTTCGAATTTTAAGTTAATTATCGAACGTTGAGGCTTGTAGAGATATGACGATAAGTACTCGAGCAATGTAACAACGTACTGAAGGGGAACATTTTCTGCGGGACCTTGCGGAGAAATTTTTAATAATACCTGCATTTTTGTGAAGGGCGCCATAGATACGCATCATCATTAGTTACCAATCCGAAAATTAATTTTCTGCAACTTCCCGTACGTTTTTATTCTCAAACCTTCTCTTTATTTATCTATCCATATACGAGGGTCATCCGGAAAGTAGTACCCGTTCGTGCCGCATGAAGTGCTGACGACGCGAGTAGCCGCTGGACGAGGTCAGATAGCTTCAGTGGCTTGTCTGCCTTCTCTGAGCCAAGTTTCGTGACGCTAGCATTGCCTGTGTTGTTTCTGTGATTGTTTACAATGTTTAAAAAAATTGAGAACGCCGCCAGTTGTGAAGTGAGGGCAGTGATTAAATTCCTCAATGCAAGAAACGTTCGCCCATGTGATATTCATCGCCAATTAAAGGAGGTGTATGGAGACAATGTAATGGACGAGTCGTCTGTTTGGCGGTGGTGTCGCAACTTCAACATGGGGAGGGGGAACACACACGATGATGAGCGTTCGGGGAGACCGTCTGTCATTACAGACCAACTGGTGAGCTCAGTTGACGAATTCATGAGGCACGATCGGCGCGTCACAATTGATGACATCTGTGAGCATTTTCCCAATGTTTCTCGAACAATTGTTCATGAAATTGTTAAACACCGTCTGCATTATGCAAAAATTTGTGCAAGATGGGTCCCTCGCATGCTTACAGATGAGCACAAAACCAAGCGTATGGCTGCAGCACTGACGTTTTTGGGACGTTATTCTGATGAAGGAGACTCTTTCTTGACTCGCATAATTACTGGTGACGAAACATGGGTTTGTTATGCATCACCTGAGAGTAAACGACAGTCAATGGAGTGGCATCATGCTCATTCACCAAACAAACCAAAAAAATTCAAGACAGTTCTGTCCACCAGGAAACTCATGGCAACCATTTTCTGGGATCGACGAGGTGTATTGCTTATTGATTTTATGGCCCGTGGAGACACTATTAATGCCAATGCGTATTGTGAAACATTAAAGAAATTACGGCGGGCAATGCAAAATCGGCGGCGAGGTCTATTGTCTACTGGTGTCATTCTCGTTCATGACAATGCCAGGCCTCATGCAGCTGGGATAACACAAAAACTTTTGCAGCAATTCAAATGGGAAACTTTCGACCATCCACCGTATAGCCCGGACTTGGCCCCTTCAGATTTTCATCTCTTTACAAAGCTTAAAGACTTTTTGGCAGGAAAAAGATTTGACAGCGATGAAGAACTTAAAGAAGGAGTGACCCTGTATCTCAATGAGCTGGCGGCGAAGGACTATGCAGCAGGAATACAGAAACTTGTCACACGTTATGACAAATGCCTTAATTTGCTTGGAGATTATGTTGAGAAGTTATGTTTGTTAATATTTACTTTTGTGTCTTTATTTCACGAACGGGTACTACTTTCCGGATGACCCTCGTAGTTTTATATTTGAATCTCCTTCTGTGATTTATAATATATTAATGCCCGCACAGATCTCGTATTTTTTCTTTTATTTTTAATCCTCAATAGTGTGTTAACCCTTTAGCATCTACTGAAAGTTTGTCATTTTATTTGCACGATTTTCGTTTGAAAATATTTTCCTTTCCCTGTTCTACGTACGTCTTATTCATTGATGATTCGCTCCTCCAGTTTAAACTTTCCAACATTTCTTGAATTTCCCATCTCCAGCCAAACTCTTGTTTTCTGGTGCTGTTGTTGTCCATGCCTCTCAACCATATAACATTATACTACTCCTTGCATAGCGTCAAAATTAATTACGGGAGATGTTTTTGATGAAGACGTCTCAAAGTTGATTCAAAGGATCTAAGAAATTCACTGTTGTGAAGACGGAGATAGGCGCATAAATGGTTGCTGTCGTCAGGACGAGAATTATCGTTGATGTCAGAGATTTTGTTTGGGTAGCTTCAGCGTTGGGAAGCGTAAAAGTGACGGTTTGTCATCGGAGAAATTTCGGACTTGTAATTGGGAGTTCGGCAATTTCACCCCCGACGCCATATCTCACATTACTACGGAGTCTAATAAATACCGATCTTACCGGTTGCAGGTGAGCTGGATCGCATTTTTTCTCGACGCGGACATTCAATCAAACGTTCCCTTGGATGGGGATGCCATACTGAACGTGACGAGCATTCTGTTCATTAACGGACACTTATCTCGCTGACGAGGGACGGTCGTGAAATGGATTCCATTTCCCATTTCGCTTCTTCTCCCCGTTCGGGAGAGTGGCGTGAGGGGAGAGAAATGCTCAGAAAAAAAATGAAATACCGACCTCCTCAGGATGAGGTCGGGGGGGGGGGGTCTGTTTGGTGGGTGGGGGAGGAGTGTAGGGGAAGAAAAAAGTAGTGTGAGACGGAGACTTCGTTGGGTAAGAGGTAAGAAAGAGTAAGAAAAAGTCTTTCCACGGGAGCGTGGGTGGGGGGGGGAGAGAAGTCGATGTTTTGGAGGCGGCGAAGCTGCCTATCGATTGGCGAGGGACCCGAAACGGAGACGCGGCTGGAGAGAGAGAGAGAGAGAGAGAGAGAGAGAGAGAGAGAATACGAGGAAAGGTGTCTTGAGGATAGGTCAGAGTGAGGGGGAGGGGGAGATGTGAAGGAGTGTGAGATGGATTGGGGTGTTTCGGTCGTGTGATGGAGGAAATGACGGAGAGACTCCGACCATCTCATAAGTTTCCAAATTGACAAATAAGTGAATAGGACGAGCCTCTGCGCCTCAAGTCAATTCGGCCTAATTGGAGATAAGTCCGGATGCCGTCGCCTGCTGCCTGCTCATCTCTCGCCCTCTCATCTCTCGGCAACCCCCATTCCAATTCCCTCACGCCGATTCCTCCCCCTCCGTCTCAGGCAGACAACATCCCCGACCCAACCCCCGCCGTCCTACCCCACCAGTACGCAGTTGGCAGCGTCAGTGGCTGTCGCGGGAAGCTCCGGGGTAGATGTCAGGATCACTCGCTCCGTTTTTGAACGGGGCGTGTGAGTGAGGGAGGAGAGATAAATGGATCAATTCACTCAGCCTTCTTCAAGTTTCGCTCTCCTTCGGAGACAGGGTTTTAATTCCAAAATCCCATCCTCAAACGATTGAAAATACACTGCGCACTACATCGAATTTTCAGTAAATGATCTCAATAATTGCTGACATATGGAAGCCGTCCTACTTCACAAACTATTAACTTTACGTGTGCATTCTAATGATCCTATCTATTGCAATAAGATCCTATGAATCACCCTTTTTTTAACTACCTTCCTTCGTAAATCCTTCCACCAACTCAACGTTCTCTATGCACCACACATCCGTCTAATTTTTGATTAACTCACCATAAGTAATTACATGTTTATTAAGGAGAGGTATGCTAGCTAAGTGGATTTAGTATTAGGACACTTAATTTATGATCTCGTGTCATATCCCAGGCTCTCTTGACAACCACTTCTAAATCTAAGATGTGTAATATAATGGTTAATAGAACTCCGTGGGAAATCGATTGGAGTCGCAAGGATACGAACTAATCGCATTTCTTTTATGCGGTCTTAGGACTTGGTTCGGAATAGCCTCCTCACCTCTCAAATTTAACATCCGGATTGACTGTCTTTGCCTTTTTTCTTAATTGGGTGCGTAGGGATATTTAATTTACTGATAAAGTTTCTAAACCGCTTATGGCATCTGACTGAAATGGGATGATATTTTGCCAAAATGATAAAACCACGTCTTTTTCGTCCGTGCTTAGTTTTTTCTCTTCCCGTCATTGTCTCTGTCACAATATGATTTCAAGCTGACTATTCAAAATCTGAAAAGGAAACACGTATCACGCGACATACCCTCCACTGCGGCTCATGAGCAGACCCAGTATATGACGTCCCTACTTAAGTACAATGCTTTGGGAGTCGACGTTATATTTTTAGATGGTTTTTAAAGAAAGCTGAGAAATCATTTTTGATTTCCCTCTCCCCAATGTAACCTTTGTTAATAATAAACCATCTAAATGTACGTGCATATATACCCTTCCAAATAACTCTTGCCCGTTTGATGCTCCATAACGTCATGGTCGAGTTTAGTTCGCACGGTATAAATCATGTTTTCACCGGGAGTGGTGGTCATCACAAATGGCGACATCGCACCTAAAATAACTTCGCAACTTTATTCCGCAAGCAGGTAAAAAAAACCTGTGGGACCGTGTTTGTAGTGTTTATGCGGATATTGCTGGCGTATTTGAAGTGGTAAAAGTCACATGAGGTGGATGAGTCAAAATTCGCTCCAGTATTACGGCGTGATTAATGGACGTTCTCACTAACGGGTTGGATCCTGGTTATCTTCTTTCTCTCCCCCTTCAGGCACCCGCATATAGCCCTTGCCGCGCGGTCGTTCCTTCACCCTCCTTCCTCGTCCTTCCCCCCCCTCCAGGGCCGAATTACCCTCACCCTCCGAGCTTACTCTTCCAGGGTCGTGCATCCCCGCGTGGGCGTTCCAAGTTGAAGTCCGCCTCAATTCCCTCTCTCCCCGGAATATTCTCTCTCGACCAACCACGGCGATTGAAAAAAAAGTCTCCAGGGTACTGAGTCCCTGGGTAGAGCAACCCACTTGCCTTGAAAATAAACTGTCGTGAATTTAGGTCGACTTTTATTTGGCGTTTTCCAGCCTCCGTGGTGAGGGCTGGAAAAGTTATCCCTCCCCTTCCCCCCCCCCAGAAATTCTTTTCTCCATAATATGCCGTTTGGACAGATTGGCGTTAAACAAAAATTAAAGTGACGAAAAAGATTTGGCAGGCACAACGGCGTGTTATTAAAGTTCACGTACCTTTATGTCCAAGGGGCAGCAGATGCAGCTTATTTTCGCTGAACAAATCGGCTGCTTTGACAGCAGGCTGGTCATGTCTGATGCAAAATATATCATGGTTAAAAAAATGAATTTTTTTACGGGTGTTGCGAATTATTTTCCCTCTAATGATTGTATTAAAGGGTAGCAATAAGAATTTGAGGCAGAGGATTGGGTGTGAGAGGTAATAGCTGAAAGCTATGAGGAACGTTTTTATGAGTAACTTTCCCACCTCACTCCGGCTGGTTTAGCTACGGACACGGTATTTGTTGGATTTACTATTTCATATCTCAAGAATAAATTTTGTTCCTGGTCAATAATATTTGAGAATTAAACTTAAGAGTTAAACAATAGTTTTAGGGAATGTCGAAATATTAGAAAGGAATATTACGGGTTAAGGGACTGGATAAGTTTTAAGTACTTGGCGGAATCAGTATAAGATCACGCAAATAATAGAAAAAAATAGCTTTGTGTGGTTTTTCCGAGGATTAGGACTGATGTAAATACCCTTGGCCAATTGTTTGATGTTGCAGAATACCACCCTAGCTCGGTACTTGATACCACCACGGTTTATATAGTTAGCCAGTAGACCCTTCAATACATCAAGTCGGGATGAAGTTAGTACATCGAACACATCGATCGTGATAACGATTTTATAGAAAACAGTCGATGATGTAAATCGATGATTGAAATCTATACTAAAAATCGAAGATCGGAATATATATTTAAATTCAGTAAATAAAAATCGATGAGTGGATATCGATTACTGAAATTGATAACTCAAGTTGATAGTGTGGTGAAGAATTCGTCCACTACTTCCTGAAAGGTTATTAGGTTATGTATATTCGACTGTCAACCCCGTGATCGTTGAGGCTTTCGTCCAGTTCCTCCGAACCCTGGTTGCGGGGGCGACACCCGGGCATATAGCAGTCCTGACTCCTCGTCTCTGGAATTTTACTCCTCTCCTCCGAGAGGAGCCGTCTTCATCATTCGCCATTAAACTCGCCACTTCCACCTTGGTGCTATGAGCCTAGGGCTCCATTAATCTTCATTTCTAAGGAGCGGTTCACTCGGGCCTCGAGATTGCCTTCATTTGCACTTTCCTCTTTTTTTTTCCTTCTCATGATCTAAGTTAGGGTCGGGACCCTTCATCGTGCTCCCTACAATGAATTCCTGAACTCACGTTTTCCCCGGCGCATATCTTCTCATCTAGTCAGGAGATTCAAATAAAGTTATCGAGGCCCGTAAAAAAATTTGCATTAGCATATATTAGACGAGACATTTCCACTTTGAATGGGATATTTTCGCTTTCACTACCATCACATGAACATATAAATGCGTGGCTCCTTCAAACGACTATTAGTGTATACTTCGACGATCTTGAGTAAAAGTCCAATGTAAAAGGGAGGTGAGACACCACTCACAAGGCTAATAACTTAAAATGTCATTAAGTTAAGGCGAACTATAAAAAAATAGTATCCTTATCATTTTCGTAAAGTTTTTTATTATGGTTTCGGAAATATTGTGATTACATGAGAAATATGTCCGGAAGATAAAAGAGAGAGACTGTAATATATGAAAATTAAACTGCACGAAAGGTTTACACTCAAATAGGTTTTTGAAATAAGTGTCCGTTTTGTTACACTAGAGCGAACTATGGACACTGACCACTATTTCAAAATAACACGATAATTCCATTAATAATATACAACTCGTATTAATTCTTTCAATTATTTTTATTATTTATTCGTGCCCGTATATTTATATTTATTCGTACTCATTCTCCAAAAAAAAGGGTTTCAAACTCGTCAGTTGGATTTCCATAAAGTTCACATTAAAAAAAAATACAAAAACATGAGCTAACAAATTTTTAGAGTATTTTATGTTATATTTTTCTAAAGTGAAATTTGTGTGAGGAATGCAAGAACAATTAAAATTCAATCTTGTCCACATATTACAATCGAAGATATTCTCTTGTAACCCAGTTCTTTTATATTCTAACGAGTGAAGCGGTGCACCGAAATTTGTTTTCCATCATGATTTTCTGTTGAAAGACAAAACCATTTCTCCGTTGGGACCTGGGTCTATATCTTGGAATTTTAAATATTTTTTAGGTCAGCGCGGATGAATACAAGCAAGCGTCTCCTTAAAATCTGAGAGTTAAGAAACTCTTTTAGAAAGTATCTCAAAGGTAAACGTTAGTGAGCGTAAGAGGTGAATGAATAAGTGCACGTATGTATCTTTATGAAAATGGAAGATGTATGAAAGGAGAGAAAAGCAATTACATTGGATATGCTTAAAGGAAATGAAAGGTATCTGTGACGACAAACCGCTCCATGGACACACGAAGGAGAGTTACGTAGGGATCTTCATTAAAATATTTTACCGTAATTGGAGTGACGCCGAGTCGGTGAAATCTATTTTCTGAGTACATCTTTGCCTCTCGAAGTCATTTAAACGGGTGAATAACTTTTCTTTAATCCTCGTAGTCGATTATCATACGTCAGTTACATAATTTATTGACCGACGTAGGATAAGTCTTCATTTGGTGCGGACAGGTGTAAAGATGAATTATTGCAAAGAGAAATATACCCGTTTGACTCTTTCCAAGGCATGAATATTTCATTGGAATAAAATTTAAAATGATTTTGATGTAGAAGGAAGTAATCCGAAAGGTGAGAACCATTATGTCATTTGACGGAGAGGTCAAATGACATAAGCGCGTGGGTTCGCGCGTAAGCGTTTCATCGATATTCCATTCCTGATAAAGATGGCATGAATTACAAAAGAGAAAATATTTTCTCATGCAAATCAATGAAAAGGAAGATAGGGATAGTAATAAATATAAATTGAGTCCCCGAAGAAATGCCCTCGTTATATTTCTGTAAATAAAGTGGACTAATCCAACAATTTCAGAGTGTAAAAATCTATTCGTCTTGACCGGGATCCCGGTCAAGGCAAATGATTTTTATGCTCTGAAATTGTTGCATTATAATGAACAAACAGCAAATGACTCCGTTAGAAGTTGCCGCACTGTCGCTGCACCTCCTGTAGTTTCATGGAAAAAGTAGACTAAGTTCAATGCAAGGACTTTGTCATTAACCAACGATGTTATGACGCCATTAGACATTCAATTGGTTGAATTTCGAAAGAGACTTGTGGCATAGGGGGAATGGGAGTACATATATGGAGACTTCGAATGACACGCATATGTTTCAGATTTGTGTGATGGAATCTCTGTGGTGTAACCCAAGCTCCGGTATAAATTAATTTGTTTTCTTGTGGTATGTCTAGCTGAACATGATTTGAAGGTCTTTCGTTTGTAAAATATTTTGTTAGTCGGTTTTTGCTCTTTGTATCATCTCATCACCATTGAAAAGATTATTATTATTATTAATCCCTGAAGTTTTCATCTGAGAAGTGCACTCAAATGGTTCTGTTTTGTGTATAGTACACTACCAATATTTTAGAAAAGATTTGCTATCAAAGTAGCGGATTTCAAATTTACCCATCAAAACCTTTAAGTGCGAAACAAATGTCAAACACAAGACTTTTAGGACGTAATAATGGCGAAAAATTGTACATTTAAAACTTTTAAACTGTATAAAAATATTCATTTTGAGATTAAAAAAATTTGGTTTAATGTTCAAATACTTCCTGAAAATACAACCTTGTGGATTGCTTGACGTCGAGCGGTATGTTGATGTAGATTGATATTTCTTGATGGAGCCCTTCTCCTCAATTAGTATACGAGGGCTCTTCAATAAAGAATGGCCATAAATTGTTAATCGCATAACATACGAATTGTGCCATATATCAGTTTTATTTTATGGTTAGCTTTATGTGAATATCGTGTAGTTTTCATTGATTTAAATTTAGCATTGAGTCAGCGGTATCCGTTGTAATTTGGAACATGCTCACCTCGCCTACGCCGAATTCTAATTATGAAAACGCTTTCCACGAAGGCGCTTCTTTCCACTGGGGAACTGAGAAATGTCACATGGGGCTATTGCTGGATTATACTGGGGGATGAGAAGCACGCATAAATTTTATCTAGATAATAGAAATTTCGAGGAATACAACACGCATAAGCGTATGCAAAATAAAAATTTCCAGTTTCCAACGTGTGGTTTGCATTAATTTAATGTTTGAGTATTCCTTAAAGTGCTTTTGAGTTATTCGACGATCTTTTCTCATAAAATTGGTTCGACTCATGACAATAGGAATTAAATTAAAAAAAATGCGTAGTAATATATTTTTGGGAAAAGAGAAATTCCTTATAGTTACAAAGTGAAACAAATCAAAATCGCGAGGGTAGATTCCTTTAAATACTTGGATCTAACAATTACTCACGATCTGTCCTGGGGAAAACACATACGAGAAATATGCGGTTGTGCTAATAAAAAAATTGGATTTGTGAAAAGAGTGCTAGGTAAATGCGACGAAAAAGTGAAGGAACGATGTTTCCTTGCCTTAGTCAGGCTTCACCTAGAGTATGCTGCCAGTGTATGGGATCCTCATAACATAAATTTGATTTCGGAATTAGATCGAGTTCAGCGGAGGGGGGCTAGATTTGTCAAACATTTGTCAACGCAGCAGCGTATCTACTTTGCTAGACAATTTCGTTTGAGATTATCTTACGCAGTGGCGTTTACAATATAGATTAAACTTACTAAAAACAATTAAAGAGGAGCCCTTTTCCGATGACATCAAGAATATAATACGAACCCCAACGTATTACGGTCGGAGGGTTCAGGAACACAAGATTAGAGAGATAGACTGCAAGACTGAAAGGTTTAGAATGTCATTTTTTCCAAGAAAGATAAAGAGACCAGAATGCTTGTAGTCGAAATCCCCCAGGAGTCAGTTCAACACAATAAGTATTAACGTACAGGTTAGGGACTGCGCGAGGATATATATATATATATATATTTATATATATATGTTACAGGTTCCCCCCACCCTCCCCCACCAATTTGAAAAACCCCAACCCCCTCATGACTTACCCTTTCCTCCTGATGCTACATCCCCTGCCACAAACCTTTTTAAGTGGCTCGCAGGGTATTTATGCAGATGTAGCATAATGAAATCAGCAGTTTTAATAATAACTTTCACAAGAGTAATGACTAAAGCTCAGGCTCCGCCTTGAAATTGAATGTATCCCCTCTTAAAACCATTTCAAACCAAATTCCGGCGGTGACATAGGGAGGAACAGTGTCACCATTTACCCTCCTTTAGCATTACATTGGCCTCGACTGAACATTTGTTCAGGCGAAGGGTAAATTTTAGGGCGGCGTAGGGTATCACTTTCGTCGTTCCCTTAGGCAAACCGAAAGTTTCAAATTTAAACGGCAGCCGCGGACCCACCGCTTGCAATCAAAATCAATATAACTTGTAACCCATATGCGTCATTAAATAAGCTAACGATGTAACCTAAAATTAAAATTTTTCACACTAAACAACGAGAATTAAAGAAACATTTACACTCAACTCTTTGTTGGAGAGATCTCGTTATTTCATCACAGAGAATGCGCAAATTCGCCATGATCTTTACGATGGAAAGGGTCATCTGTATTTAAATCAAGTCCCTCGTCCGGTTGAAAACAACATTCCCGCAACACACGTTTGAATATTTGAGAGAAATTTGCTTCGAATTATTAACCGGGGCACGAAATTACCATCCTTTCGACTTGTGTATTTTTTTTGTATTAAAGAGTAGCATGTGGCCCTTCTCACCGGCCTCCTATTAAAATGAAATAAAAAAAGTTAATTCAGGAGGAAAGTAGCAGTGGCAGCCCCGTCGCGTCTAAAAAAAAAAGGGAAATGATAATGGGGAAGGGAGATTGGAAATCTACGGTTTTGCAGATAATGAATCCGCGGGTGGGTGGGATTGTGGGGGTAGGTGAGTTAAGGGTGGGAGAAGAGAGAGAGAGGTGTGGTGTAGAGGGAAAGGAAATGGGTTTGGCGGGGACTCGTTAATAAAATGGAGAATAGTGATTTGGATGCGGAAAGGATTTATTAGCGGGGACGCCGCCACCATCCGTTCATTGAGCGAGAATTTCGGAGCCACTCGACGCTATATTCCGGCCATTCATTGAAGCACTCCTAATATGGACTTCATTCAGCAACTCACATATATATTTTTTTTAATGCTCATCTCTCAGGAAATATTCTTTCGTGTGCACATCTCCCCTCTCTCATGGACTGAGAGAGTGAATTTATATTGATGTAGGTTGTAATATCGATTTTTGTGGATAAGAGAAGACTATTAGCCTACTAGGTGTTGCATATAACCAATGACATTCAAGGTCAACTAAGGTAGTGCTGCAACACGCCATAAAATAGAAGGAAGACATATAGTTCGGATCAGCTCCAATGTTTCAGTGATTCGACGCATAACCATGATTTCAATGGTATATTGAACCACGGAGATCATTCTCATCCTTAATTTTAGCAATCAATTTTCTGTTCGATGGTGAAGGGCAATATTTGAGGATAGGACGATTTTCAGGATTTCACTGCGATGATTTTGACTGATCATCGCCGTAAAATATTAAGACTAATTCTGAATTATGATTTATGAGCTTTTAGGTTCCTAGAGGAGTAATAATACGTAAGTCAAAATTGATCTGGGAAAGCTGTGAAGTTTACTGCCTAAAATATGGATTGGCACCAATGTTATGACACTAAGCTATAGAATACCACGTGAGAGAAATCGGTGGTAGTTTTTATTTACGAAAATTTACGTCAGCACGTACCTGTGAACTCGGGATTTATCTTTTGTTTAGAATCAACGGTATGTTTTGTGTTTATCTTTTTGGCTTCGTCGTTGCTTTTAATTTGCATAAATTATATTCGTTTTTAGATTAGAGTAAGCTCTTTCATCGATCATGATCCATTTTCTTCCCAAAATTATTTTCTCTGGCGCTCTCAGAAATTTCCTTTCTAATATCGTAGAGAAAAGAATGAGATCTGATTGGTTAGATCTATTCCATTTACGTACATGGCAATATGCTTAATTCTCCAATTACCTAGTAGACTTCTGAGATGATTTCGCCCGTAACTTGTGATGATGTGAAGTCCCTGATGTGAAGTCCGAATTTTGATTAAGCACGGCATTAACTCCCTGTTGGATAGAGAAAATATATAATTATGATAACCAATCTTAATGATGAGTGTCATATAATCTATGGAAGATACATATACTATTGTTTCAGGCTTCACTTCGTGGAAGTATTTAAAATCCATACTAAAGAGAAAGACTTGTACTTTTCCGCAGATTTTATTATATGGTACAACGCGTTTCACCGACTTGCGGCATCATCAGGTACAAATTTGCTAAACAGCCAGTGCTAGAATATATGAACCTCAGGACAGAGTGGGGTCGGGGAGGGGTGGAAGGGCCTGAGAGGGGTGGGGGACCTCAGGTGCGTTGAGGTGTTGATTTGACCATTTCCAGACAAGTTTCTCGGAGAGGAGTGGGGAGGGGTATGGGAATAATTTCCGTATTAGGGTTTGCCAAGTGCCTTCTTATCTCTAATTGCTCGAGAGCGTCCATTTTTAATCCTTTTGGGAGTATGTGTAATATCTCAGGGACAAAATCACTGCTGTGGTCGAATTCCAGTAAGTGCTCGGCAAAGAGAGAGTTGGTATTCTGATTTTTGTGACACCTTGCGTGTTCCTTGAGTCGTAATTTAACATTCCTACCTGTCTTACCGACATAAACGCTGCTGCAATCCTGTTTTGAGAAGGCTATCTTGAGTGTCTTTTCCACTGGCTAGAAGTTTGGAGATGGTTACGGGTGGGTAGAAGGCTGCTTTGAGTGAGTTGCAAAGGCAGGTGGAAATACTATACGTGAAATCCTATTCTGTCTAAAAGTAAAAGTCTTTCTTTTTAGTATGGAAGATATGCTTATAATGGAAATTATGGTAAAAGCCTTCCCGATCGACTGCAAAATGTATATAATAATATCAATAGTTCTTCATTTGAAAGCGTGGTAGTCTAGTCGTTAGGGCATTGGGCTTCTGACCCGAGAATTTCTGGTAATTACCTTGTCCATCCCTATATTAGATGCAGGTAGCACGATTACCTGGTTAATAGTGTCTCGTGGGAAGCCAAAGGGGGAATTGGGATATACTCTGATTATGTTAATTTTACGTGCATTAGGGCTCAATTCGGGTTGAGCTCTACCCTCAACTATCAACATCAATCAATGTTCTGATAATTGAGGTAAGGGTAAATTTTAAAATTTGCATATCAATTTAAAATTTGAAAATTCCTTATCATGCTTTATTTTCAAAATTGCATGGAGGAAAAATGTCTAATATTAACATGTTCTCAAATCACTTGTACATATGTTATAATTGTCAGACACCTTCAAACGTATTGATTTAATTGTTCCAATATCTCTTAGTAAGAATTTGATTCGAATGAGCGGTGAGTTTAAAAGTTATTTTAGTTGAGAACGCTGTGCGGTTTTTATAAAATTCGCAGCAAAGATTACATGTCTCTTAAAATTTTATCTTTTTTTCATATTGTTTTGATCGCTTGCTAAATACTTAATTGTTTATTTAAATATATTAAAATTATTATATATGTTGAATTTCCGGTTAATATGATTAGTGCTCTCATTACTCTTTTGAGCACCGGAATCCATCCATAGCTTACTCACCCGAATGATGAAAATCACCCTGACGCCGCTTCTTTGCCTGGTACCTTTGATTCGATGAGTTCACATTAATTCTAAATCAGCGCTTCCAAACTTTAACGAGCAAGTTTACAAAGAATCTTGACAAGGGGTAGGAACAATGTTGTGGGGGGTTTGTTGAAATGGGGGTCCAGGGCGGAGGAAGCATCCTCACTACAGAGGGTAAAGGCATGGCCTAGGAATCGGTGGGCCGGAACGCGATTGGAGCCGGGGATTAATAGGATGGGAAGAGGGTGGGAGGTGAAAGGGATCAGGAGGGGATGCCAGGGAGAGTGTGGCGAGTGTAACGTAATCCGATGTCCTGCTCCAAGAGATCAAGAGCCCGCCGCGAACCATTATTTCATCCCGGGTCTATTTTCCCTCTGATCAAATTTGGCCGCGTGATGAAAAACGAGGTTGGATGAAAGAGTGAGATTAACTTTTTGAATTTGGTAAAAAGGATCATTTTACATTTTACGCAGATCGTATTGATGAAGCGTATTCGCACACTGTGGCCATGATATAAATACCTTGACATGTCAATGTTCTCAAGGTTATATGAAATGGGAAGGTCGACCGTATTAGGAGGCATTCCAGTATGGTTATTCTGGCAGTGCATGCCAGTGTGGCCATCCCGACTCATTTTTCCCCAAGTGAGGCATTTCTGAAAAAGTTAAAAGGAAATTTATAGATAAGAATGAGATAGCCAGATGATAATTTTGGTGGGGATCGCGACCAAGACACCCCCCTTCTAATCTTGCAACCCACCTCTCCTCTCCTCGTCCTTTGTGTTCCTTTCCCCTTTCCTTTTATCTATTTCTATGTGAATGAATATTTGTTCCCCGGTTGGCAGGATTTCGTGTGTGAATGTGTATATATATATTTGTATAAATAAATATAGATTTATATAAATATATATATTTATTTATTTATATTTTTTAACAAAAAAACAGAGAAACTCATTCGGTTTGGAATTTTCGGTGGTCCAAGCCACCTTTCTCAAGGAAAAGAAGGACGGAACTGAGGAAAAGGAGGGCCTAGAAAAACTCAGTTTTCCCAGGCCCTCCTTTGTGAGTCAGATCCTCCTCCTTTTCCTCAGTTCTACTACAACTAAAATACCTACATAATTTTTCCTGTTCAATTTCCATTTTCATCCCCCATTTATCTTTTTGATCCAATTGCTTGATCTGATGAATATTCCTAGAATAATCTGATATATTCTATCGCCATCCATCCCTACTTATTTAATGGGCGGTTGAGGAGATTTGTGCTAGAGGGAGGGCAGGTGGGAGTGTCCACCCACCGTCCGTGGGAACCTCTCCTTCGTCACGCCAGCCCTCCCCAAGGTGTGGGATCCATAAGGCGCGTGAATGTTTAAGGTCGCGAATTAAACAGAGCGTGTTTCGTGGCCTTCCCGAACCCATATGAAAGCCCCCTCAACCCCCGATCCCACCATTCAAACCACTCCTCCAAACACCCTTCTTCCCGCCTCACCTTCCCTCGTCCCTATAGTCCCTCCATCCTTCTTCTAAGACCTTTCTCTTGCCCCCGCATCCCTTTTCTTTTCTTTCTCATGCCCTGAGTGCTCTGTAATGGAGGGAACAATTCGCGACCGTGCCATCAAACTGCACTTAATCCGCCAGCTGTATTTCAGGCTCATTCAAAAGTCATATCTTGGCGTTAATGGATTTCATGTAAGTTTCATTGTAACCTGTGACCAGTAGAGAAGTGAATTTGAAAATTTGATAACGTCACGGTAGTCGTTTTCCTTAAATAATTTCGTCAAAGTATTTCTTTGAAATGTCGAGATTAGATTATGAAATTCGAAGGAAATAGTTTATTTTCTGTTTTTGGTATTGTTCTTTTAGGAGCAAAAACTATTGCTGCGCGATTTTAAATAAGGACAACAATTTTACCCAACTCATTCTGTCGAAAATTGAAGGAATCTCCTTTTTCAAAACACAACTTTTAAGTAATGTTTTGACTGCTTTAACATTGTTCACCATTTTTTCCGAGGTCATTTGTATTTTCTGACACATCGTAATACGTATTTCCATACAGTTTAGTAGTCAACATGTTTCCTTCCAGTGAACTTTCGTATGTATAACTTGTAGGGAATGCGGATCGAATGATAACTGTTCCGAAATGTCAGTTTTAAAATCGTACAATCGCCATTTACTAATTTACAATTACTACCATGATATTCACAGTAAATTAATTCATGGGAGATATACTCTGACGGATAGTGATTTTATTCCACATTCTAAATATAGTTTCGTGATATACCTAAACTTTCATTCTTTTTCCTGAAAGTTATGTGATCTTACGAGTGTTAAAAGTATTGCGAAATGCCTAATCATTAGGATGTATGTGATGATGATGCCTCCCACGAAATGAGTCCTACCTCTAGAAGGAAATGAACATTCTGATAGCTTGACCCTTGACCCATCCTTTGAAATATGGCATATGAAATTATCGAATGACAGCATATTTGTCTGAAAATCTCTCTTTTCGCTGCATTAATCGTTTGGTTGGTATGTCATAATTTCACCCGGATTAATATAAACTACTTGGCTTGATCATTTCTTAGTTTGTAATATCATAAAAACACCTGAATCTCTTTATTTATTTTTTCAAATTGGTTTTTAACGTTTATTATTATCTATAGTTCAAAATTGCACGTAAATTTGGGTGCAATTAATTGCCATTTCATCCTCCAAAGAACTGATAGTTTCTCCTTAATGTAAATATGAATGCTCATCGATGTGTGGTTCGTCTTTAAAATCCCTGAGTATAAATAGTAATTGGGTGAAACCTAATATCAGTACTGATGATGTTAAGGCAAAGGTAATCTCATTTGACTGACGTAACTTTTACTATTTTTAACATTCCGAGAAATACTTTCGTTAATTAATAACTCCGTGACTATAACAGGGGCCTTCGAGTGTATCCCGTTCATCATCCAACTTCTTTCGTCAATAACTTCGAAAGCGTTGTTAATAATCCCCCTAACCTATTTCAATTGTCATGATTTATAATTTTTCCTTGCTGCTTTACATTTCAAATTCCTTTTGCTCGACGTACATTCAGAGCATTGATAGTCGCCAGCAAAAAAAGTCGTTTGTTTGATTTCTCAGCCAACGGGCAACCTATACGGCCTATGGCTACCCAAATGATTTTTTAAGGACCCGAACAGATGAACATTACTGGAGGTTAAGTCGGTGGATTGTTAGGTGGTTGTTCCAAACGTTCTCAATAAAATATCTTTCGTAGCAGCTGTTCTAGTCTACACCCATGCAACACATTCATCATCTTACACTGGCTGCCACTGACTGACAGTGAGATGTCACGGAGCCCCTATGACAAGCACGCTGCTATCTGCTGGCAAAATACCCTCACGTTAGTTAAACATTATATAATGTAATCTGACGTTGACGACTTATTTATTGTCTAATAATATAATGAGTAATTATTAGAATACCAACAGTATGACTTACTTTGTCAAAACATTAAATATTTCCGTAAATTTTGTCCCAGTACCAATCGGCGAAATTGAACGGAAGTCATATATTTTTTTAAACATAAGAATAGTGTGATACATTTGGTCAAATCTTTTTTTGAAATCCAAATTTCTGTGATGACCCTCTGTTATATTGAATGAGTTAACTCTCTGAATACACGAGTAAAAATGTCTGGAATCATGGTATAATTAAGGTGATGAATCCTTTATTTTATTTGATATTTTATTTTATTTTAAAGAAAAATACGATCCTTTTGTGAACAACACGAACGGTGTTCCTTCATTGGGAACTACGTTTCCTTTAACATATCACTAATGGCTGAGAGCATATGAGATTATTTAGTTTGATGTTCAAGATGTTTTGGTACAAGATAAGTTGGCGAAACGAAACAGTTAGGCAATTTATTGAGGGGTTAACCACTAGCGACCCATTAACCGACAATCGGAGAGTAGCTGCAACAAGATTAATGTCTTTGCTCAGGCCTCTTCCGCTACCGATGCCCCCAAAATATAAATCCTTCGTTTGTAAACCTCACTGCGGCTGTACCACTCGCTCCAATTGTCGCATGTGAAGTCACTATCTCTTCCGGAATAACGGGATTTGCCAGAGTTAACTCGGCCTTGGGTAGAGTAAATGGTGTGTGTATTTGTACCACATAAGGAATGGCTATGCGGCTTACAAACGCACACAGCACCATCTATACTGACAAAGGAGAAAATTTGTTCTGCAAACAGTGTGTTTTTTGCCCCAAGATTATCTCTCCTTTATTCCTAGCTGAGGGCGATGGGGGTAAAAAAAGATTAAAACGTCTCCGGCTTCGAACATATCCGCTCGCGGGGCGTCTTTGGCTTTCCCCGGCGCATGGGT
This sequence comes from Hetaerina titia, assembly GCA_037158775.1. Lineage (NCBI taxonomy): Eukaryota > Metazoa > Arthropoda > Insecta > Odonata > Calopterygidae > Hetaerina > Hetaerina titia. The sequence continues at coordinate 69,771,067 of CM073778.1, read as the reverse complement.
TTGTTACTCTTCCTTAAAAGCCAAGCGATCGACTTTTATTTTGCACCGTCCTGTTTATATTCCACGCGCGCGCGCGGCGCTTTCTCTTGTCCCCACATAGCCGACGCGATTCACTCATCTCACGGACCCTTTTCCTTCCACTCACTCTCTATTCATTCTCACCTTGGTGTCACGTTTTCTTGTGTTTACTAGAGCTGAGTTGAAGGATTAGGTTATGTTTCCTTGCCTACTTGCACAGATGAAGGGAAAGGAAAACCGGCGGTAGGTCATACTTGAATGTATGCCTAGTCGACCTTCTTGGCGACGGGATCTTGCCTTATCCTCCATTTCAGTAAGAATCAGTTCAGGAAGAATTTGAGTATTCTTATTATCTAAACCAAGAAACTAGCGTAAAGGCATACTGTACCTCTTGTCTTTCTTGTGACACTTTCCATAAAAATATGTTATGATATACCCAATTGATTACTTACCGGTGAGGATGGAATGCACTTTGATATTGTGTCAAGAATTAAAAAAAAATAGAATATACGATATATATATATATATATATATATATATATCGTATACGATATATATATATATATATATATATATATATATATATAATATATATATATAATACTATATATATCATACTCGTATATATAATATACGATATATATATATATACGAGTATATATATATATACGAGTATAACTCGTACTGTCTCGTATCTCGTGCCGGTTATGGTTTCCCAGGAAGATCTTTTACCGCAAAAATCACATATTTTGGGTAAAGCTGCAGATTCCCAGAGTGCCTTGCCCGGGAATCGAACCCGGGTCCTCCAGTCAGTAGTCTAACGCTCTACCCCTGGACTACCGCTACCCACATATAAATAAATAAATAAATAAATAAATAAATATATATATATATGTGTATATATATACATATATATATATATATATATATATATATATATATATATATATATATATATATATATATATATATATATATATATATATATATATATATATATATATATGTATATGTATAATCTTGAAAATGACGCTCTCCGGCAACGCAAAAACACACAAACAAACACTGAGACAATAAATATTTCACTTACGTACAGTAGATATTTACGTTTCGACGGCACGGCCGTCGTCATCAGAATGCCATGAATGGGCATTCTGATGACGACGGCCGTGCCGTCGAAACGTAAATATCTACTGTAAGTGTCCTTCTTTTATGTTTCTGTGTGTGTAATATTTATTATCTCAGTGTTTGTTTGTATATATATATATATATATATATATATATATATATATATATATATATATATATATACTGTATTGGAAATATTAAAGAATCAGTGTTTTGCATTTCCCAATACGGAAAAATTCAGATGAGATCTATTCAGGTTTTAAAATTCCCTACGCTTCAATGTGTGTTATGAGTAATTGTATGGAGGAATAGGAAAACTATGAAGACGGAGACAGTTGATGGGTAGTATCACAATCGTGATTATCCACTTGTATTATATTTTTGAGCCACAGAATGGTAACATTTCTGAAGCAAGTAATAATTGACTCTTAAATTCGACTCGATAATTTTTGGGATGTTGACGATTAAGTACGGGCGACGGACTTTGAAAATTTCATACCAAATAGGGAAATCCATTAAGTCACCCTTGTTTCTCATCAACAGGCATGTTCAATCCTGATTTCTGCCTTAATTTGTGTGTCAATGTGTACATTTTAAATGATAAAGATATTTTTATAGCATTTTAAGGTATTCCTTTAGTGTCATCTTAACATCTCATAAGTGAAGAGGAAGGACGAATGAAGAGAAAGTCCTGTATATTAAGGAAAGACGCTTCAAATTGCTCTTTTCTCTCATCTCGAGATACATTTTTCCTACCCTTAAAATTATGATACAATGTATAATGGAACACATTTTTGCAACTAGAACTCGTTCTTGACATGCTAAATAATGTTACCGTCTTAATTTTAAAGCGTAGCTCTTGAAATTTATTTTTCTGATGTCTTTTCCAATGTTTAAATTATATAATGTGACGGGTTTATGCATGAGTATGTTAGCTTAGGAAAATTAGCCTATTACATTTATCTAACTGTAAACACAGTTAATATCGATGTGTGTTTAAATTGTAGCGCTCTTGAAGTGAGGTTCCGATTTACGGCTCCTATTTTACGGGCACTGTGAGTTGGTTTTCCCGCGCCCGATGAAACTTGCTAATGGAATGAAGTTGAGTTGGGTGTGGTGCTGTGGTTCTCCGAACTTGACGATCCGACTTTGATTCCAGAAAGTGGTCTGATTTTTTCTGTGGTGTTAAGGTCCTCGGGGTCGGTTTTGAGAGTGCTTTAAGCGAGGCGAAGCCTTCTAATTCACTGAGGGGACTAAATATCCTTTTGACCTTCATGGTGTCCATCTCTCATTCGAAAGACACTGGTTTTTTAATCTTTAATTTTTTCTAACTTCCCTCGCAAACATTATTTGGAGGCTTATTGAAAATAAACAAGGGAGTAGAGTATTTGTCGTAATGATTCATGAAGTGCATTCAACGTATCATGACGCGATTCAAATTTCAACGTGGTAATTCAACTTAAGTCATCGATGGCTACAATTTGACTCGGTGAAAATGTTTTGTTCTTTGTATTTGTATATTTATAAACCAATACTGCGAATATATTACGCTTGATTAAATTTTTAATCGGCCTTTCTACTAATTAGTATTCAATTTAGGGTAACATTTGGTGAAAGGGCCGCTTTGTAGCCGACATTCAACTTATTCATGGAAGCGTCGAAGAGACAAATGTTGGATCCGTCGCACTCCTATTAAAAAAACTATCCGGTCCTTTATTTATTGATCATTAATTTAAAAAAAATGTCCACTGCATGAATAAATAAAAGGAACTGCGTCGGAGTGGGTTCATTAGCTCAGATAAATAAAAGTGATGCAAAATAATCCGTCACTCCTGCCCGTCCCATCAAAAGCCATTCGCGCCTGCTTCCCCACGTAAAACTTTTCCCATCCTCTGCTGGGTTATTTTGTCGTTTGACGTATGTATTTCTCTGAAATCCCCTTTTATGTATCGTCGTGCGTGTGTGGGTAGCCATGGGCGTCCTTATGTGTTTGTGAGAGAGAGAGCCCTCCGTCCTATGGTTTTGATGGCCGGTTGGACGTGCCGGTGGGACCGAAGTGGTCGTCGCAATCTCGCTAGTGGCGCATGGCGAGGCACGCTAGAATCCTCTCTGTTTCTCGGCGGACACCCCTTTTTATTCCGTCCGTCCTAGTTGCGTCTCATACTCCTTCCCCGCCGCCCTCTTCTCACCCTTTTTTCTCCTCCCCTTCCCTCCGAACCACCCCTTCCGCCGCGCCTAGCCCTTGTAACCACTTTCCCCACCCGAATATCGAAGTTTGCAGCCCGGCCGGGTGACGTCATCGCGCGGCAGGCACCGAATCCCGTTGCGTCTGCGGGGTGAGGAGGTGGGGAGGTAAGGGGAGGGTGGCGTGGTGCGGAGGGGGGTGGGGGACGGGTCCTAAAGGGAAGAGAGCAAGGGGAGGGGGAGGAGGCAGGTGGGAGAAAGGATGAGGGAGGGGGTGGTGTAGCAGGGAAAGGATATCCCATGGAGAGCGAAGGGTTTACGGTCGTAAGAACCGGAGCCTCTAGGAGTGGGATGCTGGGTAGAGGGGGGGGGGAGGGTAGAGGTTGAGCAGGGGAAAGAGTATAAGGCGAAGGAAGGGTTTTGGAATAGGGATTCTCAGGGATGTGATGCCGAATCCGAAGGTGGAGAAAAAGGAAAAAGAAATAATACGAGAGTCTTTCTTTCTTTCTCTCTTCTCTTCCCATCCTTCTGTGTGCTTTTCTCGGCTCCCTCTATTCCTCCCTCGAGAAACTCCTCCTTCTCCCTCTCTCTCAATTTACCCTTATACCTCCCACTCTCTTAATCCCTATTCCATTAAAGTTTTACGTAATTATACTCAACTCTCCCTCACCCTCCCTTCCCCTTTGCCCATCGGCCCACGCTCTCCCCTGATCCGATTTTCTAACCCCCTCATCCCCCTCCCGTCTCCTCCCTTTCATCGGTTTCACTTTTTGCCCCCGTCTACCTTTACCCCTGTCACACTCCGCCCACCCACTCTCCCCCCTCCACACTCCTGAGGACCAGGGGCGGGCAGATAGCCCGCGTCAAACGTCACCAGTCGTCCTAATCCTGCGGCTTCCTCTTTCTCCTTTCGTACTCCTCAATCGGGAGAAGGTGATCCCACCACCACCGCCTGGGTCGCAGTGTGTCGTCTTGCAGCGTCGAGTCCATCGCGCCATCAGTAATTCCGCCTCGATTAAGTAATTCTCGATCCCCTAGCCTTTATCCGATTAGCCTTCTTCCCTTCTCCCCTTGAGGAGATCAAAGGAAATCCATCGTCAAAAGGAAACGGTTTGATTAGTCCACTTAAGATCTCTCCTGGCGTCTTAGACGGTTTGTTTTTGGAGAAATACTTGCTATATATATCGAAAGGAACGGCCGGAGAATATTTTAATAACCTGTCCTCTGCGGTTGTGTCATTTTCTGAATTGACTTTCCGGTTCTGTGAACTTGTTTCCATTCAGGAGATCGATTACTTAGAAGTCGGAGAAGAAGGTGGAACAACATTCCATGATGGAGTCAGTCACCTCAGTCACCTTTTTCTGAGCGAAGACATATTTTTTGGTGCTTAACACAGCTCGCAGTTCAAGCATATAATGTACCTTCCTAGCGACATTTTGCGTTAATTTTGTAACCGAATTTAAATTAAGAGGGTGGTCCCAGAAGTACCCGACCCAACAAAGAAAACAAAAATTTTGGAAAAAAATGTATTTATTTTTTAACATAATCTTCTTTCGGCTCTATACACTTTCCCCAGCGATTTTCAATAGTTGGATACCCTATTTATGATAAGAATTGTCTTGCTCCTCAAAATAGCCGTTAACTGCCGTCATCACTTCTTCACGGTTGGAAAATCTTTAACCACCGAGCCATTTTTTCAAGTTTGCGATCAGAAAATAATCCGAGGGGGCTGAATCTGACAAATAGGGTGCATGAGGTAGCAATCCAAACTTTAATTCATGAATTTTGGCCAGTTAAATAACGGATTTGTGAGCTGGTGCATTATTTTGAGGATACAACACTTTCTTCTTGGCCAAACGCGGCCGCTTTTGCTTGATTTATTCGCTCAAACGTTGCAATAAGTTCGCATTATACTCGCCGTTGTTAGCCTTTCCTTTTTCAAGATAGTTAATGGAACTTAATTTAAGAGATTAAGACGTTTTGTACCTTGTCGCATTCATTTTTCTCTTGGCACTGAAATAACATATTTTGCGCACTCCAAACTAATCGTGAACTAATGGGAAAATGTTTTATTCCAAAACATAAATCCGCAGAGTATTGGGAAAATAATGTTAATTATGTATAATGAAGACAGATGATTATACGTAAGTCACGTAAATCAATGAATATTGTCACAGGGATTAAATTAAATTACAGTTTTAGCTTCATCAACTGAAATACTTCCTCTGTAAGACTACTGTTCTCACGAAGTTATATTATATATTACCGCAATCCAGGTTTATCCGAAATTTTAATAATTTTTTTTAAGCTTAAACGTTTTTTTAGCCGCGTAATTTTACTTTGAGAATTGACCCTAAGGAGAGATAACGGTAATGAAAGAGGATTAATAACTTGTTTGTTTCTCCGGATGTCTACTCTCTGAATGTGGAATTGCTTGAAGAAAACAAAATTTTTCCTAGTCATAATGCTTCGTAGATTTGTTCTGGAGGTCGGAAAAACTTTACGTTTGATTTAAGAAAAAGTGAGTTCTAGTCAAAGGTATGCAAAGATTTCAAAAGGGAAGAGCCCTTTCAGTTTTTAAGCCAATTAAAGAACTTTTCAACCTCTAATTATCTTTTCTCCTCCATTTTCTTCCACAATCCAGATTCACCTTCTACCTATTCACTTTAATTCATGCGTTTCATGTTTATATGTTCGATATTTAATATTCCCACTTGTTCGTGCTTATTTTCCTTTCCTTGTTGTTACCTAGATATGCCTTGACGGTGTATGAAAAATAAGACTGGCACATGAAGGGACACTAAGTCCAGCAATCATTACAGTTTGGGTGTATGTCTTTTGGAATCTTTGCAAGACTGTTGTTAGACGACCAAAGATATTTCACCTTAAAAAACATTCTGGAAAACTGCCGTCTTGCAGGGTAGCCCAACGTGGAAGAGAAAACACTTATGTAAGCTTTTTGAAACCACTCCGGTAAAATTATCGCTAAAACTATTACTACACCCATATTTTGGCATGTATGTATGACAAGGCTTGGAGGCTCTTTCCTTTTACAGGTGTAGACATAAATAAAATAACCACCTTGCGTCAGGATAATATGTATTTAGGGTAAGAGTTGTGTATGCCAAGTCCTGAAATTAAGGATACATGCATCTCGTAATGAGTTAATCAATTTTACGGTTTGGCTAATTTTAATGGATCTGATTTTAATGAGAGCAATAATGAGTGAATTAGCGAATGTAATACTGGTGAGTTATTAAGAGAGAATCATTTGAAATGGCAGTTTGGTTATTTGCGTCAGAATTGAAGTAGGTGCACTGTTTGTTGCTTGTGTCATTATGGCCTTTACAAGCACAATGAGTAATATTAATCCACTCATTAATGTGCCGGATAAATTAAGCGGCATAATTTACATCGTCCACCTTAGTTTGTAAGGCTTTACATGAAATTTATTTTAAGCACGCTCTTTTGAATGAAATGTGTTACTCTGCCCGTAGCAACCGCAGTCTGTGCCAACAGAAATACGTATATTTCAGTAGCGTAACTGGACGGAGTTGGTACTCGCCAAGGCACTTCAAAAAATGAATAGTTTGCCGTGCATGCATACAGACGCTTAATATGCACAATACTCTTGGGACCCATTTGGCGTGATTTGCCATTCATTTTCAAATGGGACTCTGGAGATGCGTCTCTACAGCCTCCGCGCTCGAATCCACCTTCCCCATCCTTTGCTCTTGGCAAAACAATAACCGCAGGTATAATTCTACTCCCGAGATTCATTTGACGAGGAACGATTACGGCGTCAGTTTGAAGGCCACGTGGATGAAGTGACGCGCTAACTCAATATCTCTTCATGGTGAATTTGCAAGGGTCTATACGTTAACAGCGTTCTTTCATTTTAGCAGTATTGCCTATGATCAAATGTATGTAACGCTGAATCCGTGATAGCGCCAAACGTTCACAAATTTTTGCCTGTTACTCGTCTTTATTGCGTAGAACGAGAACCATGCTACCCTAGTGTAAAAGTACTCAAATTGAAGACATTTTCACTCCATTGATTTAAAAACCCCCTCGGAGTTGAAGCGTTTACTGCATCTTTTACTTCTGTGTTCGTAATTCATGAATTCCGCGCAAACCTAAGATCTATTCGACACGATATGAACCAATTCAAATTGTCGCAATCGACTTTGCATAGAATATTCTTGCATCACGGAGAAGGTAATACTAGCAATATCGACTTTGGTTGGGCGTAGGTTGGTGGAATTTCGCGAACGAAAGGCGAATTATTTCTTACCTAAATATTTAAAATCAAAATAATTTTAATTCGATTCTTTTGAAATGAATGATATAAAGTACTTATTCTCAAGAGCTTCATGATAAGTTTTGATATTCCAAATAATCTGGGTGCGGCTCTAAAATCCGGACAAATTTCAATTTGTATTTCATGCCATATCCAGTTCCAGTGGAGGTCGCAATTGGCGTTCTTGTAAGCTAATCTAGTAAACAATCATAACCTCAAAATGGCCGAGATATTACGTACAAGTGCAGAGTACAATTGAAGAGCCGCTATTATCGAAAGAGTAGGTTATAGTTCGATTCTTCGGGTACCACAGGTCAACTGTTTACGATATTGTGGCTAAGTATAATACTTCGGCAGAAGTCTGGGGAAGATTTCGCTAACCCGGCGAGGAAACCTTATTCAAGGAAACACGTGTTCGCCCGGATTTATATGAGAATGATTTATTTTTATATTTTTATTTATCCTTATAAGGATTCATAGAAATATATATATATATAAATATAGATTTCTTTGTTACAGGTTCCCCCACGATCCCCCACCTCTTTGAAAAACACCAACTCCCTCGTCCCTTACCCTTTCCTCCTGGTGCTACACCCCCTGCCACACACATTTTTTGGTGGCTCGCAGGGTATTTATGTAGACGTAGAGGTTAGCGCCGCACCCTGTATTGTAGTTTGTTATAATCCGGTCCATACTAAAAAGAAAGACTTGTATTTTTCCACAGATTTTATTATATTGTATCATTTCACCGACTTGCGACATCATCAGGTACAAATTTGTTAAACAGGCAGTGCCAGAACCCTCTACCCTCTACATGTACAAACATATATAGATATTATAATTCGGTGTTTTTCAGTCGGTGGTGTCATCAATGGTATTTTTATGGAACACCGGTATTTGGTGGTTTGATCACGAAAAGGTTTCAGAATGTGAATAGAGCCTTTTATCTTATGGAATGGACATTTGGGAATTAGGGAATGACCCTGAATCCATAATATTAAGAGATGAACGTGACTCATTAAGCCGAGTTTTTAACATTTTTAAGGGTAACGGGCTTATTGAGGAAATTTTAGTCATGGTGGAGTTTTTTAGGCAATTGTTTTTTTAATATCTATTAATTTATGAATATACTTATTTTAAAGATGTTTGATGTTTTTGAAGGCATGATAGTCGTGAAAAATTACCTTAGTTACCGGCGCACCCTAATTTTAACTACTATTCCTTACTTGAAACATAATATACCTAAATAAGCTTGTATGGAAAGTATGCATCAGGACGTTAATGATGTAATTTTTGATACTGTTGAGGGATGAAATGATTAGAATTTGTTGAAGGGAGTAATTATTCTTGAAAAAAGGTGGGGAAAATTTTGTAAGCTAATGTACCTCATGTACATCGGTTGATTGGGAGTGTCAAACATACTGGAGGACAGAAACAGAAGAAGGGACCTGGAATTCTGACGTACAAAATCAAGTTTCCTTTTAAAACTTAAAAAACGAAAACTGGCCTAATGAGAAAGATATAGGAAAGTATTTTTTATCTCATTGCTTTTTAATCATTTATTTATTTATATATTCCAGCTATGATTTAAAACTATTTGAATGAGTTGCAAAATGACCTTAGCTTTCGGCGAACACTTATCTCCAAAAACTACTAATAACGGAAAGAATTTAACTATCAGTTATTATTTTATAAGAAAAATTAATCTATATAATTTGGAAGGACGGTGCGTGGTAGAGTTCTACGCTACTATATTGGCTACCAAAATGGCTTTTGCATGCGGTTTTTCTTAATTACGGGTGGTTCCCCAACACCCACCGCCAGACACCCTTGCGGCGGCTTGCGTGGTATTAAGTAGATGTACATTTAGATGCTACTGCCTGGAGAGCCCGGGTACAAGTTTGAGTTAATCTAGGAATATTCAGCTTCAGACGAGGTGGGTGATCATTTTCGGGTGCCTGGGAAACCGCTGGTGGCGGACAGAATGGATTTGGCTTCCTTGTCTGGTGTGTGAATTTCACACCCATAGGGCTTATTATCAGGTATACCCTCTATCAAACAAACCTTCGTGTTGTTTACCGCTGCTTTTTATATGCATCAATACATGCATTTTAGTGTGCGAAAATGGACTATTTTTAAATCTATAACTGTTCATAGACAACTTTCTCATAAGTTTTCACTTCAATCGCGATCTTACTCACTCATATTTAGAAGTCGTGTGCCTGAATCGAATCGTAAGTCCTACGTAGATTTTCGTTCGTGCTTCGCGTTATGCTATGTCACCACCCAATATGGGAAAATCCGATGTCAGTATTTAACAGAGGGCATGCCGAACGTTTGCATAAATGCCACGGCCGCTTCAACCTCCTACGGTTGCATTGATAAAAACAAAAGCAGTGTACGCTGGGAACTACGCGACCGTTTCGACCGCTGCGGTACACCAATCGGTGTGGAGCTAGTGACGGTTTCCCGCTGTTGATCTTTTGGTTTCGTTGCGTCCAATCGTTCAATTCACTAGGCGCACTCCATTCTCGTGCATGTTGGCGGAACCTTTTGATCGATTTTGTCGCGGGCTGGATTTTTTTCCTCGCGGTCGAGTATGTCCGCTCGCGTCGCGCAGCAATGAGTATTCATAAGATTATTTATTACATAAGGGGATATATATATATATACAGGTACATATATACTGTATGTATATATATATTCGTTATCGTCGTGTTAATTTATACTTATCATTATAGTCATCCTCAACACTGCAGTAATTAACCAAAAATTTGATCTGAATAGGCGACGATGGTGCTCATCTCAGCCTAGGATTCAAAGTATTTGAAATTCACATTTTTGAGTGGGCTGAGTTCACATCAAAACTATGTTATGCGTGGATGAGCGTAATTTTTCACCGTGTGAGGCTGGACGATGTATTACAATACTTAATTTGTAATGTAGTTAATATGTAAATTGTACATGAGGTGGGGGACTAGGGTTTAGGCAGGAGGAATGACCGCGGGGAGAAAGCAATTAAGTTATACAGGAGACATGGGTTAGTCATCATCAACACCTCATCGACAACATTTTTTAAAGAAACTGGGCTTTATTAAACGGGTGGTGGGGAAATATAATGAGAAAGTTAAAGAGAGGTGTTATTATTGATCGGGCCCAAAAGATAAAACGAGGAAGATAAGTTCCTGTACAGAGAGGTACAAATACTAATTCTTTCTCCGAACAATCTGTACTCCTAATATTAAGGAATCGAAGTCACTTTAGAAACATTAAAAACATTTAATTTACCATTCGGAACAAAAGTAAACATTGCAAGGATATTAGGTATATTTGTCTGTACCTTTTATTTGATTTTGCTTTGCTTGATTTTCTTACCTGTACATGTCTCAGACTGCTCAGGTGCGAGTGGAGAACGGAGAGTCCGGATGGGCAGTGTTAGGAGGAGGTGTAAGGCAGGGTTGCCCATTGTCACCGGTGTTGTTCAACGTATATGTGGAGGAAATGATTAAAGAGGCATGGGAAGAACTGGAGGTAGAAATTAAAGTCGGAGGAGAATTCGTAAAATCGGTTACGTGTTTTGAAAAAAAAGTAAAATGTACTCGGATGCTATGTGTATCTGCTTGAATCTTTAAAAATACCAAATTAACTAAAACTAAGTCAAAACTGAAAGAAACCGGATACCGCTGTAGAATGCTAAGTAGCTAACACAGATTGCGGCAACATAACTTCCGTTTTTGAAAGCATTTTGCGTTTGAAAAAAGGAAGTTATGTTGCCTGTACTGTTTGCCGCAATTCGATACATGTTTCATAATTCAAATGCAATCTGGATATGTTTGAAAGAAAATGGACACGTATTGCTCCATTTACCTAAAATGAACTCTCGTGGATTCAAACTTTTTGCTAGACTAGTCATCTTTACTTGAGTAATTCATTTTTTGAATTGACAAAACAAGTAATTATTTATAAACAAATCTTTCCATTATCATTCTCTTCACAAAATGGCCAAGCATAAATATAGTGTATGCTGCACATGTCGCATGATATTAAATCATAGGTGGAATTTTTTCAATAAGAAAAATTAGCTTCTCTACGATGAACTTCAAGTTATGATGCGAAAGTAATTGCTAGATTTTTCATACAATCATTGGAGTTTTTTTGCAATTCATGGTGATCGTATTAAAACTTTCTAATGGTACCTTGCTACCATTTGTACGGAAGAATGAACGAATTAAAGATTTGGTGGAATATTTAGACGCCTTTTACGCCTACTTATTATTACACTGCGTAAACTACTCGCGAAGTTTCATTTCGCTCGGAAATGTGAGACTTTCTAGGGAGAAATGATTCTTCAGAATACCCGTATCAAATAACGAGCGGTTTTAATATTGCTCGAAAGTCAAACTTTTGTTTGTTTGTCCTTAAGACTGCTTGCTGGTAAAATCTCTTTCCTAGTTTGGAACACTCCTTCCTGAATTCGAGGAGCATGAAACCTGCTATGCATTTGCTGATCAGGGCGATTAAGATACGAAATCAACCGAGCATGTATGTACCTGGGTAGAGATTCCGGTGCCCTGCAAATAATGTTGGCGTGGTATTATGAGTCGATTCGAAGTTTAATCTCCAATTACTTTAGTTTGTCTCCTCCCTGGCTCGAGAAATTTCCTAGGGATCCTAGGGAGGGAGGAGGCAAGACTCATGGATGAATTTTGATTTAAGTTTCCGGGGCCCCCACTCATTCCGAATGCACTGAGAAAACATGCTTGGCCCTCAGTCGGCCGTGCAATTTACATGACCCGCACGCTACTTGGGGTGCTCTGCTGGCGGAGGAAAAGGTGGGCGAGGGGGGGCGGGGAGAGACAGGGAGGGGAGAGCAGAAGAGGAGCAGCAAGCACTTCGCCGCTCCGCCCCACCCCCTCGTTCCCGACGAGAGCAACGCTGCCGTTTGAAATTTCTGCGTGCCCCGGAGAAGTGTGTGGGTAGGGATGGGGGAATATGGGGAGGGTTTGTTGGGGTGGTGACCCCTCCTTTCACCTCCCATCCCCGGAGTTTTCTTCCTCCCTTTTCCCCCTATTTACTCTCGGTTGTACGCGGCCGTCCCGCCTTCCACACCCATCCGACCGTCCTCCCACCGCTAAAACCTTCTCACGTCATAACGTTTCACCTCTTCCGCCCCCGACGCGGATTCTACGCACACCCGCTTACCTGTAGGCATTCCCCTCTCTCTCTCTCTCTTTCCCCTCGAATCCTGCTCCCGAAACGACTTCAACCACCTCCCTACTTTCCCTCGAAAGCCACTCCCACCCTTCCCCGCTTCACTTTCCCCTCCCCACCTCCCTTCGCCTGCTCTAACCCCACTCACTCGCCCCCACCACCACCTCTCGCCCCATCCCTCCCGCCTCATTCCGTATACATAGAGTATCTCTCCCTTGGAGGATCTCAATATGCCCGTCCATCTCCTCTCCCCTTCCACTCCTTTTCATCCCGAGGTCCTACGACTGGCTTCCCCAAATCGACCTCTTCCTCTCCGCCTTTGCCTCCCGACTCTCCCGTTCCCTCGCATCTACCTCCCTCTCCCCTCAATCATTCCCCTCCTCCTCTTCATTCTCCTTCCCTCCACTCGTAGTGAAGTCGGTTATTATCGTATGCAAGGTGTGATCAAAAAAAGACAGGACTGATTTTATAGCTTGTTTATTTCGAAGGATTTTTAGAAAGGCTCGTAAAGACTGATATGGAGCGTAGCTATGTACGACGCAGAAACGTGGTCCTTGAAGCAGGAGGATAGACGTAGATTGGAGGCTTTTGAAATGTGGGTGTGGAGAAGAATGGAGAAGGTGAAATGGACCGAAAGGAAAACAAATGAGGAAGTTATGGGGATGGTGGGCGAGGAGAGAAGTTAGTTGGGAGAAATCCAAAGTAGGCAGGAAAAATGCATGCAGAGTATTTAGATTGGCAACGGGGAATATTGATTAATACGATGATATACAAGGTGTGATAAAAAAAATGGCAGGAAAGATTTTGTAACTTGTTTATTTCGACGGATACAGCTTAATCGAACTTGTTGCCCTCAAAGTACATGCCTTGGCTGACGACAAACCTTTGCCAACGTTTCTTCCAGCTCTCGAACCCTTCCTGGTAAGCCGCCTTAGGGATCCTCTTCAGGTTCGCGTTCAATTAGTTTTAATGTCCGCAATAGAGTCGAATCGGCGCCCTTTCAAGGGTAATTTTAACTTTGGAAACAAAAAATGTCTGGTGGAGTCACATCTAGAGAGTAGGGTGGATGCGGGACAGGAGTTCCGGTTCTGGCGAAAAACTCTGTCAAGATCAGCGCCATGTGAGCCTCTCTCCTCTAGCTCCTTTATTGCTACCGCTGCACGCGGGGACGAACATGTTAAGACACGTACTGCCGCTGCTGCGTAACCACTCAACGGAAACAAACGCAACACCTCTCGTTTTAGTCGGTGAATGTGTCGCTAGATGGCGCAGTGTGTCTTGTTTCGATCCGTTGAACCATTTGCGCTGAATAAAATCAATCCGGTCTTTTTTTGATCACATATCATTTCAGATTTATTACACACTTTTGATCACACACATTTCAGATCATTACACAGGCCAACAGTGGTTTTGGCGCCGGAGCTTTTAATGTTGATTTAAAGAAAAATTGGGGTGCTGAATCCAATTATGACACTAGTTTTTTCCTATCAGCTATAGTTTTCAAGATATAGATATGTTGTTACTTACGTAAAAAATCTTCTACATGATGATATGGGAATATTATATTAATAATTATAATCAACGAAGTCGAATAATTATTCGACTTCGTTGATGTTAAAATAAGCTGGAAAGTGGCCGTCGGGTGAATTTTATACATACAAAGTGATGGTTTCAGGATATTTTCGTCGATTTCGACCTCCTTTGCAGCTATTCCGTCATGGGCACCTTTCCGTCTGCTCAAGTCGCATGCTCGTGTTGCCTGACCTAATATTGGATGAATAGAATATATGAAAATGATATCATTCCTTATGTTTCACTAATTTCGGCTTCGAATGAGGTGAGTAGGAAGGACAAACGTTATTGAATTTGTGAGAATGTCGTGAAATCTGTAAACCTACATCTGCACAATTCCTCGCAAGCCGCCTCAAGGGCTATGGCGGGGATTGTTAGGTCACCATGCGTAAAATAATAAAAATCGCGTGCAAAAAAAGCAAAAGTATGCCAATTCACACCCATAGAGACGTATACATAGTCTATTAATGCAAAGCTCATTTTAGCTTTAGACGCGTGACTCTCGGAGGAAGGTCGATTGATGATGCCATACCCAGTGACAAAATGGACGGTTAGTACCGGATGTATATTGCTACTGAATTTATTGTATGTAAGTCTTCACATCAGATTTTATATATCTAACTACACGATTTAATTTATAGTTTATCTTTGACTTTTGAGCCATATTCTGAAAAGATTTTACCCGTAAGTGAGTATTTGTAGAAACAAAGATTTTTTTAATGCAACAGATATTTCGTGTTTAATTATTGTGGGCGTGAATAGGCTCAATTAGGTTTACTTGCTGTCTATTAACTTTGTATTTGTTGGAGTAATGGGTTGTTTTAAAAAAGTTGATTATAAGTGTAATGTTAACTAACGCTCACACGTTGTTATGGATCTTGATAAATTTTCATTATAAATACGCATTCAATGATAAATATTCTCTTATAAATATGCAATTATTTGATAATTAATGCAATGATATACACATCAACCGGGGTTTTCTTTGCGCATATTAAATGTTGAAGAATTGAGCTTAGGAAATATTGCATCACTACCTGAAAATGGTGTCTACATCTACATAATACCCCGCAAGCCGCCGCAAGGGCGTGTGGCGGGGGGTGTTAGGTCATCACCCAAAAAAGGAAAAGAGTGTCATACGAGTTTATCTACGCACGTAATATCCCGTAAGCCTTCCCAAGGGTGAGTGGCGAGGAGTTTTAGAATTTCACCCATAGAACAGAAGAATAAAACCACATGCAAAACTAACAAAGGCATGCCAATGCACACCCACAGAGACGTAAATGTATATTCATGCAAAACCAATTTAAAAAGTATACAAATGCAAATATATACATACTAGTAATTAACATACACTCGCACATTTGCCTACGAATGTACCAGATGTCTGCGGAACATTTAAACTTGTCCCCGCTTGTAATTAGAATGCCTTTACTATTTCCACTATAACTGGAGTTTCCCACTAGTATGATTTCCGACTGTCCGAGGAAAGAACGAATTTCTATTCCCATCTCCCCTGTCCCAACGTATGGGTTATATTTCACATAGTAAGTCATACAGTGAACATTAGGTGACCAATTAAAAAAGAATCATTTAGAATTTCGTTTTGTGGGGAAAAAATATGAGATCACCGTGAATATTTATCATTTCAAAATTTCAAATTCCGATTGCTCTCAAAGAAGGACATATATATATATATAAATAAATAAATAAATAAATAAATAAATAAATATATATATATATATATATATATATATAATTTTACATTCAAACACGAAATCCCGCCATACGGCGAATAAATATTCATTCACATAGAAATAAAGATAAGGAAATGGGAAAGGAACACACTTAAAGGACGAACACAAGAGAGGCGTTATTTCTTGATAATTTCGACGGAATGGAGCTCCGTCTTCATCAGAATATACGATAGAACTAACTTCTAGTCTGGGAGGGTTGAGGTATGAGAGAGAGAGAGAGAGGGAAGGGGACGGGGGAAAGGGAGAACGGGTGGTAGGGGAGAGGTGAAAGAAAGGGTTGTGGAAGGGGAAAGGGAGAAGGGAGACCAGAGGGGAGCGGAGATAGGATAGGAGTGAGAGGGAGGATGTGGAAATAATTCACAAACGGAAAAGAAAACAATTAGTTTAACCACAGATACTACAACACTACGATCCAGGTGCCAACTTGCAAAGTCGTCATAAGGACTTAGCAAGTCAAAACCCAGGACAAGAAAAACAAAATACATGCGGATGAACCAAATTATCTTACCATCCCGTATAAAACAAATCCACACCTATCCATTGAGACCCGGTTGTCAATAGGCTTTGCAAAGCTATATAAATGCCATTTCCATCGTTAATTTTATAGGGTTATCGGATGGGGGAAGGGATGCCAGAACGGAAACACTATAACACTGTGAGCAATACGTGTGAGTGTTCCTTTTGTATGTTCTTACATTCTTTGTTGCTGCCAAAGTTTTTTATTCAACACTTCCGTGTTACTTCGACGCTATCATATATATATATATATATATATATATATATATATATATATATATATATATATATATATATATATATATATATATGTACACACACACACAAATATACACACACACACACACACACATATATATATATATATATACATACACACACACACACACACACACACACAAAACACGTGAAGGGACGCTCACATTTCAGAAAGCTTAAGCTTTTGGCCTTCTCTGACGCCTTCTTCAGGTCAGACTGGTTAGAGAAGTTATGAATGGCGCAGAAATCAAATACACCCTTCGGTGTATATCATATCACAACGATTATGAATTCATATTCATCGCATTCTACCATATCTGTAATGCAATACGATTTCCTGGAAGAATGGGAAAATTTTAAATAGACCAATAGGAAAACAAAGGATAAATTCCTAGGAATGGCAGTGTAAGAGAGAAGGCTATTGGCTGAAATTCTAAGAATCAGGACAAGTGGATGTAGAAGATGCTGGGAGGCAATGGAATTCTGGGGAGGTTAATAGAGAGGAGAATGTTGGGAGGACGAGTTAGAGAGAGAAAAGGAATAGTCCTGAAAAGAGCAGACCTGACTTGGGTTAGGCTTAAGGCACTGACTGCTTCCAATTTATTGAATGGAGGCAGCGCGGGAGGTAAGTGGCCCGGGTCCTCAGCCTTATCGGCCACAAACCAGTCTCCGGCCGCCGCCGGTCTCCACTCTCGCACCCAGCCGAATGCCTCCTCTTTCCTCTCTCGTCTCCTGATTTTCCAGCTTCTATCTCTTCTCCCTACTCCCACACGTCTTCTTTCCTCACTCCCTCCACCCTTCCTCTCTCTATCCTCAGAGCTCCACCTCCTCACCCGCTACGTCCCTCTGGGAGATTTCTCAAATGACCACTGCTATTTCGCTCGCTAGGTGTATCCTAGGAGAGCTTGCCTCCAGGGTTTGGCCCTCGTCTCCATCTACCAACGATTGCCCTTGTGATTGCTTTGAGGCTCTTGTAAAATTACTCGATTTTGTGCACAGAGGCTTCCCTTTAGGGAAAATGAATTTTCGGGGAACTTGGAAATATTTTTTCACCCGTTTTCCAAATTAGGAGGCTTCATGGTGTTTATTTTGCCGTGGGGAGGGAGTAGTGATAGCTACCGTTATTTTAAGTAATTCCTCATAATTGAAGTGTGCTCTCACACTGGAATTCTATTACTCTCAATCGTCGGGCTCAACTAGGAGTGCACGCATCTCTCGAAGGTTTCGGCAACCAACTATCGGAGACGTGTGCTGTATGTTGAGGGCTACCTGCCAAAAGGTCACTTTTCTAAAGATTTTCATTGCATAAAAATCAATTTTGTCTTTGGTATATGAACCTAATATTAAATTTGAAGGCGTAGTGAATAAAAACTTAAAATTAGAGAGATATGAGAATTTTTACTTTTAGACGCACAAACTAAAATGGTAGAATTTTCCAATAATTTTCCAAGGGCTCGCAAAAAAAAACATGTTTTGCGTGTAATCATGACTCCCAAAATATAATATAATATATCCTTGTTATAAAATCAAAGGAATAATGTCCGTCAATTCTCTCTAAGCTGCGTCCTGTCTTTTTTATGAATGTATCACCCTACTCATGTATGTATAAGTTTTAGGAGTGAAAGTAGATAGGATAGCGGAATTTATACAGCTAATTAGTACTAGTGCCGGTTTCCCAAGCCTAGGGCACGGACTTAAATCTTGGAGCGCATCTTTCAGAAGCATTTCGATCCTTGCAAGGATGCTGTGTGGTGAACTCTTCAAAAACGGTACATCTCGGTGGGATAGGATGCGAAATGTGGGCTCCTTTCGGTCTTTCATTAAGAGTTAGTCAATGCCGACGCCGAGTTACTTGCCACTCTTCTTTTACTACCTGTAATCTTACCTTCTCCCAGATCGTCCACCTATTCGCAAGAGAGCAGGTGATCTCGTCAGTCGTTTCGTCAAACCTAATGAGTCGGTGCTTCTTCAACGAGGTTGCCAATTTAATCATTTGGTAAAGGAACGAGAACAATTCCGGGACCGATCGAGATCCTGACCTCCTTCAATATACAGCCACTGCTACAATTAGTTGATGAAGACCTTCATCCTTTTCATGATGAAGCAGAGTAGCAGAGTTTTAATTTCTTTCCATCGTGGGAGAAATTTTAAAAAAATTTCATTATTTATGGGTTACCATATTTATTTTTTTCCGTTATTTGAGTGATCCGGTAACATCAAAGGGACAGTAATTTTGCTCGATATTTTTTAATTAAACGCACTAGAAAATAAAATAAAGTTATTTCACATTAAATCTACTTGGTTATCCTTTGATTTAGAGGAGGTTTTGGTTTTGCAGATTACAGAATAAAACAGGATTTGGGAGAATTCCGTGTTTGGTGTGGTAACTTACAACAGTGGATTTCCGTTACTCAAATACATTTTAAAATCAGTTATTAATATAAATTACATTTCATATTTTTTTTCGTCACCGGAGCTATGAATTAATATTTTGATTTAATGGATTTTCGTCTTTGGTTGGAAGTCAGTAAGAAATATCATTTTTTTGGTGACGCTGTCCACTATGCAATTAGAGGTTTTTTACAGCTTGTTATTTGCTGAGTTAGACAAGCTTACAAAATTTGGTTGTCTTGAGAGGAGAATGTGTAGGATTTCAAGTATAGGGCTAGAATTAAGGATAAAAAATGAATGGGTTACGAATATCGTTGAGAAAGACATCTCCGGATCTCGAAAGTCGGATATGCAGAATTTTCTCCAAACGCGTTGGATCGTCCAGCGTCAAGAGGAGCTAACCATTAATCATTAGAAGCGACGTGGAATTCATGTATGGAGGAAGTCGATCCGATGTTTTTAAGTCTTCGATTGATACGACGCGGGGACTTTCACTTCTGCATTGCCCGACGCATGGCAATCCTGGGAGGGAGGCCAAGGGGAAGTGGGTGGAGGGGAGAGGGAGGGCAGATGTCCACGTCGCCGCATGTCCCAAACGGGAGATTAAGACGAGGGATTTGTGACGTTTTCCTCATGGTTAGTCATCGGAAGAGCGATCGATCTCAATAAACCAACAGTTTTCGAGAATATCTATACCTTGTCCTAATTGCTCCACTTGAATATCACAAGTGATCTCTGAAATCTTGCGTCTCCCCTGGCCTTGTTCACCAAACTGCCCCACTGGCTGAATTAACTCCATCACTCGTTACTAAATGCAACAAAACTCACGGAGGGAAAAATGATGATGCAAGGAAAAATTCAAGAACCACATCGCATCGGTTGGCGAGATCACAAGTGAGATATTGAGGCAAGCAAACAGCCAAACAGAGTGTTTTGAGAAATTCTTTTTTACTCTTGTAATTCGGGAAAATTATAATAATTGCTTGAAACCATTTCATCTGCCTGCAAGTAAATAATGCATGGTGCAAATTCTCCCTAATTATACTATAAACAGTGTTTTCTTACTTTTGCTTTACATTTATATTCCGCGTCATTAAATTTATGGTTAAATTACATAAAGGATACTTACATTTACATATTACAGGGGGTATTATGTATATTACATTATAGTTTTTCACGAGACACATATATTTTCATAAATATAGGTGATTTTGGACGGAAATGATAAATTCATTATTCGTTTGCATTTGAAGACAACGCTTAGGATATGATCCTGACTCATTAGGTCGTGTTTTAATCTTTCCAACGGAATCTGGCCTATTGAAAAAATATAGGGGTACTTATGCATTTACTGGTGTTCCGTAGTGATTAATTTGTTTACGTGTTTATTTGTTTAAAATATGTTTGTCTTTTAACCTCTAGGAAAGTGGTGGGAAATGATCTTAGCTATCTTAGCCTATTTAACCACCAATATAATAGAAGGAAACGAAAACTGAAACATGTTTTGGTGAAGTCAAATCGAAGAAAAATTTAAGATTGTTGCTTATAGGTGTATAGCATTTTAGCTTCTGTTGTCTTCGGTCCGATTGAATGAACCTATTTTGATTTTCAATCCACTCCCTACAAAAAGCACTTAATGGATGTTGGGAAGGTTTGTTGTTTGCTTTCGTTGGAATATATTAATGCATAATTATTTCTTATTTAAATTAGATCATCAAACTCAGTGGTACTTACCTGGCCTCTTATTACTAAAGACATTTGCCAATTCTTCTTTCCTCCCGGTCGCCTCCTTTCGGCCGCTGTTGCAATGCCTACATTTAATACAATGTCTATAAATACTTTTGTGTCTCTTCACACCACAGAACGCACTTTCATTTGTACCTATAATACATTTGAAGTGAAAAAACTGTGCCCATGGCTTACATTAAGGTAGTTACTCTGGATACATTAATAATCAAGGGTAAATGTGAAAAATAACACTTCCTGCCGTACATTGTACGACATATTTGTTTCCGGAGAATGGGAGTTTAATTTCACATTGGCTTAGTTAACCCTCCAAAACTTCCTATAGGTATCTAGTCAGTGCAAGTAATGTTTTTTTCTTTAATAAGACCATAAACACAGTAATCAACCCGAAGGTCGGTTTAGTAGGTGATGGTAGAGCTCACCCATGTACCAAGCCCGACGGCGTGTGAATATTCACACATCAGGGTAGGGGGGCCAGTTCCTTTCCCTGTGCCGGTTATGGTTTCCCAGGAAGACCTGGTACCCGAAAAATCAAGTAGCTTGGTTGGAGCTGCAGGTGTCCAGAGTGCCTCGCCCGGGAATAGAACCCGGGACCCTCCGGTCAGCAGTCCAACGCTCTACCCGCTAGACCATCGCGACCCGCATTTTTTCTTTAATATGGACACTTTAATTTCATATCAAATTGCATATTGAATGATAAACTTAACATAAACTTGCATATCAATTAATCTATTACACAATATTATTTTAATTTTTTATTTTGAATCCTTTTTCCGTTGTGCAAAACGAAAAGTTTCCTTTCTAAATGGAGTGCTCTTGCTCAGATCGATGTGTAGATAATTATAGGTAACCGTGGATGATAGTCTAAAATATGCTTACATTTAACATTCAATGACCAGTGGATCATATTTACATTATTCTTGAGATGAGATACCGTCCTTTTTTAAATGTCTTATCCACGTTCCTCTTTATTAACAAATCGATTGTACTTTTAAAAGGATTCCTTTGTTCATGCTCAACGTATATCGGGCGTCTTAACCCACGTCAGATGACTATTATTTCCTCAGGCATCCCTGTACCTTGTAACCCTCTGAGCGAAGAGACGGGGAGGCTGATTTTATTTACCTCGCATTATAATTTTAAAAACACTCGTGCAGAACCCGCAGACCTTTCGTCGTTGTATCTTCTTTCCCTCTCTCTTTCCTCCCCCCCTCCTCCACTCCGCCCCGTCCTCCAACCAGCCCCTTCTTTCGTTCGTCCTCCTCCACTCCCACCCCTCGCCTCCCTCCCGCCCTCGTATCACTTACCTGTCACTTTACCCCTTCCAATTTTCTCTCCCCGTTCTCCCGCTCCCCTCACCCCCATGCCCCGTCTTCCATTCCTTGGATTTGATTAGACGCTCCAGATACCACAGAAGAAGGGCGATGGGGGAAGGGAGGAAAGTGGGGGTGGGGAATGGGGGGAGAGAAAGGGAAGGAGAGTGGCGGGGGTCGCTCGGGGAGGGAGTGAAGGGTGGGGGGGGGAGTTGGCGGGGGCGAAAGAGACTGTCGTCGTGGCGTTCTCCACTCTCTGTTTAGGCCTCACTACAGGGCCATGGTCCTCTCTCCCTTCCGTCTCTCTCTCTCCTTTCTCTCTCCCGCCATCTTCCTCCCTGTCTCCCGACCAATGCGCCTTTGGAATAGTATATGTGGGAGAGAGATGGAAGAAAGGGTTTTAGTCTCCTCGAAGGGCGAGTGGAGAATTTCCGATGCTTACTTATGTATGCTATAGTCCCCTTCCCTAACCACTGATTCGTCGACCACGTTGTCTGTTCAGTTCGTGATTTATAGAGTGCGTGGTTTCACCAAGGATTGCGAGTCTTTAGCACTAGAGTCGATACTGCTTAGCATCGCCAAGGCGTGTTTGATCATGATGTACCCAGAAATAAAGTACCATGGTGATTGACTAATGATTTTATATTTGGAGACTCTTGCACTAATCTTTTGAAATGGTCCGAAATTGGCGAACTTGTGTGCTAGAAGGGAGCTATTGCAAGTTAATTATATTTATTACTGTTCTATACTTTTCAAATCAGTTCACGTAATGATGCGAATGAAATTTCGAGTGGTGATCTTCCGG
This sequence comes from Hetaerina titia, assembly GCA_037158775.1. NCBI lineage: Eukaryota > Metazoa > Arthropoda > Insecta > Odonata > Calopterygidae > Hetaerina > Hetaerina titia. Next base: position 69,747,868 of record CM073778.1, on the reverse strand, counting down.
CAAATTTTTCTCGCGCCCCGAATGAAGTTTATGCTCATTAATAGTGATGAAAAAACCTTTTTATAAGGTAATCTACTGTTTTTTGGATGGACACAACTACCAAATAAATATTTTGTGACTCCTAACAAAACACAATCCAGCAACCAACTCTACATCAGGTCCCTCTTCATCTCTGTGTACTTCCTTCATCCCGTACAACATCCTTATCCTGTCCCTGCTCTTTTCTCGTTTGCCTAATATTCTCCCCTCTATTACAGTCTTCAACATCCCACTGCCAATCAATACGCCCTTCATCAATTTTTCCTGCATCCATAGGATTTCTTCCAACAAACCACTCTCGGCGAAAATAAACATTTAATCTACAATAAATGATGATAGAGATATGAATTTTAGGAGATTTATATTCTGGACATAAAATTTTCCATGTTAAAACACCCGATCCATTGTTGCCATATTTAAAAATGTTGATAATATAATTTTTACTTTCGTTTGAAGTGAACCTTTTTACTTTTTGTATTTGATTCTTGAGCAAAGTTATTTAAAATTTTCCACTCAAAATTAAGCGTCAAAGGTTTCTGGTGTACAAATAGTAGCACAAAATATGTTTATATAATCTCGGTGTCTGTATTGTTTTAGTTCTTTCATGTTGTCGCACTAAATTTTAGCGGCAAAGTCCTTTATCCTATTGCCGAAATGGGAGGGTGGAGAAAAACGGATGATTGGAATGTTCGACGCTCCTCAATGGCTTCCCCGGTTATAATAGGCTAGTTAATTACTCATTTAGAATTTCTCTCCTATTTCCTTTCCTCCGGCTTCACTTAACCAAAAGCTGCGGATTAACGCGGAAAGGAACAGTATTCTAGCTCAAAACTCTCACAAACGTCCACCAACCTCATTGAGCCTCTGCGCCAAACACAGCTTTAATACGGCGTGTCTAATAACTACACTTTTCCCTCGACTAACCATTATGGTTACCATTACCGATAGTTTGAAAAGTACCTCTGTACTTATACGGGTGACTATACGCTTTTGTTCATGTTATTCTGGTGGAAACCTATTTACCTTAATAATACATGCTTATTCTTTAATTTACCATACTCCTTTACTAATTAACGCTAAGTATATTAGGTATTAGGCTTCAGATTATAGGATATACAGTATCTACGTATCTAGATGGGCATAATTGGGAAAAGTCACCTTCAGTGTCTTCTTAGTGTAAATTTCACTTTCTATTAGAAACCCTCATAGCCAAACAAAAAGAGTCACACTTTTGGAAATATTAAGTTAAGAACCACTCGATTCATAAATATAATATGAAAGATAAAACCTTCTATGTTAACCAAAACTAATTAATTTAAAATGTTTCCTAATATTTCAAATCGCCATTGTCCTAAGGGATGGTGACATTCCACCTTCTGTCGGGAACAAAAGTATATTTTGTTCATCATTTGAACCATGATTGAGTTTTATCAAAGTTGATTTAACGTTTGCAATTATTTTTCGATGGTGTTTGTCAAAGAATGGCTTTGAATATGTGCGTATTTTTCTGGAAACTAATGAGAGGCAAGGGATGAAAGCACGAATGAGAATCAAGCACCGGATATTCCATAGCCAATTTTGCAACGCAAAGAGAGTTGAAAAATGGGTGAAATTTGTTTTTGATGAACGAAAAAAATCCTCTGTTTAAAAGTCATTTGCGTAATTTTGGATGATTACTTTTCAAATAGGTTTTATTGGGCGTGGGAATTGTTATATTTTAAGCATAGTTCGTATTTCCATTGAAATAAATGGATGTAAAGTAGTATTCATTGTTTTAACATAACATTTAAACTGCATGTGGAGGAAATTTAAAACCCCGATAATGACTCCGAGCGGTCTCAAAGCTTACTCATTTCATGAGATTTTCCCAAAAAATCCAACGTTTACATATGATCCCCATTGGAATCAGAAGCTCGTCATTTACTCCTCCTTTCCCTAGCGAGAACCAAGAGAAGTTTTTGCCCTAACTACAGATTATTTAGATATTTTATTGGTTGAAAGATCGGATAATTCTGTTGCTGATTTTTTATTGTTTTTTTTGGATTCGTATTTTATGTGTTTTTTGAAACGTACGAAAATCCATATTTTGTGAAATAAAACCATTTGTATCTCATAATTTTAGTTTATGGCATTTATGAATACGCAACCAGGTTAGTGAGTTATTGTTATTGGAAGGAATGAACTCAAATGAGAGTAAATTAATTTTGCATTTTAGAATAATTATTATCGTTCTTACCTTAGTTTATGCCATCTTCATTTCATTTAGTATGGCAAATTATTCTTCCATTTCTCTTAATTTATTTGATGGGCGCTGTAGGTATACGAAGTTTTCGAGTGAAAGTTGCAGGTGGTTTAGAGTCATTGTGATTTTTTTCTAAGATAGAAAAGAATGTCGGTAAGCTATTGCGCGTTATTAATCCAAGAGAGTTCATTGGTCGATGAAAGTGCTCCAAGTTCCTTGAATTTTTCATCAAGTTCCGACTCACGATTTGTCTGGTCTGAACATCCTGCAAGAAGATTAAAATCGATATTTGCTCGCGCGTACTTCTGAGGAACGGGGAGAGGGTCTGGGAAGGAGAGGGGTCAAGGCAAAGAAAGAGGGTGCATGTCCTATGAGAATGTTTCTTGAGGCTCGGAGTACCATCCCAGGAACGCAAACTTGATCCACAAAGAAATTCAACATATTTCTGTAGCATATCCATGAATGGTCATATATTACGTGCATGTGTTTAACTCCATCGATTCAACTAAATATATTTCAAATGTTAATAGCTGGAAAATATATTAACCTGAAGTTATTGTACGTTTCCGTAATCCAAATTATTTTGATTTTTCAATAGGTATCGTAAATTAAACAGTGATGTTTGCAATACAAAGTCTAACTAAATTTCCTGGAAATTGTAGCATTCAATATTTGTTTAAGTTTTCCATTGGATAGATTTTGAATGTTCTCAGTATGCTATCTTAAAATTTATTGCTCGAATGTTAGATATTTCTCCTTCTTTTTAGGTTAGGCGTAAAGAGGAGAAGGTTAATTGACGAATTCCATTCGTCTCAAGCCAAAATCATCAGGAGATATTTATGATATGTTGTTGGCTTGCGATGAAATCATAGCTGTAAAAAATGAAAATTCTAGTGGAGCCTACCAAGTTAGTCTTATTTCATTTATTGCTAGTATGAAAGCTTGCACCAAGTATCGTCTGAGACAATGCCCTACCCTGAATATAGTATGTTCAAGTTTGCCTGTGTGTACAGCATACATTTACCCCTTTCCATTTAGTGTCCTCACGACGTTATGATGAGATAGCGTATTATCTGGAATCGGAATGCCTCACGTTCCAGGCTCATTTTTGGATCGAAAGTCCGATGCTCCTTCTGGAATGAATGGAAGTAACGCTGCCCCATTATACGAAGCGAGTACTGTGTCGTGTCAGGCGTCTTGCTCCTAGAAAGTTTTAGTGAGTACGACTGATGTGGCATAGTCAACTGAGTACTTATATGATGCGACCCAAACAGAGTATCATTAAGCGTAGTAACGCCAAATAACACGAAAAATATAGTAGTATTCATTGTTCGGTGATTTTTACGGTATCAGGGAAACGTTGTGAAATTGAGATACACAGGAATGCTAAAAAGTAATGGCTAATTGTGATTTTCTTTCGAGCTCGAGGAAAAAAATTGCGTCGATTGAGATGTTTATGTGCGTCTAGAAATCTAAAGTTTCACGTCTTGGATGCTTTAGTGCATGCAAAGGAATTGAACACTGGACAGTTGCATCGACTTTCCGTCCGTTTCGAGACGTGTTTTTTAGTACGATATTTGCCGAGGGGAAGCGTAAATGTCGAAAGAAATTCAATGGGCGTGCAAACAAAATTCGAGACTCCGAGAGTTTTTTTTTTGCAATCCTCCGTTTTTATTGGTGCCTTGTCCTCGTTTCTGTCCTTTTCCCTCCAAGAAGACCTTTTAGTTATCCTTCATGCGATCCGGACACTCTGAAGCAAAACCATAGGAAATCTTTTCGCGAGGCCTATCTTATGGGCTACCCCTAGTTTTTTTGCAAATCGATCGATGTGTTTGATGAAGAAAGAGTGATGGGAGATTATTGAAAGTTCTGGGTTTCCCCTTGATTGAGGCGGAGTAAGTTTGAGGGAGGGAAGTGTGAAGGGCGGAGGAAGATGGAGGAAACGAGAGAGATGAATTGGGAAGGGGAATGAAATGTGAGCGTGGTCGGCGGAGGGAAGCGGTTGCTATGCAAATCCATTCCCTTATCCAGTTCCGATGTTATCTTCCGCATTTGCTGCTTATCTTCGCGAGCCTTTTTCTTGTATATTTCGCTAGGGCGATCGATGAAGTTTAAGATGGCGTGGATTCCGAATAAGCGCTTCGGTGGAAATTTCTCCGACAATCTTGGATTCGTTCGGATTTGAAACGCGCCTTCTATGGCTCTCTCCATCTCTCGCGCGGGACATCATCTTATATTACCGTATATATTTTTGTCAGTCAAATCCTTTAAAAATTGATTTCCCCATCATTTAGCGGGAACATATTCCCATTTTTCTTTTTTGAGTATTTGGAAAATTGTAGATTTATGGATTCTCCAATTTTTTATTTTATTATTTGCGAAAAGTTTGCTTTGTATCGGACGTTTCATCCTTTTCCACTCTTTTAAAGACAATCTTAAATCACTGGTCCCTAAGTGTATGGTAGTGATTAGAAAATACAGACAAATATTTCTTCTTACTAGCGAAAGGACTTACTTGGCCCTTCCGTAGTATTTCTACCAATTTTTAAGTAGTGTTGGCAAAGGAATAAAAATATTTACTTTATTTAGGATTTAATAATTAAAGAAAGGATAAGTTGCTATAGATTTTGAAAATAATGATGCAGTTTACGTTTTTTTGCCTAAAACCTTTGTGCAGAAGTTATGCTAACTAACGGCAGTAAAATTGACTTCGGCGAGGAAAATAAAGATTGTTATGATTTGAGCATTAGTTGAGCAACTCCATTTGCATGAAAAAAGGATATTAGATTACTACATGAAGAGTGAACTCTTAACTTAAATGAACAGAAAATTAAAACGTTCATTTGGAAGCTAATAAACGTACCATCGAACCAATCCGAGACCCTTTCAGGTCACGAATACAAATGAATAGAGGAAATTTATGATCTTTGGGGTAGTAACTCAATTATTTTCAAAGAAATATCAAGTATTATGTCCACTATCATACTGAGGGTACTAAGAGCTTCTTACGTTGAGTAATTACTTCAAAAAAAAGGGAAGCGATTATCGTCCGAATAACATCTGCGTAACGCTTGATGAGAATCATATGACATACTCGTAGAGGTCTTGTGAACTTGTCCGTTTAACTTTTGGATATTTGGCGATGCATGTGGAGACATTTTGTTAATGCCTAGAAATTGCTAAATAGCGATACTTCGGATATTTTAAGGCCATTTCTCATGTGGAACGTTCTTCTCTTTTTTCCGAAATGGGACATAAATATGAGATGATGGGCATAATCCATTTCGAAGTACCTCCTCAACTGAATAATAAGTATAATTGGGGAAAATAATATTAAATAACGTACTAAATAGTTTTCATGCCGTCGTGAAAAACTTGGTTGTTACATAACGAGGCATAGGATAGAAGATGAGTGCTTTTGTTACCATGCGTGAAAAGTATAGAGCTTTTGAAGTGTGAAGTAAAAAAAAAACCAGAAACTCAATTTAAATACTATGTCCTGGGCGTTTATCGCAGTACTGGGAATAAGTGGTGGCTAAGAGCCATTTATGCAAGCGTTAATTGACTTAAATGGGAGGGAGACATGCATGTTTGTCAAAAATTATTACGGTGAGAAAATACGCGACGCATGGTTATTTATTTCACTGGGCTGGAAGTCCTTTTTTCCCTCAAAGAGAATAGTCCCGGATAAGTTTTTTTGGAAAGGTACTCGCAAAACTAATTAGTTCCGACTGGAATAGGATTGCTTAAGTTTTCCTCTCCATAATTGCATTAGGAAAAAAGAATCTAGTATGAGAAGCACACATGTGCAAAATTGATTGCCTTGGAAACTAAATTAATCCTATATGACGATCATAATCGACTACCTCAGAAAAAAAACACATTGACGAACAGACCCATGTCCCCGAAACACACACCTTGTTTTCGTATATTTGTCCTTTCACTTCACGGTCATTCCACGAAATAAATCCGAAGCTTTTCACCGATACATATTTAATGGAGGGCTCCCTAACGCCCACGGCCTCACGCCCTTGCGTCGGCTCGCAGGGTTGGATATAGATGTCGATGCGAGGGGCCGCTCTCGCTGCACGCGGGACATTCGTTTTTGAAGCGCGGGATCGATCATTAGGATCCCCCCACAAGCGGAGCCGAGAGTGTGTCTGTGTGTGCATGTGTTTGTGTGACTGTGCCGGGGCGCACACGACGCCCTCGATGCCCGCACAGCCACCTGGCCCTCCCACATGCCAGCCCCAGAAGGATACACCGTCCTCACTGACCCCCAACCCCCCTTAACGATCACCCTTTCTATTCCTCCCCCATCCTCTGCATCCCACCGATACCTCCCCCCGCCTTCTCCCCGCTCCGCCTTCCCGGTCGCAATTTACTCCTCTTCTATTGATTCATCATGAGCAATCATATTTGATGGTCCAGTCTCTCCTTTCCCATTCCACTCCCACCGAAGAGTTACCTCCCATCCTTGCAATGTTGACTCACTTCATAGAGTGGGAGAGAGAGAGAGGGAGGTCATACATATCGATTTTCACTCTTCGCTTTTTTCCCCCTCCCCAAAGGCATTTCCATCCCCCCCAAGCATCTGAGCCCGCGTGTCGGTTCCTTCCTCCACATGGCTCCTGCGTCCATCCTCCGTCCACCGGTCTATCCGTTCATGTATATATATATATATATATATATATATATATATATGTAAAAAATCTATGTGAATGTATGTATATATATGTGTAAATGAAAGTGTATATGAAAGTGTATATGAAATATAATGTATATGAAATTAGCACTAGTGGACAATGACAAAAACACAGAAACGCCCAAAAAAGAAACACAGTTTCGAATTCTCGGTGGTCCATGCCATCTTTCTCAAGGAAGAGAAGGACAGAACTGAATGCTGTCCTTCTCTTCCCTGAGAATATGTGGTAATTTCATTTACATTATAATTCACGCCCGTGAGACTTTCACAACAGTGTTATATATACATATATTTCAAACGACTAGCACAAATATAGAAAAAAATGGTAAGACCACCTTTCTCTGCAACATCCTGAGGGTTTTTTCTTTCCGCAGAATTTTTATATACTCGTATATATCCTTTTCATCTCGGCCAGCCTCAATCACATTTTTTCCTGATCTTCTGACGCTATGACTTGACCTGACCGGGAGGACAGCGGTTCATTACGATTCCTTTCCTACGGTGATTCGATTGATATTTTTTTTATTCGAACTCGTGGCCATGGACGAACGATGGGAAAGAGAGAAAGAAGGTTACCGGGTCTGCGTCCACGTAAACCAATTGCGCTTTCAAACTCTTCCGTAACGAGCTTCCCTCCGACATGAAAGGAAACCCTCCGATGAGGATGCTTTTCATCTTGTGGTCCATGCGATTTTTTGATGCGTCAGTCCACTAGGAATTCTTCCCTTGGAATCCGTATTTCCTGTGAAGAAACTATGGAAATACTTGAGCGCGACACTGTTACACGTTTACCTTGTATGACGACTTTTGCGTCAAGAAAATATTACCGAGACAAATGTTGTGCATTACGGGTTGAAAGTAATAGTGGGAAATGAGCACATGTACGTACATCAGTTGGGCATGTTAGGTTAGCTTCGCTGTTAATTATCACGTAATATTTTTGTGGACAATGTGACACAATTGCTCATATTTAGAATTAAATCATTATCAGTCTTGCATTTAAAAAAGCTGATTTTGTAGAAATATTAAAAGCCTTATTCGACCTTTGTCAACAACCTTCGAGTAAGATATTTAACTGATTTACAGTTTTTTAAATCTCTTTTGGGATTTTTTTTTCCAAACTTAAAATGCTGTTTGCTTGCAGAACATCTCTAGATGATCGATCCAAAAGAAATAAAGAGTCGTCGAGCGGGAATGCGATTTACCGATTTCTTAGCCCGTTTCAAGTAAGTGGAGCATGGGTTTTTTTTTACACCTTATGTAATGCTAGTACGTACTTGACACGTGCGTGTGGGCGCTGTTCTATGTCTCCCCGCGCCTAACGCCAATGAACTTTCAACGGAGGTGGTGGGATTCATTAGTAGTACTCCGAAATGCGAAGGGAATTGTGTGGCGAACCTTGTCTACAGTAGGCGGTACAATGTCCGCCTAATTTGACGCATCATTTGAGAATATATCTAACCCCCAGGAGGTTGTAGGTACGTTGTAGGCTGTTAATGATGAAAACAGATGCCGTCAATACGCTTTTCCGCCTGAACTTCTTTCTGATTATACTCATCTTCAATTTTAAACAGTGGGAGCTCTATCCAGTAGCTATTCTTTGTTTTAATACTTTATTAAATGAAAGAAAAATCGCTTTAAAACCCATGACTTTTGGTGATAATGTGCTTCAAATTTAACATTGTGTGCTGTCTAACATAGGCACTGAGTAATCAAGATATAATTGTTATTAGGATTCTTAAGACCTGGAGGAGAAGAACAATATATCCGCAGAAGAGTGAAAATTAGTTCCTGCGTTGGCACGTAGTAGTAGGAGATAATAGTTAAAGTTACTATGAAATTAATTCAGTTAATACCTTCTTGAATTTATTCTGAAATTACTGTGGATAAAAAATCTCGTATACCCGTCGATTGGTACCAAACGATATCAGCGATGTGATTGCTTGAATTTTAGAAAATGAGAAAAGAATTAAAAAATTAGAAAAATTTTAGAAAAGAAGTATTTCTAATTCTAAAATTGAAATTTTGAGCCGAGTGGCAAATATGTGATAAGAATATGTAAAAGGCTTATTAGTTTAATTATTTGCAGGCCACACTAATATAGACTAGTGTGGTCATATAATAACAATAAATATAAGAAGTTATTGAGACAAAAGGTACAAATAAATGGAAGGGGTTTTTTCTTGGGAGTTTAGATCCTTACTGTCATAGTCTCGGTCATATGGAGCGCATTTGATGGAGTACATGGAGTACGTTTACGTTCGTATCACGCGCGCTAATCGTATAACCCCAACATACTATATATCTTTAGTTGCTCGCTGCCTTAGGCACGTGATCATAAATGCTGTATTGATGTGTTATCACTTTTATGTGGAGAGCATTCCTCATCAGCATTTATGTGGAGCAATCCTCACCCTAAGGCAAACATATCAAGTCTTATAGACCTCGTGACCTCAGTTCTTAATGGGAAATAAACGATGTGGTATAAAGACGACCTGCACTAGTTGTATGCGTGCATTAAATTAAAGAAGCCATGTACACGAAAAACATGTAAGCAGAAAGGGAGAACTCTCTCTTGCAGTGAAGTAACTGTTTCATGGAAGACCTCTTGCCTTCCTCATCAGGAGAAAGCGGAAGAGTTCTTTCTTGTTGACAAAAACAGGAACTGAAACAATCAGTTACCACACGAGTGGTCTGTTACATATACGTTAATACGTTTCCGTGTGTATTCGGTTTTCACAGTGATATCATCGTGACAAATCGAATGGTGGCACGGGGAAGGACACTGTTCCTACTGTGTATCATCCATGGCGTCTTGTCGCCAATTTTCAAAACGCTTAATCCACTTGAAAATATGTTTTCTTCAGAGCATTATCGCCGTAAACAGCTGTCAATATTTCAGTAAATTCTTGATGATACTTTGCGAACTTCACTAAAAAACTTGATGTTCATTCGTTACTCCGTGATTTCGTCAATTTCCATATTCGACAAACAGCAAAAACAAGGACAACAGCACACCTCGACGATGCGTCAAACACAGACGACTCATTGCGTCTCAAAAAACTAGCGCTGCTAGTGGGTGGGTCTACAGTCCGCGTCATGATGGCCGGATTGCACCAGTTCGCGTATTTATTGGGCAGATCACGTATACGTGAATTTTGCACAAATTACATAGGTGAGCTTTGATCTCTACCTTTAAAAAAACAAACTTCGGGTTGGTTACTGTGTTGATTGCTCAACAATTACAATTTTCCACTATTTGAAGTTAATTACGGTTTAGGTGCCGATGGTTTTCCGTGCAAAACAATCAAGTGGTGACGTAAAATGATCACCTGAAGGCGATGTTAGCCCATAGCTTTCAAGTTCATAATGAATTAAGTCCAAATGGTGGAAAAGGTGTGATCATTGGTCTTTATTCATATTTCAATTACACCATTTCACGCCTTTTTCCTCCTCAGTGGGTTACTCTGTCATATAAATTTATTTTTGTACGTAGGCAAAAGTTGTGTCTAGGAATGTGGCTCCGCATCGTCGACCCGGGTGCGATTCCCGGCGGTGGCAAAATCTTTCGGTGGTATACCGGTCCCCACTTAGGTATGTGGAGTCCTCTTCAAGAAGAATGCACCGTCCGTTGTGTGGAACAATGAACTATTGACCCCTTGGCGTCTTTCGTTAAAAGATTAGACTCATTACGGCGCCGGGTTTCTTTCCACCCTTACCCCATTCCTAGAGAATCCCACCTCCACCAATTAACCCACCTATCCCGAGTGGTGTAAATGATATCGGTAACTACTACCCTTAGTAACTATTACTTTAACTAACTAAATTAACTAAAAAAATGTATCGCCGCGTCGTAATGATTTTGCACACGGTCGATGCAGCTTTGAGTCGTTCGGGTGCCCGCAACATAATCCGCCAGCAGGCGCGGGAATTCTCAAAAGGACATCACAATCGTCGAGAGTGAGAGATCGTCCCTTGACGGGACGGTATATCCGAGGAGTGCGTTGTGTTGGTGGTGCGTGGTGATTGAAAAGGACCATTAACACGCGAACTGGTGGGAGGAGGGGTGAGAGGAGGTTGGCAGGGAGCACACAATGTACTGCAACTGCCTGTAAAGCGCATCCCACTTGCTCTTCCACTCCGCCTGCGCCCGGCTTTATATCACCCTTAAGTGACGTAATCGCTTTCCTCTGCAAATCCCGGTATTTAATCACCGTCGCGTGGAATCCTCGCCGAGTGATATTTTTCCATCGAAGCCGCCGCCGCCCGAGGCAGCGTGTGCTCGCCGCATTCATCGTTGGACGAATGCATACATCAACGTGCGGGAATGGATTTCCACGGTCGAGGCAGAAAGGATACCTTAAGGCACCCTGGTGCCAACCAGTCAGCCGGTGGAGAGAATGGAGAGGACCATAACGAGCCAAAATCCACTGCTTGACACTGCTCAATAACAACATCCTTTTGCTCGTGAAGCAACTCGTCCGTGCAGTATTCCGCAATTTTCATAAAAGAATGACCCGATTCGAGTTCGTACAGTTATCCACCATTGCCTTTGCTGTGAGGATCGAGGGTCACTCTTTGGCTATGATGTGACGTGGGTAGATAGGCCTGGTATAAAAAGATTTTAGAGAGAATTATAAAATCTAAAAGTGTTTCCATTTCAATTTTTTGACAAAACTGTCATTTAATTTTAATTTTATTTTTTTTTATTATCTGCTGGCAGTTGTTGCTTGTTTATGATCCTGAATCATCTTAGAACTTGATCACCTCAGAAAGTAACTTCTCATCCCGTACATACTAATTCCGTAATTAATGGGGAGTCCTAAGAAAATCTCTATTACCTGTGTGTGTGGAATTTGCAAGAAGAAAAGAATTGATGACGGTACACTGAGTAATGGTGCGAAAAAAAAGATGAGTTGAGACTTAAATATGGACCATAGTTTTTCTTATAGCTTTGAGGTCTTAGAGGGTAGAATTAATTTTGAGATATGGGTGTAGGGAATGGAGAAAATGAGCAGGAAAAAGAGAAAGAAAAATTTTGAGCCTTAGAAATAGGGCGGACGAAGAGAAGAGAAGAGTGGTGGAAATCCGAAAAAGGCGGAGAAAGTGGACGGATGAAATACTAAAAGGCAGTGTTATGTTGAAGACCATGATATTTGGGAGAACGTTGATTAAGTGGGATTGAGGAAGGATTAGAATAGTCTTTTTGGAACATGCATGAAGACAAGAATAAGTTACGGGGACGTGAAGGAAGATATAACGTAGGGCAAAGAAAGAGCAAGTTCTCACGATACTTAGGAGGAAGTAATCGTCAGGGACCGTCCAGAACTGACCTTTTAATAGGAAGGCCTAAGAACGAATAAATTAATTTTTTTTGACAGTGTATGAACACATTTTAACTTAAGATGTGGAATCTGCTTAGCAAACATCTGATGATGACGCTCAAGAGTTATAACGACTCGCAAAGTGTTGAAATAAAAATGGCCATAACATACTCTTAATTTGCTTTAGGCTAATATCAATGTGTGGGAGTATATTAAATCAGGAAAAACTATAAGAACGGATGATATTCCGACCCGGATATTCCTTTTTTCACCCATGTCCTCATGAAAAGAGAAAATACCGCGAAGGGAATTAGGAAGCCATGTACCCAGCAATTGGAGGGAATATAATTTCTTCTGGGCAAATTTACTTTTTGCCAAGCGTTAGAAAAGTTCTTATTAATAGCCATTTAATTTATTTTCCTTATTTAATAGCCGTTCCTCCCTCAAGGTTCACTCATTGGAAATTTATTAATAACCATTCATTGATGTTAAATTTTACGTATCATCAAAAAGCTGGGAGCAAAATAATTTGACTTCAACATCAAAATTTATCCACAGCGGATATAGTATTAGGTATATTAAGAAAAAATAAATACTAACCATAAATGTAGGAGTTATTCTTTTTTATTCAGTAAAACCGAAAAGAGCGGGAATTGGTCAATAGAACATAGCATCATTACCTCGAAATCGGTTGCTACATTAAAAATAACGCTGTTTAAAGCTTTGTTTTGCTGTTGTACGTTCGTTTAATCTTCGTGTTATTCCAAATGACGAAAGTATAGTCTTGTTGGTTGACAATGCATTTTATATAGTCGTTCATTCTCACTGTAATGTTGTTATGCTAACTAATGCAGTGCCATCATGAAATAGACGTTTAGTCAGTGTTCTCGGTCTCATAACGGGAGTGTTCACAAGTGACAAACTAGTGCATTTTATTACTGTCAGTACAACATAAGAGACACCCTGAATGTATCTCGATATTACTTCAAAGGGTAGTATTAAATTGGCGACGGGGTAATTTGCATGCACGCTAAATGGTGAATTTTGCTGCGTTATGCACTTTAAGACGAGTTCCCGTGGTACATGTGAACATAAGGTTTCGGATGGTTAGCCCGGCATTGTAGTTCATAAGGTCGACAGGATCCACGGCGTGGGTATCAATCGGGGCCATCGGGTGGGGGGACCGATAAACTTCTGCGTAATGTAAGACTGATGGAGATAAATGAGGGGGGATGGGCGGGATTGACGAAGGGGGAACAAGTGAATCGCACCCCTCCTCCCCACCCTCCCACCGAGGGCGATACCCCCGGCCCACTCCCACAAAAACTGTTACTCCCCCTCAGTCTCTCCTGTTCTGTTCTCTCATCCCTCCAAAACGCCCCCACCGGAGAATCAATCGCCGGTTCAATTCGCGCAAATCGAATTTTCCGCCAATTTCTTTCGGGTCTGTATCGTCGGAGGGAGTGAGTGTTATAACCTCCCCGGCGCACAATCCTCCCACGTTCCACCCCTCACTCTGTCCGGGGGAGGGAGGTGATAAAAAAAATTGTTTGGGAAGGGAGGGGAATAAATCGTGTCAGAAGTCACCCAGGTCACGCTTGCTGAATCGTCGACATATTTTTTCCCTCTCTCTCTCCCTCTTCCCACATCAAACACAAATATGACAAACAGGGGACGCTCCCCCACTTCGTGCCTGACCCTCTCCACCCTCGTTTGCCCTCCCTCCTCCTCGTTGTGACGTTTTCCTTTCCCGTTTTTTCCCCTGACCCCTCTATCGTCGCCTTCCATCCATCCTCTTCCCACCCCTGCACAACGCAGGCGTCGAAACTGTGGGCAGAGGGAGAGGGGGTGCGTTTGAGATGCCTAAACGGAACTGACGGGCGAGTGAATGGGGACGTTTTTTTTTGGGGTCGCGCTGGGTTGGATTGGAGAGAGAGAGAGAAAGAGAAGATGGGTGGGATGACGGGGCGAGGATAGGAGAAAGATGGTACTTTACGCGTCACGGGACCTCCAGGCGTTCGGACGGTGAGGAAATAAAGTTATGGGGGATCGGGGGAGGAGAGCGAGTGGGGATTGACGAGAGGGGGTAATAGTAGGAGCGGCGGTGGAAGTCGATCGACCACGGACCGTCCCGACCTCACGCTCTCTCTTTCTCTCTCTATTGGAAAGCCCCGACCGCCGCTCATCCCGTCCGCGCGACGTCCATATCAATCGATCGATCGGCCAATTTGCTAGTTATCCGCGGTGCTTCGGTGGACCCATGCGGCCGGTCCTCGTTCGCCCTTGCTCTTACCCCCCATTCGTTAGGTACCCTCACTCCCTTCCCACCCCAGGGGGAAAACTGAATGACGCTCGAACGCGAGAGTAAAAATCACTCACCCGTGTTTGGGGCATCCCGAGGCACGTTTTACGCCAAGCCGACCTGCGAAGTTCTGATATTTTGTGACGGCCGCAATGCATCACTATGGTTCCGTGGGAGAAGAGCTTTCGCAACAGAAGGGCGTCCGGAGCATCTGGAGAACTCCCCATGAACAGAGCGCTGAACCAACGTCCAGGACGCTAACAATCTCGTTTCCATCAGGTTTTAATCCATAACTTAGTTTGGACAATGAACTCGGTGTATTTATCAACGTGTGATTCATTGAGTCACGAGACATAGCTATTTGGTGAATGGGTTACAAATGAATGTGAATGTGCACTTAACCCCAGACAAAATGGTGCTATTTAATGAATGAAAATATGAAGTTCAAGACAAAAGATAAATAAAATACAATGCGTTGATTTGAAGATAAAAACAGAATTATAACATGTTATATTCCATATATTAATGAACGTTAAGGGAAAAAACTTTTTTGGGATATCTTTTACTTATACTTTGGATTTTCCGCGTTCCAGGCATTTCATTGCAAATAGCAGTTTGTTGTAGAGATTGAATCATTGGTGTGTGATACTTTTGGGACTTTGTGATGTTCTCTGTTTACGTAAATGAATGAGTTCAATTAATCTCGTGTTTTAATTGTGAAAGTTTCAATTTCTTCCGAAGGAATTTCTTTGCATGATACTGGCAATGCATCTCAAGTCTATTCTTTTAGCAGCGGTTGTTCGACGCTGATTGATTTGAATTGAGATATCTTGGAAGTCTAGATTTTGAAGAGAAACTATATTCATATTCTTCCGTGATTTAAGACTCTAAATACTTCATTCCCGTCGCTATGATATTATATTTTAGGGTTTCTGAATTGAGACTTGAGAATAAAGACCCAGTGTAGAGTGTAGAACAGCCTTGATGCTATAGGATTTTTTGTGCTCTATTCCATCTCGTTAATTGTATGTACAATTTATATTGCAATTTTGGAATGGGAGTCATAAATATATGTTAGTTATATTATTATTATATACTGCATGCTTTTAGTTATTCGAAATCAGTTTGAAACGGGAACGAAACGTTTGCCGCAAGAAGGCAACGAACCCGAGGGAGCCACCCCACCAGTTTCTAGAATTTATAATGTTCCATTAACGTAATTACCTGAGAGAAGAATCTGTCATTTTAGTGATCCGATTTTATCCGAAATTCGCTTGCGAGACCTTCATTAAATGTGAACATTAAAGATTTGCTCCTCATTAATTTTGCCTTATCCTTTTCAGGGCGAAGGCAATCTGAATGATTGCACGTGTGAAATTTACCGTTCAATGATGGTCTGAAATGTGAAATATTCGCATCCAAAAATTTAAGAACTAATTTTCGTTAGGGACCCCTCCCCTTTTGAGTCCTTAGCGAGCTCGTAACGAGGGGACTTGGGGTCCGAGACCGACCTTTGCTGCCTTTCCCACGCCAACAGCCGAGTGTTTCTGCTGACAAGGGGTTTTCAAGGTTGGGATCTGCTCATGCGAAAGGACGAACTTGAATCACAGCGATTTCTCACGTCTTGCTCATCACAAAAAACAAATTCACCTTGAAGGAGAACTCCTTTTTAACAATGCTCCCTTCGACCAATTCTCCTGCGATGCTTTCATGTTTTCATTTTTCTGTGCTACCGCCTAATGGAATATCAATAGTTATGTTTTCATTTTTTATAGAAATATAGGGGTTTTTATGAGAAGACTACCGTCTAAATTTTAAAATTATTATTTTACCTGACCAACATTGGTTTCAAAAATTAAAATTAGTTTAAAGAAAAGTTCGAAGAAGTAAAATTATAGCAGATTATAGAAAATTTGCGAGGATTTTATTGTATTCTAAAATTCCATAAAGTGAAACCAGGATTTTTATCTCGTAGAATATTTGGAAAAATCCTGCTTGCGAGAGACATTTGAAATTTTTTGCGTAAATAATTGAAGGCCACAGTTACTATTGCATACAATTGTTTCTTTTTAGTTTTTCTTAGGACTTATTCATCATAGAATATTTTTTTAAGCTTCTCTTTAGTTGATTTATTTTTTCTTCAATGTTTCGCCACCTAAGTTGAGAACATCATTAGGTGGAGTAAGCTGATTATGCACCAAGAAGACAGCGCGAAACTGGGAATAAAGAAATAAACGGGTGAAAAGAAGCCAGAAAACATTTCGTTAATTTTCTTGAAGTTTAATCTGTTCAATCTTTATCACATGTATACCTACGGATAAATGCTCTTGGTCTTTTTACAAACCGAAGGTGAAGCAGTGAGGGAAGAATCTTCCATGTGGGATGCAACGGTGTTTTTTGACTGGCAAGACCATCCAATCTCTAGGTATAAACACTGATGTCGACCATTTTGAACGAAAATGGGAAAGGCGTGGTCACTCACTCGGGTGGATGGCTCAAGTACAAGACAAAGGAGGTAGAAATGGCCGTATTCGAGAGCCTCTCCTAGTCACTCACCGTTAAAACTTCGTTGATGCTGAAGAGCACCCTCCAAATCAGAGCGTCAAGGGCGTGAGGGAATGGTTGAAAAATTGGCCCAACAAACGTCATCGAGGAAAGGCACGTCATCATTTTGTGTGACTGTCAGAATACATGGCATGGCAAAATAGTGAGGATGGTGACACGTCTGAATCGTTGCTGCTCATTTGATCAATATTTTCTGGTCTCTCAAATCCTAGTTGTAATTTATATTGATTTTATCGTTCACAAAATTGAAATTAGGAATGAAAACGTAAAAGTACCCAATATTTACTATTATTATTATAGGTAATCTACCGGTTAAGGTAGATTTTTGGATGGACACAACTGTCAAACAAATATTTTGTAACTCCAAACAAAACCCAAACCAGCAACCTACTGTACATCAGGTCCCTCTTCATCTCTGTATACTTCTCTCCTCCCTTCATCCCGTCCAACATCCCTATCCTGTTCCTGCCCTTTCCTCGTTTGCCTAACATTCCCGCCTCTATTACTTTCTTCAACATCCCACTGCCGCTTAATACGCCTTTCCTGCCTCCATAGGATTTCTCCCAACAAACCCCTCTCCTCACCCACCATCCCGAATGCTTCCAATATTTACTATGAAATATTTTTAATATTTTCTGTTTAAAAATAGATAATACTTAATCTGAATTCTGATGCTTGGCTTATGTATGACATTCTTCATTCCAGTGTTTCGGTGTTATAACCTGATATTGGACTGAAACCAGGTTGCGAGTTTCAGATTTGAACTTCAGTCGAAACCAAATCGGGAATGGGGGAAAATCTCTTCATTATGGAAAACAAAATAAAAATATGTTCATATTTTAAAAATCAGTTATAATCCACAATAATAAACAATGCACGCAGATTAATTACTTTAAAAAACTGAATCACACGCTTTTTTCGTATTGAGTTTGAAACAGCTATTACAATTTAAAATTACAATTTTTACAAAATTTACGATTTAAAATTATAAAATGGCCATTCCGTGAAAATCGGTAAATTTTCAAGATTGTTATATTATTTGCGAATAATTGATATCGCAAATCGATTGATTTTAATATAATTTAGGTATTGTAGATGTAATGTAAATCAGTCATTCCGTGTAACAGTATAATGACTTAGTTCTTATCGTAGGAAAAACCTCACCTTTAAAAATTCCTTATCGACAAAAACCCCGCCTTCCAGCGCGGGAAGATCAAGTAGTCGCACCAGTCGTTACAAATACCTTAGCTAAAGATGGAGATAAATGGTTGCATGATTTATTAACGTGAATGCATAATTAATGTGTTTCCATTTTTTAGGATCTTTTAGGGTCATATCACCACGCTGCCGAATATAAACCTGTTGGGAGAGAGAGAATATGTGTATTTTTTACTGTTAGTTTTGTTTTTACTTGTTTAAAAATTAGAAAACTCCTTATTTCATGGTGTTTGCTATTATAATAACTATGTACTAGGATCTGTAATATTTTAAACATTCGGTGGTCTGATGAAGAACCTTATGCATTTAACGTTATGCCCAACATAATTAACCCTAGAACGGGAGCGCGGGGTGAAAAAACACCCCAGACCGGTTTAAATCTCTTTACCCTTGTGGGAAAGGCCTTTGTTGCTGAAGCACTTGAAGAATATGAGTGGGAGTTTGTGTCCATGATAGTATATTTTTTGAATTTTCTGCAGGTTCCACACCTGCATTGATAATGATTCTCGTCACTGAACGGACCCCTAATGGATGTCCTAGTGTAAATGTATTATTATCGTGTTCTCATTACAGTAAAAGGGCTCTAAATCATCTTTGTATTTCTTAATTTATAATAAAATATGTAGTTACTCCCTATCTGTTATTTACAATACACAACATTCCTCAATACCCGTTATATATTTTAAGAGATAAAGTGGCCCCTAACTTTTAGTATTCTTCAATTACATATAGTATCATTAAGTAATTTTAATATTGTCTCTGCATTAGTGACAGTTTTTGCTGACAAAAGAAAACCTTGACGGTTATTCCCATTCACTGTTCTTAGTTTAGGCAAATTAAAACTCTTTCATGAATGAGAATTTTTAATTTTATAATACTGGGATATGGAGACCTTTCACAAATTATTAACAGATTGCAGTTTCATAATAATTAATTTTTGGGAAAGGCAACATTAATGAGAAGTAGGAAACTAAATTGTTTATCATTTCATAACTGCATCAGTTATTAGGGGTTATAGGGTATAAAAGTAAACATCCAAATTAAACTCAAAGCGTAAAGCTAAATCCAGGTAATAAAAATTATTACTATTAAAAGGTAACCAATCATATTGTAACATGGTTACTCTTATTCATCGGGAGATTAATCTATGGTTTGAAAAAGTACAATGAATACTAAACTCTTCTTTACTGCCTCATAGGGTTCAGATGAGGCAGCGAAATTTGATCGTAACCAGCTTATGAATACCTAATTATGTGTATAGACATTATGTTCAACGATCCTGAATTACAGTTCATGAACTGTGACTGATATGAAATTCGTTTTTCGAGTAACATAATGAATGTAATATAAGCCCGTGATCACTTCTAAAAACAGTTTATCATTGGTAAATAATAGAGCTATAGATTTCCGAATGATCTAAAATCAGGTTAACTAAAAAGCGACAGACAACAATAAAATTAACCAGATATATGAAAATATATCCGAGCTGATTTTCGCGTTATGTGCCTGGGGTGTTCCAGAAAAGACGGAAAAACATAAGCGAGTTTCAAATCCCGCGGTACAAGAAACCCGTCGGACCTCGGAAGCAACGAACCCGAAAAGCTGCATTTCTGAAAATTCCTACCGGGCGCGCATAACATACTAGGAGGTATCCTCGTAGAAGGTCTCGCTTGACTCCGACTCCTACTACCGGGAGAATCAACCCCTCCCCACTCATGCCCTGGGGCTTTCCCATTGGCCGATGAAACTGGGGAGGAGGAGTTGAAGGCAGAAATAAAAGCGTACTAGCCAATCCGATGGCTCTTCCCAGTTTTCACCCTGGGAAATGAAACGAATTATAATTGGGTGGTCTCTATGAGGAGGCTTGAGGATCCGCCTACTTTGCTGACGGGCCAATAGGAACCGACGACTGTCCGCTAGCGACTGGTGGAGAGGTGTGGGGAAATTTCCCTGCGGGTAACAGGAGTAGGAGTCAAGTGGAACCTTCTACGAGGATACCTCCTAGCACGTTATGCGCGCCGGGTAGGAATCTTTGAAAATCCCAATTTTTAGCCGCTTTAAGACTCTTTGCTCTTCAGTTGCACTCTCGAGCATGCATTGTCTGTCACATTTCACTTTATATTCATCTCCGAACATGTAATAGCTCTTGTAAAGCACTTACTAATTTCGTTCTTTAAATATTTATTGCAGATATTACGCATTATACAGTAAAATTATGTCTTAGAATCTTAAAACTGTAGTTTAATGCAACAAAATTGTTAAATAAGCAATTGTCATAGTAATGTAACGCCTGATAACACAATATTTCACCAGTTCAGATAATTATCACTCAGATAAACATTTAGTATTCACAATTGAATAGGCGTAACATTCATATTTTTACGTCTAAAGGAAGAATATTATTTCGTAAGGTTGTTTACGCTTTTGCACAAGAAAATATTCAGACGTAAGGAACACTTGTATGAAAAGGTACGACAGTAATTGTTCACCATACATGTATCTTGTTACATGCAATGTTGGAACTAATATTTATTTATCACTTAACACTTTTAAACGAGTGTTCTTGTGTGAACTAGCATAAAAATCAATCATTTCAAGTCGCAGAAGAATTAATACTTACGGTTAAATAATTAGTTACTAGTCATTTAAAATAAACATCGTTAATATAAACGCATAGGTCCAAATTTATTACTTTCGTGAGATGTTTTGTCCTTCTACGATAGAACATGCATACTTGTACATACGAAGCAAAGCTGACTATTGATAATTATACCTTCGGTATTGTATTTCACGGAAAATTGCTCATATTTCACATTGATATTTCAATAAATGTCAAAGGCTATTATTTAGAGTAGATTATACTAATTCGGGGATAATTCCAAATTACTACAACATTATGGGGTTTGAGAGCTGTGAGCTGTGATATACGCTTAATACTCGGATTTCCGAAGATTCCGACCAGGCGCACATAACATACTAGGAGGTATCCTCATACAAGGTCCCGCTTGACTCCGACTCATACTACTGCGAGAAACAACCCCCCCCTCCCCACTCATGCCCTGGGGCTTCCCCATTGGCCGATGAAACCGGGGAGGAGGAGTTGAAGGCAGAAATAAAAGCGTACTAGCCAATCCGATGGTACTTCCCAGTTCTCACCCTGTGAACTGAAAGGAATTATAATTGGGTGGTCTCTATGAGGAGGCTTGAGGTTCCGCCTACTTTGCTAACGGGCCAATAGTCACCGACGACTGTCTGCTAGCGACTGGTGGAGTGGTGTGGGGAAATTTCCCTGTGGGTAACAGGAGAAGGAGTCAAGTGGAACCTTCTATGAGGATACCTCCTAGCATGTTATGCGCGCCGAGTAGGAATCTTTGAAAATCCCAATTTTAACTGCTTCAAGACTCTTTGCTCTTCAGTTGCACTCTCGAGCATGCATTGTCTGCCGCATTTCGCTTCATATTTATCATAGAACCTGTAATAGTTCTTGTAAAGTACATAATAATTATCATTCTTTAAACATTTATTGCAGATATAACTATTGTACAGTTAAATTATGTATTAGAAATCTTACAACGGTAGTTTAATGCAACGAAATTGTTAAATAGGCAATTGTCATAGTAATATAACGCCTGAAAATACAATATTTCACCATTTCAGATAATTATAACTTAGATTAGAATTTAGTATTTTCAATTTAGTAGGCGTAACGTTCATATTTTTACACTTTCATATTTACTTTTAAAAATTTAATTACAGGTATTATGTATCATACGGTTAAACACTATTTTAGAAATATAATTTTTTTACACAATGTTGAACAAGAGATTGTAATCATCACCTATCATCTGAAACTTTAATAATTTTCGATTTAATAAAAATATTACTCATAAAAACATTTAGTTTTCATCGCTAAGCGATTTTGAATCTACTCCCAAAAATATTTTAATGACTTTGGCCATCTAACTTTATATGAAGCCACAACCTCAAATATCGTATCGTCGCAGTTTACTCTCTCGTCTTAAAAAGCATTGTGGACCAATGTATTACAATTGGCATATCCCCCTGAGGAATAACCCAAAATAAGCGGGTTTTTTTAAACTATCGGAGGAAATATATTTGATCGCCATTCATGACTTAGGAATATTTTAAGAAAGAGGTCAACAATTTCACATTGCAATGTTATAAAAACCGTTATTTGACCCGTGCACTTCCATGCTATGATAAGTCATGACTATTTTGTTACATCATGTCGACAATTGTTTGAATGGAAAAAGTAGTGCAGTGAGTATTCAACAATTTTTATCTCTTGTCCAATTATCTAAAAAATACCATTTAAGCTTCTAATGGGAAGAGTCAACCCGAGCCGTACTCTTATAAATGGACAAAGGATGGGTGAGGGAAATTAGAGAAGATATAAGCAGTAAATCAATAAAAATTATAAAAAATAACTAGAATAAAAATACTAAAAGCAATTGAATTAAATAGATAACGCAAACGGTTAGAACTAAAGTATGTCTGGCTAAGGTTTACTAAGTAGCATTGACCCTCGCCCTTGTCAAACACTCAGCAGTCATGGGTTAACGAGAGAATTATCTCTGCGTCAGCTGCCCGCCGGTCATACGTAATAAAATAAAATTAAAAATTATGCTAATAATAAATGAAAATTACTCACGCACTCTCTAGCTTGGATGTACTATGCAGCATTGATCCTTGCTAGTCTCAAGCACTAACACTCAATCAGGGCTTACGAGGGGTTTCACTCTGCGCCAGTGGTCCGTTAGTCACACGTAGTATAATAATAAGAAAAGCAAATTAATCACACATTCTCTAGCTTGGATGTACTCAGGAGGATACTTTGGTTCCAACCGTTGCCCATTTATAAGAGTACGGCTGGGGTTGACCCTTCCCATTATATTGATCCGGCTGTAGTTACCGTTCGTCTTATACATTTTAGCTTCTTTAAAGACTTCTATTCATGCAATATTCATTAACTGGGTGATTTGAAATGTTTCACCTGTTAGGTAATTTAAATTAAAACATACTAAATCCATAAATAATTAGTTATAGTTGTATCGTCGATGATCGGTGGCGTTTTTCCATTTGCAACTAATAAAATTTTTCCAATCTGACTATTTTTAAATTTTGTATTGGATTTTGGATTTTAACGATGAATCGTTCAATTAATTCTCGTTGTAGAAGTGTAATAATTTAACCGGTTTCCCTGACACTCCATGCAGCGTGTTTTTTCAGACCAAAGGTTTCATTCTCTTAAACATAAGATTTTGATTTGTAATCAAGGAAATGAGTCCATTATTTTAGCTCAAAGTTAAATGAAAAATCGTGCCCCTAGTTTTCCAAAACTTTCTCGTATTATGTTGAAAACTGTAGACTTTGTCCTCGGTGACAGCCAAAGCTTCGAAACCGACATTCGAGAGTTTGTAACCTCGAATGTCTATGGGAATCGACTCTGTTCCGTCTTTTTCTTCCCTCTCTCCCTCCCTGCCAAGTGGTTTGTTCCTCTTAAGTTCCTGCAAGCGGCTTATTCGATTACAATGAAGCGGCGAGCGGGGCGTGAAATACTTTTCCCGTTTTAATTGCGGTGCCGGGCAAGAAGTTTCTCAGCCGGTGGTCTAGAATGATTCCCCAGCGGAAGCAAATCTCAAACTGCAGAGTCGGAAGTTTTCACGAATGGAACTCGCCGAAGTTGCTTAATCTTCTCATCTCTGTTTATTACTCCCATTCATTTATTCACTCCTTCCCCCACGCGTTACAATTACCTTTGTGCAGTTTATCAAATTATTCTTCAATCACATCATTTGTAAAATTTGACGACGCACATTATTTACCCGTTTACCTTCCGCAACTCCAAAAATATCTGAAAGCATTTGACATTTTAAATATAGTAGCTTTCCCGAAAATTCAAAGGGGCATCGAAAGTATCGATGTGGTGTAAACGATAATTTTTTACGCGCCGTATCGAGAATGGTGACTTCATTATTCCTCTCGGATTCTGTTATTCGAAGTGGGGAATGATTTCTCAACAGATTAAAAAAAATTATGCTTGATTTTTGTGGTACCTTTCTTTCATCCATAATAATAATGGGATTCTGTAAATTTTTCCTACAATCTTAGAATCGAGATAATTTGAATACAGCCAGATTTTGATATTTAAACATAACTAATAAGAATCCTTTTTTCAAATTGAACACTTGTTTTCATTTATCGAAAACATTTTTTTACTGAAACCATTTTTTTTAACGAACACGTTTTTATCGTTACACACTTTCTTGATAATAATCTTTGAAACCACTTTAATTCTATCAAATGCAAACTACACTACTTTTTAATCGTTTCGTATAAATATGTTGTTCACAGAAAGTGAGAAATTGAGCATCGGAATAAAAAATTTAGTTAATTATGTTTGAAAGTTAATTTTTTTAATCTTCTTGGTTGGGCTAATAAAGAGAAAAATATGTTGCTTTTCTATTTAATTCTCCTCGTACACATTTACTTACCAAGTTTACATTTATACAAGCTTTATGAACAGTGTATGACTTCTGTGAGATAAATTGGACGCCAATTTATGGCTAGTATGCATTATGGAAGTAGGAAACAAACAATTCGCCGTATCCCGTCGTAATTTCCGCTTCCAAAGCGTTTGGCTCATATACGTGCGCTGCGTGACGTGCGCTGTTTTTGACTTAATGGAATAATTTTCGTAATTATCGTGATTGACACGGCCAAGGTTTCCGATCTCATAACTGTGACTTGCGCAGAAACACTCAAATCGAGTGGGTTTTCATTTGCGCGAGTGCCGCGGCGCGACAAAAGTTAAGCTATTTTCAGTAACGACCACGTTGCTCGTTAGAACCATTGAATCTCTTCATTTGATTGGTGAAGCGACCGTCGCGTTGCACGGCTGCATCAAGGAGTTGTGTCTTGATGCATAATACACGTGAATGACTTCAGTTTGTCGGTGGTCGAAAGCACAAAATTAGTTTAGATTCGTCTCTAGTTTAATTCAATGATAAAATCGGTTGTACAGCAACTGTATTTACAGGATGTAAATACAGTTGCTGTACAATATTACAAGTGGGATGACTCGAGAGATCTATGGAATATCTGTCGTCACTTTTCCTTATTAAACATACATAAACAAACAAATGAGATCAGACACTTTTCAAGCGTGCCCAAACTACCGATCTCTTGAGGTAGTACTCATGTGAAGGAATTCCATAGTTTAATTAGGAATGTGAGAAAACCGTTGCATTTTTTTATCCGTCTTCTCTTTTCGTCGTTAGTACAGAATCTGCAATGTATGAAGAATTTTTAAATTTCACATTCCTGCGAAGTAACAAATTTTCTCAGTCGTTACCGAGTGTACTCATGAGTGCCTAACATTCTATAGGAATAATTGAATTCACAAAGTGAGATTCATTCAGTATCTAACTGCTATAAGTTCATAATGTTCTCAGATAAATACTTTGTGAAAAAACAGTATTTTAAAATAATATAGAAAAGTACTTAGCAATTAAACCCTCAAAGTTCATGTATTATACTATCTCGTTAAACCGAAGGTTAGCTTCGACTTCTCGTTAAGACCAAAACTCAGTTTTATGACCGCAAGTTAATTTCAAAACCGACCGTTAAAGAGGTCCATAACTGATAGACGCTGTCAAAACGGATGCAATGTAAACATTCGCAAATGAGCAATCTTATTTGTTTAAAAAATCGGATTTGTTGGTAATATCAAAGTTTAGTTAACGTTCACATTACCAAACGACTGGATTTAAAGAGATAACATAAAACTGGGTCTAAGGGTCTGAATAGTTCCGCGAGCCATAGAAATATGTTGAAGATGACTTAAATGAAACCTAATCTCCTTTGAAAAGCTTCCTTTGTTGAGTTACATCGGTATCTGCACACCCTGAAAGACTTAAAGACGCATTACTAAATGACTCGGTCTCATCTTCAGATGCATAACAGACGGTTTAGTCTAAGTGTTGCGAGTGCACCAAAGTAGTACCGTATTTAGTGTTGGGACTTCATGGAGGCTAAATGGGGGAAAAATATGAAAAGAAATTCCAAACGTTCGGTGGAAAAAAATGCGAAAAATACTTTTTTTGATGCTGTTTTTTTGGCTATTCCCCACTAAAACTGCTTTTTGTCCAGCTGGCCTCTTTGTGAAAATAGGTTGCGAATGAGTGAATTGAATTGGGGGAGGGGGGTGATAAATTTGTCCCTCCCTCCAACGTCCTCGCCGGTTCATCTCCCCTCTCTCCCCCCCGCCCTCCCTCCCTCGCCTCGCGTTCACGTCCACGCGCGGCTTCCCGCCTGATTCCTATCGGTCAACCTTCTATTTTTTTTTGGTTTACGAGCGGTTCTATCTGTGCGTTTCTCTATTTATCTCCCTCCTTCTCTCTCTTGTCCTCGCCTCCGGTCATCAACTCTCTCCGCGCCCTCGTCCTCAATCCGATACTCCCGAAGGAAGCAGCTGTATCAAATCGCGCGTGCGGCGGACACCCCTCCCCCAATTAGCCCTAACAAGGAGAGAAACAGCAGTCCTCCCGCTTCGTTCTAATTGTGAGGGGACGGGGGAGGTGGGCGTGGGATCGCGGGAGGGGCGGTTTAGGGAAGGGGAGGCAGAGGAATGCGGTGGTGCTGTTAGGGTAGAATCACAGAGTTGCCGTACCCCCAAGTTTTGACGCATTTTTGCCATCCGGTCACGCATATTTCTTTTTATCTTTCTCCATCTGCATTTCCGTCTCGTACATTGTCCGGGGCGTTGAAAATACGTGAGCATTCGCCAAGAGTAGTCTTAAAAAGGTTTGAGAATATTATGAATTTTTGATGTGGTAGTCTTTTGTGTTGTGGTCGAGAATCGTGTGCGAGGGGATAAGTCCGTGAGTCCCTTTTTTTTCTCTCTGAGGTTTTCACATTTTGGAGTCGTTTTAAAACTACGTAAGCCTTTGGAGAGAGGGAGGGAGGGTAGGTTAGCCGCTCCATTGCATCCTACGTTATCACGGGGAATGGACAGGAAAGTTCGAAAAGAATCTAACGTAATGTTTATAATTGCATTATTTCGGTAATTTGTTCTGAAAGAAATTTTTTTCATTATGCAGCGTGCGGCAGCATCATTCACTCATTTGAATGACAAATGCTGTGCAAAGCAGCAAGTTATTCTGCCGCACCCTGTCCTTGATCGTCGAACAACGCGCATTATAAGTAATCACTATTTAACTGTCACTTGGGAATTGTTAAACCATTCTTCAAGGTATTAAATGAGTTACGAAGTACTTCTCTCATTTCACCGTATGCATTATGATGACACTAAAATAAAAAAAATGCAAATTTTTATTCGTAGTAAAGTACTTTTTTTACTAGTGCAAACATGTATTTGAAGAGATTAACACTATAATTTCAGTGTAAAACGTAACAAGAGCCAAATATCAGGTAAGATGAGGGTTGGGGTTAATTCGTTACGATTACAAGGTAGGAAAGGTCAAAAAAGAGCTGAATAGGATCTACGTAATCTAAGAATGCAGGCTTTTCTGATGTGTTTCCGGCATTGGGCTATATTCTCAATGTAGTACGTGTATTAGCCCGATCGAAACCTTTGTGACAATTTGGTTTAATTCAGCGACGAGTTTTCGACTCTCCGGATGCTTCAGTCTGAGGCGGAGTAGTAATTGCGTCACGCTCCGTATCCTGCAAATGCAGATTCTCGCGTTGCGGAGAGATTCTCTTTGCCTCAAAGGCAGTCCCCCGATTAAAGGTTGGTTTTGGGTGTTTCCTAGCTACAAGTAAGCAGTGAATTTTGCGTCAACACCTCCTCTTTCCCGACCTTCCATCAGTTCTTCGTGCTTTCTACTTGCGTTTATGTCGTCCAATGGGTTCCCCTTTCCTTCTCATTCGAAATTTTGCGACGATCTCTTTTCATGTCACATCCTTTTAGCATCCTGCTAGCCTTTTAAAGTCACTTCCTGCCTTTTTTGATTATGTATCGCAAACTCTTCAGCCATTTGCCAGATCTCGTCGTTGATCTTCCTCTTAGTATTTTGTTTATTCTTGAATGACTTCTTATTGAAATGGAAATTACATTCAACTATATCCTTGTTCTGGAACCTGACGCTCTACAGTCACACGTATATAGATTCATACATATATGAATATGTCCACACACACATATATATAATATATTATTGTATATGTACATATAAATACTTGTACATAAACTGAAAAACAACTAACTCATGTATGTCTTAATTGTATCTTCCATAAATGGTTTCTTTTTGGGAAACAAATATGGATAAAAATTTTGGAGAATTGAGTTTCCACGTAAAGTGAAAGGTCCCGAGTTCATGTCCCAAATATGTAATACGCTATCGTTCCATTGTCATGAACGGTTTTTATGGGAGATTAAAATTTGACGCGCGATTATTCTGCGTGCGGCGATTGTGGCCTCACCGCCGCGCCGCGCCGGAGCATTAATACCACTGTGAGTGACCCCTTTTATTTGTGTCTATGGTTTCATAGAATCGTACTAAATATGACTAAATAGTGTCCACTCAGTCTAAGATCTTCTCTCTTGTGGTGAAAAATCTGTTCTGGCCATCGAGATATCAATGTCTTTTTTGTGACTTGTGCAACCTGTGCTTGTGACAATACTTTTATTCACTTTCTTCAAACTTTTTACGCGTTTGGAGAAGAGCTTGGGCAAGATTCCCAGGATAGCAGCAAATTAAGAGTGAGGTTTGGTGACTATTGCAAATGTTTTTCACGCCGAGGTGGCCGGTTTTCAACCACTAAGGAGACACGTAGGTATTGTAATGCCTAACGGAATTCTATTTAACTTCTCCATTCCTGGCAATTAAATTCAGTTCAGAATAAAACATAGAGGGCACAAAACAAACATTAAAAAAAACTCCTTCCTCAATCGTGGAATAAAAGAATGGAATGAGTTACCTGAGGATATCTTTAAGTCCTTACCTTATTCATTAAATAAATTTAAAACGAGGTGTATGCTCTCCTTAAAATAATTATCCGTAACGTGTGAGTGAGAAATGTACGTGATAAAGCCGTATGTACTTGTGCTATGAATAATGTGTTAACGGGACGCGATTTTGAACGGTATATGAAATTGAAGAGTACGTGATTACGGACGAAGTGTGGCGATGGACGGTGCGTAGTATGTACTCGTGTGGTGTACACCTAATCCTTGTGTGATGGTAAAGGAGAGGTCGGTAATCTTAAAAGTGTCATTGAATATACGAGCATTTTGTCTCGTATCTGTTCTTCTTGTGTGTGTATGTATGTGCATTGTAAGAGTGACCAGTGATCACACTGGACCGTTGCCACCAGGAAAATTGCCTAATTGCAACGAAGTTTATGTATGTGAAAGTATTCGCCTGCCAAGTTATTCTCTGTGTTCGGTGGTCTATTTCTATGTGAAAACCAGGAATTATGATGTCGATCGCCGGTAAAAGTCTGGGGAGTCCGTACCTATCGGACTGAAGCAATTGTACAACGTTTAATAGTGGTATTAGTAATTTTTTAAATTGCTTTGCAAATCATATTAGCTAACCTTTAGCAGCCATTCTGCACATCGAGATTTACACTCGAAAACTATTCGATTTGCATCTTAGTATTTAATCAAAAATTCCATTTCCTTAGCATGCACCCTGGCGCTTTAAACTTTTATTTACATCGTCATTAAATAATCTCTGGTAGAAAAAAAGATTTATTTTTTATCCTCACTTAGCGACTCGGATGCATATACACTAAAATTTAAGTAAGTTTTGGACTTGAATTAGGCGATGATGAAATTTTATTTAATCCTTTAATGTTGGGTGTTACACTGTTGATTGTGCACTATACATGCATTCAAAGTATGTCGCCTGAAGCCTTGAGACTAATCGGAACCGTGGACACATCTGCTATTACTATTGTTCCTTATTTCGTATTAATTTTAGGGTAGTGTACGTACCTATTAAATCCAGGGTCTCCTACTTACCGAATTAACTCCATCCTGGTTTCCCTACGTTAGTAGGTTTTTCTCCTGTTATTCTTTACTTTCTACCTGTCTTCACGATGAATAAAATGCCCATTTCTTTTATTTTACCCCACGTACCCCAGGTCTTGAGACACATTTTCGTCATTAACTTTCTGCAGTTTCGAAATTTGACCATTATTGATGGTTTTATTCATGACGCTTTAAAGATTTTCTCGGCTGTCAAATAAAAAAATTGGGAGCAAGAGATTGTCAAAACAGGGTTTTATCTGAGATAAACACAGTTTCAATGTTTTGTTATTATCTGAATTATAATATACTAACCTAGGCTTTTTAATTTTGTGAAACTGTAATTTGAAATTTGCAAGTTTAATTCAACATTCAAAATAATAGCACGCGAAAGTCGTTTGGATCCAGATGTTCATTAGCATTAGTTCATGAGCTGAGTCGAACAACAGTGAAAAAAATCGTTATTTAAGCTCTCAACCAAATGCATATAAAACATTAGCTTTGATTGAGTATTTTTTTCGAGTCACAGACTGATAACTTGAATACTTTCATACTTATTGCTCTACGAGGAATAGGGATAGTGTAAAATGGATTTTTAAAATTCTATTTCTTTGATATATTTTCCTTGACTGACACTAGATCACTAGTTGAACCCATGTCTTATTTCATGTTAATAATTGCTTTACATATTTTTTTAGTTAATCTTCCGTAATTTAGATTTTTGATGATCATCAGAAAACTATTGTACATCCCCTAGGTCTTCCAGAGCCCTTATGCAGAAGATACGCATTCTCCGCTACAGCTACACCTTAATGATGTTTTCTTTTCCTTTTGTCAGGTTCCACTTCGACTATAAATTCTTTTTTTTCCTCTTCTGCTCTAACCTAAAATCTCGTTTATAAATCTACTTTTTCAAGAATTTTAGGACTCATCCCCGCATATCACTGTACCTTTTCGTTTCATTGGCAACGCTTAGCCATTTTTTCAAATTCTGTATTATTTTATCATTATTTTTCCGCAAACGCACATCACCAAGCTGTTCTCATTAACTTAATTAACTCAAAATATCTCTATCTAATATCATTCTCATTAGCCAAAAAACAATTTTTGGATCCAGATAAGTCACCATCGTATAGTTTTTAATTTTTTCTTTTCCTCATGGAGCCCTTGCATTAAAGTTTTATTTGTGATCTATTGAATTCCAAAGAATAAATTATTAATGTTCATACTATCTACCTTTACATACGTACATACAAGATACTGCTCAAATACGTGATGCATTCCGAATGCTCTCACTGATAGCCTACTTCTGCAGTTATTTAGTATCTTTTTCGAGAAAATCTTTTATTTAATAAAATATTTTACGATAAACTAATTTCGTTTTGAATATCTTTACTAGAAATGAATTCATTATTTTTTAAATGATCAGGAAAGTTGAATACTTACCACTTTTAATAGAGTTTTTATATTATGTATCTGAAAAAAATATGGTAATAGAGCTACTGGTCGCTACAAGTTGCCGAGGAACCGGAGATCCTCTGAATATACGATGAAGTGCCCTCTCATCTATTCTGTAATAAGTCTGATAGTCGAAGGATTTCTATCATTTCTGGGATGCATTGAAACCCAAGGCCAAAGTAGATTTTCTTCATTACCTATTACTATATAAATATCCCTCTAAAATGTGGGGAATGAGAATTTACTGATATCTTCACGGACGCGAGGCAGTAGTGACTCTCTATGGTGATCCCATGAATCTCCGCGTGCGCAGTGCCACCATGTTTGACACGCGTGGAAAGTTGAATGCCGGCCACGTGGCGGGAAATTGCAAATCCACCGAAAGCGCGTTAATAGAAATTTATTAAGCGGCGATGGGTGATTGATTGGAATTGGGAGTTAGGGGTTTGCAAAAGGGGTGGGCTGTGGGAGGAAATTGGAGAGAATCTCGGCTGACGGTGGGGGAAGGGATTGGACTCACGCTGCCGAGTGTCAACGGCTTAATATTCGTCGTCAGCCATTAATGGGCCAGGTTATGGATGATTCCACCTACTGCCGTTACGATCCCAGTGGCGCTGAGGTCAGGCGAAAGCTAAACATTCCCGGGATTTGACGTCAAGGGGGCAAAAAAACAATGGATGAACAACGGACGCACTAATGCAAGCGATCCAGGGAGGATTATGCGAGATATTTTTCAGATCTGGGCTGACGTCTATTCCCAGGGAGGATTTTGACAGCCATCTAATCGGCGGTAACCAGTTTCAGTTGGTGCAATTCGCGACGCTTCGGAAAATTAGCCCCTTCCCCGGATCTCATTCAACTCGGCTTCCATGTTCTCTCGCGTTGTAATTCGCGGAGGGCTAATGAGGCATCTTTGTCAAAACGTAAAATCAATGGATATCCAAATGATTTATCTTTTATGTCGCTCTTGTATGCATTTCCTCTCCTAATTCCTGCAATATAGACTTCACATTAAGTTTTTCTTATTGTTCAATAATCTCATACCGCTAACAAACCTGTGTGCCTCATTTTGCTGCTCAAGCATGAAGTTCCTCTCATTATTTCTATCATAATTCCTAAGGTTGGCTTACCGTAGCTCTTCAGAAAATTATTCTCTCTTCTAGCTCTATATGCTTGTATATTTTCTCCTTTTGAAATATGTTTTTACTTGTTTCAAATGTTTTATATCCGTTGTTTTCCTATACACTCCTTCCCGTTGACTGTCTATTTCTTCCTTCTTATGGCCATAATTTTCTGGATATTCCCGATCACATTATCCCTTACTCTTAAATTTTAATGCGTAGATTCATTTCTTCTGTCATTTCTCATAGAACGTCTTCGTTAGTCACACAAACCATTTGATCTTCAAATTTCTCTAATAAAGCTGTTTCTTGCACTCTACTCGTATATGCCGACTATATTTACTGCCTAAGGCTTACTAGCTAGGTCCACGAATGTGATTTAAAGAAGCGCTTCCTTGATTACTACGAAATTTCATTGGTATCGTATATTATTTGCTGTGCTAGTACAGGCATACGGTGGGATAGGTAATGTGGATGTAGAACATTTTTTAGCACGATGTCTAAATGCTCTTTCTTACGAAGTGTGCAAAAATCATTTTTGACCATCTTTGGAACAGCATAAGGAGTCATAATGGGAGTTCTTTTGTTGTTCAATGTCGTTCGACGATAACATACCTTCATTCTAATCCTTGTTTTGTATATCTTAATGTGATATAATGGTATTTTAAAATTGTGTTGTTATTGGGCTAAATTTAAATACACCTTCTAATCGAAATAAAATCATAATTCATTTCATATGTAGTTTTCTGTAGACTTGTGCACTTTTACCCAGTATAATTCACAGGGATTGTTTTTCTTTTATTTATGTACTCCATAACAGTTTTTGCGGGTTTATCAATTGGAAATCACATGAATTCCATACAAAAAGTACATGGTAGATTCTTCGCGATGACTGGACCAAACAAGTTAGAGATGGAGATTACAATGTGGGCGTAATATACATGTGGTGTTATTTAATTTCTTTGACGGTGAAAGTGATCCTTTAGTTGTCATTGAACTAAATGGATTATTTGAAGTATCCCTAAGTTAACCTTAGGGATACTTCAACTAATGTGAAGAAAAAATACTTTTTTCGATTTGAAAAATATATTAACAAATTTCTGAATTATATAAGTGTGATATTGGCGGAATCTAAAAAGAGATCTGAGAAAAACTATCCTTCAGGTTACTTAAGCTCGACCCAAAAATACACAGGATATTCCATTATTTTTCTCGGGTAGTTATAAGTGTTTTAAATTCTCATTCCTCAAATGAAGGTGACTAAAATTGGCTGGAGGAATTTACATGGGTGTGGATAGCATTTTGTTGAAGTTGTAGAGCTTAATGTATGTTGAAGGTAAAAATAGAAAAAAATTTGGTTTTATTCCAGAATTATTCAGCAAGTTGTGTGATTACATCAGCGATAGCATCAATTTTCATGGTGATCTGGCAATATGGTGTTTGGCATGAGAGTAGAAATAGTACACCTTGGATTTGATCGAGGGCGTCCATGATCCTTCTGCCCTTACGCGACACTAGGGATATATGATGGATTCGGGATAGGTAGGACTTCTTTGGAATGTTTTTCGGACTCGGCATTTGTTTATTAATTACAGAATGAGCCAATGAAATTCAACGCTCAGAATATCCTAACCGACGGATAAGAGTATTTGACTTTTCGCACTCTCCGCAAAGCGTTGGAACAGGGATCGAAATAAACCTAGATGATACGACAGGATTCGAATCGATCGATCGGTTAGGCAAATGCATAGCCATGCACGGAACCAATTTCATCCCCAGGAGATGATGTGACTCTATTTTACGTGGCGATCGTGATTGCTCTTTTCTCACGAAGTGAAAGAAATAAAGACTGTCGAAGCCGCGGTAATACGTGGCGTGCGTGGACGTCGACAAACCTGATGCTGGGATTTTAATCTGGCTATATCCGGTGAGTTCAAGGAATTCATAAGAATCGATTTCTAGGTCCACCCTTTCCGTTCCTGCCCAACCTTTAAATCTTTCGCTTCTCGTTTGTGAGCAGAAACGAAGGTTTTTTTGGGGACTCAGTTTCGCTCGTCAATGGGCAAGCATACCAATGAGGGATTTTCATTGCGTCTATCGTTGCAAATGCATACGGAGAGCGATTTTGCGTCTCGAATTAACTTTATATTGATTTAGGACTACGATCATAGTCTGAATCCGACCTCCACATGAAGTTAAGGATTGCGTTTGCGCGTACGTTGAAAGGTATTTACCAAAAGGTCAGCCATTTTGGACGCTCAGTTGTTGTTTGACAATCGTTTGAGTGAGTCGTTGTGAGGGTTTTTTTGGAAATGGAAAAAATTGAGAATTCAGCTATAGTTGAATATTTGTCTTCGAAAGGCGATAATCGAATCAAAGACCAGCTGAACGATATCGTATGTACGGGGACTCAGCATTACCACTTACGACCCTGAAAATTTGGGCAGCTGAATTTAAACGTGCCCGTACAAGCTTGGCTAATGATGAGCGCTTGGGACGGTCATAAACTGCGACAACCACCGATAACATCGTAAAAGTTCACAAGTGGTACTGAAAAACCATCGAGTCAAGGTCAGAGATATAGCAGAGGTTATACTTATATCAAAAGAATGCGTTTGTCATATGTTAACTGAAGAATTGGACTATTGGAGAAGATATCCGCGCGTTTGCTCACTTTGAACCAACAACTCAGGGGATCGATTGGAGCGGTGGCTAACGCACTGACTTCTCACAGAGAAGGTTCGGATTTGAATCTCAGAGGTGACAGATTTTTTTCAGTGGTATCCTGTATCCTGATCCCTACTTGAGGGGCTCTGTGGAGAGCACTTTGAACGAATACACCGTCCGTCCGTCGGATGGTACGTTAAATTGTGGAACCCCTTGGCGCCTTTCGCTAAGAATAGGCAAATGCCGACACAGGGTTTCTATCCAACCTTACACATTTCCAATCCACTCCTTGTGGCGCAATTGACCTTAGCTGTCGCTCGCCTCGCCTAAAACTACTACTATGGTCAACTACAGAATTTTGAATTTATTGAAAGTCGTTTTACTAGGTTTTTTGGCATACACGAGGCTTGATAAAGATTAACTTAATTTTTAATATTCCATTGAATGTTTCCGTGGCACTAATGATTACGCAGTTGGGTCGTATGGATGCAGGTTTGTATTATTTCATGATTTTTATTTGTTGTGGTCATGTTCCTTTCTCGAGTATGCAAAGAATAATTACGCGAACCTTATTGGAACACCTTATGGTTGGGCTACGAGACTGTTAAACTGTTAGGGACGGATGGATAGATTCTTCCTCAAAAGCTTAAGGAGTAAGAGCTAGTCACTCACTTTACTGTCGGGGTCGGTGAGCATTGTGATTATTTTAGTTGACTTTGATTTTTTCCTAGATTTTCCTAGAGTATAAGTGAAAAGAACATTTTTCCACGCGAACGGGAACCGTTTATTTATTATTGATGATATTTTAAAACCAGATGCTTATCTACCTTCTCGTAAATTCCACTTCTAAATTTGAGGCCATTGCCCCTTAACCCAATGAATTTGTCCATAGAGCGAAAAAAAGTGAGGAGGAAACGGATGGTTTAGTTTTGCACAGAAGTAAGGTTATTTAGGCCTTTGGGTATCGTCCAGATTTGTGATAGCTTGTTACGAGAAGAAAATAAATATGACCGGCTTTATAAAGAAAATATAATGGGAGACCCTACAGTCGCAAAGAGTGAAAGCTAGGCTTGTGAAGCCCGTATTAATGATCATCTCCCGGTCCTTGGAAGTCTTTTAAAAGTCTCTCACGTGAAAAAAATAGCAAAATCTCATAAATGAGAAATAGAATATAAATGGGGAACGAAGACATTTTAGAAAGATGCGTGACACTTGAGTTCACTCTTGACGGGTGAGTGCGTATTAGAAGCCCTTGGAAAGTCGGTAAATTTAATTTGCCCTCCTACCTTCCCTCAGGATAAAATGTGAGATAAAAGTGCCGTCACTGATTAATTTAAATAATTTTCGTGAAGGAGATTAAGCATTTAAAAAATTAGTTGGAATAGACGAATCTTTTTGTCATCTGCCATTCCTTTTTTTTTTGTAGCACACTTTCACGTTTTCCCGCAATTATTTCATTAAAAAAATGTGGCCTGGCAATCTCTGCCGAAGGAAGTGTTGAATAAGGACCTCTTTATTTTTTTTAGTGAATATAATTGTTCATACGAAGTGGACATGCGTTTTAAAAGCCGGCCTTTTCGTAAATTATTACACGAACAAGATATTAAGAATTACGGTTGGTTTCTTGGATATCAAGACAGGAGTGGAGGGGTCGTCTAATTGCTACGGCGCTCACATCTACAAGAGGACTCTGTAAGTCCTTATTTAAAATCCGTTTGGATATTCTTACAAAACCGGCTTTAGTCATAACTTGTGATTTCACCGGGCACCTATCAAGTTTATCCTCGGAGCCACTGTTGACACAGGGAAGAATAAATATTTTTCTTTTAACTCTACTCAAAATGTACAACTTTACAGTCTGACGTTCTTCTTTTTATGATAATGCTGTTATAATTACATCTAAAGAAATTTTTCGGGTGGACGATTTCAGTCCCGCCATTTGCCACGAATATTCATTCTAAGTGCGGAAATGGTGTAAATTTGAATAAAATGACTGTAGCTTTTGTCGTATAGATTATAAGCATAGTATATTCAGTAATTGGTTCTTTTTAACTTCAACCTGCGAATACCTTCTTTCATATGACATCCGGCCAATAGCTTCAATCTATTCGCATAGCTATCTTGTCTCCAAATTTAATTGAAACATTAGATACGCCTTTCCGTTGAGTTTGAAGCGTTGTATTAAGGCCTATATTACTCAAAGGTTTCTAACATAAGCCAGTCTGCTCCAGCTACCATCAGCCTTGTCATAATTAAGAGAACGCTCTTGATTGAGGAACACCGTGCTATGAAGACTGCGCCTAATTGTCGTTCTGTACTCTTTGTCGGGAGTGACTGCGTGCAATGTGTCTCTTGGAGCTAACTTTTCCACCATCGTGACTTAACACGATTTTGCGTGGTGAGACGTGAAGTAAAGCGAATCCTTGTGCTGATGTTGGACTAAGAGATGGCGTGTAATTGAGAAAATGTACGTTGCTCGATAGATAGGCAGGCGTACGACATTAAAGCAAGGAGGGCTTGTTTATCTAGTTAGTCTTCTTACTGAGAGAGTAGAAATTCAGGTCTCAGTTATGTCTTCATTTATTTATTATCAATGTGGTAATGAACGCTTAATAGAATTTTTTATGGTCCACTATAATAATGTCGTGGAATATTTAATTTAAATTTATTAGCGATGCTTATTTTAAATCCAAAAGTCTCCAGTAATATGGTAGGATTGAGTTAAATTCTATGTTGTGTTAAGAATTTGATTTCCAGGGAAGACACTTCTCCTTTGCAAATAACTAAACTTATTCGAGCTGCCGCAGACATTAAAAACAGTATTTAACGAACAAATAGCCAATTTGTTTGGATTTTACTGAAGATAAATAAGTCCATTGAGATAAAAGATTTAACAAATGAATGATCTGAGGCGAGAGGGAATTTACATTTGGTTTTTCCATTGATTTGAAATTCATGTCATAGGTATTGAACTATCAATCATCAAAATGGAAATTGATCAAAGAATATCGGTTTTTGATTCAAACTACGTTCACGATTTGAGATTGTTGTTAGGTAATCTACTGATTAAGGTAGGTTTTTGTATAGACACAACTATCCAATAAATATTTTGTGACTCCTAACAAAACCCAATCCAGCAACCTACTCTACATCAGGTCCCTCTTCATCTCTGTGTACTTCTTTCCTCCCTTCATCCCGCCCAACATCCCTATCCTGTTCCTGCCCTTTCCTCGCATCCCCAATATTCTCCCCTCTATTACCTTCTTCAACATTCCACTACCGCTCAATACGCCTTTAATCCATTTTTCCTGCCTCCACAGGATTTCTCCCAATAAACCCTTCTACTCCCCCATCATCTGGAGATGGTGAGTGAGGAGAGGGGTTTGTTGAGACATGTTTGTACTTCCTCATTTGTTTTCCTCTCGGTCCATTTCACCTTCTCTATTCTTCTCCACACCCACATTTCAAAAGCCTCCAATCTACGTCTATCCTTCTGCTTCAGCGACCACGTTTCTGCGCCGTACATAGCTACGCTCCATATCAAAGTTTTTACGAGCCTTTTCTTAACCTCTCTACTCAACGTCCCTGTCATCAACTCCCTCCTCCTTGAGAAAGCCTCCTTGCCTATCGCAATTCTTCTCCCTACGTCCTACTCCTACTACTTTGACCATGTTGGTCCAAAACACTTCCGAAATACGATTTGAGAGATGCAGATGTTAACCAGATCATGTATTCCTCGCTTGTATTAGCACCTGCTACACTTTCATACATCAATTTACGTTTTCCTAAACTGGCGCAGGGTACCGTAGGAAGAAGTGTTAATTAATTTGAAGGAATCTGGTACATTTATTGTTAATAGAGATTAAAATTTACTAAGGGAAGCGCAAGGTACTGAATGCAAAAAAAAAATTATAACGAGGATACGGAAATAGCGTGTCGAACAAATTACGTAGTTTCATGTCTGATAAGGTGGGATCCAAGGATAATAATTAAAACATAATAACAATTGTTCCCTGCATATTGATTTACGCGACCCGTTTCTATGCACTGTATCATTTTTCAGAAAAAAAACTTATTTTCTGCCGGCTACCAAGGGTTTGCAAAAGACATGGGATAATTGCTTGAATGTACAGGGTGAATATGTAGAAAAAGGAAATAAATACTTACTTTAATCATTTTTGCCTCTGTCACTATCCAGTTTTTCGAGTTATTTATTGACCTACCTTATTACTTTACTGATTAAAAATGAATATTATCTATCTGCTTGTGTCTATTTTCTCTCCATTCTTAGCATTTAGTTCATATTCGAGCTGGCAGCTAATCCAATGCAAGCGTGGCATATCATTATGACACCTTTAGGCTAAGCGTAAGCTTAGAAATTATCGGAGTTTCTGTAGGAAAGGCAGGATTACTGCGAAGAATTTAATTTGAAATGTTTCAGTTGAACGGCGAAGTTTCAAGTAACTACTACTAGTAGTATTTCCAAATTGCCAGAGATTTCGGAAGAGATTTTTTTCTGTCATAAAAAGCACCAATTTAACTGAATAAATCACGTCAGACTTATAATTAATTTCTAAGGATTGCTGGAAGCGGCCCTTAAGGAATATAAAATGAAATTTCGGAACGGTAGAGAGCGAGATCCAATTCATTGAGCGTTCTCAAGTTTTAAGTTGTCATAACACGTAGGTGAAGTGGTGGGAGGGAGGTGTAAGTGGCCTCTCGGCCAATCTGTGATCAGGTTCCAACTGGGCTCAAGATTCATCTTCTAGATAACGTTGAAGGTAACTGCCTACCGGTTTGGGATGAAGTTCCTCAGTTATTTTTTATGTTTGGTTAGCATTAGAGATGGCACTTAAATCTTTGCCGAAGGATTCGAGCCTGGTTATTTTTCTTACCCTTGATTGTATATGATCTATGATAAATGTTCAACAAACAACGGTAGACTCCTTAGAATCTCGTTAAGCATTGAATATCGACACACTGAATTTGATAATGTGAATTTTTTTTAACCTTTAAATTTTTGGTTTTAAATTTCTCGAAAACATACGTCTCTTGACGTTATTCATTGGCTTCGTCTGATATGTACCTTGTATGAGATCATCTTGTTTTTTTCTGATATCATTTGGCCAACAAATGACCTAAGAAAGCATCTTTTTGCATGGAATATTTATAGGACAAATTCCTTAACAAGTATACACTTCGTTATGATTTAAAGTGTAAATATGTTGCAAATATTTGAGCATCCTCGTGCTTAAATTATGATTCCCGACTACTGCGTGAGTATTGGAGGGGGGGATTCATAAAACTATCCTTTAAATGTGTAATATTATGCAAATAATAACCGGTTTTCTTAAATCTTCATGAAAGGAATAATTTTATACGATGGTAATTCTCTCATTAATGTTGGAATATTTTTGAACGTGCTATTGTACTGAATAACGCGAGAGGAAGACGAAGTTTAGGTGAATTATTGCGCACAGCAATTTCTTTTGCTTTCAACATTTCATCGTATAACGATATATTGTCGTCCTTGTGAATTACAAGGATGACGTAATTTTACGGTAGGTTTTCGATATCCACGTCGACAGGTTTCTTTTTTTTATGGCGATACATGGTTTTTCCTTTGCATTAGTATTTTTCGAATAATCTACGCTTTCCTATCCTCAAAACTCGTTGGTTCGCACGGTAAACCAATAGATAGTGTATAAAATTGTCCACGCGAATAGTCTCGCTCGATAACTTTGCCTAATCATGGAGGTAGAGTGCTTCGCGAATGATGAAAATAACATTCAAATTTACGAGGACTGAATCCACATCTGCAACACTCGTGCTAATTCCGCACCCGAGGAAATCACGGTGGGTGCGGATTATCCTAAACGATATTTGGAAACAGTCGTACCGCTTTCAGCATTTGGTAACGTTATTTGCAATAAAATCTACCATCATGGTGATCTTAATAATTAATGTTATAATTTATTATTGATATGAGAGATATGCGCTATAATACCCTAATGTAACACTGATCAGATACACATGTTCACGATTAAACGTTTTCACCCTTTTGTAACCAATATTACGGGCTGATCCGCAATTCACATTTGCATAGATATACTGACTACAGATTCCACGTTACTTTGAATATTCGGCATCCTTGCTTTCCAGAAATGATAGGTGCAACTTAACCGGTGGAAACATTGACAAATAAAATTTACATTTGCAATGGTTGCAAAGTTAATATTTGGTGGGATATAATATGCATCCTAAAATCTCGCAGAAGTGTCCATATTGACAATCAAGTCACTAGGTACTAGGACGAAATGGTGCATTTCAATCCACTGCTCGTATTATCCACGCATAATGGCGGATCCATCCTGTGAGTAGGCCAACTTGTAATGCGCGCACTGGGAAGAAAAATCAATGCACCGATGATCCGCCAGAGGAACAATTTTTCTTTTTAAAGGCCGTTTTATGATTAGATAAACTCCGAATTAACTTGGAGGAGAGTGACTAGGTATCGTTAATCTTGAAATATATTTAAGGAAAAAAATATTCTTCGGACAAACGCTATCCTTTTATATTAATTTAACGCCTTTAAGTAATGCCACATGATATTCTGAACTGGCGCCGAATTTCGGCATGGTTTTACATTTTTATAAATAGGAGCGAAGAATTTAGATGTTCGATATTATGGAGGAAACCGTAATATGACGACACCGGTATTGCACTTTCGCCAGTCTACCGTTTGCTTCTGAGTATCTTTAACCATAAAGAACTATGAAAGGTAAAATTTACCTTTAACCTGTTTGTTTTTCAAGGACAAAACGAGGACAATTACATCTGCCCATGATGAAACCTAATGACCCTGAGCACTTATATAAAATACTCTCAAATGTCTACGGCTGTACTTTACTTCTAGGTCTCTGAACTGAAAGAGCTACCAAAAATATAATACTACTTAAATCGGGCGTTTTGATCTTTAATTAATAAATTTTGACAAGAGAAAATGGCTGCGCTTTCCTCTTCCATATGCAAGAATACGAAGATATTCAATGCCTTCTGGGAAAAATAGGTAGAAAAATGCTTTGCATACTGCACGCTTAATTTCTACTAGCCAAATATCATATAGAAAGGCTACTTAAATGAATTTATATCTTTGATATAGACTTTAGTGTTGTAGGCCACATGAGAGACGCCGTTGAAGGAAGATTTTTGGAGGCTTTCGAAATAATCTGGACGTTGAGTAAGGATGTTAAGAAAAGACTCGTTAAAACTTTGAATTGGAGTGTAGTTATGTACGGAGCGGAAACGTGGTCACTGAAACAGGATGATAGAAGTAGATTGGAGGTTTTTTGGAATGTGAGTGTTGAGGAGGATGGGAAATGTGAAGCGGACAGAAAGGAAAACAAGCGAGGAAGTGCTATGGTTGGGGAGGAGAGAGCATGGCTGGGAGAATTCAAACGAAGGCAGAAAAAGTGGATGTGAAGCATGTTGATCGGCAGTGGAATGTTTAAGATTGTAATAGAGGGGAGGATGGTAGGCAAAAGAGGAAGGAGCAGGAATAGGATTGGGATGTTGGACGGGATGAAGGAAGTATGCGGAATTGAAGAAAGGTTAATTGTAGTGTAGAATGCTAGAACATTTATTATTCCGTCTGCTTTCATGCAATACATACGATAAACGGATGATAATAATAAAAGCTGATGTCACTTTAATCCGATGGTAATCAAATTCTGCCTCGTTCATTGTCAACTAGCGTTCCGATATGTCACTCTTCAACTCCATGATACTTCACTCCATGTCCTGTCTCCATGTAGTCTAACGTGGTTACCCATTTTCTTTCCCTACCATCCGTATCCCCTACAACTTCCTACATTCTCTTCACATCCTCTGTTTTCCCCTCTATATCACCGACTTCAATAATGCATTGCCACTCGACATGCCTTGCTCCCTTAGTTCCAGCCTTATTTGAATTTTTCCCAAAAATCTTTTCTCCTCCCTTACCACCCCCAGAACTTTTTCATTTGCTTTGTTTCAAACTTCTCTAAAATATTAATTATGAAACCTTAATGAAGACCACAGCTATATTTTTAATGTATATTTTTGAGGGAATTAATACGACGCGAGGGTTGAATATTGCCAGAGGATACGCAGAGTTTTTATACTTCAGCTGTTCACGGACCACCGCATAAAAATAACAAAAAGATAGCAACAGCCGTTGAGATATCTGTCCAAATTTGCTCCTCTCATTTTCTTTTTCGAATCCGTTAACATAAGTCGAATCTTTTGGTGCCGTGAATCCCAATTGTCTGCTTCGACCTCCCTATGGAGGTGGAAGGTCACCTCCCGCCTCTCCTTGCCCCACGTGCCCTTATCCTTGAAAAATAATACGCGATGGCATTTTATGATAGGCATCCTCTTTCCGCCGACTTCGATTTGCGGCTCAATCCATTCGTGCAGTATGCATAATCGTGGATCCTTGTTCATACATCAAGACCATTGACGCGTGAATCTACTGGAAAAGCATACCACTCAGGCATATTTAAGTGATGGAGTGCACGTTACTAGGAACGCGGAGGGAAATATACGTTTTTTTACTGTTTCGAAGGACTTAACGTTTTATTAACACGCATTCCATTTCATTTTTTTGTTATTTTTAATGAAATGTGCATAATAATAAATAGAATAATCTTGTTTTTAAAAACTTTTTGTGAAAATCTCCCTCGTAATATGATACAATTTACGTTTCGAAACACACCGTGTGCAATTTAACCTAATGGCTTTGTCAAGAAGTGTCGAATTTTTCCTGCTGCGTCCTTAAAATAATCATTTTGTTAAA
This sequence comes from Hetaerina titia, assembly GCA_037158775.1. NCBI lineage: Eukaryota > Metazoa > Arthropoda > Insecta > Odonata > Calopterygidae > Hetaerina > Hetaerina titia. The sequence continues at coordinate 69,703,372 of CM073778.1, read as the reverse complement.
TATCCCTGGGTAACTGTCGTCATATTTTCTTTTGCAGTTTACCGTTTCCCCTGTTGATTTTTATTTATTTAGTTTATGTTCACAAATCCAGAAGTTTCTGTTTAAAATGTGCAGGACGGAAATTTACCTTTGTCAAAACTTTAATGCATTGCATTATAAGGATTAAGGAGATCTGGTTCTGCGTAATATTGATTAGTGAAGCAATGAGATGCCATTTATTGACTAACTATTTTATTGTCTTTAAAGATTGAAAAGGGAATAATAATAGGATGCAGATGTTGCATAATCATTTGGTGATTAATTTTTTAGTTACTTAGATTTCGCATTTTTAACATAAGCGCGAGAAGTTGATAAATATTGTTTCTATTTACTATTTTTACAAATTTTCTTCAATTCGACATCCTTCATAGCTGTTAAAATATTTAGAGAAGACTATCATCGAGTGAATTTAATTAAAACTGCACCCTAAATACTAGCAATTTCATTCTTCATACCACATACTTTTGTTTTGAAAAGAAGTTTCTATTAGAGCATAACCTTCTGGTTATCGAACAATAGTATCCTCACGAAACTAAAAACCTTCGCCTGGCAGTACACAGAGAAATTATTTAATAAGGAAAGAAACTATTTTATGACTCGTGCTCACTTCCGTTCAAAAATGCCTAGTTAATAGTGAAATAGTTTTCCTCTCCAACTTTAGACATCTAATAAATTGAATTCTTGCTGTTACCTCACTATAAGGGAAATTAATTTTGATTTTCCCCGAATAACCTCTTTTATGGGCCCTTAGAAAACCGAAATATACAGGGTTCGTCCGGAAAATAAGTGTACTGAGTTTTTCCCGCCGCTCCAGGCGCGCCCAGAACCGCCTTGACGGGCTGCGATTGGAAGGGGGTATGTTGGCAAGCGACGCTGAAAAAGGCAGTCGGCTCTGAGCTGTGATGTAGTGAGGAGCTCTGTTAACGCGAACCTCCACGCTCGACCCACGTCACGGAACGCGATGCCGAAGTTTTTGGAGCAGCGTTATTCCATCAAATTTGCGGTAAAGCTTGGGAAATCGTCTACCGAAACTGTCGGTATGATTAACCAGGCTTACGGGGAGTCAGCCATGTCCAGAAACATGATCTTTCGGTGGCACAAGATGTTCGTGGAGGGCAGAGAAGAGGTCGACGACGAACCACGGCCTGGACGCCCATCAACGACACTCACCGACGAAAATGTGCGAAAAGTTCGCGATGTACTGAACTCTGATCGTCGTCTTAGTGTTCGGATGATAGCAGAGCAGTGTAATGTGCCAAAAACAATAGTGCACGAGATTATTAGGGACCAATTACAGATGCGAAAAATGTGTGCAAAGTTGGTGCCGAAAGTGCTCAGTGATGATCAAAGACTCAATCGTTTGGAAATCGCGACACAAATTGCGGATCACTGCAAAAATGATCCACAGCCCGGACTTGGCACCACCGGACTTCTTTCTGTTCCCGAAGATAAAGAGGAGTTTGAAAGGAACGCGATACGGGACTTTGGACGCCGTCAAAGAGGCCGTGACGAGGTGTCTTCGAGAGGTTCCCGATGATGCCTTCGCGGGAGCGTTCCAGGAATGGGAACTCCGCTGGAACAAGTGTATCGACTCACAAGGGTCCTTTTTTGAGGAATATTAGCTTAAGATATGTAAAAGTGCAATAAATTTTTTTCCCTGGGCTCAGTACACTTATTTTCCGGACGAACCCTGTATTTGCTAAAATGTTTAGTTAACTTTTTCAGAGAGATTTTGAATACTATAAATGAACTGGCTAGCAAACAGTCACGTCCGACATCGGGGTATTATTTTTTCCGGGATTAGGATCATCACGAGCTATACTACCAACCCTCTAACTTCCTAGATTTCTGATAACCTTCAGAGTAATCGTATAAATAAAGTGCTATCCTCCAATAAGCTTAAGAGTGTACGAATGCCACTTGTACACTCTTCAATGACATGTTCCGTCTGAGGTTTATATACGTATTATCTAACTAAATATATGTATTTTTTCTCTCAATGAAGTTTCCCTCACAGCAGAATGCGTAAATTCACTATCATCAATGCATACCTATAATAGATTTCCCTCTGAAAAGTAAACTTTAGTCATTATATTGGGCAACAACGATCATTAACATGTGGCGTTACTGAAACACCGCGGTCAAAATTATCCTCATTTTACATTCCTCTTCTTGGAGTGGTTGAAAAACGTTGTGCATAATTTATTCCGGAAGAACAATGAGACCAAAGGATATTCATGAGCCATGCGAGGAATCACCTGAACAGACCCATGCTTGAACGCCACCTTACAGACATCCACCTCGGCGACGGAAGACTATTGACCTACCCTCCCTTTGCCGGACGCTCATGTAGGACGCCGGAGCTGAATTCTTGAAGAAAATCAATGAATCGCAACGACCAAATGGAGCAAAAAAATGAAAAAAAAAATTTCCTCATTTGGTCGAAAACTATGAAAATACCGTCGCGTTCCCATTGGTCCATCAGCAATCTCCCCATCTTTCTCCCTCACCCCATCTCGATCCTCCCCCAGAAATCTGCCCCACTCTCCCCTTTCATATGTTTCTTCCCCTTTGCAGTCTGAGAGCATTCCGTGGATCTGCCAACATTTTCATTTGCCGTGGGGATGTTGTCCGTATCCTGTTTCGAGATGGGGTGCGGACCCTGCGGGGAAGTGGGGAACGGACCCTGTTTAACTTTGCTCATTCTTCCTCGTCTCCTCCCTTTTATTTTTACTACCCTCGCAAATGTTATAGATGATTCCCGGAGGTTTCTGGGAGAGGAGACTCGAGAGCGCTGTAATATAAGGTAACGAAAGATCTCCATCTCGAGAAGTTGCTAAACTTCCCGAGGAGGAGGTTGTGGGCGGAAGGCGAGGGGTTGCGAGGGGAGGGTTAAAATGGTGGTGGGGCGCGTCGGGGAGAGAGGGCCGCGTCTTAAGGAGTTTTGAGGTCGGTGGTAGTATCGCTCGAAAATGCTGTTTTATGAAAGTAAAAATATGAGAACTCCTAAAGATAGGCTCCGTACACTTCCAAGTAGGAGAGGCTTTCAAAAGGTGGGAGGGAGGTGTGAGAGAAGGGGGAGAGAGAAAGAGTTGAAAGATGAGCATTAACAAAAAAAAAGAAAGCGAGAAGACTCGCGGAGGTGAAAAAAAACTTTTACTGAATATTATCCCGTGTATTATGCAACCTTTTCGGATAAAAAACAGAGGTGGAAGGGATGAGGTTGTTGTGTTGGGGGGGGGGAGAGTGGGAGAGGTAAAAAACGAAAGAATACAAGGTGGGCATGCCTTCACTCCCGGCCTCTACCATCCTCAACTCCACCTCTCTCGCTTAATAAACATCGTAGCCGCACCGCGGGAGACGGAATCGCGAGCGGGGCGGGAGGGTTTCGGGGTCGCGGAAACGGGGGGCCGCCGTCATCTTCCGAGAGCGTCTTAAGAGTCGGAGCGGGGCGAGCCATCTCCCGCTCCGCCCTCCTCCGACCGCACTCACCGCAAGGCCTCCACTTCCGAAGGCCAGGATTCGCCCCACCCCCCGCACCCAAGAACGCTCATCCTATAGCACTCCCTCCTCCACAATTCTTTATTTTATGCCGTCCGTCTCGAAATTGTTTGCACGTAGACTCCAACCCTGAGCGGAGCCGTTTTTAAATGACCTTATTTAAAAAAAAATTCTCGACTCGGAAGTATGTAAGGAATGATATCGGAAGTTGGCAACTCAGTGCTTTTGCCACGAAAGCCGCGACCCTTTATTTTAAAAACGGACACAAAGCGGCAATCGACGAGGATCTGTCAATTGACACGAGCGTGTTATGTACGATATAGTAGAATGCTACAGGCAAACATATTTTGCTGACTGCATTGTTCCCTGAATGGCCCACACTTAATAAAACTGTGAATAACTATCAATGTACAAAGCTATTGTGTCTTCCCGCTGTATAATATCCCGCTATATAATAGGGTTTCCTTCCACAATTTTTTTTATGAATTTCATTCGGTTAGGTAATGAAATATCGGTGCTTAAATTTTTTCTCACAGCTTTAAAATGTTTTTTAGTGGTAGTATTTGTTACGGAAGTCGACAGACAGTGGAGGTCATTTGTGCCATTAGGGATGGATGGAAGAGAATGAAGGGTGAAGAGAAACCCGGCGTCGGCATTAGCCTACAAAAGGGTCAAAAGGTCAAAAGGTGCCAAGGGGTCCGCAGTTGAACGTCCCATCCGGCGGACGTCGTACTCACTCAAAGTGCTCTCCACAAATTGGGATCGGGATTGCACTGTGAAATATTTGCCGTCTCAAGGATATGAACCCGGAACCTCTCGGTGGGAAGCTTTTACGTTAGCCATCGTAAAATCTCGATTTCCAAACATTTCTTTCAGCTTAAGTTTGTCGACGATCTACAACCGCTTAGTACACGGAACTATCATTGTTCCCGACGTAAACTCCGCCTGTATTGCGTTTTCCATTTACTAGGTTGACGTGCTGGCAAATTTAACATAATCAGCGGCCTTTTCCGTTTAGTTTATATGGTGAAAATGTATAAAAGTGTGCTTCAATTATTATTTAGTTGTACTTTTTCTGAGGGAGGCTTTGTATGCACACACGCTTACTCTTGCAGCATCTCTACGTGTCTAACAAGATACTGCCGCACTAAACTGCTTTAAAATTTTCTTGAATTCTGCACATTCCCATCCTCCCTTCAATTTGTCCATTCCCATTCCTGCCCCTTCCTCGTTCGCCTAACAGTCTCTATAACAGTCTTCAACATTTCACTGCCGATCAATATGCTCCACTTTTTTCTGATTTCGCCCAATAATGCCCTCTCCAACCTTACCTAGCACTTCATCGCTTGTTTTCCTTTCGGTCCACTTTACTCTTTCTATCCTTCTTCACATCCATATCTCTAAAGACTTCAATCTACACATATCATATTCCGTCCACGATCATGTTTCCGCGCCGCACAGAACTGCACAGCGACGAATTAGCCGACTAATCTTCCCTTAACATAATTACTCAACGTCCCAATCATTAACTCCTTCCTCCTTACGAAAGCTTATCTGTCTAGCGTAATTGTTCTTCTGAAGCTTCTACTCTAGAACACTTTCAAAATAGGCAAACTACTTCACCTGCCCTAGTTTATCAACTCATACTTTTAAATTAAACTTAAACTTCCTATTTTTCGAAAACCAAATAACCTTTGTTTTATTTATATCGATTCTCATCCCATACTTATAGCAATGGGTTTCCAGTTCGCTCAGCAATGTTTGCAAACCCTTGACTGACTGGTAAACTAAAACTTGATCACCAGCAAACCTGATTGATTTAATGAATTCCCCGTCGACTTTCATTCCTATCTCTAGTTCTTCCAATGCATCTTTAATCATTTCCTCCATTAATACGTTGATCAGCACAGGTAATAATTGAAAACTCTCCCCTTCCTTACACTCTACACCGAGTCTCTCCATTCGTCACTCGCACCTGAGTAGTCTGAGACATGTACAGGTTACAGATAAGTCTCCTATCTCGGCAATCTATTCCTATTGTCTGCAATACATGCATCAATTCTACCCAACTCACTTTATCAAAACCTTCTCTAAATTCATTAAACAAACAAATATATTTTGATGGTAGGCTTCTATTGGTGACTCCATCATTGCCTCACCTCTTCCTGAAAACAGATGGATTATTCCTTGAGTGATAATGTGGCCTCATCTTCATCCTTTTGTTAATGGTTCTTAAGTAACATGTTAGCTTCCAGTGAAACAAACATACCGTCACATAGTCCTCACAAACGGTTGTTTTTCCCCTTCCTTGGGATGGGATTATCACCAATCTAACAAAGTCTTTCGACCGGATTCCTCCTCATCAGTGCTAGGCTAACTCATACTCTCTTCCACGTTTTCCTGGATCCATTGGTAGCTAACGTATTTCTTTAATTTTTATGTTAAAAATATATTTGAAATTTCGTGTTATTGGAATTATTAGTTGAGTTGTCAGGCTTACAAATTCTCAACCGGACGCGTACATTGACGACCCCTATATATATTTTCGGGAAAGTTCTAAAAACGTGAATGAGTGAAACTTCGATAGCTACCTTTTCCGTTGTTTTATGCAAACGTTAATACTACTCAGTATGACCACCGGGTTACTCTGTCATTTGGCATACTGGGTGCACCAGGATCGGCGAATATCATTCACTGGTGGATGTGCAGAAATGTTGCGAGCATTTGCGGCGCTAAGCCACTTGCCCCCATGACACTTGCAATTAAGTGAATGCTTGGGATTAGTCGGAGTCAGTGGGGACTGATAAAAGTCCCCGACATCCGAATTGCTTTCCCCCTTAACGGAAAACGTCAGGAAATGCAGAATTTACGTCAAAAACGTTGCACGTTGCGGTACGGGATTAGGCCGTGTGTTTAGGGAATTTGAGACCATCAAAGGGATAGTAAAGCAATCAAAAAAAAACAACATCGTAACTTTTATGAAAATATAACGCAATTTGTGGTTTTAAAATGCAAAAATCAAATAATAGGAGAATGAAAGTAATAGCTTAATATATTAACGAAATAAAATTAAGTATTTTTTATAGCGCTGCATGCCAACTTGGTATTTGCATTTACTCTGACTGACATTTGGGGAGCAGTTACAGTTTTAAAATGACCGATGTTTATGATAAATAATTGGTATTTTCATTGAAAAGACAAAAGAATGACGAAACAAAAAGTCTGTGTTAGTTAAAACGCTACAAAACATTTTTGTCCAGGGAAACATTTTGCATCTCATTTTCAATTAATATATCTTTAGGAAATCTAAAAATTTCGAATAACTTAAGAATTATATGAAGAGTAACCGACTTACATTATTAATGAGGAGGATGGATCAATGTTTTTGTGCGACGTAAAATGTTTCAATGAACAAATATAAGAAATATTGTTTTCTATAAATTTTATTCCAGGCGGAACACTGCAAAATAGTCAGGAAAAAAGCATTATTGTGGTACGATTGCATGGGACCTTTTGATTAGTGTTCTACATTAAATATTATCACGCTTTGAAAAGTGATAGAACTGGTGGATGTCTGTAACACTACAATCGTAAGACCGCATTCTGAAAATTATCTATTTATTAGGTGATTTTGTATGAAAAATATTTTATTTTAAACATCTGTGTATTTTAACACAGGATGCGGCAACATAAATTTCTGTTTTCAAACCCAAAACTCTTTAAAAACGGGAAGTTATGTCGCCGCACCTTGTAGTTTGCATGGTTTATGATGCATACAAAGACAATTATATAACCGAGTGATTTAGTTTTGCCATTATAATGAAGTTGAATTCTCAATTTGCGCAAAATTTGGTTACTATCGCACTCATTAAATATAGGCGGCAAGGGAATTGATAGAATTGACTAATTTTATCCAAGCGTTTCCAAGTGTATTCACTGTCTTCCGAATTTTGGCACATCCTCGTTTTCGAGCCCTCCGGGGATATACTCTTGGACATCATCGCCCTCGGTAAACATTCTCTGACGCCGATGTCTGACTATGGCGTCCATGCCGAAGAGTTCAAGGAGTGGAATTCTCACAGGTCAACGAACATTACACAGAATTTATTTACGCGAGTGAGTTACTAGGGTGAGCGTGTAGGAAATCGTTGAGAAATGAGAGAGCATTTTATTGCATTGATCTACCGAGTGTATTATAAATATTCAAATACCCGCGAGTTAGAGAAGTAAAACACCAAGCTTGAAGAATCATTGAAGATTATTACACTCAAGAAAGAGCTTTTTACCAAACAGCTTTTGTCGACACGCAAAAATAAAAATTGAGCTTCAATATTAATGATTGTACGAGCGTTAGTTACGATTAAAATAGTTCACTTCTTTGCAGAAAGGTTCGTCTCCCATTCCTTATACAGTTCTCTGACTAGCAAGCCTCTTCCATTGATTCCAGAGAAAGACTCTTATAGAAAAGTAGTGAGTGTGTTTAAAAAAATGGAAATGTAGTTTTTACCCGAGATTTGAGCCAACGGGAGATATTGGTTGGTTGGTTGGTCCCCATCCGATATTTGGCGATGCTGGATTTGTATGTTCTATTGTATTTGAAGCGGCGTTGTGCTTTCTGGATTGGCTCAAACGTTTTCTGAAAAGTATGATTTTTCTGACTCTCGAAAATTTGTGGGAAACGACAATTGGCATAGGAAAAAAGGAGTGGTCTCATCCATGTATTTGGGAACTTATATACCGAAAGGGACTAAGCCTGGAACATAAAGAAATGGACTATGCCATGAGGGACAAGGTGCACCCTGAACTATTAACGACATCCTTCGGTCTATCGCTTTGTTGTTACTAGCGGATGAAAGAAAACTAAGTCGCGATGTCCTTTCAGTAATGAGATCACTAATCGAGAGAAATACGCGTATAGAATACAATAAGGGTATATTTGCCTCTTTCGTAGATTTCGGAACGGTGCTTGATAGAGAGAATTGGGAAAAACTAATGAGTATATTGTAGAAAAAAAGAATAGATTGGAGGGACAGGATACTGATCCGCAATGGCTCAGACTGCTCAGGTGCGAGTGGGGAACGGAGAGTCCGGATGGGCAGTGTTAGGAAGAGGTGTAAGGCAGGGTTGCCCATTGTCACCGGTGTTGTTCAACGTATATGTGGAGGAAATGATCAAAGAGGCATGGGAAGAACTGGACGTAGGAATGAAAATCGGAGGCGAATTCGTAAAAACAGTTAGGTTTGCTGATAACCAAGTTTTAGTTTGTCAGTGAGCCAAGGGATTGCAAGCATTGCTGAGTGAATTGGAGGTTCAGTGTGATAGATATGGAATGAGAATCAATATTAATAAAACAAAGGTAACACGATTTTCCAGAAAGAAAAAGGCTAAGCTAAACATTAAAATAGTAGGGCAAAAACTAGAGCAGGTAGAACAGTTTACTTATTTCGGAAGTTTAATAATAAAAGAAGAAATCATTGTAAAAAGTGGATTACAAAAATAAAATTTCTTTGTCTACCGTTGTTGCAAATAATTCTCATTTCCTGGTATGGCAAAATGTTCAAACGTTAACAGGAGTTCGTTTTCGACAGTCGTATTTATCTTCTCAACGCTGTACTACGCTGATTTATTATTTGAGAATCAAAGGAAGTATATGTTAGACAATTTTGTCTTTTAACTTCACCTAGTTTCATGATTCCTTCAATTGTGCACGTACAATTGAGGTAAATAGCTTAATGATGTATTACGCGGTCATGGATGATACAGAAACCCTATGTAGTGAATATTTTATCCATAAAACTTTTATCTCTTCTTTGTGTTCAAAGAAGCAGGGAATAAAGAGAGAAGCAAGCAGGTTTGCTCATTATCGCCCTTCATATTTAATGCGTGCATGGAGGAGGCAATTAACGAGATCAAGGAAAAGATAAAAGGTGGCGTACAGATACAAGGAGAAAGAATGATTATGCCGCTCTTTGCGGACGAAATTATTGCCATAATTTCATTTGAGAAAGAAGGTATGACAATGATAGATACAACCTAATAGGAAAAAGGGGATGAAGAAGTATAACCTCAAGTTACACAAGATTAAAAATCTAAGGTAACGGTATGTATGCAAAGAAGATAAGATAATCTATTGTTTAAACAATTTAAAGGCTAGCTAGAATACTTAGAAGAACATTGATATTTGAGTAATAGGATCAATAGCCATGGAAGAAGTAATTACTTAATGTAAGAAGTAAGAATAAAAAAAGACGTTTCAGGCGTGATATAATAGAATATCATGATATATTAACAATTTGCAATTTTCCTCAAATTAAAATTTAATACGACCGGTTTCAATGTAACTACATCATCATCAATTTCAATGAAACTACATCAACATAAGTTGACCTGATGGCGATGTAGTTACATTGAAACCGGTGGCATTAAATTTTATTTTGTGGAGAATTACAAATTTTTAATTGATAAGTATAAAGTAAGCTCCTTAATGTGGCCACATTAAGTAGAATATGAATGGTAAAGTAGGCTTTCTATCAGAAGAAACAAGGATTGACGGCAAGTGTTACTATCATAGACATGACGATGAAATTCATGAAAACTTAAACTTGGAGTGTACACTTGACAGGTGTGAGACGTTATTGATTGGAGCAGTAGAGAAAAGAAGATTGACAGCGATGGAAATGTGTTACTGCCAAAGAATCGTGGAAAGAAAATGAAGAAGCAGAATAACAGTTGACGAAGTCCTTCCAAAAAGCGAATAAAGGGAAAAGCCATTGGAGTCCATAGACAAACCATATGAATTAGGCAAAGGAAAATGTCGGAGCAAGATGTGCTATGAGGGAATTGAAGATATTGGTTGGTTTATGGATTGGAGAGCTTCCACTAGCCAATCCTCTGGTTGATAATCTCCGATGATGTTGTGGTTATTAATATCTGTCTTATGGAGATCGTATCAACATCTAATCTTAGGATGAAGCAATGAGTATACTTGATGTTGAATGGATGAATACGTTGCACTAGGTATGAGCTGGGCCGTTTCCTTCCTTTTTGCGACTTTTGATCAGAAAAAAACTGGTAATAATCTCCTTCGTATCTCAAAAGACGTCACCTTCTTTTTTCATGCCAAGGCTCAGAAAAAATGACTATTTGGCCTTGCCTTGTGAGATGAAAAGATTTCGATCATTTGTCCGTATGGCTAAGGGAAGGAGTCCTGCCGATATTGATGATTAATGCATTTCTGGTAAATGTGGAAGCGTCAAGGTTCGTGTGGAACTAGAGAAAAAATTGGATGTGGATAGTAGTTGGGAGGGGAGGTATTGAAGGAGGTATATAATCGTCTCCACCCGGAACACATGCGCTCTCCTTCTCTCTCTCTCACTTGACGAAATGGTTTGTGGAACGTAAGATAGAGTTGGAAGAAGTGGGGAAAAAAGGGCTCGGAACCTCCGCCCATGTTCCATAGGGACCCCTTTGTTGGACCACCATACTAAATTTATATTTATTCTATTGCATTGTTCCTCACATTTCCCCTACAATTGTGTTTCTTTCTCATCGCTTCTCTCGTTCTCCTTTCCTCTTCCCACAACTCGACCCCTCTCCCCTTTCGCTGTTCATCCAGCCCCGTCCCTCTCCATCCGCGGACTCTCTCTCTCTCTCTCTCAGGGTTGAAACTTCGCCTCTTCCTTTCCCCGCTTCCTTGCTCCATCACAAAAGAGCTCCTCTCAGCACCCCCTCCCTCCCCCCAACACACTCCACCCGTCGTCCGTCCGCGATATTCCCCCCGGGAGTCACCCCTTGTCCCTCCGCCGTCAATCCCTTCCTCTTCACTCGCGCTCATTCCTCCCTCCCTCCAGCAGTCAGCCTTGGTCCCACGTTCCCACCTCATATTTCATTCCCCCACCATTCACCCGCCACCCCCGCCCCCGCAGTCGTTCTTCCTTCCTTCATTTCCGTCTCTTATTCATCACCATCTCCTTTCCTCTCACCCCCTTCTCCTTTGCCCCACCCTCTCCTCTCTCTCGCCCTCTTTTCAACCCGGAGCGATGCCTCCGAGCGATACGTATCGATCGAGAAGATATCGATGCTCGTTGGGTATCGATGTTCTGACAATGGCGCACACTTCATCTGTTTCTTAGGCTGGAACTCGGGTCAATGAAGACGAATAAATTCGTCCAAAATCTCAACGTCTGCACAGTACGCCAGAGCCACTCCTGGAGTGCGTAGCAAGGGGCAATTCCAGTAGCCATCCAATCCTTTGTGCACAATTAATGAAAACATTGGTGATCGTGGGCGCATCTTCGTGAAATACCTTCCGTTGGAAGAAATAATGGTTTGTCGAAAATTTGCGACTCTAATATCTCACAGAGTAAATGAATTTCTGTGACTCTAAGTGGTCCATTGTTCGCCAAGTGGTCTGTTACGGCGCACCTGAAGGCACTACGATGCGCAAAAAAACTATTTAAAGTAAAATTATTTCATTTTCATTTGATTCAATTTATTAGATCATATGGGACAAAGTATTGGATTAAAAGAGAGGTCCTATTATTCCATCGACGGGCTTAACTAGGGGATCCAAAATGTATGTATATATATATGTATATATACGTACGTATATATACATATATATGTACGCATATATATATATAGAAATATTTATGTATAAATATTTATATATATATACACATACATACATATAAATAAATATGATAAATATATATAAATTTATTATTATTAATATTAATTAATAAAAATTAATAATTATTATTTTATTTTTATAATAATAATATAATATATTTATAAAAATAAATATTATATATATATATATATTATAACTTTTGGACGGCACAATAGAACATAGAATAAAGCACATAACACGTAAAAGAACATATATTTTTTTATACCATGGTGGTCTAAAAAGTTTCCGACTCCGATAAATAAACAAATAAATAGATATATTATTATTATTATTTGATAATCTACCGGTTAAGGTAGGTTTTTGGATGGACACAACTATCAAATAAACATTTTGTAACTCCAAACAAAACCCAATCCAGCAATCTAATCTACATCAGGTCCCTCTTAATCTCTATGTATATATTTTCATATATTTATGTTCATTTACCATTGTTAGCAGTATTATATCTATTAACGGTTGGTTCTTGGGTAGATTTTGGCACCACGCTGCTGGACTACTACATTTTATCGCACATGTAACAGTTTATGCATTTATACAAAAATCGCTTTCATGGTCACTCTTTCTGTTTTGCGATGGTAATGGTTTTGTTTTAAAAATATTCCTAAAGTGGGCCTGCTAATTTTGGCAAGACTTTAAGCCTCCATTTCGGCTCAAGGAAAAGTCTCACACTAGCTCTTTTAATCATCTAGAAACACTGCTAAGGATGTCATAACATCTTTTCGCAAATCTGGCTCATCTCCACCCTCGGTTTGATTGTTTGAGAAATGGGCTGAGTTGAATTACGTCAAGGCCAGGATAGGCCAAGACTTTTGTTACGCGAAATTGAAACCTCAGATTTGAGCAGTACCTCAGGCACCAGTCAGCCAGCATTCCCTCGCCGTGTCGGATTGGTGTTGATGCCAAGCCGCGGGGCTTGACATCAACGCACGACGACTCCCCGAATTTGTATTGCTCTTAAATTCGTCTTTGCGCTCAATTAGGCCCCTGCAGTGGTACACGTAATATCTACGTAAATATAATATTTACTGTAATGACATCATTCACTGCCGAATGAATGCAATCATTGTTGGATGCGTGCATATTTTGTGAAAGCCAAAAAAATGAATCTCAGTCATTTCGAAAAATGTGCGGGGAACCGTGTTCTGTTATTCCCTAAGCACGCGTTTGATTCTAAAAAGAAGACACGAACGAGGCGTGTTCAAAGAGTAACGGTAGTAATTTTACATAGCGCATAGTGTACCATGGTATATAGTGGCGCGAAGTCAAAATATCAATAAAGAGCACTACTTACAAGGCCAATACCGTTTGTGTAAAGCGATATGAAAGAAACACCCCTGTCCGTGTGAAAACCATTCATGACTTTTGCACCACCACGATAATGCACCTGCTTACACTTCCCGGCTTCTTCGTGAAATTTGGGCCAAAAATATCACTCTTGTGATATTTTAGCCTCAATTTTCTCCACATAAATGAAAAACACCTTAAAAGGCCGTCGTTTTACAAACATAGATGAGATTGAAACCGCATCGTTGAGATAGAGAGAGCTATAAGCTATAACAAAGATCGAATTCCAGAAGTGTTTCAAAGATTGGAAAGAGCGCTTGCTTACTGTGTATAATAATCTAATAGGGACAACATCGAAGAGAGAGATCATTGTTATAGACAAATATATAAAACTATTTTCAAATGACTCAAATTTCCGTCATTTATTGAACACGCCATTTAAAATAACCGTTTCGAAAATATAAAATAGAAGTGCGAGGCGAAATTTGACTTGATGTTATAAAATACTGCCGAGGAATGCCCGTTTTCGCGGAATTGCGCAGCGGGAATTATGCAGGCTTTACCTGTAAAAGTAAATGATCCCATTTCTCTGCTACATGCGGCTGGATTCACTTCCAAAACGTTGAGATTCCCTTTGAAATTGGATGAAATCATCTTCTCCCTCTTAGGATGAAATTTATTTTATAATTTTTTTCGACATTAGTTTGGTTAACTATTTTGTCTGAAGCTTGAGTAGTTGATAGGGTTCTTTTAGTACTTCCTTGAATTCCTATAGCCTAGTATCTCCTTGGGAGCGGCGTTCTGACCAAAGGATTCTGGGTTCATTTCCCGGGAGATGAATTTGGAAAACTCCATCTTAAAATGAAACTTTTTAGGACGTCTGGTTACTAGAACTTTGTAGGAAACCAAATGGTGGCATAATTAAAGGAATACGGAATAATAAAGGGATTAAATACTTGAGTTCCACGCGCCTAAGAGGATTAGTACAATCCCATCTCACTAGCACTTGGTGTGATTAATATGTTATTAAGAACAAAGCTTTTATTAGTTATTGCTTGAGCGGTTAGTATTAAGAGGGACTGCACAAAGATTTCCTTTGACTGAATATGGATGAGCTGTGGTGTTCCGTTACCAAAATTAGTTAGTCTGTGCAGGTTTAAAATTGAAGGTAATATCAAGGAAAGTACGACCACTTTGGATAGCTATTCAAGATAGCAATAAAAAATACTTAGAATAGGTCTGGAAATTTAATTCAATTAGTGGCATACTCACGAAGAAGCGGATAGCTATTAAGGTTAGGCAAGTGCCTATATCCAAAGGTTGATAATCACGTACTTGAGAAACGACTTAAGTATTCTAATTATAGTGTCAAGCACCTTTTCTCTTTTAATTTTAGAGGAAATAATGAAAAATGAAGTAGGCTTGAGGTCCTCTTAATATCTTTTGATTAACGACTGCCCTGACAATAAATAAAATATCATACGCCTGCACAGAGTAGCTTTTTGATGAAAATGTAACTGACTGCATAACACTTGGACTGTTGGTGATGGAAATATTAAAAATTAGTGTTTCAGAAATATGCTAAAAATATTTGTGAAATTTTTAATTCGATTTCCTCGTATTCACTAAAATTGAAAGGGTTAATTCGATAATTTAAGGAATTTAGGAGAGGAAAGGCACGCACTAAATGCTAATAAATGCTGTAAAGTGCAGCAAGAATTAAATTTTGTTACTTAACAGCGTGAATTTTCCACGTAGAAATTTTCTATGTGGAAAATTCAAGTTGTTTAGTTTTCAATTTCAATATGAAAGATTTTCCACCAAGTCAAATCAGAAACTGTTTTATTTATTATTAGTATGGCGTTTACATTGCAATTTGATTTTATGATTTATTCACGTCTCCTAATAGCTAGTTCCAAAGAGGAATTCTAAACGTTTAACTCAACTGTGACACATCCAAACCCAAGTATTGCATATATTTCGTCATTCTGTTGTTCATGCAACAACTTTCTAAACACACGTCATGTTTTTCGAGTGTGAATTTTAAACTTTTGATCTCATAAATATTTCGGAATGCGTAATTTTTGATAAACATGACATCTTACAAAGAATAACATTCTGATTCAACATTCATTGTTTACTAGTGTCATGGCTACAAATATTTTATCAGGATATGACTAAAAAATATCAGATTCACCATGAGGTGGAAGACTAACAAAGCGCGGTGGTCTAAATTTTCATTCGAGATTGACAGAGCAGTTTTTACAAAAATGTGGCAAATATTAAAACAGAATGTCATATCACTTAAAAACAACAAATCAAAGTCTGGGGTTTGGTCTTTCCTCGAGTCTTGACGACATGAGAAAAGCTATTTACATTTTTTATCCAAGTGTGCTAAAAAGACATAGGCTCTTTAATATGAGGACTTAAGTCCAAAACTGAACTTACTTTGCCTCATGCCCTTTCATAACTCATTGCGTACCATTTCACTTCTCAGTTGGTGCTGCGGACATGTACATGTATTCATCACAGCTTCTGCGTGGTATAGATAAAATATTTTGATTTTCAGTAGAAATATACATGGAGATCGTTCTCACTTTAACCGTCCCTCTTTTTCTCGCCACCAGATGCTCTCTCTCTCTTCCACTCTTATCGCACCATCCCCTTTATTTCTTCTTCTGCCTCATTCTCTGCCAATAGTCAAGTCTCTCAGCGTCGCGCAGTTTGAAGCGTATTGGCTGGAGATAGGGACATATTATAGGGGATACTTGATATTAACCTAGTGTACAACGGGTGCATACAAATCGCTTAATTTCACTTAGATTCATTGCATATACCCTTTTAAAGTCACCTGGTCAAAAATTTCTCCTAATACCCGTTTTGGTGATAGAATCGATTGTTTATAACCACAGTGATTAGTAGTTATGCATAAATGCACATCGGACTGATGCACGAAAAATGAATCATAATGAAAGGAGGAGTTATTGCAGTTTTCCACGTAATGCAAATTTAGCCGACTGGTTTAGATGTTCGCACATCATTATCGATATGATATTGCTGTAGTCATGTCGACAACACGTATGTATGTACATTTTAAGCGGTAGGGTCAAATAAAACCTCCACTCACTGTGATCGATATTTATTTTTGAAAGCAGTTGCGTGCCGCACCTTCAAAATTTCTCACACCAAGTGGTAGCTGGAAAAATGTGTCCAAAAATTTAGTCTTATTCAGAGTAATCATCTCCTTGGTTTGTTTGATAGGAGAAGGTCGATTTCACATGTTAAAAATCTATAGAGATAGTGAGATTTTTTCTCATGTTTTTATTAGTAAGTATTCTACCGGTTAAGGTAGGTTTTGAATGGACACAACTAACAAATAAATATTATATTTTGTTTCTCCTAACAAAACACACTCCAGCAACCTACTCTACATCAAATCCTTCGTCATCTCTACGTACTTCCTTCCTCCCTTCATCCCGTCCAACATCCCTATACTATACCTGCCCTTTCCCCATATGCCTAACATTCTCCCCTCTATTACAGTCTTCAACATCCCACTGCCGATCACTATACCCTTCATAAATTTGTCCTGCCTCCACAGGATTTCTCCCAACAAACCCCTCTCCTCACCCAAAATACCTAGTACTACCTCTTTTGTTTTTCTTATGGCCCATTTCACCTTCTTCATTCTTCTCCACACCCATATTTCAAAAACCTCCAATCTACTTCTATCATCCTGCTTCAATGACCATGTTTCCCCGCCGTACATAACTACGCTCGATATCAAAGTTTTACGAGTCTTTTCTTAACATCCTTACTCAACGACTCTGTCATCAACTTCCTCATCCTTGTGAAACCCTCTTTCCTACCTTCTCCTTACGCCCCTACAACTTTGAGCACGTTGGAACAAAGCACTTCCTAGACACGTAAACTGTTCTGCCTGCCCTATTTTTTCTCATCCTTTTTTAATGTTTAGCTTAACCTTTTTCTTTCTGAAAAATCGAATAACCTTTATTCTATTTATATTGGTTATCCTCCCATATCTGTCTCACTGAATTTCCAATTCACTCAGCAACGCTTACAATATCTTGGCTGACTGACAAACTAAAACTTGCTCATCAGTAAACCTAACTGATTTTACGAATTCCCCTCCGACTTTCATTCCTACCTCCAGTTCTTCCCATGCCTCTTTAATCATTTCCTCCACATATACGTTGAACAGCACCGGTGACAATGGGCAACCCTGCCTTACCCCTCTTCCTAACACTGCCCATCCGGACTCTCCGTTCCCCACTCGCACCTGAGCAGTCTGAGACATGTACAGGTTGCGGATCAGTCTCCTGTCCCTCCAATCCATTCCTATTTTCTGCAATACACTCATTAATTTTTCCCAATTCACTCTATCAAACGCTTTTTCGAAATCTACAAAACAGGCAAAAACGTCCTGGCTGTATTCTATATTCCTCTCGATAAGTGATATTACTACTAGAATGGGATCGCGCGTGCATCTTCCCTTCCTAAACCCAAACTGATCATCCCCAAAGTAATAATTTGCCCTACTCTCAATATTTTTGTTGATTATCCTGAGAACAACTTAAGCTGCGTGGGATACCAAACTTATTGTTTTGTATTCCTCACATGAGGTAGCCTTTTTCTTTTTCGGATTAGGGACTAACACTGATTTCACAAAAATCTTCCGGCGAGATTCCTATATCATAGGTGCTACGAATAAGTGCATATAGTCTCTTCCTGTCACATTTACCTAATGTTTTGCAGGATTTTTACCTATCCCCACGGCTTTATTTGATTTAATCTCTTTTAGAGCCCTTTTTATCTCATCGTCGAGTATGTCTGGCTGTCTTTCTCTACGTCCTGTTCTCTTGCTCACATGTGTCACTCGAAAAATCACTCCACTTGGATGAAGCTTAGCGTGTCCAGAGGCATTACCTCAGTCTTTAATCAATGCTTTCCCTTCAGTGTCCGAAGAAACTACTCATCAGGCTACCACCTCAGTACTTTCAGGACGAAACAAACGATGATTTTGTGATGGCTGACGTTTTGATAAAGGTGGATGGTGAGTTTTCTTTGAAAAAACAGTTTTTTACGAATCTGATTGGATGCGTGGAGGACAGGCATTAATTGTGTAGAGTATACATACGAATGAAAATGATGTCAAAGGGCTTAAGAGGAAGTAATAATAAAAAAGAGTGAGTAAGACTGCTCTCAATCCCCTTTAGTAATTGAACCTGTTTTATAAGAGTCAATCACACGAATGAAGGTGTTTAAGGACGCATAAATAATATCCCCTTCGCCGACTACGTTGTAATAATCACTGAATCTGTAAATGACAAATTATTATACTTAAAATACTCTCGTAAAAACGAGAAGGGATTGAAATAAAGATAATCAAGAAAAAAACAAAACAATGGTATTGGGAAAGAGAATAATTTTCGAAAAATGCAAAAGACTGGAAATAAAACTTCTGATCTAGTTGAAAATATCTGCCACTAATATAGCGTCATTGCCAACGTAAATTAGCATAGCAGGTCTGAAGAGAAACATATTCATCAAACCAAGCATCTCAGAATAGAATAATTCATTAATCATACATACGAGAATACGTACGTGAAGACCAGGAAAAAGTCCATCGAAATGTTTGTTTGGAGCGAGTTAACATAGTAGTCGGAAGAAAATGCAATAAAACAGTGGAAATGTGGATCTGGAAGAAGTTAGCGAGGAAAAGCTGGGTGGATGGGGAAAATAATGACCTAGTTCTAGGAGTAGTCAAAGAAAACAGATCGCCTTTAAAAATAATTGGGCAAGTAAGGGAAAAAATAATATGATGCATACTAAAATATATCCTAAGGAAAATTGGTGTGGAAGAAACATAGGGTAGCGTCCCAGCGCTTTTGATTAACTTATTATTTTTGATGATGTAAGAATGCGGAACCAGAGATAGACTTCGAATCGTATGCCAGCTTGAAGGAAGCAGAAATAAGAGAGACCTGACTATGCAATGCTTCTGATTGAAATTTCTTAATATTTCTTAATTTAATTTCTCATTGTAATGTTTTCACGAATTGATCTTAATGACAAGGAAAAATGCTCCTACCACTTTGCGAAACTTTTAAGACTTTATGTACATTTATATAAAACATCGAAATATTGTAGTATTTCGGCATGATTTTTCAAAAGGGAAATGCCCTTGGTTTCCTCTGAACAAAGGTTATTCGGTTCAAATCCCCGTGGGTCCTGTGGGCTTCCTGATCACCATCCGAGCATTTACGTTATGAGGAACGGATCCATGTGACAAGGGGAAAGGAGAAGCCACATGGACCCTGGTTGCGTAATCCCACGCGTCAAATGAGGCTTAGTTATGCGAGAAGCTTAACTCCATCCCATTAAACCAATCTTCGGCTAGATGAAAATGATTCATATCTAACGAGCGAAATATTCATTGGAGAAAAAGAAGATGACTGATAATTCATTTTACTTTCCTTAAGGTTTTTGAGAACCATCTTCTATCACGGTGAATGTGAAAAACCCTGAATTTTCCCTTCTGAAACGATGCCAGTATTTTGTCCACGTAATGTTAAGATAGAAAGTTGCCCAATAGAATTTCTTACCTGACGCTGACATCACCTGTTTCATAGTAACACAATGTCATGTAGATTTTCAGCACAATTATTATTGAAATATTTCCTCATCTCCTACCCAGGGTACTGGTGGATATTTTTGAAATTACTCTTTTATCGCCATTTGTGGGACAAGCTATTCTTTAATTGTCTAATGAAGGCCATGTATGTATTAATAATTCGGAGTCAAGACAAACATAAAAAAAACAGTCATCACTTTCAAAAATGCTATTATTTAGCGTGGTGATTTTTCTTTGAAGATTTGAAATTGAATTTTAAGTTATGAGCCAAACGTGTACTTCTTAGCAGAAGAAAAATACACTCTTCCCACACGTTTCAACCGAAATGTAACTGCTGCAGCTGGACAAACCCCCATCTTCCCGAGGAAAAGAAAATTTCGAAATATAGTCTTCAGGAGACTCTTGCTTTTGCTCGTCAGTCTGCGTCAATTGGCAAGATTTTTTTGCATTTTTTATGATGAGCAAGGTACGATATTTCATAGCAAGTTTACCGAAGTAGGTGTATTCAATGTTGTTAAACTTACTTTTTTACATAGTCACCTCTTGTTGAAACTTAAAAGGCAATGCTTTATTAGCAGAGGGAGCAGACCACCATGTCAGTTTTTCTGTTTCCAGTGTCGTCCGTTACGACCTAAGAAAATACTGGCATGAAATCATTTTAAATATACATGGAACGTAGCTACGGTCGTGAATCAATGTAAACAAAAAATGCCGGGACCGTAAACTTGAATGGCACCAAATATTATTAAAAAATAATAATAAATAAAAATAAATAAATGGAATAATAATAATAATTATTATTATTTTATTTATTTATTTTTATTTATTATTATTATTATTATTTATTATTATTTGGTGCCATTGAAGTTTACGGTCCCGGCATTTTTGGTTTACATGAAATGATTTGTCATTCTGTTACCCCAGGTGGTTGACTTTGCATGACGTATCCCTGTAATTATCCTCGTAATCATATCATCCTCGTACTCAACCATGTTGGTAGAAATTCTGTTTTGTTCTTAACGTTTTTTTTTGTCCGTCAGAAGGTTCTTTTAGACCTTTAACTCTCCCAATTTGCCTTTTCTCTCTCTCTCTGCTCCCTTCTTCACCTTTTCAATACCCACTTGTTCGCCGCCATTCATCCAATCTTTGCCTCCGTTCCTTTATGCTGCCAAATCCCTCCCCCTCCCCTCCCCTGAACACAACCTCTCTTTTTCTCACGGCTACGACTCTTCAATTTATTTACATCGATTTATTGGCTGGATTTCATTTTTTGGTTATTTTTCTTGATTTATAAACATAATGAATCATTTTGCACCAACGGGTTGTATTTTACCTTCTTCCCTTTGATATCTATTTTTTTTCTGAGGAGTCTTTTTTCATCCTCTCACATATGAGCCGGGTTTTCTCTTACTTACTGTCACCAATTTTTTGCTACAACTTTCTGAGCACATTTCCGTCTCTCTATAAATGATTGAGCTGTCCAAGTAAGTCCGTCCCAACACGATATACCTTACCGTAAAGAAATTATTTTCGATCGATTTTATTTTCAATAATGCATCATCAGAATTGAAAAAAAATTGAAATATTAAATTAAAACCCGGATAGTAAACAAATATTGCACGAATAATAGAAATAAAATATTATATAAATTTTAGGAAACAAATATCGTATATTGATTTATGTAAAAAAATGTTGTAGTTTGTTAAATAGGGCTTAGAAATGTAGAATATCTCAGACAGTGGATCCTTGGAAAACCTATCTTGACCCTTATCTGAATAACATATTCCGTTCAGTGGAGGGGGATTAGAAGTTCCTACTAATATGGGTTCTTTACGTAGTAGACATTGTGTAACACTAGGCTAGGAAATTGCAAAGTCAGGATGACGAAATGACATACTGAATGACGCATAGATTCCTTATTATTCATGCGCTTTTGTTTTGGCAATATGACGATCTGCCCTTAATCGTTACATTTTTGCATCGTACAGTACTCAAATTCCCTTGATTTCCTCTCGACCTTCGACAAAGTAACAATTTCAGAGCGTAAAAATCATTCTCCTTCACCGGGATTCGAACCTGGATCCCTCGATGTACGGCCGAGTGCTTTAACCAGTTAAGCTACCGAGGCGTCCTCTTACACTCTGAAATTTTGTAGCGGATGACTCCTTTAAAAGTTACCGTTGCGGCACCTCCCGCAATTTCTTGAAATTTGTCTTCGACAAAGTACTAAAGGCATCAAGTTTGGACAAAAACAAGAAACCATCCATGACGCTTTACTGGGAGACTGTTCGAGAGATTGAGACCTTGCTGAAGTGATCCACGTCAAGAGAGAAAAAAAATCAAGGTACTATCCTAATAAAGCTGTCTTCGCCCTCGTCTTATTGCCTCTGAGCCTTTTTTTTCTTCTCTCCTCTAATTCCGCTCTCCCTTCACTTTCACTTCCCTCCGGCCTACCCATCGGTCCACTGCCTTCCACCCCTTCCTCCTACCCTCGTTCTAAAACCCCCTTTCTCACTCCCATCCCTACCCACGGCACCCCTTCTCATTTCCCACGAATGAAACTCGCGCCGACACCCCTCCTTCCTCACGTACAGCTCTCTTCCCCGACCGCTGTCTCGCTAACCCCCGGTTGAGGGGGGAGGGGTTGTAAACCCATTATTCCTCGCGATCCACATAATTTCCCACCTTCGCTCGGTTCCCAGGGCCGGCAGTCACGATTTAGAATTAGACCTAAGGGAAGGAACTGTTTTTTAGGGGGAGAAATATCCCTCGAAGTTCTTTTTCCCGTAAGTAGGCTGGAAATTCATATTATATTTGAATTGAATCGCACTAACACAGAGCTCGCTACGGTGGTTGCTTAGTGTCGGGCAAGTAATATTAATGTTGAAGTACTTGTATGAAAGACGAAAATTCCGTTCCCCAAGTTATGGCCACTCCCCTCTCTAGGTGTTCTTGGACTTTTCTTACATCATCGGGTCACTACGCTAAGATATTTCTAGGTGTTTCTTTGAACTAGGTAAATTAAAAAGGGGAGATAGCGTTAGTGACATGATTGGGGGATTGCGGTGACACGGATTAATGAAGAGACGGACAATCGGAAGGTTGGGGAAAATGTTTGAATTGTATGTGGAGAATGAGACATGGGTAGACATCAAGGAGAAAACACAGGCTGGTTGTCACGGAGGAAGGGAGGATCACGCTCATAAACCAAAATAGCTCACTCAAAGGCGTGACAGAAGTAAGCACTCCTTCCTAAATGAGAGCTTAAGTGATTGGGACAAATTACCTGGAGATGTTTTGAAACCTTTTCCTGTGAACGTCAGGAGCTTCAAGAAGAGAATGACCGTACACTTGGACTTAATTATTTTTTCTTTCTGATGTTGGGATCTGGCTATTAGTGGCTTGGCTCTTACCCACCTTGCTTCTAATTATCGACTGGTTTAACTGTGATTTATGTATCTCTGTTTTTTAAATTTTTTTGGAGCTGTAATTTTTAACTATTGCCTGGTTTAACTGTACCTTTGGTTGCTTTGTTTCATTATGTATTGATTGATTGATACTGCATTTGATTGGTTTAACTATACATTAACATCTACCTGATTATCAAATTATATTTAAATAAATAAATAGACTATATTAAAGAGAAAATATTCATCTACGAGTGGCACATTAGTTCCCTTGGATACGACCTTCCGATATCAACACTGAAATACTATATGAGAATTTTCGCAACGAAAAGTTATTTCTCACAATCCGGGATTTGAACCTGGAGTCATCAACTTTCGGTCGATCTATCAGATATTTCAGTTAGCAAGGTTTCCTCTGTGAGTTTTTGTGGTTTGAAAGGAGAAAAGATGTATTGAAAAAGTGGTCGTGTAGACAAGTACCTACGTATTCGTAGTCGCAAGGTGTCACTGGCCACGATTCTACGTGGGTGGTTGCCTTACCTTGTTGTTACTCTTACTGCGTAGGTGGTTTGGTTAATTCTTAGGCTGTCAATGACCTTATTTGCTTCAGTTGCTTGAATGGAATATCCAAAGAAATTTCAGAAAAAGTCAACAACAATATCTCTAACAGTCGTGCCCCACTGATGCGCACGATTTGTTGCGAGAAATTTCACAGTAGGAAGGTCATTCGTCTAGACTGGGACCGAATCCCCGTCATCACGTGACTACTTCGCGAAATTTATAAGTACGGTTATTCATTGGGACATCCTGTTCCTTTTGATGCCCTTAGAAATAATACATAGCGTGAGGGAACGCCCCGGTGACTTAATTAGATGAAGCACTCGGCTGGAAATTCAAGTACCCGCGTTCGAATATAGGCTTGGGCGAGAGATTTTTCCACCTGGAGATTTCTTCAGACTCTTACCTTCCGATGGCGAATTGAATAACGCGTCGAGGTTGTTGCGGGCTGTTTTTATGGAGTTCTATGGACTGGGGAGCCTCCTATTGGATTTCTTCCGCGAAGGAAAGAGATGCGCATTGAGTTCGGAAGACGGGATATTAATTCTTGCTTTTTGCAAAAAGGACGAAGAATTCTTTTGGAAATTCATTCGATCGTCCTTCAGCCACTACTATTGCTCGAGCCAGCTTTCAACTTATACGTGCAGTGCGAGTTTGAATACGTCTGTTCATAGGAATGAATTTCTTAGAAACTGGTGCGCCTTTGGTGATGAGACTTCTTACTGGAATACGGGAGATGGTTTCTATGAAAAAAGATCAGTTTAGTTTTTGATGGAATAAAATTTTAAAACGTATTCCTTAATATATATGTATATATATATATACATATATATACATATAAACTCACATATATAGAATTTTTAAAACATTGAAACACAAAGAAAGGACACTCACGTATGTAGTTGACGTATCGACGGCAGGACCATCGTCATCAGAATCAGCTTGTGCGTCGCCAGAGAGCGTTCCATTTCAAAGATATATATGTGTCTATATATGTATATATATATATATATAAACACACATATATTTATACTAAGCAAGGAGAAGATATATTATTCTTAACACGTATATATATCTATATATATATACATACTGTATACATATAACATGTATATATAAATTTCCGACTGCATCCTAAGGTGCATTTATTTTTTAGATTATAGCATATGTAATTGCAATGTAATATGCATGGGTAATGTAATATGTAAGGAGGTAGATATATACATATCTATCTCCTATATATATACTTGCATGCAAGTAGAATTATGTTTCTATGAGTGTAGGCACCACTGTATATATATATATATATATGTATATATATATATATATATATGCGATATATATTTTTGCGAACGAGGAAGACATGTGAAGGAATGGCCGGTATTGATCTTCGAGACAATGGAGGAGCCATGTACAAACCATTCTCATTGTTTTTATTGTCTTTGTAATCGAGATTGATTGCATTTGTAACAATGATCCTTGTAGGTATTCATGGGTATTTTATGTTTTAATGCTCCATTATACCCAAGGAGGTAGTTGACCAGGAATGGAGTTCAGTAAAGGTCAAAGCAAATGAATAAACCCCATTGACCAGCCACTTCTCATAAGAGAACCACAAGGGGCAACAGTATGGATTTGGATAGGTTTTCTCAGGTGGACCTTTTGAGGGAGTCTAAGGAGGATAATGATTAAGACTGGAAGAAAAACGGTGGAAGAAGTTTTCTAATGGGCGGAGGTAAGCAATCTGTTGAGCGAAAAACGGCAGGCGGTGGGAACAAATGGGTTTGGGAAATGTGGGGCCGTAGCGGAGTTGATGGATGTGATGGGAGGGAGAACTTGGGATAAAGAAGAGATGGGGAATGAACGCGAGCTTATTCCAAAGAGTTGTAGACAAAAAGAAATGTATATAAGGGCTTAAAGGTGGTTGCTCTCGATCAGAAAAACATTATCTTGATGTTTGAGGAATGTTTTTAGTTTTAGGCAAAATTATGTTGAACAGTTGATGGGAACTATATTTTTATCGGAGAAGTTATTTTCATTGTAAAGTTGATGATTTACCGTTGTGATAAGAAAGTCAATAAAAGTTGTACCTTTAATGTGATTCAAAGTGCTTCCTTCATTTTGCTTTGGACAGTTTCTGGATTTTCACAAGTTTCCTAAGCCTTTATTTTGCGCTGGTTTATCCCTATTAGGGAATCATTAAGTTACTAACGACTGGATATCCGATTTTCCAGTCTTTCGTCCCCACTTTTTCTTTTTTGTTCTACAAATGGCTCATAATCATGGACAATATATTATGTAATATTTCATTTTATTCATATATTTCGTCTTTTGGCAATATTATTCTTTTTTGGCAACTTTTGATTTTTGATTACTTCCTATTAAATATCGTGTGAAATTAAGAAGTGCAGGCGTGTTATATGTTATTTTTATATTTCAAAGCGCACAGGGTGGTCGTCATGAATGATAAATTGAGGGAAAAAAGAGCCACTAAAACTGCAGTCTCAATTACGTTCGAATGAAGACGTTATTTTTATGATCAAACCAATAGTACCTCTGTAATTCCATCCTCGAATGAAGACGTTACTTTTGTGATCAAACCAATAATTCTTCTGTAATTCCATCCAACAAGGTGATCTAACGGGATAGATTGTAATCTCACGTAGTCTGCCAGGTTGTCCGTCACCTATCTCCTTTAAGCCCCTGCTTATCCCTCACATTCAGGTGTCATTAAGGAAGCAGTAAGATGGACCGTTCCCTTGTTACTACTCCCAACTAGGGGCTTCCAAGGTTTCCTCCCGTTTCCCCGATATACCCCAGTTGCCCACGAATATCGAGGCCCTTAGAATTTCTCCATGGAATCGTCCTCTTTCCCACCTACCCGCTGAATCTTTCATTATCTCTCGTTTCCCAGTGCTTAAAAAACATTGGTTATAAGTCTTATCTCTCCCAGGTAACAACGAGAAAGTGTCTGAATATTTTCTTTTATTCATGTCGCTACATATTCGTCTTCAATGCCTATAAATATTCATTGCTCTGTGCCATCAATCAATGTAATTTAGAAGTTTTATTTTCTAATCCTGGCACTTAACTTTAAGCGCGATAAAACCCCTCACGCCTCGTTAAGAATTGTCGTTACCCTCTACAAAAGGTTCTCTCACACTCAATATACGTAATGAATTTGGTCACGCTAGGCGTTAATAAACTTGACGGAAAGTTTAAAGCACATATCGTCAAGAATTGACATTTCCGCGGCACTGAGATGGACGGCTCTTAGTTTCTTATTTCATGAACCATTTTGCAGGTTGACGACGTTGTAGCACCTGGGACGGTGATAGTAATTAACGCATTAGTACGTACACAGCGATCACGAGTCGGTCCGCTTCAATGAGCTCCCAATGGGATTCTCCCGTGTGTAATGTCATATTGATGTTACAGTTGCACAATGAAACCATGACATCATTTTTATCGTTCTGGAACGATGATGAGATGATACCGCTGTAATATTGATGCGATTCTATTTTCCATATTCCTTTTGGCAAGTGCTGATTTGAAATATGGAAAATACAAATTCAACGGAGTCAATGTACCGCACATATAGTATTCTTTCGTCATCATCGAGATTGTAATTTGTTTTAAATTTCATTCGAAGTATCCCCCATTTTTTGCAATCCACTCTCATCCCCTGAGGAAGCCTTTCTTTTCCGGAATGGCGTGTGAAATTTCCGTGCTATTTAAAATTTACATTTTAAAATAACGGAAAGGAATAATACGAAGGTAATCCAGAGAGTAACCTCCGTTTTCGTCTGGCGTGAGAGCTAGTGGAGAGAGCCGAATGGTCACTGTATTGATGCACACAGTAGGTCAGTACGCTTCGAACTGCAGTGGTTGGAAGGTCGCGCCGCTTGTCTTTATTGGTTTACAATAGAGAGTCAAAATGAACAATGCAAAAGAAGTTCACACCAAATTTGAAGTTCTTATCCGTGATAAGGTTTTTACTGATGAAGAAACTTCAAAACTGCTGAAATTCATCAAAAAATTATTGCTCTGTACGGGCCATATGTGATGAGTGACAAGAGTTGGGCGTTAGTGTAGTTGTTCGTTTGGGAGTGAATCCGAATCTCCATGATGACCTCTGGTGAACAATGACCTCCACCTGAAAATTGATGAAAACGTTCGTGAAAATCATTTTGAGGTAACTCAAATCTTTTCCACAGATTACTAGGACTAGGATTGCGTTGGAAAATGACAGAAAAGTTAGGTTACTACGTATCTTGTATAACGGAGGTTACTTTCTGGACAGGCCATTTGGCGGGAATTTCAATTGTGTTGTTCAATTTGACTCGCTATTGTAAACAAATGACATGGGGTAGGACATTTGAAACACTACATTTCGAGGCGTACTGACCTAGTGTGTGCGTCAATACAGCGATCATTTGGTTCTCTTCACCAGTTCTCACGCCACACAAAAACGGAAGTTACTATCTTGATTACCATTGTAAAATAAATCCGATTTTTGGGAAAGATTGTGGACCGTTTGGTTTGGTTTCCTTGTAGAGACAATGCATGGCAGTTTAAAGCCGGGCTTCTCAAAGGATGCCTTTTTTCCAACCTTGTCTTTCCTTTTTTTTTCGTTACGAGAATCAATTTAATGTGTTTTGACAGTAAAGGGTCGCACGGAAGAGAAGGGATTTAATGGTCCCAATCTCATCCCGCTTCAATAAAGACATTCATCTTTCGAGATATCCTCTTTTTCCGACCCAATCTTCTTAAGATTTCTTCCTCCCTTATTTTCCTCATTTATCCCGTAAACGAAAATAGAAGGTTGGCCAGCTTGACGTTAGAGGAGCACCCTAAGGAAGACTTTGAATCTTTCTAGGTGTCCATCCGTAATATTCCGGTCCGTATCATGTCAACCACGCCCAGAGGATGCTGCTTTTTGCCTCCTCCATTGTGTCACGGATCGCGTACCTTTTGTACATATAAAGAAGATATATACATATATATATATATGTATATACTAAATAGTCCTAACTAATCTTCTGAGGAAGACGGAGCTCAAATTCCGTCGAAATTATCAAGAAATAACGTGTGAGTTTTATGTGTTCTCATATTGTGTGTTGCTATCAAAGTTTTTTATTTAACACTTCCATGATACTTCGAATAAATCATGTATGGATATAATATATATATATATTATATATATATATATATATATATATATATCAGAAATAAACCAAATTGAAAGTCGAAATGTGCGTGAAAAAAACTTCATTAAATTTTCCTCCCGTGATTTTGCGAGAAAAATTACCATTCTACACTGGAAGAATGTTAATAATTAGGAAAAATGGAAAAGGTATTATATATTTTTAATGGAATTATTGGGAACAAATAATACGAACTTGAGTTATGAACGTAGTTTTATGCAATCAATCCAGTTTTCTAAATTAAAGTCCTCAGATTAGTATCTCTCCTCGGGAATGAATGCTCGGTTTAATGGCTTCGGGCCCTTGGGATGTATGCTTCCGAGACAAAGGTATCTTATCGGGTTATTTAAAGGGCACTTGGATCACCTGAATCGTTCAAAATGAAAGGGACAAAAAATAAACGTTCAGTTTTAATTAAAAATGCACGTGAATGTTGTTGGGTGATCCGGCGATGGGAACCGAGCCGAATCAAAGCTTTCATTATTTGTAGATATCCATGCGATTCGGCTCGAAATTATAGTTTTTCGGTGGTTTGCGGGCGGTCGCCGTGCAACATAAAGGCTTTCAGAAACTCAATTCCGAGTGTTATATTTGTCCGAAACAATCAAAAATGAATTTCCATTACAAATGTAACGGCGTCCGAGCTTTTAATCCAAAAATATTTCCTTCTTTTTTCAGGTGGGTGACTGATGCAGTTCTTTCCTGTTCCATGGTGACATTTAGCGAGCCTGTCGGTTGTGAGTACAATATTAAACTGACTCCATTTATTATTTCCCAATTTGAAGGCGCTAAATGTACCACCATATTGCTTGCCATTTTTAATTGCCATTAATTTGGATTTTAATTACTCACTGATAACGGTTTGCTCTGCCATAAAGTATAGCATTATGGTAAATAAAAATGTAAGTTTGTTATTTGTATATGCGTTATCGTGTGTGTGTATATAACACCTGGACGGCACATTAGAGCTCAAATATAGGCATAAAAAATACGTAAAAGGACACTCACTTTAAGATAGTTTTGAGCTTTCGGCCTTTTCTTAGGGCTTCATCAGGTCAGGACAGTCCGATCTGTAGGTTTAAGAGACGGCCGAAAGCTCAAACTATCTTAAATGTGAGTATCCTTTTACGTGTTTTCAATGCATATTTTTTGTTCTACTGTGCCTTCCAAGTGTTACATTGATATATTGAGTGCTTCTACATAATCAACATGTATTTATATATATATTTATAAAGTGCGCATTTGTTTAATTATCATATACATGCATCGCCACCCTGAATGTATCGATACGATGTCGCGCACGTAACTTCCTATTTAAGAGTTTACTCCGTCTCATTTTTATCGTGAAATCAAGTCTCATGCCCATATGTCCGTCTGTCCCGCTGTCCCACTAAGCCCATCAGTCACGTCTCTCCCAATACCCTATCTCATAATACAATCAACCCTCTCTCTTTCCCCTTTTCTCTCTCATTTCTCTCTCCCATACCCTTTCCAGTTCTCTCTGCCTCCTTCTCCCGTCTTCTCCCTCTTACCCTCGCCAACCCCAGTCCCCAACCTTCCCCCTCCCTCCCCTCCACAAGCACTCAAAAACCTGAGCAAGCCGCGAGCGTCGTGTCCAGGGAACCAGACACCCCGGCCGGATTCGATTTCTGGCTCCAGACCCATCCCTTCCCCTCTCTCTCGCCCCCGACACCTCCTATCCTCTCTCCTCGCCCTTCCCCTCCGTCCTTTTTCCACACCCTCCCCCCTGCGCGGCCTCCTCTCCCTTCCTCCCATCCCCTTCTCTCTTTCTCTCTCTTCTCCCCCTCTTTCCACTGCTCGTCTTGAAGTGCGCACTTGTTAAGTGCACGTAAAGTGCAAACCACAGTAAGGGTTAAAAAAAAATCTTTTCCGGAAACACGGTCCACGAGATGTTGGAACAAAAATTCGGTTGCAAGTGTAGAGAGTGGATGTAAAATTGGGTGCCGACCATCGTTCGTGCTCTCAGTACGTATACATAGTCCCTGCAATGCCTGAAATACGCGGAAGGCCTCCTTTTAACATGTCATTTGACCAAGCGTAATGAATTCCTCAATTAGCACCACTAGATGGCGTCTGAAACAATCAAGTTTTGCAAGTGCATATTCTCGGTTTCCTGGACGGAATTTCTCAGTCGTCGCAATTTTTTCGGATGAATTAGATGATGTGATATCTGAAATGGAAAAATAAATATTTCTTATTGCACTCTCCTATTTCGGATGCACTGGCAACAAAACTTTTGACCTCTATGCACAGTTTTTACGTCAAAAGAACGTTGTTTAAGCGGGATATTTGTAGGGACGTTTAATTTTATTTTGAGTGTGAGACGGATATTTTTTCGACATAATTTGAAACAGAGCATTCGACTAACAACTAATTTTATTTCTGCAGAATTGAATTTCACTGCGGTGATGTAGGTCAGGTGATTCCGGGAATTCTTTCTTTTCTATGTAAATTGACACTAAACTGTTTGGGGATGGTTTTCTGCTCTGTCTACAAACACGGTTTGTTACTTTAGCAAATGGCCTTCTTTTGTTACTACCGGGTTTTTGTTCTGTGTAAATATTGGACCAAAAAGCGATCATTCAATCGAATAAAGAATATTTCACCTCCTCGTGGAGGCGAACAAAACGTGAGGTTTTATCTAGTATTGTTTTCCTTAGTTATTTCTCCTCTTTGATAATCAGAGATGATCATTTTACAATTGTTTTCATGAGATTAGTGAGTTCAGCATTTTTTGTAACTATAAATCTGGAAGCCCTCTACTACTTACTCTCAGAATGCGAGTTTCATCCACTGAAAACAATTTTAAACCCGAAAACTACAGTTTATTTAATCCCTGAGGGTGGTTTAACGATCAAAGAGACGCCGCTGGCTTGGTCCCCATTGTATCTTGTGGATACGCAAAGGATTCCGTTCGATTATTTCTCGTAGTGGAATGTTTTAGTGTGAATTGTCAAAGGCCTTCTATAGTTTCTGAAATATTAGCGACATTGTTTCCACTTGGTTAAGGGAAATCGCCCAATGATTGACATTTGTTTGAAACATACGTTTGGGCGATTGAATGCGTGCGTTCGATAGAGAACTGACTGCAAGTTACCATCTTGTCCTTCTCCTTGAACTTTTGTTGAATCTATGAACGTTAATTGATTCGTAAAGTTAAAGGTCGGGGAAAATTGGCTTGTTTTGAAGGCTTCCTTCCCGAATAGAGCGGATTTTAAAACTTCTTGGTCAGAGATCAGATAAATAAAGATCACTCATGCGCCTAACATTATCTTCCTTTGAAATTATCAACTGAAATTCGATAAGGAGAATGAAGGAAAAATGTTTACATTTGAGTAAATTACCTATGTGTTTATACGTTACTCGCGTATATGTGTTTGACACAGATGCCTTAACGAGGAACACGAGATGCGTTCAAATATTAAATCCACACAATTTTTTTCAGCTTCAAATACCTGGAAAATCAATAAATACGATACACAAATGATTGCACTGTGCTGATCATAGGGTTTCCATTTTTGCTGCTTTTGGGAAAAGCGTTTTAAATAATTAAAAATTAAGTTTCTTGGTGTTCATAAAGAGCTTGTAATCATCTGTTTTCCTAACTATCTGGTGTAAAAAATTGCGAGAAAAAAATTAGAAGACCGTAGAACTCACCTGGTACGCACGTCTAATGGGTAGTGAAACATGCTCTGTATTACTGTTGAGGATTGCAGTAATACAGTGACTGTTCCAAAAACCATTAGACATGTGACATTAATGTATTCCCGTGACTTAGGGATTTGGGTTTATCTTGTACGTATGGAGGCTTCATTAATATCCATTTAGATAAGCGTACGTAATCAAATCGGGTATATATTTTTCCTTTAGACTCCATCATCTTCCCAGCGTATGGTGCTTTCCGAGGACGTTGAAAAATATCCATTAATTGGAAAGAAATGAAAGTTATTTAGTATTAGAAAATAATATCAAAAAATTTTAAAAAAACGTGCGGAAATTAATGCATATATGAGTGTATCCAATCCTATGAGTGTAAATTAACGCAAAACAGGGATAGGATTTTCAATAAAAAAATAAATGGCTCATGCTGACATTAACATTTAGTTTAGGAATTATGGCTATATGAACATGTTTTTACGTATGTATATATATTATAAATATGTGTACATATAATTTATATTAAATTAGCACTAGTGGACAAAGACAAAAACACAGAAAATGTGTATATATATATATACACATTCAAATACGAAATCCCGCCATACGGCGCACAAATATTCATTCAAACATAGAAATAGGTAAAAGGAAAGGGGATAGGAAAACACATAAAAGGCGAACACAGGGCATTTGGGGAAGGCGAATTTGAGCAGATCACAAATGTAAAAATATTTCCTCATATATTTCTACATGGCCAAAGTATGGTCAATGAATATGTCATGAGTGGTAAGTAAACAAAAATAATTAATCTACTTCTTTTGCATGAACAATTTCAAAAATTCAAATTTCACAGAAAACAAAACAGAAAGCATTTATTTATCTCTTCCTTCCTCAACTTTATTTGAATTCGTGTGCTAACTCTCGTTAAATAAATACGTCTTCTGTTGGGACATTTCCTCTTTATTATTCATCTCGGGTGAAACACTTTTTGCTATAATTTCAGTTGAGCGCTCATTTAATTCATTCCACAAATGATACGGTCAACACGCAATAGATTTTTGAATAGGTAGTTCGGGGTACTTTCGCGACCGTATTGAATCGTTGAAGCGTCGATGCTCACTGGATTACGTAAACGAAAGAGCCGGATCCTATGAGTTTAGGAAGAATCGGGAGTCGTTTCCTATACAATGCCGGAATGACTCACTATTCATTCTTCGCAAGCCATTTGGAGGAGCACTCTCCTGAGGGTTGTTTTAAGATCTCCTTTATGACGAGGTGCGTATGCGTTCAGTAGCACTTTCGAGGAATCGTGGAAGACACATATCTGCGTTCTCATTTGTTCCTCTTGGATCTCTAAAACGTATAAGAATAAGTCATATGAACAACTTTCAATAGGATTAGTCTCTGTGGAAATGCTGAACTTAAAGTATTGTTTTGAACGGAATACTTTTCGATTCGATCGGTCTTTCGCCAGCAAACCCAAAGGCCACGGTTTAAATTCTGCTTCGAGGGTCGATGTTACATTTTTAGAAAATGGTTATTTATTTTTTTTAGTTTTTCCCTAGAAACATTCATTTTAAGCACGCAAATTCGAGAGATTCTATCTATTAAAGGTAGTTTATGCATGGCCCCAAATGACTACTATCCTGTACGTTGAAAAATCCAAACCCGTGAGTATGTTAACTCAGTCAGTAATCCAGATACGAAGAACTTTGCAACGAAACCAGCACATGTCTCTTTCACGTATGTCCGGTAACGTTTCCGAAAATCGTTTCAATATCTAGGTTCATTTACCCCTATTTAAAAATAATAATCCGTAATCTCTGCTTGAGCCTATGACAATTTTAATTTTTCTATTTCAACACTATTTGTTTTATTCATACATTGTAGTATCAAGAAACAAGTTTAAATTAGGTCAGTGAAATTATTTGTCATTTAATTATCAACCTATTTCCACTTGACGCAAATCACTAGTGGTTTCTTATGGTGAAGGTTTTACTAAGTATTGATCTTTCATATTATTTCTATACTTCTAATAATAATGCAATCACAATTGGTAAGGATAATGCATAGATTGAAGCATAGTGATGTTTTAAAGTAATATTACTTATTTTTGGAGAATGTTTATTTTTTGATGAGTCTCATAAATCCACCATAGATGGAAAAATGGCAACTCACTGGACCAATTGTTACGGAAGGAGATGCCTTCAGCATAGCATGCCATAACCACTTGACCACAGGGGTGTACCTCGCACTGTCTTCCCCGTCGTCAAATTCTCTCTCTCGTTGATGGTCACCCAATATCCGAAATGTCGGTTGAGAAATTAAAAAAATCAATATTTACTAAAGGATTGACACCTTACTAATAGCATACAAATTAGTGCAGGAAAGTATATTACTACAAATTTTTTTGTCTCTGCAAATTTTATTATCAATATCGGTTTTAATTTGAGGAACTTTTTCGTAGACGCATATAATTGGCAGAAGAAGGCTGGTTTTATCAGAAGGGTTTCGCCTGGTCCAATGCATTTTTAGATGATTAGAAATGATACTCTGTGAGTTTATGGTTTTAATTAAGTCTTTTCCGGAATCATCTCCAATTCAGAGTGTGGTCTCGTGCGCTTACGCAATCACGTATCAACGGGAGGTGCGTTAGATTCCAGTGTGATGGGGAATCATTTGCTCAACCTCGCCGTGGTCCCGCAGTTCGCAAATACGTAGTTATGTGTATGTTCCTTAAGCAAAGGAATTCCTGTCCCGGAAGTCCCAACAATGAAAACTCCACTGCACACGATGAGTAAACATTGAATGTGTTTTTGCTTGCTCCTCAATGCTGATGCCGTTTTAAAAATTTATTCCGGCGTGGAAGCACATCGCGGAATCTTGGTCGTTCCCTATTCTATTTAAAAATATTGACATTTTTACTGCTTTAACGGAGAGATTAGGTGTTAAAAGCTGGCGAACGCTTTTCAAGGAAATCAGTTTCGCCTACGTCCATTGCAGAAACTATATTTAGCTTTCGATAAAAAAATCATTTTAAATAAGGTATAAAATAGGCAAGAGGGAAAATTTATTTGACAGCTAAACTTTTGTGAAGACAAAGAATCCGTGCGGCAATTGTAGTATCTATTTTTCGAGGTACATTCCTTGAGATGGCAATTACTATAATTTGTGAAGTAATTAAGCCCCTAACGAGAGTGAAATCTAGGAAAGTCATTTGGCTCTGAAATGAATTGTATTTGCTCATTTCTAGTAAGAGAATGAACTTGAGTCCGTAGTCAGGAGGCAATTTTAATTACCTCCACGCTAGTGGACCCATTAACCTTTCCCTTTAGATTATGAAAGGGCTTGTGCTTGAGAAGCACTGAACTAAATGGATGATTGACTATGGAAAGGGAATATTTTTAATTTAATTTTTTCCCATTAAATCTTAAGGATAAGTTAAAATGAAATTCGCTAGTTACTTAAGTGTAAACATTTTGGATATCATGAATGAGACCGTAGCTGCTGCGTGTTGATCATTTCATGAGGTATCTTACCTCACATCATACAGCACCATAAATCATCTTTTGCAATTCGCGCCTAATGTATTTAAAATTTACACACTCTATTATTACTTATTCATATAATGTAATTGTCTCTTATAATTGTACTTCACGCATTTCACTGTATTGAAATCGGCGTATTCTCTCACTTAGACGTAGTTATTAATCCAAAGACCACTCTTATTCCTGCAGCTACGTTATAACTTCATTATTCTCTTTTATTAGATGCTCTACACTTTATGAAAGGGAAGGAAAGCTGCAATAGTTCTCGACACGGTTTCTGTATCTCCGGAAGCATATATTGTGTGGGCCGGCAGCATTATATGTACGTGTATGCGTGTGGTTTGTATATGAAAGTATATACTTGTGTATATATATATATGCATATTTATTTTCATTCATATGGAAATAGATATAAGGAAAAGGGATAGGAACAAAACACATAAAAGATGAACCCAGGGGAGTTGTAGAGGGCGAAATCGAGCAGACCACATGTGCAAAAATATTTCCTTGACCGGGACTTGAATTACAGATTGCGACTTGCTGTCTAATCTTTCGACCTATCGAAAACACTGCTCTAACCACTTGAGCTGTCAAGGAAACGTAATTTACACTGAAATTGTGCGGGTCTTTATACGACCAAGTGTCCCTATTCTTTGGGCAGGAGATTGCGTTAGGGACCTGTTTCATCCACCAAAGGAGAAATGCACGACAAAAGAGGAAAGGTCAGTAGGAAAAGTATTCATATAACGTCTTAAAGGATAGGAACAGTGCGTTTCATGTCACGCGTAGCCAGAAAAAGGAGACGAGCCACATTGGCCAAATTCAAACACGAAATCTCGCCATAAGGCGAACATATATTCATTCAAATGGAAATAGATATAAAGAAAAGGGATAGGAACACATATAAAAAAAGAACGCAGGAGAAGTGGAGGAGGCAGAATCGATTATCAATTTTTGCAATAACTCCTCTCCATAGTTTGTAGTACGCAATTCTTCTGCGAAAGGTAAATTTGACCATTGCGGTTAGATGTATTCGGCCCTCTATCTCAATTTTCTCCTTGTCTTACAACTTCCACAAATTTATTGTTACTTATGCCGAATAGTATCAATTTATCCCATCCCATGGGCTATGGAGTGATGTCGCAAATTCATACGCAGAGGGTGTGTATTTGGCTTTTTTTTTCAAGTTAAAGAAAATCTTCTATTGGCGAAGTCGTGCTCGAGATGGAGTGCCGTTAATGAATGTTTACTCATTCAGCTTTCGGGAATGCTCTCATGTTTGTCTTCATGCCTCCATTGCTACTGGTCAGAGAAGCCAGCTCGTCCCTCATAGGTCCCCATAAAATTTTCTCCTCTACCCGTATCCATCTTCGCTATCGGAGATATACCCACGCTGCGTTATCTCCCTTCACCGCTTCCCGCCCATGTCATTGCTCCATAGTCCTCTCCCCACCTCCCAACACAGCGTTCAGAACCCAATTCCCCCCCCAGTCGCTCGGGGCACTGTGGTCGGGGAGTGTGGTAAGGTTCGTTTTTCGGCTTTATGCTCTCCCCCGACGACTCCCCGTCGCGTCGCCCCAAGCAGGGACGCCTCAGCGAGGGAGACGCGACAGTCGCGATATATGACCCTTCGTCCCGGGAGGGCATAATTCACGCACACACGCTTGCACACACCTTCCGCTTATTTATTCATCGCCATGGTTTTTCACCGTCGCTTTTCGCAAGGAGAGTGCTTCAATTCCGAGCTCAGATATTATTTTTTCTTCATCCGGAACCGGATGAATCCAAGACGACAGTCTCGTTCTCCGCGCCCTGGAGGTGAGGCTTTTTCTTGTTAAATCCGTTGATATGTCATTACAGAGGATTTTATGTGATTCAAAGTTCGCAATCACGTTTCGCGTCTATGAATATAATTATTATTTTCGATATTCGCATGAAATATTGTCCTGTATGCGTTGCCATAAACATTCATTCATCCACAGTCACTTGTTTGGCAATCATTCGTTTACCCTGGAATTTTAATAATCATTTTAATGATAATTATTATTTTTGGAAACGTACGTAATATTCTTTGGTACCTGGTTTTATACGCCATTTTGTTCACCACCTACTTGAATGTTTTGCATCCTGAGATAAGTATAGCATTTATTTTTGGTTTTGAAAGGAAATTATCCGCTCATTCGAGCGTTTTTATATGCAATAATTTATTAAATGAAATAGGCATATACATGTACACATAAAGAAATTATAAACACAGTAATCAACCCAAAGGTCGGTTTGGTAGGTGATGGTGGAGTTCACCAAGTACTAAATCCGACGGCGTGTGAAATGTACACATCAGGGTGGGGGGGGGGCAGTGTCTTTCCCTGCCATATACACATATATGAATCAAATATACGTATTATTTGGTCTCTACGGAGAGATGAATGAAAAATCTCAATTATGTCTAAGACAAACTCTGTTGATGGGTGTCCGTCTTGCTTGGGAAGATTAGGTAAAGACCGAATGGTATAAGTGGAAGTTCTATCAGTGAAAGCTTACCTATTTGCCATATAATCAGCACTGAAAAAATAATGGATATAGTAAAACGATTTATGGGAGGCTAAGATGGCCGACTTTTTTCGGAAGAAAAGGCTACGAGTGGAAAATGTTTCCCAGTCTGGGTACCAAAACAAAGCTTTTACCAAGCGTATACTAATGTGCCGTTTACTTTTTATGGTTGTGGCACATGGAAGGTTGGAGAGGCTGAAAAAAACTCAGATGTCGCCAGTATGTCACTATCTCCACACGGTTTTCATTTTCATGACCAAGTGCAATAACATCATTAAAACGGTAACTAATCGCACTGCTCGGGTGTATTATAAACAGTGTTTGTTTGTGTATCCGCAAGGAGGTATTAAGTAATTATCCTTTGCATTCTTTCTCTTTTACTCCAGTTATGAAGTAATGTCCTTTCACACTTAATTCTTAAATCCTTATGAATACGTTTTCTTGCGTGGTAGAATGGATTTGATATTCGTTTTACTAAGAAGAATGAGTGTTTAGGGTCTCTCTGGTATCCATATTCATAAGGATCAAAAGCATTGAAAATACGCATTATATATATATATATATATATATATATATATATATATATATATTTATTTAAGTAAATTGACTAACTAGTCGACATTCAGACCCTCCACTCTAACTCAAAACATTAGAGCTAGCTTTCATCTGGCTCTTGGATTTTCTCATTGACATTTCTAACATCATCCTCACCCATAACTCTTTTTCTTTTAACGACAATTTTTACCTCCAAATCAAGGGCTGTGCCATGGGAAGTAGATTCAGCCCGTCATACGCTAACCTCCACCTCGGGGTCCTGGAAGAGAAGTTCCTTTCCAGTTATCCTCTAAAACCCCTTCTGTGGCTTCGGTATATAGTATTGATGACATCTTTCTACTCTGGCCACATAACATAGACTCCTTCAATTCCTTCAACTCCCAACTCAATGATTCCTCATCTCTTACTTTCACTTCCAACATCTCATCATCACAGATCACTTTCCTTGATGTTAATATTTCCCTAACTAACAACAAATTTCTAACTTTCGTACATACTAAACCTACTAACAAACAACAATACCTTCATTTTAACAGCTGCCACCCCTACCACAACAAACGCTCCCTCCCTTACTCCCATTCTATCAGCGGGCACCGCATTTGCAACCATCCCGAATCCCTCAGCAAATACCTCAACAACCATCACCATTCCCTGCTCCAACGGGGATACCCAGATTCTCTCCTTCACAAAAAAATCCTAAAACAATCCTACACCCCCAATCCTCCCTCAACCACAGACTCCCACCCTCTCTCAATATGCACCACCTACTTCCCTGGCATCCAGTCCCTTAAATTCATCCTCAAAGATCTGTACCCCATCCTCTAAAATCACAACGTTTCGTCCAACCTTCTTCCTAAATGCCCTTCTGTTACCTTCAAACGGCCCGCCAACCTATCAGATCTCCTCAAATCCACCAAGCCTCTTTCCAAATCCCCTCCCACCTCCAGAATCACACCTACTCCGTGCTTGCGAGCAAGATGCAAAACTTTTCCTATTTTCACCACTCCACCCCTCTCCATCGCACCTTTTAACTCTCTCCCGCCCTTTCCCCACTTCTCATGCACTTCTCAGAATGTAATCTATCTTCTGATTTACAAACTTTGCCCGGCATTTTATATAGGCCAGTGCTCTACACCCCTGAACCTGAGGGTGAACAATCATCTCGCCTCATGTAATCCCTCTTCCCCGTCCGCGGGTCTTCCCATCCCAAAACATGCCTCCCACCACAACACCCCCTTCAACCACTGTTACAATGTTTCCGTTCTAGCATCCCTTCCCCCACCCGATAACCCTATAAAATTAAAAACAATGGAATTGGTATTTATATGGCTTTGTAAAGCCTATCAACATCCGGGTCTCGATGCCGTTCACTAAATGGGTGGTGGGGGGGGGGCTGGGATAGATGGGTGTGGATTTGTTTCTTGCGAGATGGTGGGACAATTTATTCATCCGCATACATTTTGTCATCCTTGTCGAGCCCTTATGATGATTTGTGAGTTGACGCCTTGGTCATGGGTGTTGTGGTATCTGTGGATGAATTGTTAGTTTTCTGTGTCGCTTGTTACTCTTTCCGCATTCTCCCTATTCCATCTCTGCTCCCCTCTGGCCTCCCTTTCCCCCTCCATAACCCCCTCCTTCACCCCTCCCACAGCACCTGTTCTCCCCTCCGCCTTCTCCCCCTCCATAACCTTCTCCTTCACCCCTCCCCCACCACCTGTTCTCCGCTCCACTTTCTCCCCCTCCACATACCCCTCCTTCATCCCTCCCCCACTACCTGTTTTTCCCCCCCTCCCTCGTCCCCTTCTCTCTCTGCACCACATAGCCATATACCTCAGTCCTATCTTATCTTCCGAAGAAGACGGAGTTCTAGTCCGTCGAAATTATCAAGATATTATTGTGTTCTTTTTATGTGTTCTCGTGCTGTGTGTTGCTGTCTAAGTGAACATATATATTTATATATATAGACACATATTTATTTATTTTTCTGATTACTGTATCTTTTATATTCTCATAAGAAAAAGTGAATTTGAGAAAGGTGTTGAACTTCCAAGTCAATTTAGGGAATTATTGTAGCCTGAGTTGAGCAGAATGAAACATCAGGATGAAATAAGTGAGCTTTATAATATCACTAATTGATCCAAGTACTTGTCCTTCCCTTGCGCGTTACGCAGTCATAACAAAATCAAGGCAACCTCACCTTTTTAATTAAAAAAGCAAAATATTGAACTTTATTCAAGCACTACCATTAATGCAAGATTCAGGCGGGTCTTTGTGCATGTGTGCTTTCTTTTTAAAAGTTGATTAAAATAGGTAAACCTTTAGTGTCTTAAAAAGTTTATAAGCCTATTATCTTAATTAGAGTGCCCCCTTGAACATCTTGCGCTACGATGCACAGGAGGGTTTGATGGTGCGAAAACGGTTCAATTTTGCACGAGGAAAATAAAGGCTAATTGCTTCTCGTCTTCTATCCTATCTTGATGGCCCTTAGGCTCAGACACTTTAATTTTCAATAAAACTGTAATTATTTTGTTTTGTGTAAGTATAAGGTAATGATGCTCTTAAGGGTGATCATATTAGTTTTATCTGAGTTTCCGTGACCGCATATTAGTTATTATATAATAAAGGTTTATATTTGACGAAAAATAGTAGAAGTAATATCTTATTTAGCGAACATATATCTTCAAATATATATTTGAATGAACATTTTTAAAAGAATTGGAGTGTTAAAATAATAAATTAAATATTTGTGTGTAAGTAAATATAAAAAAACAAATGCATAGGTCTATCAGGAGAACAATATGAATAAAGAGTAGTACTACACCTGGACAATAGGGAATTTGAAAATGAGTGCGCCATTAAATACCTAGGGTAGACGCGAACCGTAAATAATTCAATCCTCGGTGAAGTAACAAAAAGTATATCAATAAGTAACAGATGCCTTTGAACCCTCAAGGAACGAATAAGCTCTAATTTTCCATTCGAGCAATCCAAATTTAAAAATACCAACAAGAACAGCTGTGACATGTCTGCGAAACATAGTTGTTAACTCCAAAAAAACAGAGAAAAGCGGATATAAGCGGATAAACAATATGGGATAGAAATATCAAATGGTAAGAAGAATGTTTGGACCAATATGGGAGGAAGACGGTGAATGGAGAATTCAGGGAAACATTAAGAGGAATGAGAGGAAAAAGGGAGAAACAATAGTCTGTTTGGTGAAGTTCAAAATTATAATCCGATGGTTGTCACTAATTGCAGCGAAAATACTTAAAAATAAAATTTTTAACTGCTAGCCAGGAAATCGTCTCAGAAGGTTGATGAACGAATTAATGAAGGATATGCGTAATAAATATTACGGAAGGGAAGGAGCTAGAAAAATATAGAAAAAATGTGCGTCAACTGCTGACGAGACCAGAACAAGTGACAGACAAGTCTTAGCGTCTATGGAAAAGGAAGACATGTTTATTTATATATTTATGTATAAGTACATATTTATATAACAATGACGGGTGTCTTAGAACCCAACGTCACATGTTCTTGTAGCGATTTTCTTGGTTTTTTCAGATGTCAATGTATACTGTAGTATATATATATTATAATAATAAGAGATCTTTTTTATTTAAAAAGTTTTTTGTGGTTGCGATAGCAAACGTTAAAAAAAGGCCGAGACGGTCTCTTCCAGTGGATGGGATTTGTCACAATATAAATGAACTCATATTAAATCTAGAATTTAGAGGTCTGATCGGTATTATAATTTCCAATACTATCATACCTATAAAATAATTATCACATCCATAATGGTACACAGATGGTCATAACTTGTTTGATTGGATCACAAAACACGTATTTCCGTTACAATCCCGAGACAAAATGTTTTCATGAAAACGAT
The DNA here is from genome assembly GCA_037158775.1 of Hetaerina titia. Classification (NCBI taxonomy): domain Eukaryota; kingdom Metazoa; phylum Arthropoda; class Insecta; order Odonata; family Calopterygidae; genus Hetaerina; species Hetaerina titia. Next base: position 69,659,809 of record CM073778.1, on the reverse strand, counting down.
ATTTTCCCTTATAATATGGATGGAGAAAGGAAAAAAATAACATAGACCAATGATATAAAAGCGTTGTAGATTACGATGAATATAAAATTAATTGGCAAGAGTAAAACAAAGGAACACCTACGATGGTTACGAGAGAACCTTGTGACGGACGAATGCAAGGTGAAAGAAAATAATTGCACAAGATGACGCTTTAAGGAAACATAATAAAAAAGTAGGAAAACAGAATTAGGCCTAAAGATGAATGGCGAGAAACAGGAGATGAAAGCCTAAGTTTAGAGGATTATGTATACATTAAAAAGCAGGCCTCGTAAGAGGTTGGCTTTGATAGACGCTGAGAGTGTATCATCGGGTTGATAACACGACGATGATATTTTGCGAAAATGTCATCTGCAATAATGATAGTTTTTATTTTGGAAAAGGGCTGGTTTTCGTGCCGGTGGTGTAGGAAATTGCCACATCAGGAAATGATCCGCCCTGCTGAGCACACTAAGTTGGTCACACCTTTCCCCGGGCGAGATTCGAACCGGGGATTTCATTTGACCTTTAACTGCTACCCAAATTTCCGAAATGCACACGGGGGATGTATCCCATCTCCCGCAGTGCTCCCTCGGCTCCTCATCCGGGAGTGAGCGAATTGGTCGTTTGCGGGAGGAGAGAGAGAGAGAGAGAGAGAGAGGTGTGACGGCGACATCATTCACCCCTGGGCGACTCTCTCCGCGTTGAATCGCCGGAAGGCTGGACGTCACGCGATACGCCACCGCCCGTGCACCGGTTTGTTTGCGCGTGCCCATTAAGTGTGCTCGGCGGTCGCGTACGTCGCGTCGGGGTGGATTTGATTGATCGACGGGCATTAGCCCTACAGGAAAGAAACTTGGGCCGCGCGAGTCATATACACGTCTTTGGGTTCACTCGCCGCTTCCCTCCGCCGCAGTCCTCCTCTGACGCCGGCGGCGATCGCTGGGGGTTTTTCTTTTTTTGTGCGCGTGTGTGTGTGTATCCCCCATTGCAGGAGATAAATGAAAAATTTACCGGACCGCCGCCACCTCACCCATGTGTGCATGATTTGTATGGTTGACTACACGAGTGGGCATAAATCCCTCGTTCCCTCGGCAACCCACCCGTGTGAGCCGCGCCTCGCACTTGGCCAACCACTGCTACGCATTTCGTCCGGACATTTATTCGAAATATGATATCTGTCAATAAAGTATGGAAACCGACGGTGTTGCGTCACATAAATCAAAGGTGACTTAAATTGATTATGTACTGGTACATGATAGGTGACTTATAGACGCGGTGACTTTCCCCTATTTCTCCGGGTATTGAATTCTGCCGTCATTGCGGGGAAATAAATTCTCACGGTGTCCTATGTAATATTATAGTAGAAACAACAGCTGGTTCTCCTGGTGAAGTTGGAATTCTAAACTCGTCTCGTTCTGAACACTTAATGGTGTGTGACTTTTAAATAATGAGGCTACGTGAGTTGGATTCCTTCTTCCACGTCGCCTTTTTTTCCCAGGCAGTTCTGCGACACGAAAAATCATGCAGCTTGGGTGAAGTCTTGGGGTTTTCAATGTAAGGACTTGAACTCGACTGGACTCGAAAGCGGGACCTTAGAGCCGAAAGTTTAACACAATAGGTTACCATGCAGTGCAAAATGTTGAATTTATATCAACTATCATTATTAGCAGATAGAATATGTTAATGATGCATCTTGGCATACTAAAATGCTGTCCTAAGTTCTCGCTGATATGACAAAAAAATTGCGTAAAACACATGCTACATTTTACAATCATACTTAAACTCATTCCTAAGCTCGGTAGGGTAGGGTAAGGGATGGTACAATGGCTAACGTACAGGCTTCCGACCGAGAGGGCCCTGGTTCAAATCCTGGTCAACAAATATTTTCCAGTGGTCCATATTTGAGGTGCTTTGTGGAGAGAACTTTGAGCGAATATGACGTCTACCTGATGGAACGTTAAACTGCGGACCCCTTGGCGTCTTTCGACAAGAGCAGGCTGAAGCCAACGCCGGGTTTCTCTCTCTACCCTTTCTCTCACCAAACCATCCCTAATGGCGCAAATGACCTCAGCTGTCGGTCGCCTCCCATAAAAACTACTACTTAATAATAAATATCAAATGTGAGGTGTACATATAGTGTCCACTGTCATTCTTCTTATCGTTTGCTAACTATACTTAGGTTTTGAATGTTTCCCGAGTGCTATGAGAAGCCCATAGCCACGCATCTCTATGTTTCCTATTTCAGTTCTTAGTTCATTCAGGCCATCTTCACATAGTCCAAGGAACTTATTAGCAAGAACCCTCCTTAAGCTTAAGGAGGGATGCTAATTCTTGCTCATGCCGAACTTTCCCTTTTCCCACTGCTTTCCACACCCCACTGCCTCCCCTTCTCATTTCTTCTATCTTCGAATTTCTCCTGAGAACTTTCTCCCTTTACCCACCATGTATGAAATGTGTACGTAAATCCTCTCTCTCTCAGCTCTCGAATCTTTATTATATACTCTTATCTTATTCAAGCATAGTTTACCGTCAAATTAAAGAACATTATTAAATATGACTGGATTCTATTGCTCATTGATATAATTTTTGGAATATTAATTCAGTTTATTTTACTCGTATTGAAGGGATACCTGAATGTGAAAATCAATTAGTATTTTTTTTGAACCGTCATAGACGAAGCGGTATATTTACGAAGTTTTTGAGATGAAATGAAGGGGGGAAAATTTAGTGGGAATAAATTGAGGATGCATGTATATGTTATGAGATGTCGGAGCCATCTCAAGACAACAAATAACGAACCTCGAATTATGCGATCCATATCATACAATTTGTTCATATTTTGATTATTTAAAGAAAATGGTAAGTTAAAATACTCTCTTAAAGAATCAGTCTCTTGTGTATATTTTCACCCGTGGTCTTAACTGCAATGCATTTTTTTAAATTCTGGCTTTAGATTTTTATTTTCAATAAATCCTCTGTCAGATTTTCATTTTATTTCAATAGGTTCAGTTTTCTCTCCAACCACCACCCAACTTGGGGTTAAATCGCCAATGAGACTAGGAAGTTTTATCATGACTAATTTTTTACTTGGTTTCACAACTTCCAACATTTTTGCGCCGAACTGAAATACGGCAATGTGAAACAGAGAGGTGAAACCTCTGCCTTTATGCCAGTGGAATTATATTTTATGCCTTCAAACAGTAAATATTTCGGGGCAGGTATGGGGAGATGTTTTTTTCCTCCAAATATTGTGGGTTATTAATCCATGCACATGTGTTTTATTAAATGAGCAATCCGATGTCCAATTAGAAGAAAATATATACCCGGTATGATCGGTGTTTCAGTGAATGGTAGGTGTTCAATTAATTCAGGCCTCCATCGATTAGTTTATCGATGGAGTTGAAAGGAGAGAAATGGGGGAGTAAATGGAGAAAGAGACTCACTTATTTAGATTTCAGAACGTAAACGATCAAGTTTATTTTCCCTGTGCTGTGATACGATCCATTCGTATGGCCTTCTCCGGAGAACGGTTACTACAACAAATGGAGACGGATAATTACCTCGCAATCTAATTATAGGACTAAGTGTCTATCCTCTGGAGTCAATAATTACATATTGATTTCATCTTAAGCAATCCCTTGATTTTCCATGATTTTGTGTCCAAAATTAACCAATGTTCCTTATTTCATACGAACTAGTAAACAGCTTTTCAATTTCGTCATTGTTCAACCCGAGTAGGTTTTCGGATCAGATTTTCGGCCAGAATGAAAACAAAGTTCGGAATCCAAACTTTAAGGGTCCCATATAGGCTTTATATATGGTTTCGAACATCGATTTCAAAGTCCTTTGCCCTTTTTGAAGGTCTTCTCCCTTGAAGTAAGGGTAATGCCAGCCCAGCTGCGTCCCTTCCTGCCTACCTCTCCAGTCACGAATCCCTTCTTTTATTCGTGACTGTTACATTCTTCCTCACGGTTATTAATATCATATTCGTAGATTATAATTGTGGATACTGACTCGTATTTAAACGGTGCCGATTTTTATTCCATTTTATGAAAGTAATGTTCATGGTAACATGAATTTAAAAATACGTACCATAGGTAAAAAAAAGATGCGAGTTGGCGGGATTTGGGGTTAATCGTACGCCGTTTGTCCATTGTTTACGGTGTATTGTGATACTCTTTGCTTTTTTTACCCAGTTACTTGAAAATTACCTTGAAGGGTTTGGTCGCGCTGCGTTCCAATGCCAGCTGATCGAAAAAATTTCTGCCTGTCAATCCATTGATGAAAGATATCGTGTATATATAGTATTTTAGAAAGTTATTCGCTTATCCATTCGACTACAATATTTAAATATATTTGCTTTTTTTTATAAGGTCCTACTACGGTGGACTACGTAGATAAAATCTAAGCATCAAAACACAGCTTTGCCAAATAGTCATCTTGATTAATGGGCCGTGTGGAGGTTCTCGTATTTGATTGACGATTAAAATTAATTTTATTGATAGGGAATTTTCAACATAATTCATCACTTTGTTGCAATGTGATTTTTAGCCTCTTCATATGTCATATTATTAAAACTGATCATGCTTTATTTATAATTAAACTTAAAATCAGCAATGTACAATCAAAAACTAGTATGGGCTACTTTGAATGTAATTTTAGCCATTTTTCATAGTCATTTAAATTTTAATGGACACATGTAATTTTTAGTTCTTCAAATTCCATTTCAGTTTCTCCGTCGTTGAATTAAATGGCATTAAATAGCGAAATAATATAAGCTATGTTTACTGTATTGGTGAACTATAAATTAATTATTCTCATCTTCCCTGGAGTTTTGCAGTTAAAAATATTCAGGCAGCGTTTATGAGGTATTAATTCAATTGCTTAAAGGAGTTTCGATTTTCACGAATGCGACAAGAGCGATTTCCAAGGGCGTAGTCTGTTTTGAGATGAACACGTTCATATAATAATGAGGGAGTTTACATTCAGACGTAGAGCCATTTTGCAGAAATGGTCTATATTTATCGCCATGGTAACGAGGCTGTTTGGGACGGCGGCTGTTTGAACGAAGGGCGTTAAAGTTTGAGAAATACCGCTCCAAGGGACTTGATAGCAGCGGTTCAATAGCCTTTTCTCTTGCTTCCCCTACCACCTTCGTTATCCCTTTGTTTTCTATGCCTCTCCATTCCCTCCTTTCTTCAAACAGCCCTTTTACTCTCATTCCTACATAGATCTCGATATCTAGAACCCATTGGATATACAGGTGCCAGAGGGGGGCTATCATCAGAAACATTCTTTAGTTTGGCCAACTGCTGGATGTTTTCTCAAGCGTTAGTACGGATCTATTCTCTCGATAATTAATATTTATCCTCCACACCTGTACTTTGTTTATGTTGACATTTTATCTCGTGTGTCGTCATAAGTTTAATTTTGAATTGCAGGACCCGTTCATGAATTCGTTTAAGAAATGTGCCTCTTTGATTGTGATCATACCTTCATTCTGGTTATCTTATAGGATTCAAATTTTAATATATATACAAAGAATATATAAATAAATTATATATTCAAATAATATGTATATACATATAACAATTATAATATAAATTATATATATATATATGTATATATGCGGGTCGCGGTGGTCTAGCGGGTAGAGCGTTGGACTACTGACCGGAGGGTCCCGGGTTCGATTCCCGGGCAAGTCACTTTGGGCACCTGCAGCTCCACCCAAGCTAGTTGATTTTTCGGGTACCAGATCTTTCTGGGAAACCATAACCGGCACAGGGAAAGGAACTGGCCCCCCTACCCTGATGTGTGAATATTCGCACGCCGTCGGGCTTGGTACATGGGTGAGCTCTACCATCACCTACTAAACCGACCTTCGGGTTGATTACTGTGTTTATGGTTTTATATATATATATTGTTTATATATATATAACAATTATATATATATTTAATTTTTCACTTTCACTTCTTAAAATTGCAAATTTAAAGTAATGTATTTAATAATATTACTCTTGACAAATGATAAAGAAAGACTTATTGTGCAGCGACTTTAAATATTATATAACGCATCTAACCCTTTCCAAATTGAGCTCTCTTTACGCTACATTTCAATAATGGAAAGTATGGATGGGAATTTTGAAGGCGTTTCGCGCATTTATTCTGATTCTAGCATTCCTGGCAGCACGTTTGATTTCAGGCACAAACTTGGAATATTTGCACTACTGAGCACTGTAAAGGCTGTAGTTATATTAATCATGCTATTTTCTAGGGAAATATCGAGCAGGAGTAGAAAAATAGCATGCCTATGACATAAAGTAAAGAGAGAAGACTAGTACTTTGAATTGGAAATTGACATTTCCCTTTCTATCACTCCTTTTGGCATGCCTTAACTGAATCCATTGAAGGGGTAGGTGGAGTGATAACTTGTTTTCCAAGTCAAACGAAATTTGATGGATCCATAATCGCTGTCTTCAAATCGAACATGTATGTCCATATCGCTGTAAATGTTGATAAATACTGTCCGAAGTTAGATATGAAGCGATGTTAATACTCGAGGAAATGTCCTGTTCATATTTTTTTATGAATTGCAAAAAATATGGACCCCATTAAATATTTCTCATAAACTTAACAAAAATATTGTGCATTTGCCGTCTTCCATTTTATTGCATGTTTAAGTGCACTTGGTGAACACGTTGTAAGTTCTACAGAGCCAAATGATAGTCAGTATGATGTAATTTTATGGAAAGTTAGGAGTAATTCGTAAATAAACAGATGTAAATAAATGAATATTTTATAAATTTCTCACGCCTTCTTTATGCTTAAATTTATATAATGTGCTCTCGGGGGTAATTTTATTTTGTTTATAATAAAATCTTACCTTCTAATTAAATGTATCCATACCAGTCGCTTTTAGTTCATTTGAGCCATTGTAATACTTACTGGATCGTTTTAGCAAGGCAGTGTTACTACAGAAAATGGATGAAATTTAAAACGGGTTATTCATTAATTTTGGCATATTGTCTCTTTTAATATGGATATCTGAAATCATATCTGTCTTCAGAAAAAAATATAGTGCATACGCGGAGTATTTGTGAAATTTTTCTACTCCTCTGCGACAGGGAGGTACTTAAAATGCTAAATGACCTCGTGTATTATTGAAGAAGTGAAGAAGGGAAACAACGCATTGCATATATTAAAATTGAATATTTGTACGGAAATTCACTGTTTAAGATAATACATTCATAATTACCAGTTGAAAATATGAAAACTTGCTGGTACATATTTTGCGCTGGTATGATCTAGTTAAACCATTTTTATTTGAACTCTTGGTAAACTACCTAATCCTTCGGCATTATATTCGGCATAATATATATTTTGATTTGGTCTTAGGCAGTTTTCAATGAAAGTGTACCGTTAAGAGTTAGTATAAATATTTCCCAAATAATTCAACGCAATTTTTATGATATTTTCTCAATAACACTTTCCAGGTTGTGTGCTCTTTAAATGTCAAATTCCTTAAGTTCATAACAATATTAATAGTCTCTTGGACATTGAACATAAAAAACACGATGTGTAGGTATTCATCACTTTAGGGTTGATAATTTCTTTGAATAATTGATAAACGAATGAATTTGAAACGGGTGCGCGGGTGAATACGTCCAGCTCTGTAGCTGTAATCTCTTGTCCTCAACTGGGATTTTGCTTTTCTACCTAAAGTATGGTTTCAGTTTTTTGTAAAAGTTTGAGTGTCTTTCGCCTCATCAGTCGCATTGATATTTTTGGCCCAATCTCCAAAAATTCGTATAACCCTAAAGTCACGAAGAGAATGTTTTCGGCATTCCAATGGCTTGGATATAACGAAGAGGGCGGATGTTTTGAGTATAAAATTGAGGAAAAGTTAGGAGAGGTGTCGGGAAGAGAGGGGGAGTCTGGTTGGTGTTGGGGGCAGGGGGGGAAGGGAGTTAGTTGGCTGGCGGCAGCGAACACTAAACAAGGTGATAAAAGATGTACAGATAATGGAATATCCAAAAGCTCAAATATTCTCCTTATCCTCGACAAGGGGTCATTCATTTCTTCCCTATTCCGATCCCACGCCTCTTGTCGGAAGGAAATGGCGTTTTAAATCATACTTTTCCGCGATGTAATATTTCTCTCATCCGCCCTCGTTATCTTTCCCTGCGATGTTACTTCTGGGCCCGAATGATATCTGAACCTATTCCTACCATCAATTCGTTAAATCTTTGCAATTTTATTTCTAAGAATACGTGCTCTAAATATTTATTTATAAGACAGCTTATTTCATCGAAAACACTAATATAGTCTGCTATCGAGGGGAACAGAATTAACTGACTAGAGGCGGGAAAAGCAGTAATGAATGAACAAGAAATCATGTCAAATCGGTTTAATTGGACACCATTTAATAAAATATAATACTATTATATGAGATCATAATATCAAATTATAATACAATACTATTATATGAGATCGTAATCATATGCCAGTTTTTTATTATGGTACTCCCGTAAATTTATTGCAATGATTATTCCGATTAGTGCTGATTTTAGAGTATTTTTTAAGGATATATATGAGTATAGCAGAAATGAAGAGAGACCTGATGTAGAGTAGGTTGATGGATTGTATTCTGTGTGGAGTCAGAAAATATTTCTTTGATAGTTGTGCCCATCCAAAAACCTACCATAACCGGTAGATTACCTGATAATATATGAGTATACTCGTAAAATGGTTCCTCTTTCAATCTCATTTGGCCAAAAAAGTCAGCTCTCTAAACTTATCTATTTCTATTTCTAGTATTATCTAAGATAAGATTTCTAATATTATCTATTATAACTATCAATAAAACTACATCCAAAGGAGAGTCTATGAATCATGTTTTAATTTGAAATCAACGTTAGAACAGATAACTGGAACGTCTTTTAAGGTAATATGAACTGACGAGTCTTCTCAGGTTTTTAAAATTGCAAATAACCTTGTTTGACTTTATTTTCTGAGATTTGTCGAAACCTCATCAGAGTGAATAGGAATAATTTGCTAGTTGAGTATGCAAGAGAGTACGATGAATATAGGGAAAGATTGGACAAAGAGGACGGCCAGTGAAGGAGTTGTTGTGTGGCGTGGCAGGGATAGTGTATGTTCTGGGGCAAATTTGAAAATGAAAGAAACGGATGACGAGTGGCTCAGAGTTAGTGTGATTTTGAGGCATCTACATCTACATAAATACCCTGCGAGCCACCAAAAAAGGTGTGTGACAGGGGGTGTATCACCAGGAGGAAAGAGTAAGGGATGAGGGGGTTTTTCAAATAGGTGGGGGAAACCTGTAACAAATAGTTTATATATATGTACATATCCTTGCGCAGTCCCTAACCTGTACGTTAATACTTATTGTAATGAGCTAACTCCTGGGGGATTTCGACTACAAGCACTCTGGTCTCTTTGTCGTTCTTGGCAAAATGGCATTTTAAACCTGCCAATCTTGCAGTCTATCTCTCTAATCTTATATTCTTATTCCCTCTGACTGTAGTACATTTGGGTTCGTATAATATTCTTGATGTCATGTGAAAAGGGCCCATCTTTAAATGCTTTTAGTAAGTTTAATTTATGTTGTAAACACCGCTGTGTAAGAAAATCCCAACCTAAATTTTCTAGCAAAGTAGATACGCTGCTGCGTTGGTCATAACAATGTTTGACAAATCTAGCTCCCCTTCGCCGAGCTCGATGTATAGCATGTGGTAGAAGGAAGAATGCTAGGCAAAAGGGGGTGAGAGAGGTAGATAAGTTGTTGATCGACAGGAAGAGGGATTGGCCTCAAAGTGATAGGCAAAGGCCATTGTGTGGCCGTTAAGCCTCATGGTTGCTGTTTGGAAAAAGGTCGTATGTTTTTAATGATGAACGCTATTTTTTTTGGAACCGCTAAACTTTTATCGATACCTATTACGCCTAAAACAAGGCGCATTAGGCTCCCTATGACGAAAATTTAGAGTTAAAAAAAAATAGAAATTCATACTTCCAGGTGAATTATGGGGCGTTTTTTCAGAATTCAAGAAAATAATTCAATTTGGAATTTAAGGTGCTCAGGATGCTTTTTCCACGTAAAGTGGCTGTTACTGAAAAAATCAAATGCTGTCCAATTCAAATAATACCAAATCCAATAATATATAACAAATATATATATATATATATATACAAATATATAATTATATATATTTAATATATATATATATATATATGCATATACGTATCGTATATATATAAATATATATTTAAAGGCATATATTTTCTTTTGTCGGCAAAACTTTGTTTCGTACCATACTTTTATTGATAATAGATAATGAAATTTAAGCTTTTTTGACTACTTTGGTGATAGAGTTTACCAATTCTTTAGAGGGTGCTAATCATGCCATCAAAGAAGTTGGTGGTAATATTATATTTCTGATCCCAGGGCTCAGGCTTACCCCTTATTTATCAGCGAATATTTCTGTATAATTTGTTGGTAATACTCAGGTTGTATTATTAATTTTGGACTGGATACCAGTAGAGATTAGGTTTTTTCTGCAAATGTGGATTTTCTTTTGGCTGAAAACTCTCATTTAGCAAATTATACGCGTAATATTTGCTTTTTGTTGATAAAGCCAAGCTCGATTTATTCTGGTACTGCAATTTATATGATCTATCAGCATCCATTATGTGACCTATTGACTTTTAAATACCACGAAAAGTAGAACCCTTTTACTCGGGGGATTGCGGTAGGGGGGCAACGTTTTGATTAGATTTTTAGGAGTTTTAGGAGGTTAGGAGTTAGTTTTTTAAAATGCTGTCATGAAAAAATGATCAACGTAACAGAATTATTTGGGGAACTAAGCCGGGAATCACGGGAATGTCGTAGCGAAGGTTAGACTAAAGAATAAATCCCTTGTGTTGCATTGGAAGGATGTCTCCTGAGCAATTATGTTGAAAATGTATAATTATTCCCATCGTACAATCGTTGTCGTTATCATCTCTATAAAATTAGAGATATTAAGTGTAGAGCAGATAAATTTGAGGTTCCATTTTTCCCATGAATCATTAAGGAATCAGAATAAAGTTTGCTGCACCGGAATCAAAATTTTTTTGTAGGACTCCATGTTGTATCTATTTCAACGACATTAATTCTTTTGCTAATTTCTCTTTTTTGTTATAGCATAGCAAAATTGAAATGGTAAGAAATATGAATCATCCTTTTAAATATTCTTTTGCGATAAAAATTATCGCCTAATGAACCAATATTAAGGCGTATGGCGTAATGAACTCGGCCGGGAGCTAGCATACATGTTAAATAATGTTAAGTGAATCTACCTGGATGATCATATGATCTATCACCTAAGTTCTATGGAGTGAATGTGACATTGGCTCATAAATTCGAATTTTGCCTTCTTCCTCGAATAATTGTCAGTGGGACTTTGTTTGTCCTTTGATTGACAAGTTAACTTAAATAATTACATTTGATGATGACAGTGCAGTATAAATGTTTTACCTGACATAGCGATGATCAATTAGAATGGAGGATTAAATGAACAGCCAATAACTAGCTTTCATGATTAATATTCTTCACTGAATGACTGTGGATAGTCTTACTCTTAATTTTATGATTCCTCAGTTTATTGTTTTAATAAGCGAATGTGATACATCCTATTAAAAGAGACATTTCAGGCATGATATGGTGGAATATCATGGTCAATTAAAATAGTGATATATCCTTGTATATTCTAAATTTTTTTCCAGAGGAAAATTTCCTTGTAGGTTCTTGAGTTAGCAAAGTTGATTTGATTCGATATGTGCCATATTCCTGATGCATTAATGAATGCATAAGCTGCTATGTATTTGCCCTGTTTAACGAAATACGGATTGATTTGCGTTGAAAATAGCCGACGGGAAGCAACCTGAGCTTGATCCTCCGCCTAACGTTTCAGACATTGGAGAGATCGAGGTGACTCTCTTAAACTATTGCTTATTTTGAATACATCCTTATGTTGTGGTTGCACGGCGAAACGTATCACATCCCAAGACACTGTAACAGTAACTTTAACGGAGTCACCCGCTATGTGTGCATTATAATGCAACCATTTCAGAGAGTAAAAATCATTCGCCTTGACCGGGATTCGAACCCGGATCCCTCGATATCCGGCCGAGTGCTTTAACCACTTAAGCTACCGAGACGTCCTCTTACACTCTGAAATTTTGGGGGCTTTAAAGGAACAAGATGTTATGACGAAATACCGTACATACAATGTCACAGGCATTCGTCATAACATCTTGTTCCTTTAAAGCCCCCAAAATTTCAGAGTGTAAGAGGACGTCTTGGTAGCTTAAGTGGTTAAAGCACTCGGCCGGATATCGAGGGATCCGGGTTCGAATCCCGGTCAAGGCGAATGATTTTAACTCTCTGAAATGGTTGCAATATATGTATCACATCCCGTTTGGCAGAGAGAACTTTGGCCTCTCTTTCTTCCTAGAATCATAAATAAATATAATATAACAATATATATATATCATAAATATAATATATATCATAAATAAACAATAAATATAACCGGGTTAGTCTATCCCCAGCATTCCGAAGAGGCAATCAATCTCGATGTGAGGAAAAGTGAATTTTGAACAACACTAAACTGCTCAAGCTCTTGAAATAAAATTAGATGGGAAATTACTCGACATCTATTTCTACTTCAAAGTACATTAAATGGGCACTACAGTGCAACAATTTTAGAATGTACAAATTATTCTTCTTGATCGGAACACGAACCCGGATCCCTCGACGTCCGGCCGGGTGCTTTAGGCAGTTAAGCTATCGAGGTGTCCTCTATGGGCGTTAAAAGTTAGTTAAATTACTGTTAAAGTGGATTCGTGATTGTCACCTTTTCCTAGGGTCATCGGTTTGATTCTTTATAGTGTTAATCTTTTACTTATTGTTTTATCATTCGAATCTTCCATCGAATATTGGGCTATTTAGTTCGTTCGATTATCATCTCCCGTGGTTTTTCCTGCTCTCAGTTGTTGACATTCTGAAATATTCAGGCTTGAGTGAGACTTGGTTCGCGGATCAACTTCAATTTTCGTATGCATCCATTTAATTTGTCAATCGCAGTAATAATTTATCATTTTTCTCCAAGCATCGCGTTAAGTGTCAGATGTGGCGAGAGAATGGAGGAAGATGCTCGGAGGAATTGGAAGAAAGCAGGAAAAAGTGGACTAAGGAGATGTTTAGAGGTTGAGGATGCTGGAGACCATCACGAACGGCAGAAGGTTGTGTTAAGTAGGGAAGGGGGGGGAAGAAAATAAACACCGTCATAGGCATGAGGTGGTGCGAAACTTAAATGCGAAGCGGAAGAAGGCAGTGTGAAGGTTAGGGTAAAACGTGAGCAAAAATGTTTCAAACTTCCACTCCTATCTATAGTAATTTTCAAAACCGTCGAGATTGTATGCCCATTCGTAATTTACCTCTAATGGAATTATTCGAAGAAATTCCTAAAATCCAGAAATATATGTGGGAATTCAACTCTCATACCAAGCTTTAGAGGTTAAACATCACGAACTATGCTCCTATTTCTGCTTCCGCACCAGATATTCCTTGAATACTGAAGAGATGATAAGGAATAGTTCCTGGAGAGAGGAAATGCTCCACAGGATGTCCCGAGAGGTTAGGCCGATCGGAATAAAACGAGGATGGAATCGATGGATTAAAATTAGCTTTTTCTTTTAATCGCAAGATTCGGAATCGTTTCAAGATTAAACATGCTAATGTAGCACTTTTTCGTGATATATTTGCCCATCGATATTTCGTATTTCTGTCGGGTCGATTAAAAAACAAATTATAAAACGATTCGTTATCGATTCGAAAAATAGATTTCTTTCGTGATATTCTGTTACTGAGAGCATTAGCATACATTTCTTACAATTGTAATAAAAGTTTATGCCTAACAGGTAAAAATAGAAAATGGGAAATTGAGCTAAAATAAATAATCAGGCTTATATTGTACCTTTTCTTCATTAATACTGGGATAAGTGAAGTACACCGATGAAAGACTGGTGGAAATGCCGTCAACTTCTTTGTGGACACCTTATTTCACTTCACCATATCTTCCCTTGAATGCCTGCTTAATTAAGGCATAATACAGGGTTCGTCCGGAAAATAAGTGTCATTGTCTCATTGTCATTTTTGACAAAAGGGGAGTCGTCCACCACGAATTTGTACCTGAACGACAAACTGTAAATGCTACGTTTTACGTCCAAGTGCTCGACAGACTTAGAAAACGAGTCGCCCGCGTCCGGCCAGCGATCAAAAACATCTGGCGGCTGCATCACGACAATGCGCCGTCTCACACCGCGCTTGTCGTGTCGGACTTCTTGGCCAAGCACGGCGTGGCAACGCTGCCGCACCCGCCCTACAGCCCGGACTTGGCACCACCGGACTTCTTTTTGTTCCCGAAGATATAGAGGAGTTTGAAAGGAACGCGATACGGGACTTTGGACGCCGTCAAAGAGGCCGTGACGACGTGTCTTCGAGAGGTTCCCGATGATGCCTTCGCGGAAATGGATGATGCCTTCCAGGAATGGGAACGCCGCTGGAAAAAGTGTACCGACTCACAAGGGTCCTACTTTGAGGAATATTAGCTTAAGATATGTAAAAGTGTAATAAAATTTTTTTTCCTGAGCTCAATACACTTATTTTCCGGACGAACCCTGTATCACAGCTCCGGTCGGTAGGATTACTATATATTCAAATTCTTAGCATTGCCTCGGCTTCACGGGATCTGTTACCATGGAGCCAACGTCGAATCCTCTCATCTTTAGTGAAGTATGGATTTTAAAAACACAAAAGATCAATTGTAAATGCCACTCGTATGGGTTTCAATCGCATTTACTTTCTAGCGTTTTGGGGATTTTTTTCGATGCTTACGATTTCCGTTTTAGGAAGCAGAAAGCTTCATTAAATTAATGAGACAATATATATATCCATTGTTCTTTACTCTCGTACAACTAGTTTAAACGCTTAGGCGTCATCATCAGGCACTGACCGTAGAACGAGAATAAAGAACAGTTGATATATACATTGTGTTTTTAATTTAATGAACATGAATTTCCACAAAGTGGAGCCTGAAACTATAGAAAGCAGAAAGATTCTTTACGTGGGCGTAACGCTTCTTTACGTAAGTGATTGTAACGCATCGCGCATGAAATATTTTGCATTTAAATCGAAAAGGCATGCGATAGAAATTAATTAAACGTATTATATGTTAAAAGTAAACGACTTATGTAAAGACGAATGCTTCGGAATGATAATATTAATCCTAGATATTACACGCTTTATGGTCTGGTAATTTACTAAGAGGGCACTCAACAACATTAGCCACCGTTACGTAAGCTGAGGATCAGTTCGACACTCAGGTGATGGAGGATAATTGATTTTGTCACGGGGGTAGTAAGGCTTCCCGCACATAAAGGAATGCGCACTCAACCGGAGTCACGGTCATTTGGTTATGAACCCTTTCTGCTGGTTTTGGCTGGGATTGACTCAGCGCTCGTTGTGTTTAGTCTCAGTGGGGCAATGGAGATATCTACTGACATTAATAAGGCGAGAGCGAGCGGACGCCCTCGCTGTGGGTTGAAAGTACGAGTATTTTAAGTAAATGGGCAATTTACTCTGGTATCCCAATTAAGGGTTTTCTATAGAGTGATGGGGTCTCGACAAAAAAAAACCTTTGCTTACTTTCCTTACGAGAAGTTACCGCTGTGTGAGCTATACCCTGGATTTAATTCAGAGCCCTTGGAGCTTCTTGCAAGAAAAAATACGGGAAGCGGGCCGGTTCCCGTAAATTTTTCTTTCAAGAAGGTGCTCTGTACTTGTCACAGGTATTACTGTACCTTCTTGTTTTCAGCGATCAAGACTTCAACATTTTTTTCTTACATTGCTATACGCCAATAAAAGTAACTATGTGTTATTTGTGTTTAATTGTGTTATTTTAAGTTTTAAAGAATTATTATTTAAATATAAGTATAAGTTACCTGCTTTGATTACTTTGGACCTGCGTTATTTTATAACTCCGGTGCTGGATAGTAAATAGAAAGGCATTCATTTTTTTATATGAATTTAAAGTATTGAAATACTTTGAATTTATCGCTTTTCAACCTTAGGTTTGATTTGCTGAAGTTTTCTCCATATTAATGCTACTTCAGCATTCTTATTTATTTAATTCTTCTCTTGTTTTAGTTGCTTAATTTTATAATCTTTCTCTTTTTTATTTTTTCCTACTCTTCGGTGAGAAGTTATTTCAGGACCTGTTTATCCTATCACTGACTTCAATTGTATTTTAAACCTTACTCAATGACTGTTGAGTTAATAATTATGCATGGAAAAAATAATCCCTTTTTGTCTGTGTTTTCCTTTGATTCTCCTCCTTGTCCACCCTTGGAGAAACATGATAATTACTGGTCAGTTTACCTCATATATTTTGGATACAATTTACGCGAGAACGTACGTATACATTTCACCGGATAATCATTTTTCTTTATTGCTGTTACCCTTGAAAGAAATTCTAGTTCAATTGGCTCACCGTCTCTCGATGCTTTGCTGATAAGGGAAAGTTCAAAAACGTCGCTCCAGTTTTAAGAACGCGATTCATAAATGCAATACATACAATAAATGCAATGATGAAAGCACGCCGCAATCCAATGACACTAATGTTCAGGGTACATCTGAGGGTCTTTCAAAATTTGGTTCGCAACGTAGGCTCCAAATTTTGGAACACGGCCTAATTCACTAATTCGCATTGCTACCGCTAAGTCCTTCGTCGACGGGCAAGAGGAGGAGAGTAAGGGGATAGGGCTTCGAGACTGCCGCACCTGAAGACTGCGACGTCGCCATTCTTTCCCTGCCGGGCCCACCCTCTTTATTTCGCAGCTTGATAAATTATTCCCTCGGAGAGCCCCCGCTTGTGCGTTGAATATACGATTCGCCGTAACGCGGGTGAGTGAGCCACATTTTCTCCACCGTGGCAGGTTCAAAGACCTGCACTACCCTTCTCCGAATTAACTGAATGGGACGCGGGCCAGGATATAAAAGCCCTTTGGCCTAAATGCGACCCTACCGCATGAATTTCGGAGACCTGAAGTAATGCTGGGAAAAAAAGGAACAAACACGGGTCCTCTTATGTTATAATTCAATAATTAGGGTTGTAGAGTGTGTGTGTGTATGTGTTGGACGAGATGAAAAAGCGTGCAGGGAGGAGGATAAAATCTGTGAGGGAACAAAACCTGTCGGGGAAGTTTGGATTACTCATCAGTTATTCGCTTATGATTTCCATGTCTCAGTTATAATCTATTCTTCATGAGAAATTCACGCACACTACAATACTTTTAAGTGTTTTGCATTTGAGTTATGGGTATGAAAATAAGTAATCATATAAATGATTGGAGCAATTTTATGTGTTCAATCTAAAACGTAATGACTACGCTTCTAGATCAACTTGAGCCCATTTTTAATTCAAGGAGATCCAATCCATATTAACATCGTTAACCAGACCATTGAAAGTGTTTTAGTCTCGGTTTTTTCTTATGTATATTATGCTAACGGTAGACAAGTACGTATTATGCATTATTTTTTACGAAAATATAAATGTTTTAATCCTAGGGTAAGCATATCTATATGCTCTTCATTTTATCCCTGAAATTTGAACGCCCTAAGTATTACTTTTCACTATCCTTAATTCTTGTCCATTTTTAAAAGAAAGACTTGTACTTTTCCACAGATTTTATTATATGGTACAAAACGTTTCACTGATTTGCGGCATCATCAGGCACCTGTGGAAAAGTACAAGTCTTTCTTTTTAGCATGGATGTTAAAAACATCCACGAAGTGAAGCCTGAAAAAATGAAATATATCCTTGATTCTTCTTGCAATAAATAAAACCTTTTGCTTCGTTGTCATTTTAATTATTGTATCACTCTTATTTGGTTACAATTTCATATATTCCTATAGGTATTGAGCTGTGAGATGTACTAAATGATCTTAGTAGTCCCTTCATCATATTAAATCTATTAATATTACAGCGATTAAGATTTGGCGTTCTTAGGAATGCAGAGCATGTCTCCCTGGGCGGCACCCCTTAATGCCAGTGTTAAAAAGCGTATTTGGCACTTTAGAGCAGTCCCATGAAATTATTTAAAATCGGGGAATAGAAAGGCTCAGATTTTCATCTTACCGCCTCTGGAGATTTAATGCTTACATAGAGACAGAGTGGACCTCTAACTCTAACAGGCAAATATACGAGAATATGCATACATATATATTTATATTTACAGGTACATAAACAAAAAACCATAAGCACAGTAATCAACCCAAGGGTTGGTTTGTTAGGTGGTGTTAGAGTTCACTTGTACTAAGCATGTTCCTTTCCCTATGCCGGTTATGGTTTCCCAGGAAAACCTGCTAACCGAAAAATCACAGCTTGGGTTGAGCTGATGTTACCCAGAGCGGCCCAACAGTAGTAGTCCGGTCACTAGTCCAACGCTCTACCACTGAACTATCGCGACACACATACACACAAATATACGTATGTGTAGGAGATCTGTCCGAAAACTATCCAGCCATGCAATATTTTGAGAAAATTAGACTACCTAAAACTATGACGCCTTAGTCCCATTATAGCTACTCCCATTGGGACCTCACACACTTTTTCTCAGAATCTCTTCCACTTAACAAAACAATCGGTAAAGTCCTTTTTATCGGAATGGTCATTAGCTGCCTCGTCGCATTCTTTTTTTATCTCGACAACGTCAAGAATTTCGTGCTTCAGTTGCAGAGAACTTGCTCCAAACCGTAAACAATGACCCAGGTTTTCTAAAAAAGATGATAACTGGAGGATCAGTCATGGGTCTACACCTATGACCCTAGAACAAAAGCCCAGTCTACTCAACTGCTAGTTGGCGAGGTAAAGGAGAACGCGATGAGGCAGCTGATGACTAATACCTCATTGCTCCATTATGGAGACACTAGCGCAAGAAATAACTCAAAAAAAATTATTATACTCACTCCAGATATATTTCGATGTTCCCAGCCCCACTTAACACATTACGAAGAGTAATTCATGTATAGTCATAGTAAATAATAATTATTTCTAAATTTATACGAATCACTCAGTCGTCTTACTTAACAATTGTATCAACTATTTATTTCTGGATGCTTTTCATGCATAACCTTTCTCCCATTAATGCGAATGTGTTATGGCTATGTTTATGTGTTCATCAAACATGGTTATCATTACCATGGATAATTCTACAAAGAGAGGGAATAATGAAGTTTGAACTTGAAAAATATGGAGTCCAAATATCCGTTTAAAATTTAGATAAATTAATTTACCAGACTGTACTGCGCACTCATGGATCACAAATTTGTCGTTCAATCAGATAAAGCATGAGAGTATTTACTAATGTGACACGTACTACATACCTGAGCTCTTTACCAGAGATTGACATTGACTGTTGCGGAATTAACAAGAATGTACAGGCACAGAATGTAATAAAAATATAAACTAATAATAACTATTTTTATGTAGACAGTGGCTTAAACATTTACGCTTACAAGAGGAAATTGTCTAGCTAGTTAATAGGTAAATGAATGCTCTTGAATTAAATAAGCTGAACACATGTAAACGTTAATATAAAATACAAGTTCTAGAATTGTCATTTCAATTGATTTCCGCTAGTCTGTTGTCAGCAATCTTTGATTCTTCTCCATCCACATATCCAATATTTAGATATTAACACACATAGTAATGTATAAAACGATAAGTTGATATGATAATTCGTGTGTATCGTTGTAATAAGTGTATTGTTCCATTTTTATGATTGATATTTTTAATAATACGAATATAAGGATTAATTTCAATAAATAATAATGTTCAACAAAGCCCTTCTGGACTAATTAAATTAAAATCAAAATGAAATATTTCCGTTCGTCTTGAGGTAGACGATAAATGTGGGAAACACGAGGACAAAGTGGAGATGACCGACCCGAGGGTCATCTTACCGGTGAAACTAGAACAAAATCCCTCCCGTCTCCATCAGCCGGCGGTGGTTTGTCTCAACTTCGTCGCCGGGCGCCCTCTAGCTCGGAAAGGAGGAAAAAGTGCTCCTCTCTTAAGGGAGACACCAGCAGACGTCTCCCGCACCGCTCCAATTTAATGTCATTGTTTGGCGGAACTTTGGGAGAAAGAGGCCTCGAAGAAATGGGATCCATTTGACGTGTTAGCCTAGCTTCAATCGTATTCTCCGTGATTAAAAATTCCTCACTGTGCTTTCTCTTGATTAAAATGTTTCCGTTACGGTTCAGGAAGAGACAGGTGGAATGAAGGGACGACGGGGGCGGGTGGCTGAGGGTGGTGAGGAGGGGCTTACACTGGGGAAAGAGTGCCTCGTGGCTTCGTAATAGCAAGGAGACGCATCCAAGTCCATTCCATCTAAACTCTTCCTCCTCTTATTGGTGATCGCGGCACTAACCACTCGACAACTGGAGGTACTGCTTTGCAGGATGGAAATAGGACTGCGATAGAGCTTTATTTTGGGTGGAAACGGGAATAGTGGACTAGAGGATTGCCTAACCTTTTTGCTCATGGGATGTTGATTGGTTGGCTGCTTCTCAGTTAACGTCCATCCGACCACATCCTTCGAATTCTACGGGAACGTTACTTGTTTTCTTCCCCGAATTGATCGATTCTGCACAGGTTGATTTCCTTCTTTAGGGTTTTTTGCAAGCGTCGACTATACAACAACGATATGTTTCGCGATATAAGAAAAGTATCGTACCCACAGAAAAACCCCGGACGAAATAAGGTTACCGATAATACTTTCAAAAAGTATGATCGAAAGTTCAAGTAATTTAAACCGCTTTAATTATCCACTTTTATCGTAAAGTGTATGCTTATTAAGATAGACCTGACTATGACTGGATAACTATAATTTACCAGCATTGTGTTGCTGGCCATGCGATAATTATTGGAGATTATTTGTATCCAAAATGGGATAAAATTGCAATGCTTCATTCATCGATTAGACTTAAAGCTCACTAAAATAATAGCTCCTTTGTAATTTAAAATTATATTCACATATTTTTTGTTGCAAACTTTTAAGAACTGAAGAAATTGTGAAATACCATTTAGTATAAAGAACAATATTTATCATGAAGCCTAAGATTAGTTTCACGAAAGACCCTGTGTGGCCTAAGAATCAAAGGCAAACCCATTCATGGAATAGGTAACAAACTATGATCAGAGATTATTCCTACATCCTCAAGGGGGTAAGCAGAATTTTCGAAATTTGAACTATATTTGCCTTTAAACTATATTTTGCGGGATATTGGGCTGAATTACAACTTGAACCTACGGCTACAGCGAGGTTTATCGGCGTCAGCACGTATTTTTATTAGTAGAGTACAAATTTTGAATTTATTTTTGTTATATTTTCTCTAAAGATAAATCACTTGCTTCGAATTAAGAAAATGCAATGGGGATAAACGGAGGAAATTGAATGCATACATTTTTTTGCCCTAGTCAAATTTACTCATGAATTTTCATAGAATTTTCACTTTTGGTGGATTTCTACTAAAAGAAGTAGAAATTTAGGGTTTGAGACCAAGAGATTAAAATAGGAGGTTATCTCTTTTTTAATTATAAAAATGTACTCTATAATTTTAGTAATCAAGATGCTACATTACTTTATAGTATTTCGCTCTTTTGAAATGGGATGAACCCGTAATGGATCTGTTTTGCATTACAAAAGGGATTACGTGCGAAAGAGATCAGCTCTTACGTACGGTTTTGTTAGTGAATGCTTTCGTGTGAGAAAATAAGCACTAGAAAAATGAGATTTCTGCTCTAAAAATAGGAACAACAAAACTTATTTCCTATTTAACTTAGCCATTCTTTCCTCGTAAAAGATAATAATACAAAAGTTTACAATGGTTGATTATAATTTGGAAACAAATATTCTGACAAAGGATGCTCTAACTTTGCATTCATTTTATAATTTCACATTCGTGGGACTAGAATACGTAAAAACCATCACCTTAATAATTAGTTTTCCGAAAAAAATTGCTCCAATTCGGTACGTCACGTATGAGCAACGGACATGAAGCCATCCTTTATTAATGTCCCATTTATTAGCGAGCGCGTGAATGAGCAGGTTGAGTTGCGAAATATATCGTATTACTTAATGCCCAGCTATACTGGCTGAAACTTCAAAACATATCATCCATCCGTAATTCTAGTAGCGTTGATAAATGGCGAGGAGAGGGGGAGGGGTGTATCACATCGCCGTATGAACTAACTACGCAGCGAAAATTCATAGAGCACGTTTGGGCAAACGTGGAATGGTGGACGTAGGGTATAAGTTGACCGTGATGTTGGCCAGAGACGGGAACACAAAGGAGAGTTGGCCAACATTTCTGCACGGACGACGAATGCAAACAATACTATTAAAAGCAATGAGTGTGGGGTTATTAATATATGGGACTTAATTAACTGGAAGGGACGGAGGAAAGGGAAACGTAGTGGGAGGGCTCACTCAAAACCCCTACTCACGCACTCCACTTTGTGCCCTGGCGGGGCTTTTCCAGGGTCCCTGGGTGTCCAGGGTGGGACTGGCATTGGGTCACAGGATACGCCCCTTGATTTATATGCGAATGAGTTTTATAAAGTCGGCATGGTCCGTAGTAACAGAGGATTTCAGGATCATCAATCGATGGGACAATAAAATTAGTTTGCGATGTATATTCCTCATAGGTCAGGCTGTTAGTCTGAAGGGTGTATGGGCTTGTGAGGGGTGCGAGAGTAGGGGGTAAAAAGAAAAGATTGCGAACCAACCGTGTTAACAATGGTATGGTGAAGGACTGTTGCGTTTTTATCCCCTTAATGTAAAGTGCATTTGGAATATGAAAAAAAGAAGTATTTTTCATTGTCATTTATGTAATATTTTTGCCTTTTAATCTCTTGATCATACAGCAGTAATCATGCTTAAGAATCACTTGCTACTTCATTTGAAACGTGTTGAAATTATTGCTCTTACGATTCGGGCATGTGAAATATTAAAGCCAAATTGCAATTCTCACTGAGGCAACACTTTTCTTAAATATTTTTTGTACCTGAAGTCTATCAAAAAGTATTTATCTTACAGTATAAATTATGTACCTGAGGTTCTTGCTACTTACTAAGTCTAAATGAGAAAAGGGAATAAACTCATTTCAGTCACGGCACCAAAATGTGCATTCAAAAATATAATTTCAGTGTTTATCATGGTAAAAAATTATTGATATAATAAATAAAATGATTGATAACATCATTGATTAGATGCTAATTAGTTGCTAATCATGTGCGGTGTCTTGGACCAAGCCTAAGTAAGATACCACCTCGGTAGTTTAACTGGCTAAAGCACTCGGCTGGGTATCCGTCGGATCCGAGTTCGACTACAAGTCAAAGTGAATGACTTTTACACTCTGAAATGGTTGCGTTGTACGTTTGATGTTGTTCAATATTGTTTTGTAATTAATGGAACATAGTAAGTTTTCTAAAAACAGAATGGAGATATTTTGAAAGAGATTTTTCTTCAGTTTCTTTCGTAATTATTACGTGTGTTAAGTCTTCTAATGGCATGTGTAGATTCCAGGTAATTTTACTCTGGCTAGGGTTTGAAAAGATTTGCAAAAACGCTTAAAATTCTTCAAAGGACTGTCCTTGGGCCTCTGGACAATTTTTCCAGCGATTTTACCTTGACTGGTACGCGCCCTGGAAGGCGTCTTCGGGGACCTCTGGCAAGATCTTCGTCACGGCTGATTGGATCTTTTCTATTTACGAAAAACGGGTTCCTTTCAGAGCTGCCTTAATCCGAGGGAACCAAAAGACGTCTGCTGGGGCGACGTCAGGACTATAGGGAGGGGGGGGGTAGAGCAGCGTTGGCACCTGGTGTTTGGCCAGGAACTCGCGGACTAGTAGCGCGTTGTCGCGATTGTGTTACCAGGTAGCGGAGACGTCTTTTCTCGTCCTGATGACCCTTTTTCGTAGTCCTCCCAACACATCCATGTAGAAGGTACTGTTAACTGCCTGTCCTTGAGGAACAAACTCCTTATGGACCACTTCTTTACTGTAGAAAAAGACAATGAGCATTGTTTTCACTTTTGATTTGCTCATTCTTGCCTTTTTGGGTCGGTGTGCCACTCAGAGCTTTAACGTTTTGTTTCTGGGTCTTGTTAAAAAACTCAGGTGTCATCACCAGTGATTACGTCCAAATAATCAGGTTGTTTTTTGACGCGTTGCAAAAGTTCACTTGCAATTTCCGCTCGGTTGGTTTTTCGTGACACGGTTGGCGCGCCAATGTTTACATTAGCTGACGTCCTGACGCTTCCATAGCTTGGAGAGCACTAAGATCTATTTTATTATTTTATGGGAAACCCCACCACCTACTCCAAGTAGTTTGATCCAACTCCAATCAATATGAGCGGCGCGGGAAAATTAATTGCAATACTTTTGGAACGCACTCTGCATATCAAAATTCAATGGACAAAATATAGACGCATATAATCGACCACGTTCTAAATTTTGCGTCGATATTCTTCACGTAAGATTGTATATGGATACGCAATTGAAGCTGAGAGTATGCGGATTCGCATTGATATTTAAATCATAACCAATAATAATATTAGTCAAGCGGAGGGAGCGATCGACTAATAAATGGAGGGTTCCGTACTTAACTCCCGACTTTGAGGAATGCTAACTAATTAAACCCAAACTGTGGGGTTGTCTGATCACAGGAGAGTTGTGAGAAACAATGCTGGAAAGAGGAAAGGGACTTAATTCACTTTATACTCGATTAGTAAATGAATTTCACATGCATGAATGCTGAGTTTGGAGTAAACTGTAACATAACTCATCAAATCAAACCTGGATGGCTGGGATGGAACTGGAATATACAATAAGTAAACGTATTAGGTGCCATTAGTACACAAGAAATTGTTGTGAATAATATACTCGTTGGTAGCACTGCAACGAGGAAGATATACAGGTAACATGTAACCAAACCGTAAAAGTGGAACGTGAGAAAGATGTGCAAACAAGGAGAATGAGCGTTGAACGGGAAAGAACTGGAGGGGTGCACTTAATCAATTTTCAGATTGGAAGACCAGTGGTAAATGAAATTCTATGATTGAGGCCAAGAACTACTCGGCCACCCGAAGGTAATGACTATGACCTTCTTTTAGCAATGTGATTAGTTTTCTAAATTTAGGTTTCTCGGTATTCCTGGCCCAGTCCTCAATTAAAAGTGGTACTACAGCCGTTGACAAGACGTAACCTCTTCAAGTCAAGAGTTCTCTATTAATTTCTTAGAACTACATTTCTACCTTGCAAAACTGAATTAAACGCCTTGATTCCGACTTGGCCGTCATTAATGCTTCGTTTTTTTTTTGGCGAGTCCAATTTCATTTTTTCACGTTCGTTCATCCCTCACCAATCTATTTTCAAATGAGAGTACGTTAGAAAATCAATTGCTTTCTTGCACTCTGCCCCAATTTAGCGCAATAGATGTCTTTCGGAAAGTTTTCTTTACTTTTTTTCAACACTAATTATGCGTTTCATATAGAGTCGCGTTGGCCATGGCCAGATTTAAAAAAATTGTTTTCGTGTTATCAGAAAACTTGGAGAGGAGAGTTCGATCGACTTGTTGATTGAGTAATTTAACTTCTCCACATTGAGGAAGAATAGAATGCTGAGGACAAATTGGAAGTAAGGGAAAATATCTGGGGAATTAAAGGTGTCGAAAGGAAACAAGTTTGAAGGACATATGCCACAAAATAATTCCTGTTGAAAAGGTTATCACTTTGGAAAGTGCATTTCAATCATTCATCATCTCCATCATCATCAGCTACAGAAATAATATTTTTGGTAGGTCCTTGTAGTTATGTAAATTATTGCTGTATGGTATTGCTTTATTGGTGTATAATATTGTGTTATTTTGTGTGCGTTGGGAAGCTTACATTGGGATGTGCTACTATGATTTTGATGCATAGTAGGTTGCTGAATTGTGTTTTGTTAGGAGTCACAAAATATTTATTTGATAGTTGTGTCCATCCAAAAACCTACCTTAACCGGTAGATTACCTTATAATAATAATAACAATATTGTGTTATTGGTGTAAAGTAGTATGCAGACATAGAAAAATGAAAAGAAAATACGTGTCATATCGTGTTCATTTTCCAATTTGGTAAACATTTCAGGAATGAATATTTAAATGATTTCCGTATTTACTAACAAGAAATATACCTCTCGTCGTTCTCAAAACATTAAGTTGAACTATTTCGTTGTAAATATTATTGTTCTTAATTAAATGATATCAAAAGTTCATGGAATTAAGAAATCATTTATTTTAGGGTATGAGGAGAGAAGGATTACACTGTGGTGTCCCTCTTTGCTATTTATAAAAATTAAAATATATAGCTATGGTGCCAAGAGAAATGAATTTAAAACGTGGTTTACTACATTGTATTGGAATGTTCTCGAATCCGGGTATTGCAGCTAGACTGTCATTCACAGAAAATTGTCTGTATCAGTTTTGGAGAGAAATATTCTTAAACCCGAGTTTATAATGTTTTTACTGATAGAAATGTAACAAATTACCTTCATATAATGCCGTTTACCCTATTACACCATATGGCTGGTTTTCATTAATTTAAGTAGATTGATGCACTCGCATCCGCGCCCTTCATATCGATTCATAATCTCCTTTCCCCTAGTTTCGTCCATCATTGGGCGGTCTGTATCCCATCTGTCGCGTTCGGCATATTACACATGTACACGATACCCTACAAACCACCACTAGGATGTTAAACAGGAAATAATTACACACCAGACTTAAGTGTAGAACAGATTAAGGTGCCATTATTTCCTCGAACGATAAGGGGTCAAAATAACGTTGTCTGACCGCGCTAGGGGAAAAGATATTTGGATCAAAATTAGTCTGGTTGCCACACACCCTTGCAATGGCTTGCCTAGTACTAAAAAAAACTTTTGACACAAAATACTTTCCCCCACAGAAAGATCGAGAAACTTTATTCGGATCCCTTATTGTTTGTGGGAAAAATAACATCTCAAATCTATCTGTTCTACACTTGATCTCTCAAATTTTATTGATATATTCGAGTACGATGGTGCTAATAATACCTTTTCAACATTATTGCTGAAGAAACAAATTAAAGCAATCGATTTAATCTGTAATTTAATCTGTCATTCCGTTAGTTATTCTCAACCTAGTTCCTCTAATAATTTTCACACCCTACTCAAGCTAACGTAATAGCATTTCACATATCTAGCTCCTATACGCTGCACGCATTCTAATTCGGCAATAATTCAACTTTATGAGGATCCCATATAATAGCAGCATATTACATATGAAGCATAATAAGCGAAAGATTGTTTATTTTACATTAGTCCGAAAACAACATTTCGACCTTTACATCGGACGTTGGACATTTGCATAACAATTTCACAATTACATACATCAACATACATTACATACATTACCAAGCCATAGATGGAAGATAAACCACCATGGCGGGATTTGAACCCGCGACCTCTGGATTGACAGGCCAGGACGTTACCCCGTCGCCACCGGGGCCGGCAAAGTCCGGGATTACTCTCTATCCATTTCGTCACATTTCCCCAATTCTCCCCTCATGTTTCCTAATTTTATGTTAGCTTGTCCAAATATTAACACGACCTGCGATTAAATTTGACTCTCACCTGTGTATAAATACTTGTGCCATCTAACTACAAATTCTGTCTCGCATGATGGTACATTCCTAGGTACCCCTGTACCACTCTTCATTTTTCCAGCATCTCTGGAGAGCTCGTTGCCGCGAGCCAATCTCACACAGTGGTTTCATATTCCCCTGATGTGGTCACGATCTTGATGGAACGGCGTTTGCCTCGCAACAATATGGTCTTTTCTGAAGGACTTAGCAGCATTTTTTCCCAAACAATGAGTCGTTGCCAAGGCGTCCAGCGTCTCCAGCGTCTATTCGCTCGCTGTCAGGCGCATCCGGTCTTTGGATGAGTTGTTAACGATCGTGTCACGGAGGCAGTCACAGAAGGCAATATTACGGGACAGAGCGGAGAGAGAGGAGGAAGAGAGAGAGAGTGAGAGATGGGGAGAGATGGAGAGAGGGAAAAAGAGTCGCGTTTGTTTCTGGGTCGACTTCACAGTTTTGGATAAAAGCGACTGTTGAAACATCGGCTTAAATGCTTCGCCGTGCTGTGGGACTTAAAGACTACGTCGCACTTCGAATGATTGCAGTTCCTCTCGTCCCAAACTCGGCTGTGAATAGAAAATGTGGGTTAAAAATGTTTACGCAGACTTGTCATTTTGTTGTCGACTGAGACAATACAGCAGGCATTTCAAACGTCGCTTGGATTGATTTGAAGCATCATTAAAATTTTTTTTCTTTAGACACCTTCGAAATCTACGCTATTCTATTTGAGAAGAAGTTAAAAGACTTGAACCATAATTAAGGCATTCTTTAAAAGATCATTAAACTGTGAACACATCTCTATCACTCAAAATAGTGTAAGTTTTTACGTATAAAAGTACAATTAATGGAAAATCAATGCCAAGGTGTTATGATTATCTAGGGTTATATTATACGAGTGAGGTTTCAAAACCGAATATCGTTAGTTAAAAAAGCAATTAAACTACTGAATAGATAAAGAGTAACAGAACTTCGAAAATTGACTTTTTTAACTTCAACATATTCATCAGGTTTCTTTCACGATTAGGTTTTTCAATCGTGAAGACATTTCAGTACCATATCAGTGTGCTTTACAACTCTGGAAGTAGATAGTTTTTTTATAACTACATGTATAATTTCAACTACAATGATAATAACTTCGAAAGAGTATGCCCTCTATCTGCGTTTCGTAATTTTGTAAATAAAATTTTTTTATTTGAAAAATGAGGGTCAAAATGCATTTACCTAATATTAATTGAAGATTTTGTGCTTTCTCTGTGGTTTATTTGAGCTTTATCGCATCATGAAATCACCGCCGCGTCAGTTATTCCAAAATAAATAAAAGCTTATCTCATCTGACTTTTCTTTTTTTCAACTAAAACGGATTATATTAATGAGTGATTGAAAAATTACATGGGCTTTTTTATACCTGTATGTGAAAAATATCAGCCTTAGTGCAATGGATTTGATCCATAATTAAATAAGTAATACTAAAATTTGCGCTGGTAACTATTGGCAAAACTCTGAGATGAAATAAATTGTTGTTAACGCATTTCTCAACACCACTCTATACCACTACCACCACTCAACACCACTATATGAATTCACCATCATAAGACAGAGCGACTTTCAAGTTAGCGTTTCGGGCCCATGCCGAGGGAAAGGCCTTGCTCCGATTTAGATTTGACGGAGGTACCTTAATCTTATGCAAAATGCGATTATAAAACATCCTGTTACCATATATTTATTTCTACGACAACAGCAAAAAATACTCCACCGGTACCAATTTCAGATCAAACTGAACCACAATGTTTTGTTGTGGTAGTTCCATCTTAGCTGGTGAGGACCAGGCCAAGAGGTCACGAATTTGTTTTCAAATTGGTGATCGCGTCTCCTTGATTGAAGATCAATCCCCTTTTGTGACGCAGACAACCAATTGCTTACGAGTAAAACGCAATTTTATCTTTCAAAGAATGAATGACTCTTATGCCACGGTGTTCTTAAGAATTTATTTTACCCACCAACAATAAGGAATTAGAACAAAATAAGTACGGGAGGAAAGGTGTATTGCACCTATTGGAACTCTCCCGTCTATTGTATCACAAAATGCTTGTAACTTAGTTTTTACCTCGGTTATTGTATTCCCGAATGTGAAAAAGGAAGCGCTAAGGAAATAAATGGAAAAATAAGCGTATTGCACAAAAAATGCCTGCAAATTCTTCGTGGAAAAAAGCTTATGTACGAATTTTGTCATCCTTGAGATAGAGATAAGGTCAGATTTTAGATACTTTTATTTTTATTAATATGATCTCTCGCACCGGAGAACGATGTCGCTAATGATCCATTTTCAACATTATTGCTAAAAAGAGTCATCCATCCAATTTATGTTCGAGTTTTAAAACCAGTAAACTTCACCTTCGCTCCGTTGAGTGATTCACAAACTAGCTCCTCTAATAATTTGGATACGCTGCTCAGTTTTTCATAACAACGTTTTACAAATCTAACTCCTCTACGCTGCACGAGATCTGATATGGAATTAATCTAATTTGATGAAGATACCATGTACGAGAGCAGCATATTCTAAATGAGGCCTACCAGCGAAAGATAATATTGTTCGTCAAACTTTTGGTCACATTTACCCAATAATCTTCCGATAAATTCTTACTTTTTGTTAGCTTGTCCACATATTTCCCGTTTTTATTTCACCGAGGAGAGGTCGTGAGTGAGGGTAAAGTCCGTCCTAGTGTTTAATAGATTCCACACTTTCTACTCGTATTTCTGGATTCCTGGTGCAGTAGACTTAGTGATCAGAAGGCTTAGCAAGAAATTCAACGGAAGCTGATTAATGTTAAATGCTGACGAAAATACTTTCAGGGGATCAGGATGCTGGGGAGGCTAACGAACAGGCTTTCTACCGCGAAGGCCCAGGTTCAAATCCTGGAGACAACTATTTTTCAGTGGTATCCCGAACCCTACTTAAGATGATTTGTGGAGAGCACTTTGAGTGAGTACGACGTCCGTCGAATGGGACGTTAAACTTCGGACCCCTTGGCACCTTTCGACAAGAGTAGGTTAATGCCGACGCCGGGTTTCTCTCTACCCTTCCTTTCCCATCCATCCCTAATGGCGCAAATAATCTTAGCTGTAGGTCGCTTCCCCAAAAAACACACTCCCAATCATCAGCATTGTAATCCTTGAATAGCATTCGCCTAAAACGACAGTAAACTACCAAATTGATTGCATCAAAATTTTTTACTATTGATATTTTTCCATTACAAATAGGTGTTTTCGTCATGCACCAGCCATTTACCCCCGAAAGAAGGTATACCTGCGATTGCAGGGTAATGGGGAATAGGACTATAAATTTTCAGTCAAAATCCGTCAGCGCTGGATATCTTAGTTAGACACATTGGAAATTGATTCTGCGGTGATATACATGCGCTCGGAGCGACTTTGAATCCAACACTCCCAAGTGTTTAAGCGTTGCATTTTAGCCTACTTAACTCAGTTCACTCGAGTGATTTGATTGCTCTGTCAGAACGGTAATGGACAGATTGGGGCTCCTGGAGGATGCCGCCCTCGAAAGTTGGCAGAAAACTTTAATCTCCGGTTTTCTAGTTGCCGAGGGGGTGCGGAAGAAACGCGTTTTGGCGGGAGATGATGGGAGCACGTCGAGGGAAGTGTGCGCTTGGAACTAAATTCCAATAACCCTTGAAGCCTACGCTGATCGCTCGGCGCCTTAAAATCCTGGAGGCGTCAAATTGCTCCGTTGCTGCAATTTCCACCGAAACGAATGCTTAAATCGAAGTTTTGGGTGGTGAAAATGGGTTCAATTAGTAATTTTCATTACGTTTCAAACGCCCAGAGATGGGATTCCGAAAAAGAGGAAGAATTATACTAATGGCATTTCATTCGAAGAAGAGTGAGGGAAAAAAAGGGTTTTAGACATAAAACTATCTTGGGTAAACTAAGGTATCTCTCAGAATGAATTTGCTGTTGACTATGCGATTCAAAGAGTAATGATGACGGATCAGCCTCCAACAAATGACAAATTACTACAATGGGCATCACAAGGGGTGGAAGAATTGAAAATATTAAGGGAATGCAATTTTCAATTTTTGCAATAAAACTAATGCAACGTTTTCCCATTGGGAAGGAAAAAATAAGACATATTTATCATAACCACATTTTTATCATCTTCATAAAAATTAGCACGTAAAGTACAATCATCCGAATAATCATCATGATTACCAATTACAGATGCTTTAAATTTAATTTGACACCAGACAATTTTCACAATCAAGCAACTATAATTTTTTTCGTACAGCCAACGAAAATAATAAAATGGATATAAATGGGTGAAAAAAATTATTGAAAATTGAATTTCATGTCTAACGAGCGGGTTTTCAATTCCTTGCTAAATGTTAAAGTATTTAAAATACTCGTAGTTCTTGGTTGTCGTTTGATTTGATGATTTGTAAACTGTGGAATTGGTCACTCATCAGTTTAACATGCGGCAACGACGGTGAAGCGCTACAGTTTGAATTAAGTTTCTTTTTTTAGGCAATGATTCCTCCATGCTTTGATCGCCCACAAAAAAGTCTACAGGGTCGCGCCCAAAAGTGGTAGAACTGATTTTTCTTAAAAGAATTTCATTGACGATATACTTACATCGACTTAATAATCTTCAAAGTATGCTCCTTGAGCTGCTACACACTTAGTATAACGTTGCTCTCATTCCCCGTACGCCCGCTGGAAATTTTCTTTGGGTATGTCCCTCGTCGAAGCCTCTTGAACGGCCTTTATCGAGTCAAAATGTCGTCCCTTGAGCTGTCTTTTCATCAGGGGGAAGAAGAAGAAGTTCGGTGGTGACAGATCGGGAGAATAGGGCGGGTGCGGCAACGCCGTACTCGGCCAGGAGCTGTCTGACGACGAGGGCGCCATGGCTCGGCACGTTGTCATGATGAAGCACCCAGCAGTTTGCGAAGGCCGGTCGGACTCTTTTCACGCGTTCTCGGAGGCGGGTGAACACCTTCTCATTCACAGTCTCCCCTGGTGGGACAAACTCCTTGTGAACCACTCCATGACGGTCGAAAAACACAATCAACATCGTTTTGATTTTTGATTTACTCATGCGAGCCTTTTTTGAGAGCCTTTCGGGGTCATATTGAAAAAACCATGTTTCATCACCAGTTATCACATTATCCAAACAATTTTCATCTCGGAGCAAATTGGCTAACACTTCTTCGGAAATGCGCAAACGCGTAGCCTGTTGGTCGACACTCAGAATTTTCGGCACCATCTTGGCGCACACCTTGCGCATAGCCAAATCCTGTGAAATAATGCGTTGGACGTTGGATGCAGACAGACCCAACTGGTCTGCAATTTCTTCACTGGTTAAGCGTCGGTCTGTGTTCAGCAGTGTCCTCATTCTGTCCACATTCGTGTCGGTTCTTACCGCTTCCGGAGCGATGGTCGTCTTCAACGAGCTCCCTACCCTCTTTAAACAACTTGTGCCACTCAAATACTGTGGAACGGCTTAAGACAGTGTCCCCATGAGCTTGCTTGGTCATATCGAGGGTCTCAGTTGCCGTCTTCCCGAGTTTCACACAAAACTTCACGGAATAACGTTGCTCTAAATTCAGATTCATTTTGTTTTTCGACGAGGAAAAAAAACTTTCTTCACTAAAAACGGTGTCCTCATTCCACGACAGCCCGCAGGTGACTGAGGTTTGTGTCGGTCTGTTGCTAAGAGTCCCCTCCACCTTACCCTTCTAGGCAAAACCCCCTCCACCGCTCCGTTCGCGCCAGAGAAAATCACTCCTTCCACTTTTGGGTGCCTACTGTACATTAGGCAATGCGGGAACATATATTGTCTCCTTGCAAATGATCCACTGCATTAAATCATTGAGAAAGCCGAAGGAGCTTATTAAATGTGACAATAAAAATCGCGATGCAACCACCATATGAAACTCATTTCGTCGTACCCCGATGCTAAATATTTTGCAAATTGTTCTCTGTGCAATTCATGTGTTGACGAGGAGTAAGTAGGTGTAATCTTAAACACTGAAATCATAAAAGTTTATTGATCTAAATTCTGCTTCTTTGCTTCAGTTATGGAATAAAAGCAACAAATATAGGATTCCAAATAAACAACATGGCTTGTTTCAGGAACGGCATTTTCTATATGCACACTCTAAAACTTGCAGATTTTATGGTAGCTACGCCAGCAAAACACTTTAAAAATTTCACTTTTGTACGAAGTTCGACTAGGTTAAGCGAATATGACTCCCCATAGGATTAATTTACCAATAAAATAGTTCTAATTATCAGTGTGGTTTCCTTTTAATTATTTTAATCCTTTTGGAGAGTAATCTAGCAATGAGAATTACTAGGGTATGCCAATATATAAGCCGCAACTGTTCGAATACTCTACGTAATGCCTTAATACTAAACCTGAGCG
This sequence comes from Hetaerina titia, assembly GCA_037158775.1. Classification (NCBI taxonomy): domain Eukaryota; kingdom Metazoa; phylum Arthropoda; class Insecta; order Odonata; family Calopterygidae; genus Hetaerina; species Hetaerina titia. The sequence goes on along the minus strand of CM073778.1, from coordinate 69,625,508 downwards.
ATTATTTCCTAGCGCAATTATTTTCGTATTGAAGTCAAAATTTAATCAATTGAAGTGCCGAAGTCACTAACTAAATACGTAAACTATTTCGATTACAATGAAAAGAGACGTTTCAGGCGTGATATGGTGGAATATCATGATTGATAAAAATTGGCAATTTTTCACTAAATATTTTATAATACATAATAATTTATTAATATTCCGATTGCGACGTTAAAAATGCCTCTTCATCGATAATCATATTACTTGATTTTTATTTCTCCATTATGTGCCTCTCACGCTCATCTTGCAATGAACTCGGATATGGCTTCAATCTCTTGGGTTACAGGCTAACAGATGCTTGACCGTCCACAAACCTGATCAGCGCATGCATGTCTGCATGTACTTTTACCCCTTGTTCTTCCCATTTCTTTTACTATTTCCTCTACGTCTTGATTTTAAGAACATTGACTACAACTCTGGCCTTAGTCTCTTGTCTGTCACTGGGAATCTCAATTATTCCCATGCTACTCCTACATTTGTAGAATCCATCACTTAAAAAATATTCTTCCAATCTTCATCTATCCTCCATAATTTTCCCATGGACGCGGTCTAGTGATGTTTGAAGAAGGCTATTACAAATTCATGAAGGATAAAGTTAAATGTAATGATGTACCAATTATTCAATGACTTAAGTTTTTGAATTATTATCGAATGACTAATCATATTTATTTCAGTCTTGTATAGTGATTTTAATACGGTCAAAGTGGTAGGGACGTAAGGAGAAGAATTGCGCTAGGCAAGGAGGCTTTCTCAAGGAGGAGGGAGTTGATGACGGGGACGTTGAGTAGGGATGTTAAGAAAAGACTCGTAAAAACTCTGATATGGAGCGTAGCTATGTACGGTGCGGAAACGTGGTCACTGAAGCAGGGGGATAGACGTAGATTGGAGGCTTTTGAGATGTGGGTGTGGAGAAGAATGGAGAAGGTGAAATGGACCGAAAGGAAAACAAATGAGGAAGTACTAGAAATGGTGGGGGAGGAGAGGGGTTTGTTGAGAGAAATCCTATGGAGGCAGGAAAAATGGATGAAAGGCGTATTGAGCGGTAGTGGAATGTTGAAGAAGGTAATAGAGGGGAGAATGTTGGGCAAGCGAGGTAAGGGCAGGAACAGGGTAGGGATGTTGGACGCGATGAAGGGAGGAAAGAAGTACACCGAGATGAAGAGGGACCTGATATAGATTAGTTTAGTCAACCACTCTCACCCACTCTGACCGCCCCCACCCAGGTAGCAAAGAATATTTTCTTTGTACGTTCCTGAAGATGCTACAGTGTAGCGAAACTAGTAGAAAATAAATAAGTTATTTTATGTGGCAGCTGCAAAGTTATTTCCAAACTCCTGTTCGCAATGGATTTCCACAAAGTCTCGGCCTCAACCATCAGTCATAGATTAGTTTGCTAGGTGGGGAGTCACAAAATGTTTATTTGATAGTTGTGTCCATCCAAAAACCTACCTTAAACGGTAGATTACCTAATAATAATAGTGATTTTACTTCATCAAAAGTGTTCCCTCGGATAAAGTTAATTAACTGGCCAATCCTATGTTCACATTTTTTTACATAGGTATTTGCAACAAATCAGCCCGATTTTCTGGTTTTTTTCAGTCATAAATGAAATGTTTTTTTGTTTTAAATAATTAAAGCATATTTAATGATAGTTATATTACCATTGAAAAAAAATGAAACCTTTCTCTGAGTCATCAAATATTTAATAAGGGCGACAACTAAGTATTCCCTCCGAGACCAAGGTTAAATGGCGATGAGAGGATAACACGGTACGTGCTTCAAGCATTGTTCCTTTGCAAGCGTTTCAGATAAAAACGCGCGTGGAGTTGTTCGGACAGAAAATTAAGTGAGGAGGAAATTTATACTTAAAAGACGTGCTTATGAGGAAACTTAGTTTCAAATTTAAAGCTTAAATTTCTCCACCAGAAACGTTTGAAATGAGAACGAGTTGGTGGTGATCATCACGGAAGAATCAAGCAATTACACCAACCGAGAAAAGTGCAGTGAAACAGTTAAGGAATGAATGGCCTGAAGCTAAGAAAAATTTAGGATTAATTAGAAAGACACCAGGTAAATGTGATGAAAAGGTCAAAGAGAAATGTTATCTGTCGTTGGTTAGGCCTCATTTGAAATATACTTTCAGTATAAGTTGGATCTTCATGAAGTTGGATTGATATGCCTAATAGAGTCGCGTGAAGCGTAGAGGAGCTACGAGATATGCTCATGGAAGGATGTCTCTTTAGCAATGATATCGAAAATGTACTATTAACCCTATCGTTTTACGATAGGTGAGATAGTGCCGATAAAATTAGACATATTAAGTGTAGAACAGATAAATTAAATATGTTATTTTTTCCATGAATACTAATGGACCAGAATAACGTTGTCCAACCGCGGCAGGGGTAAAAATATTCCGGTTTTTTAATTAGTCTGGTTTGTATTTACCCCCTGCCACACACCCTAAGGGTGGTTTGCAGGGTACCAAAAATGCTAAATGCCTACGAAATAAAAACTACTTGGAGCAGCTGACGAGTATTTTGTTAATGTTTGCTTTTACCAGCACCCATGTATTTTACTTCCTTCGACATACACGTAAATTCGTCCATGAGTTCACATCTGAACCTTTAACCGTGAACTCTTGAGTGCATGAAGTTGAAATCAAAGTTTATGGCACCGGCGAATTGGTCTTATTATGTAAGTAATATGTGCGAATTTCAAAATACACGGAAGTTGCGAAAACTTCTTAAAAAATAGTTCCTCAGGGAACACAGCTTGAAAGTATTGCAGGGAGTGAGAGTAGAATTTTCCGGCATGTACGAGAATCCCGATGGAGAGAAGCGTGTGGCCCGGAAAGATATAAGAGGAGAGTTGGGTTTCTTTGGTTGGTACCTCTGCCGATCGCCTGGCCCGCTCTCCCCTAATCCCCATCTCCCTACCCTTTCTCCATGCCCACCTCCCCTGACTTTACTCAAATCCCCGAGGATTTCGAGCCCACGAGCCAGGTTAGGCCTGTGTGTCTAAAGCGTTCATATTTGAAAAGGATTGTGCACGTAGTTCACCATCATTATCCCCACGAGAAATTATCTGATAATAATGAGCCAACCATCCATCTCGAAAAGAATAAATTTTATATCATCATATTCATTGGTCGTATGACTTTGTGGAATGCATTCATTTTACAATGAAAAACTATGAAATTTGCAATTCCATGGTATTTTATTTAGACACCCCGGATTTCGATGCTCTTAAACTTTGAAACCGGGATCTGTCTAAGTAAAATTTTTTTAGTTTAAACAAATTTTGTAGTTTTTATCATAGCGAATCAACATTCACCTATATATTTGTAGGCAAATATGATGTGACCAATTTAGTGCCCTAACCTTTTATTATTTAATGAAAGGTCGTCTGCATTGCACGAATGTCGAATTTAATAATGCAAATCTATTCACTCAGTTAATAAAAGCCCTGAAAATGACAGAGTATATTGAGAGGAGTAAAACGAAATAAAAATATTGGACTATCGTCTCGTTTGTTTCTTCCGATTTTACTGGTTGGCTCGGAAATCTCCAGTGCGTTGCTTCGGTAGTCTCTTGCAATCCAATTGAGTAGTGTACGGATGTTCCAATGCCTAGGAAAATTGTGCCCTATTTTCCAACCGAAAGCGTAGAAGAGAGGCTTCGTATGCGATAGAGTCAGGCGCATGAATTCTACGCAAGTATATCTGCTACGTTCATAATAATGCATTAAATCTCAAGTATATGCCCTGAATACTTTTATACAGTATTTCGTTTTTGCTTGGGTAAGCGATTTAAGTCATCAATATTAGGATTACAATTTTGTGAAATACATTCCATACTTGAGTAATATCCATTATCTAAATTTAATTGTCCCTACTCTTTTGAACCTTCTCACATTCAATAATACGATCTGATTTGAGAGTAATGAATTTACACTTGTGGCACAATTAAACAAAAACATGAGTCGTTCGTAATTAGAATACCAAGTGGACACATTTGAAAATGTACCAAATTTGAAATGAATGTAGTAATATTGGATTTATTTTTGTGAAAATGAAATTGTCGAGAAAAAATAACGGCATCCCAATGCATTAATAAACTAATTGTGAATCATTTAATTATAAATTAAGGAAACCGCATAAATAGAAAAAGCAAATATGAAAGTAAGTTAAATATGGTGTGGATTTCTACGTGCATTAATTAATGTATTTAGTAAATTGACAAATTGAAATTATTGCGATGAGCTTGATCAACTGTTTCAGTCATTGTGAATATTTACATACATGTGCGGGGGAAAGTCTATATATACGCCGCAGACGTCAGATTATCTTTTAACAAGTTTAAATTACGGACGCATATTTTGCGAGCAGATAGCGGCATGTGTACATGCTTGTCGTAGAGACTACGTAACAACTCGCTGTCAGTCAGTCAGTGTTAGGCGGTGCAAGATGGGAGGTGGTGTGTTGCATGGGTGTACACGAGAATAACAGCTGTTACGAATAATCATTGGTAACAGTTGGAACATCCACCGTAGAGTCCCGACTTGGCCCCCAGTCATTGTCATCTGCTCGGGTCCTTATAAAAAATCATTTGGGTGGCCGTAGGCCATAGAGGTTACTCGTCGGCTGCGACAGCAAAGAAAAGACATCTTTTCTGTCTACAATTAAGGACTTGTAATGAGATGGAATATGTGTCTCTGAATATACAACAGGGTCTTTATGTAAAAAAGTGAAATAAATTTCAGGAAGTTACTACTTTGATTACTATTGCCTCTGTCTCTATCCAGTTTTGCGAGTTATTTGTGACTTGTTATCTTATTTTTTCGTACTCAGTGACGAAAAAAAGAACTGTTGATTTATTTATTCACAATACAAGACTGGAATGTGCGGCGTAATCTATATGAATCATCAAATTATTAATCAAGTTCCTCTCAGAGAGTAATGATGGCCGGAGAATTAATACTAGTATTATCTGCTACTGCTGCTTATCAAAATGGAAAACAGGAAAATACGAGTGCGTGGAGCGAGGGAAGGAGTTGAGGGAGAGAGGTCATAGCCATGAGTGAGGGGAGGAGTAGAATTTCATCCCAAGCAGAGAATGTTTGAGTGGAGAGTGGAGGGCAGGCATTCCCTTTTTCTGTGTCTTGGAGAATTTCCCCTCCATTCGAGCCTTGAGGCGGGGGTTGGGGTTGGGGGGGATGGGGACAGCAGGCTTTAATTTGATAAGGAATTCAGAATAGAAATGAGACGGAAGTCAGCGAAGGGCTTCCGGCGAATTTTTCCTCCCTTATACCTCCATTTTTATCGCAAGGGAGAACAATGGCCTTCATCCACCAGGGGAGGAGGAAATAAGCACCGAGTTTTTTCCCGAGAGCGAGCTAAAGGATTGGCCAAATGGGGAAGGAATGCATTGTAACTATTTGATTCGATTTCGTGGTCAAAAAATACCCTTATTGTACCAGTTTCTTCCTCATAAAGGAACTAATATTTTGATATCCTAGAAAGGGAGATAATTTTAAATGGAACATTTTTGGCTGACCCCTATTCGGTTGACCCTGGAAATATTCCTAATATTTCGAAGTTATGAGATGAACGCACTATAGCCTGGAGAATTGGCCACAATATAACTGACCGCAGGGGCTGGAATTCTAAGCTGGTCGTTTCGTAGACCACCCCCCAACCAAAACCACAGCCATCATCATCTTTTGGCTAGCGAATATCTAATATTGAAGCCATGATCTCAGCACCATGAGCTCTTAGCCGATGATTTCACGTATTTTGACTTAAGGTGACTGCCAAAATATCCAAGCATACATTTACAACGAAAGTATACATTTTTACCAAATATTTTGACGAACGAAATTAAATTAGTTAATTACTCACTTTCTGGGGACGTATTTACGTAGGGTTACTCCCACCATGCTTCTTTCACACGGAATCATAACTTTCTTGTTTTCGTTCTTCTCAATTCTTTTAAAGTTTAGCAAAATATTTCAGGGAATTCCCGGGGCGTCTTAGTGTTTATTTAATTTGCATTGAATCACTGCACTTTAGATTGACTTCATAATGAAGGAGTTTGAATTTTTCCGTGTAGATTATGGTGTTTGTGGCATTCAATGCTATAGAAATTTTTTGTAGTAAAGTGTTCTCGGCGACTCTTGTTGACTAGACTTTGGTAATATGTAAGAGTAATACTTTTGGATAGGATGTGAGTCATTCGGAAAATTTCTGAAGCTTTCCTAAGCGTACACTTTTCACGGTTGACGGAAATATTTGCTTTCTGCGTTCACAAAGGCATTTATATTACATGCTATTCCTGTGATGTTCGGTTTCTTTTTGTTTATAATTCCCCTCTCATCTTTCCAGTGCTACGAGAATATTTTTTTGGGAAAACCTTGAATTGACGTAAACATTTAGGGGATATTTGCGACTACGCATACGAGAGGTTTGTAATGTATCATGTTTTCGTAGGTTTATTTTTATTTTTTTCTCGCGGGTTATAAATTAAGGACAAATAAGAGAAATTATATACTTACGAGCGTTGTTTGTAGGCCTCATTAATTATTCGTGACAAAGGAATCTGAGTCGAGTGCGGCGAGGGGTTTCCGCGTCCTGCACGCGGGTGTCCAGGTCCACCTTTGGAGAGGAATATTGATTATCATCAGGTAATAAAATGCTCATCCGCTATCAAAAAATTCTCTGCTCTTCTCTTTTGCTTGATAGATCATTCCCGTGGCGTCACGGTTTTGGGAGCTGGGATAAAAGGAAATGTAGGGATGAAGAACAAAATGGAAGCTTTTTACTTTTAGGTGTGTTGCAAGCGAAAAAGTTTGGTTAGACATGGCAGAAAAAAATACCTATCTTCACATCTAATTTTTCCACGCACAATATTGGGGCATATATGTGACCTTCCATGTCGTCTGAATGTTCTATTTTCATAGTCAGTGAGGTGAACTAGGTTTTGCCGAAAAATGGGAGGTTTTTGATACTCTTCCGATATCCTTTTAAAATGTAATTGAAGTTTTGGCACACAAGAACCCTATTTTTTTATTCTTTCGTAGTCTCTCTCAACCTCATCAAAAACAAAATTCAACATTTGCATACCGAAAAATGAAAATAAAAAAAGTTATGCGCAATCGTCTCTGCGGGAAAAGTGACCTCTAGAGGTTGAGGCTCGTAAGGGTGTGTTATGTTTTAAAGCGGTAATTAAAGACATCTTTTCCCATTTTAATCTTTTTTCCCCAATTGGCGAGACCACGCACACATACTCGTACTGCCGTTTTTCTTGCACCTCTATGTGTATCGCATTGTCATACATTCTAGATCCTCTTATAATTGCTATATCTAAAAATATGGTAATAAATTGAGACGGAAAAAAGCCAAACAATGGAACCAGCGCTAACATTTCTTTCCTTCCAAACCAAAGTTTTGAATGTGATGTAATACGAATTTTAGTTTCAAGTCTTAACGGTTACGATGCCCGAATCAATAAAGGTTAGGTAATTTGTTATCATTTCTGTTACATTAGCACCAGAGTGTAAGTGATATGTGTTACATACTCGCGTACCAATTGGAAAATATGGAATACCTATTAGTGTAAATCTAATTCTTATTTTGCTGTGGAATAAAATTTGATGCAAAACATGAAAAAGTTTTCGTAATTATATGAGATGATAGACCTCTCCATCAAGCCAATTAATTTAATTTTATATGGCCTCTCATTTCGAAGTTGCCAGTAAATGGCATATATGTAGAATGCCAACTCAAACTTGATTTGTTCAAAGTACATGTATATCATGAAAAAATGCTTATGTCGTAGTGTTGATGATTTTCATAAGAAGCATGTTTTTTTTATTGATGCAAATAACGGGAATCTACACTGCGGAAGCTAATGACAAAAGTTTGAAAATGAAATGATTCTCTATAACATTACTCTAACAACTTCACTTTTTCACTATTCATTCCTAACTTCGAGTGGAGTTGTATTATAAGAGATAAAAAAAATACCGTTAATATTTGTCCATTATATGTAAAGATTCCGTAACTGGTGTCAACAGGCACAGGGCAGCCAATTTTCCAGGTTAGTAATAACGAAAAAATGTATTTGATACTGTTCTTTTACCATCATATTGAATGCACTTTGACCTCACCTCAGTCGCGTCCTCATTGATTTTATTCATATACCATTAGCAATCATGAGTTAAAGTTAGTGGTGGAATATTTCTTTTGAGCTGCGAGCTCTCCATTTAATACCAAAATATCGGAATTTTCTCTGGTGCATTTGAAATATACTTTGTGCCATCATATTATTTCTTTCATCAATTGAAACATCATTCCAGCATGCATCACCAACACAGTTGGATCTTTTCGTGCTCCTCGGATGAACTACTCGTATTGGCGAACAAAAACGAGAGAGATCGAAAAGACTTACGCGCACACATACTTATTTGGACCAAGGTAATAATATTCGAGCGATATATTATTTAGAGTATATATAATTCCTGCCAACGGATTTCTGGTGGTTACTTCTGATATAAAATAGGGGGTCCTTTCTATTTGTGATAGGATTTTTCATTGTTTAAACCTAACAAGACCAAAGTGTGCCTTAGCTGAACAACTTTTCATAGGTTTTTACTGTAGAGTACCCAAAGAAGTAATTGGATATTTGGCTTAGAGATTATATACGAGAAGTCTTCTTTAAAAAACTAACTGAAACATATTTCCACGGGAGTTGATCGTTGGAAATAATGCTTATTATAAATTGGCTTTCCTGCACTGCACATTTTGATGTAACGTATTTATTCGTATTTTTCTGTCGATTTCGCCTATATGCTGCCCTAATACTTGATATTCTATTAATTATTTTGATTAGTGTCGTTATTATTTGTTTATTTTTCATTTATATCCTATTAATGTGTTATTAACATTGTGATTTGATTTCAAACTAGGGAAAATTGTCCGAGGGGATTAATTGAGAATATTCCTCCATTTAAATTGAATCAACTTATCTAGAATGTACAGTTGTCTGTTATTTTCGTAATGGGCTCGAGCATTTACTCGTTTTATCATGGCTTTGTTGTCAGAGAGTAAAGAGTAGGGAATAAAGGAATCATCTGGAACCTGTGAGGAATATAAGAAGGCAGGCAATCACTTACGGGGCCCTTGACAGAGAAAAAGTAGGCAAAAATAATTAAGGGAGCGTACAAGAAAAAAATAGTATGTTCTTCTGATTCCCCAGTCGATTTTTATTCAAATTCAGCTGATGGAACGGGCTACAATCACAAGAAAACAAGCATTTGAAAGCCATTAAAAATCCTTTGCTTGCTTTATCTATCCTTACTCATTAAGAGAAAACGGTCGTAGTTTTACGAATTGAAAGGCTTTGCTTTCAGTTCTAAAATATTAAAATCCTGACTAGGGTTCATTTGAGCTGGAAGTTAAAAAATATTCCAATTAGACGATGTTATGAGGGTATTTCCTCTTATTGTTGTCCTATAAGACGACAGAATATATGGGCAAGATACGAAAACCGTGGAAAAATGCTGAGAGAGAGTACTTTATGAAGCGAGATGCTTTATACACGCATGAACGATTGGGGTGGGGTCTTATCAGATCTTCCTGGAAGAGCATCCATGCATGAATATCTCATTAAGGAAATTTCATTACTTCCGACCTGAGGGAGTTGGTACATCTGCAAGCATTTTTCCTACACTACGTCTGTCCTTAACGATTCCACAGCCAAGATGTACTTATTTTTATTTCCAAGAATAAAAAAGAGCTTGAAAGGATACCATTTTGGAACGCTGAATAACGTCGAAGAGACCTTGACGAGGTGCCTTGACGCCTTCCAGGAAGCATCTTGGCAGACGCCGGCGTCGGTGGGTCGATGTCCATACAGAAGTGTAATATTTTGAAGAATTTTAGTAATTTTTATTTTTCTCGACAGTACATTTTTCCCGGATTAATTAAATGTATTTTTTAGACAAATTATGTTTCTAGTATCTGTGAGAACAGGCTGGAGAATTTTCAGACCGTTGTTAATACAGGAAAGAGACGAAATCCAAAAAGCCGTCTACATGCAGCAAACTATTTTCACTGATCACATATGGGCCTGCACTGGAGTATGCACTACGAAGTGCATACTCCAGTGCATAAGGAGTATGTTCAAACTGTGTAGAATTGCAAAACAATGTTTTCATATCGTTAAATAGATTTATTTTAATTTTTTGTCAATGCACTTCATAGTGAATAAATGATCCACATAAGTAGATTGGGGCCTCGGCTTCTGTAATAGTTTTACGTTCTGCGCATAGTAGCAGTTCACTGTTGGAATAGCCCTTGTTGAATTTCACTTTTTTTGTCAGAATATTTTAGCATGCATTGCTGGGGAATTGAAAACATATTCAATAAATTTGATGACTAATTTATTAAAGATATAATCGAACAAACTAAATCTCAACACAATTCTCAAGTTTACTAAAATGCGCATCATTGTTAGGTTACGGTAGCTTTTCCCTCAAATGTTCAGTAAACAACGTACATATGGACGTGGAATCTTTGGGAATGGTTGAATGAACTTGATAATGGTGTTAATCCTTAGATTTTTGCGACGTCTATCTGATGAAGGATCCATACTGCTTCCGGGTATTACCGCCGCGCAGGTGTGTTGATGGGCAACTGTTTCGCCCCCATTCCTGGAGGCGTCTTCAGGTCGAAGCCGCCTCCAGGACTGGGGGCGAAAGAGCTGTCCATCAACACACCTACGCAGTGGTAATACTCAAAAGCAGCATGGATCTGTCCTAGATGATAGTATACGTGTGCATAATATTTGCAAGATGGGCTTAAAGTTAAGAAATGTTTGGCACTTCAGACGTTAGAATTTTAATGATAAGTACTGATGTTGCTTTGATTTCTCAAATACTACTTTGATCAAAAAGTTCCCGGAATAACCACCGTGTGGCGCTCCCATTGTTCCGATTTGAGTTCTGTTTTTTTGTTAAATTGGTACATCTGTTGTTGATATTCCCTTTAAATCTTAGTGTCATAACTTGACATTTGCAAAAGTTACGTAGCCAAGAGTACATCTATCTCAGTGTGTGTTGGCGATTTTTTACAATTGCAGAAATGGATTTAAATTTGCAACAACGAACTTGTATTAAATTTTGCGTAAAAAACGGATTTAGTGGCGCACGGACGTTGGAAATGTTGGAAAAGTGTTTCGGCAACGATTCTCTAAAAAAAACGGTCGTTTACCAGTGGCACGAGCGGTTCAGAAGTGGTCGTGAGTCAATCGAAGATGATGAACGCAGTGGCAGACCATCGACATCGAAAGTCGGTGAAAAAATTGATAAAGTAAAAGAAATGTTGGTCAATAACCGCAAATTAACCATCAGAGAAATAGCGGAGGACTTGAACATTGCCTATGGATCCGCCCAAGACATTGTGGTTAATGATTTGGGTTTCCGTCGTGTAGCAGCAAAGTTGGTGCCAAAAGACCTCAATTTCATGCAAAAAAGAGACCGTGTTGACGTCGCAAAAGACATGATTTGCGAGGCTGAATCCGATCCCACATTCATCAAAAGGATCATTACTGGAGACGAGACGTGGGTTTATGAGTACGACACGCAATCCAAACATCAGGCAAGTGAATGGCGTTCACCAAATGAGCCGAGACCAAAAAAACCACGTCGTTTTCAGTCAAAAAAGAAGGCAATGCTGACGGTTTTCATGGATTACAACGGTGTAGTGCATCATGAATTTTTGCCAGAAGGCCAGACAGTAAACAAAGAGTATTATTTGGGCGTTATGAGACGTTTGTGTGAAGCAATTCGCCGAAAGAGACCAGAAATCGTCGCACAGTGCGTCGAGACCGTCGCACAGTGCTATCATTATTCGTAATTTTTTGACGAAAAATGCAACAAATACCATCCAACAGCCACCGAATTCACCTGATTTGGCTCCCTGTTACTTCTTTCTGTTCAGTCGAGTTAAAAAACCATTACGGGGAACGCGTTTTAGCAGCCGAGAGGAAGTAATGGAAAAATCGCAGGAAGCACTGATGGACATACCGAAAACCGAATATAAAAAATGTTTCGAGGATTGGATCAAGCGCTGGCATAAGTGTGTTGCAGTCGATGGGGATTACTTCGAAGGGGACAATATAGATTTAGATGAATAAACTTGTATTTTTAATTTTCTGAATAAATTCCGGGAACTTTTTGATCAAGGTAGTATGTATCTGTGTTTTTTTTTAATTTTTATATCACGCTTGAGTCACCCTTCCTTTGTCATTAAAATTCAAGGTTTGGGAATCTTTCGGCTAGGTGCGGATTCTTTGACAAGAGATTGGTTTACATTACTCTCCATTTCCAAGTTTCTTTTCCCAGATGCTTAAGCTAAAAGGATCGGGCGTATAGCTCTCTGAAGTAATGCCATTAAAATATTTGATCTGAAAAAAACATTCTCTGGATCTCGCGCGATGGTGCGTAGTTTTCTTCGAGTTTGGAATGATATATATGATGCAAAACGATTCTATTCCTGCTATTCCTGAAGTAACAAACTACTTGTTATTTTTTTCATCTAAGTATGATGTTTGATAGTTAAACTATATATTATCAGGAAAAGTATTGAAATTACAAAAAAATGCAACGTTTTCTCTCCATACAAATGGAAGCGTTGTTATGCTTTACTTTTGGAAACTCATTTTTTCTGGTTTTGGCCCCAAAGGTGTCCGCTGCATTATTGAATTAAGCATTGATCCTTGTGCTATTTTCTTTTAGTTAGTCCAGGTTTCCGGGTTAGTTCAGGCTTTAGTCAGACAGAAAAGTGACTTGGGTGTAAAGGAGAGGAGGAGACTCTAGAATGGGTACCACAACGATCTTCTTATTTACACAGTTGCTAAAAGAAATAACAAAGAAAAACTTGAAAGTATTCATTATAGGTTTGGATCTTTTTCAAGTAAATGAAATATCCAGGAATTAGCGGATTCAATTAAAGCGGATACATATTGAAAATGCTTCAGTAGACTAATCAGTTACTTTTAGATCACTAGCCAAACGCTCTGTCCATTACTTCTTCATGTTAAAAAAATATGCATGTAACATAACAATTCATAAATTTTCGTAATACATGTTATATCAACGTAAAACACGTACAGTAAACCCTCAGCTATCTGTGTGTTAATGGATGCATGAAGAAACGCACACAATATAAAAACATGGATAACCGAAATATGTGTGAAAGATATGGTCGTGATATAAACGAATGGAAATATAAACTCTTCTTTCTCGTTCCGTATGATTAATTCGAGTTTCTTTTAGAAATGAAAAGTTCAATTAATTCCGGTTTTTCAGCCATTTTTAGAAGGGGGAAAGTATAGTTTTACAAGAACGATTTGATCAAGTGTATTGTCCTCTCAAAGCTAAACCAATCACGCAGCCAGGAAGAAATAAGAAACTGGTAAAGGACGAATTTTAAAAAAGGATCGCTGATAAACAGATTCATATTCGTCGCACGCTACAATTTTGCAAGTTCCTTGTCTCTTAGAGTCTCAAATCTGTGAACATTCACAGCAGATTCTAAAGATTGCCGTAATTCCTTCACGTCCGTTGGCCTAAAAATATCCCGGTCAATAGCGTTATTGACCAAAAATGTTATGATTAGTATAATCGGGACGAAGGAAATTGATAAACCACTAGCTGAAGGGAAAATTAGCACTGAAACAATGGTTATCATGTTTGTCAGGAATCAAATTGTACACGAAAAAAATATATGGGCTAAGATAAGCCAGGCCTATTTTATCTGCACTCTTTAGAGGGACTATGTAACCACTCGGATTTTTTGTCTCTAAGGGAATGAGTTCGGTTATAATGTTGCGGAAGTACGTGGAGCGCGAACGGTGATTGTGAGAATAGCTTTTGTTGTGGACAGCATTCAGTTCTCCGCTGGCATTACATTGTTATTTCAAAGTGAGTAATGGTACCTAGAGTGAAGCTTAAGTACTCAGAAACAAAAATATGTAAGTCAACCCTCACGGCAGCTTCATCCATGCAATACGAAAAATTACCCGTATGACGCAGCTTAGACAAAGTTGGGTATAAATGTTATCGTGCTGTAGGAACAAAATTCCAGAAATTACTTCAAATATAAAATTTCGTTAATTACGGGAATGGTGGAAAGTTCCTGGAAAACATTAATCAATCTGACAATTTACAGGGGTATTACGATAAATGTCGATAAAATAAGTTACTAATTTGATATCGTAATCACCATAAAGAAGCAAATTTTAATCCACGAATGAGTAGGACTAATTAAAATATGAAAGCTTTTTTTGGAAGTTAAGAGTCAATCGTAATGAATAAGTTAATGAACTGCAAAAGTTTCTGTAGCACCGTGACCACAGGTGCGAGTTAATTGGTCAGAAATTATATCAAGTGTATACATTTATTTAGTCTGTATCATGAATATATTCCGGTAGACAAATATCATAGTGATATTATATCGTAATCATGACTTAACACAACTAATTATGGTATGTATAAGGTTCGATTGCACTGAAACATTGGTTCCCGTAATTTTTTAAAACTGTTTTGCTAGTTAAGATTGGGTGACTGTATCTATTTTATACGAATGCATTATAACCCTTGCACTGAAAAATTAAGGGACAAATTGAATCTTAAATTAGATTTTTGAGCAAAGGAAAGAAACTTTAACAATGAAATAGTTGGACAAATATGCAAGTTGGAAGTGTGTCAAACCAAGATGGTTTTAGTTATAGGGATATAAGAAAAAGAATCCTGAAAGGCAAAGAAGAGTGCACAAGAATGAGAGAGTTGGTGACAAGGACGTTAAGTAAGGGGTTTACGAAAAAGTTAGTGAAAACTGGTAAGAAGTATGGTTTTAAACGCCTCGGAAACTTGATCGTTCTGGTAAGATGATGCACATAGATTGGAGGCTTTCAAGATGTGGTGGTGGAGAAGGATGCTAAAGGTAAAATGGACCGGTAGAAAATCAATAAAAGAAATACTAGGAATGATGGAGGAGGAGATAGCGTTATTGGGAATAACACAAAAGAATACAGGAAAGATGGATGCAGATAATTTTAATTGGCAATAGAATGCTGGAGACTGTGATAGTCGGGTGGACGTTAGGCAAGTGACATAGGAATAGTGAGGCTGGGTTTTTCTTATTGGGAGAGGCTATGAAAGATGCATCCAAGATCTACGCTAAAAAGTGACGGAAAACACAGTAATCAATCCGAAGGTCGGTTTGGTAGGTGATGGTAGATAGTAGATGGTTCACCCATTATTAGCCCTAAGGCGTGTGAAATTCACACACCACGGTACGGGGTCCAGTTCCTTTCCGAGCCGGCTATGGTTTCCAAGGAAGATCTGTTACCCGAAAAATTACATAGCTTAGGTGGAGCTGCAGATGTCCAGTGTGGCTTGCCGGGAATCGAACTCGGGCCCCCAGTCTAGTAGTCGAACGCTCTACCTCCTGGATTACCACGACCCACAAAAACATTGACTACCATTTTATATATTTAGTGAAACAGAAAGTCTATTTCGCTTAATTAACTTGAAAATATACAATAAAAAATACGTAAGCAACTAATAAATTAAAATAAAATAACATTTAATTTTTGCAAAGCTCAGTATTTGATTACAATGGAAGTGTTACAAAGAAGTATCCACGACATATTTATCCTCTTATATTATCTCTACCATAAATTTATGAAATAATTTACCCAGAGATATTTTATATAAACCAAGAAAAGGTTAACATAAATTTTATGACTTAATTGAAATGAAAATGGTATTGGTGGGGCTATTGATGATTGACGCTCCACAATCAAAATAAATATTTACAATGTTTGCGGTGGTATTTCTCCCACAGGATCTCAGGTTTTACAGATATTCTTTTTCATATACTTCATTAAAACCTAAATATTCGTCCTAAGTATCCTCACTTCAACTCGCGTTGTCGTGACGATTTACCTTCAGTACACTGAAGAGGACTACTTTGTGACCAAAATACGCGTATCCGTATTCACCTTTCATTCCCTTTTTATTTACTTACCTTTCATACCCTTTACCCCATCCTATGACTTGTGGCCTTTGCCAGCTAATTCCAATTGTACCCTGTTCCGAAAGGTTGCTTGATTCAACAGGAAAACTTGACAACAGTTTGATTGTTGATTCAATAGGAAAACTGTTTTCGGCTATTGGAGTTTTTTCAATTATTCATTAATAAACATTCGTGTTATATAATCGGTAATCCCTTCTGATAAAATTGCGTCAAATTATTTAATGTGTTTTACCATAACCATTTATGACGTGTTTTTGTATCAATAAAAAAATTAAAAAATGACGTATTTTCGTATGAGATATGCTTTCCATCAAAAACATGATTCTTCATGTGTAAGCATGACTCTTCATATTTCTTCATTAAATGATAGGTTAAATAATGAATGTACATATCCAAACTCCGGCAGAGGAATGTATAAAATTTAGTATATGTTCGAACTCGGTTACCAGTGGAAAATGGCTGAAATTAGATTATATCCTCCAGCATAATCCCAAGTTCCTTTCAAATCCATCCCGATAAAATTCACATTTTCGGACTAACGTGATGTGTCTGAGATTTTCTTCTTCATTTAAAAAATTACACAATATTGTAATTTATAAACTGAAAGATCACGATTGGTATCTCAAATTCTCACTCAGTCCGATCCCGTCCAAATCCACTGTCTATGGAGATAAAATATAAGATAAATGAGTAGCATTGAAATTAGTAAAAAAAGCCAGTCAGGAGGTAGCTAAATGCCTGCCAATACAGAAATAAAACTGCGATAAATGGAAGCGCATAAAGCGAACTGGAGTTTATCGATCGACACTTGCGTCTGTGAAACCTTTCATGGCATTGCATTATTTTTTAGTTTTCGCTACGAGCCAAGAAAAAAAATGGTGATATTTTCAGACGGGATGAACTTATCTAGAATTTTTAACGGCACATTGCCTCACCTGTCACTCGAAAGATAAAACGGGGAACGGATAAAATGAAAGGTGATGAATCGGTATGGGAAGTTTAGAGTGATATCTCCCTTAATTTGTGTGCCACGCGGAGATTGTTACATATTTTCTTTCACCTAACTCCATATCAGATCTAAATTTCTCGGCAGATACACGCACCCACACAAACGCGTACGCACACTCACGCACATAGACATGTAGCACCAAATAAATCACGGCTGAAAAGACATTAAAAAGAAAAGGTCCTAGAGAGGCGAGAAAAAGTTCTTTTTGGCTGGCTTTGCCAGCAAAAAAAATAATTAAATAAAATTTCGGGCGGAACAACAGAATTTAATCTATGCTAGCCTTGGCGATAAATATCACTGAGAAAACGCATCCTAACTGAAAGGTTTCCACCCAAAAAAACTTACAAAACCCACTGATAAATGGTCAAAATTTAAGATAATTTACAAGGAACAAACTTTTTTTTAGATGAGCACAATAGCCATTCTATATAAATTACGCGTGAGAGTAGGGAAAAACTCGGTTCAACAGTGATTAAAAATGTCAGAGCGGGTTCCTTCACGAATACCTAATTATCCACAGAGCTTTAGAAAAAAAAGGAAGGCATGAATGGGGAAGGAAGAGGTTGCCTTGGCGGGAGGAGGAGTTGGATTAAGGCCGGAGGGAGGGAGGCCATCAGGGGTGACGCGGACGATCTTGGGTGGGAAGGGGTAAAATGCAAAGCGGAAACTGGAAGAGGGGGGGTGGTTTGGGAGGAATGAGAATGGGAAGCAGAGGAGGGGAATGTGAAGGGGGAGAGGAGGGGGAAATAGGAAGAGAATAGGGACCTTGGGTATTGTCGAGGAGGTCGTAGTTTGGCGAGGGAGTTAGTTGGGGACGGGGGTGGTGGAGCCTTTGTTTGTGTGTGTTTGTTGGTCGGATGAGTGCGGGGGTGGAGGGGGATGTGAAAAGGGGAGGGGGATCCGATATGGTCGCGAGACGCCCTTTCATTGAGAACGGGGGGTGGGTAATTGAATTCCTGGGCGACCCACAACCTGCTTCCCGAGAGGAAGGGCCCTGGCTATTCGAAGGGGATTTGAGGGAGTTGGGGGGGGGGGGGAGGATCCGATGGGTGTCCTTCCCCGGAGGAGCGTCACCTCCGAACAGGAATCCGAGGTTAGCCAAAGTTTCGAAATGGTGGGGGGGGGCGAGTATTAGACCAAACTCCGATCCCTCCCACATCACCCTACTTATTCCACGGTTGATATGTGAGTGGAAAATTGGTTCGGAACTTTAGGAGGGGAAAGAACTCGTCGCCGCAACCACAGTCAGCCGTACCGCCGACAACCCTAGTTTGTCTGCCAGCACTCCAATTCACTCAATCATATAGTTCACAAGGCCTCATTTGACGAATCGATCCCTCAGACCGGTAGTGAAGGGTATGTGTGGGAGCTGGGGAATTTGGGAGGGAGAGGGCTCTGGTGATGACAGTAGCATGCTCTCGGCGGAAGACGCCATGTGGGCCGCAGCTGAGCGGCCCTGCCGACAAACTCCCCCCATGGCGTCGAGGTCAAAATCGACTCATCTCCGGAAAATACAACGCCGGTATTCGGATTGTTGACCCTTAGCCTACCGGAAAGCACCACCGGGTCAATCTGACCCCTAAAAACATCAGAGTGGTGCGAGGAAGTGCAATGATTTTTTTCGAGTTAATCGGTGTCGATCTTGCTTTACCGCAATGTTTGAGTTATTCAGAAACTACGAATCACCTGAAAATCAGCTCAGAAAATAAGAATGTTTGAATAATATTATGTTAGCCAAGCATGATATGTGAGTATCAATTTAAAATTCCTTCCAGGGTATTGATAAAACAGAGGTAATTAACCGACACCGTTCGACTACTAATTACTCGCAAATGGGCTTCAAGGACGACGTTTAACCGAGAAATATTTACTTTGAGCAAAGACGTGAGATTAGAAAATTACTGCGTGGTTATTTAGCTTCCTGAATAACCACGCAGATGTATCATTTTCATGCAATGGCATTCTCGTTAGAATATCGCAAATATTTTAATTATTTTATGGCAATATATCCCCGGAGGATAAAATAACTGTATTCAAATCATACGTATCTTGAACTGATTCTCATTGAATGTTCTGGTTATTAACAATATTTTAGAATTACCGATTATTTTAATGTAGTGATATTGAAAAATACTTTTTCAATCATTTAATATTTTGAAATATTTAAGAATGGGAAATCGAGGACCTTTTTTTAGCACTCAAAACAGTGTTGGGTAAAAGTTCATGAATACAAATTTCGATGTTTGCTAGTTGGGCTAACCCACGAGTATATCGATTATCTCTTTAGTTTTTTGTGATCTCGTGGTGCCTGCATACTCAGGGGAAGGGATGTCTTATGAACTATAATGAACAACTTTTCTTGGATTTGCAAACCAGCAAATTTAATAGGCGTGCCTTGATCTTTTTTGGCATTGAATTTCTCAAAATGGAAGTTGCAACTCCGGTAGATTACTAATCTTGAGTCTGGGAACATTGTAATTACCCTTTGTGCATAAGTAGTGTAATTTTTCCTAGATCATTACATCCACGTCGTTAAAATTTAAATCCAGAACGAGGGAATCATAAAGGCGGAAGTAAGGCTTTTTATCCTATTTTTCAGTCACGCTGTTAGCACTTATCCCAAGCTTAAATTTATTTGAAATTCAAGTCGCATTATACCAAAGCACCGGGAAATAATTGGGTCCTTTTTGTCCTGCTCTAATTCTTCTAAGTATAACAGAGCCAGCATCTCAATGATAACTTGCTGAGCGTCCGTGCTTTTATAAAAACACACCGCTTTTACCGACGAACGAATGATTTTTTGAATGATTTGAGATTTTTAAAGGAATACACTGTTGAAATAGTTTTCAAATTTAAGTTAATTGATCGATGCGGGGATGTGATGCACTTTTCCATCGGGTCTTCCACCCGAGAGTTCTCTTTTGAGACGCGCCGTGAATTTCTGAGCCTCAGACATACACGGGAAACCCTCGGGAGGAAAACGAGTTAATAAAACACAAAGACGCTCCAGGGGGAAAATGCGATTCGTAGTTGCAATCAGGGTCTCTTCCTCGCGCAGAGATCATACTCGATTCCGGTCACGTATCATCCTCGCGGAATTTCAGCGTTCAAATCTCTTTTCTGTTCTGATTCCCCGGCTCTTTCCGAGCAATGAAACTAACCGAAACCAATGTTAGGTTATACGCTTTCGTTGAATGAGTCGTAGAGTCACGTGGCATCGTGAAAAGTAACGTAGAAGAAAGGGAGTGGGGATATGGGACACCTAGTGATGGTGCAGCATGGGAAATAAGGAGAACATGAAGTGTGATGAGGTATAGAAAAACCAGTTGTATTTATTGGAAAAAGATAGAAGGGAAATTGGATAGGAGAAAGCTTAACGACCAGTTTTCAGATCAAGTGGAAAGAGATGACCGGCAGGAAAGCTACTTTTTAGATAAGAAATTAACAGTAATGGAATTAACTGCAAAAATCGCGGGCATAGCAGGAGCGAGAATAATTTATTCCGAGTATTTATTTATTGACTTATACTCACGCTGCTGCTCAAGAAAACCCTAACTTGTCTCCAAAATCCCTATCATAAGCGGATCATATTCATTTGATTTTACGTGGTAAAGTGTTGATTTTCTAACACGTTTTACCACACGCAACCGTGTTACCTCACGGGGGTGTGCGAACGGCTAACTGCAGCTTTAGAATGAGTGGAATAATGGGGTGCAATCAAGTATTCTCCATGAATGGTGTACTCAAAAGTGACAGTAGATAAGCCATTTGTCGGTTCAGAAAATCAGTTTCCGGAAAAACTAATATCACATCAAGTGTCAACGGGAACACGGTATGAACGATACACCATTTCAAATCGTATTCACATCACGAGTTCATATGTCACGTATTCACATGTCGAGTATGTGAGTCGCGGTAGCCCATGGGTAGAGCGTCGGACTACTGACCGAAAGGTTCGGGTTCTGTTCCCGGGCACGCCTCTGGGTACCCAGAGCTTCACTCGATCTGTGGGTTTACAGATTTTCCAAATCAAAAACTTTCTGGGTAATCATTTTCCTGGGAGGCTCTTTTAATTGACAACTAAATTCTCACCGGCACAAGGATTGGTACATCAGGTGCATGCAAACATAGACAAGAATCGTTGTTGTGCGGAGACAAGTGGAGAAAGGACCACGAGCAAGATGGTGTTTTACTTCTCACAGACGCCGCTGATGTTTGCTCTCGTTGAAAATTATTGGAATACATTGTGTGGATAGCAAATAAACACGATTTCTTTCACATATCACGAAAATGCATTGAAACTTGAAATTTATAGACGCTTTTTTATCTGTGGAAACAGTAATTTTTATTTCTAAACCTTAGTGGTTATTATTTTCCATATTATATATTCCGAGGTATGTTCGAGGTTTTCTGAATGTGGAAGCATTTGTGGATCTACATTTTCCTCGCGTTGTAGCTTGGGCGTTTTCATTTCGCTCCTGAATATTCGAGAAATGTAAAACCACAAATTGCCCCGCAAGCAGCAAACCACGAAAGCTACCTCAGCATCAACAAACCGCAGCGAATACCTATTATCCACGACCCACATATTTGCTTTGGGCGATATATTCCGTTACTTTTTATCGTTCTTTTTTCTTCCACGAAAAAAATCTATGTATTCTACTTTACACCTCGAATAATTGTTCGCCTAGACTCATTTTTGCCATAACTTTTTTTTCGGTTGCGTGTTTGCAACCCAATTCAATTTTTAAAAAAAGAACATTATTTTGTAATGAATGTCAGCACTTACTTCTTGAATGAAAAATTTACATTTAATGAGAGGTTATAGATTTGAAAGCAAGATATTTGACGACGATTGTTCATCCGCGAAAATATCGTAGGCCAGCTCGCCATTCCGTCGATCTTGAGCTCCTCTCATTTTATGCAGAATACGAAAGGGAGCTTGACTGACAGGAAAATAAGCATTCATAAACGCGAGGCATTCTGATTATTCGGGCGGGAATGCGAGGAATTTTGAGAATTACAAACGGTAAATATCATCTTCGCGCCTTCGTGCCGTGGAAAATTTGTAACGTTCCTGTACAGATATTATTGCTTTACATTCATTCGGCCACTAACTTACTCCTCGGTTAGTGCCACAGGGATTATGGTAAGCGTGAATACTTTAGAATGATATAGAAAAGGAATAAAAACCATTTAGAGATGGAATTCTCGGAGAATGGTCTTAAAACGGAAACATTATTGGATAACTCGTTCGCCGAGCTCCATTCGACTGGGTCGCGTTTCTTATCGCGTCCGCCATGCCTCGCTTCAATAATTATCAGACGCACTTTTTTTACTTACAGCTCTCTACTTTGAATGTTTGAACATGTAAAGAAAGGCTTGCTTTGTGCGTATCACTAAATAGTATTATAACATTTACAAGAGTTTTTGGAGTACCTGGATTTGAAAAAAATGCTTACCAAATTTCCGTAAATTACTGTACTTGCACCTGATGTTGAACTCAATTTCCTCGTTCGGCCAGATGCCGACAATTTCCGATCAATGATCTTCGTTGGACAAATGTTCCATTTCCTATATTTGAAGAAAAGATTGAAATTTGGGCTTTCACACTTTCATATCAATGATGGTGATGTCTTAATCATGAAGTAATATAGGTATAAAGTCTCATTTATTGAATTATGGAAAAAAAATGTTAGCTCCTAATTGCTTAGGCATCTGAACAGTATGGAAAGATTTATTGACTGGGCGCACAAGTATATGAGATTTTGCCGATTAGATTAGATTAGCACAGACGCTTGGTGTATGATGAATGCTAGGTTGGAGAATAGGGGTATAGGCGCCCAAAGCCTCAAGGGATAGAAGCTGAAATTTAAGGATAAGTGAAATTTTAGAAAAAAATGAAAGTACCGTAACAATGGATGATTAAACTTAAGACTGTTTCTTGAACCGTGAAGAATGGTTATTACTCTTTCCTCAGCTCATAAAAAGTTAACTTCAATAAATTCCAAAAAACGCAATATTAATGTGGCTATTCGGAATTTAGGCTCTAATTTTTCTATAACTGCATAATTTTTCGCTGAAAACTCACAATTTGCATCAAAATAAGTGTATGCAATGTAAGCATCTCTCTTTGCAGGAATATTTTATTTTTCAATGGTTAAATCAGAGAAAAGAAAAGTTTGCTCAGAATGACGTTATTTTTCAGTTTAGTCAAGTTGATCCAGAAAGAATTACCTGTTCTAGTGGAATATCTGTACGCCACCGCATAACTTCCATACATGCCCTAAGGGCTATTTCAGTTAGAAAATCCAATTGATTTCAAAATTACAGACTGCCATGAAATTAGTATTGATGTCGTATTTATTCAGAAGGCGATACTATATTAATAGATTTTTTTGAGTTATTTTACTTAAGTATTACTCTTCATCACTTCTCAGTAACGTGAGCAACTTCAATTGAAAAACTAAGATTTTTGGAAACTTAAGATTTTAATTTATTAATCGGGTTTGATGCTTAATGTACCTTTGATATTTCAGAATACCTTTCGTAAAACCATCTCTGTATATTGTTCTAATTTGTAAACTGTTATTGTCGGAAAAAGTAATATCCTTAATAAGCAGTAAATTGAAGCCGGTTGGGGGTTAAAGAAAACTGTTGGTCAGGCCATTTAGAATTAGAATTTGTGTCAGTTATACCATATGCAAATCGAGTATGAGTATCGGGTTCGTGGTGCTCGAAATTTTCGTTTGCTCAGCAGCAGAATAGAAACATGAGAAGTTAAAAGAGGTCACGATGCGAGTCTCCAATTTTCTGAAATCTTAGATGTGTAAAAAAGAACGGGAAAGGAAATGAGGGGATAATTATGGAAGCCTTTTTTTTCACTCGGGTGGAAAAACAAAATAATCCGTATCTCTGAAACCCAATCCGGTCGAAGTTTTCCGAAATTTAAATTAGCCATTAATTTTTTTCCCTAGGCTATTTTGGTACAGGCACCTGCATTCCCTGGATTATCCTTCCAAGGTCATTGCCATCGTTAAATTTCAGGAGTGAGGAAGGGAGAGAGAGAGATCGCAAAATTATCCCCGTGGTCAACCAACCGTGGGTGACTCTCGTTAAACCCATTGAAGGGTCACGAATGGAGAAAAAAATGTTTTATTTGATTGGACGGCGCTGAAAATCCTTTATGTCCGATCGCTGGCAATCCTTTATGGTAATCCGAGCTCCTTCTCTTTCTCCGTCGTCGGACCTTAAAGCGTTAACCCGGCGTCGGCTTGACTCCTCTCCCTTGGGTTTTCATGGAGATGGGCTGCTTGGATTATCCCGTGGCAATCATTTCTCGTGAGGGAAGCACAAGGTTTCACGCAAGGCTTTGGGGAGAAGATAGCCTAAATTGCCACCCGAAGAAATTGGGTTTCTTTGAGAACCGAGATTGAAGACTGTGGGATTGCTTCGAAGCGAAGGTCATCGAACTAAATCACAAGAGACCTACATGTTACATACGAGTTTATTTCATTAAAGTGTTCTGGGTCTGCAAAACTCAACCTTAAGCAGAGCATTGAGCATATGCTTTGCAGGCAATATTCTCAATCAATCGATAATATATTGATTACGTTTCTCTTTGTTGATCGTGTTTTCTGTTGGGATTGTTCGGAGTTTCTATACGATCCTCGTCAGGAATGTTTTATTTGATGGACGGAATTGATATCAGTTCGGGCTTTCAGATATTGGAAGGGAAAAGGAACCACTCTCATATGCTCAAAATACTAAAGTATGAATGCTAAGTGACCTGTGGTTGATTGAGACGTATTATACTACATTTGTCGACTGATGGCCCTTAAACCCCGCATTACGGTATTAGGAAACGAAAAATTAGATTGAAATTATTATGATGTCCTCGTTGAGTTTCCCCTTGACAAACAACGATTGTGGTACTAACGTGCAGTTAAAGATTTGTTAACTGTCTAGTTTTCTGGATTCTCAGCTTACTTAAATTGGCTTTTAAGAAAAAAATAAAGTACTAAAAAATGATTATCCTGAGTTATCTAAAATTTTAGACAAAATGAAAGTCGATTGATTTAATTTTTACGTGAAATGGTTTCTCAATCGTAAGCACTAAAAAGTTTTGTTTGACTTGGAGACGACACATCAAAATTTTGGTTATGGCTAAAAAATTAGAAAAGGATAGTGATGAAAAAATTGGATTCTCTCGATCATTAATTTTATTAGGCTGCCACACTTTTTGCGTCTGATTTTTGGTTTCATTCTGAGAGAAATCTGTGCCTGGGTATTTCTCAAATGAACGATGCAGACTACAATTCTACGTAGTATGAAACTTCTAGCTATACAAGTGAAATCACGATCAAAACACAGATTAACATTTGTTCATCTAAAGGAAAAACAAGTATCACTATTACAAGTATAGAATTTTCATGCGTAGGTTCTAAATATAATAGACGAGAATTATTATAAATATAAAATATGTGAAACGAGAGATGTAAGATGTCCCAGTAAATTTTTCATTACCATTTACTTAGGTTATGTAATGTTTTCATTTACTCTACTAAATTCTGGTTGTCATATGATTCCTTTCATAAATTAACTCAAAAAAACCATTAAAAATGTTGAATAATGAACAATTCCGTTCTCCAGGTAAAAAAAACTTGATGGACAAGCTCGCTTACTATAGATTCTACGTAAGTTCATGGAATCTCAAACCTTTAAAATCCTCTCTCTCTCTATCTCACGTGGGTGAGGATTCTACGGCATCTCCTTCACCTTTGGTCATCCTTCGAGGAGAAAAGGAGCCCGACGAGAGGGGAGAAGAATGTGCTAACGGGTGTCGGACGGGTGGCCGGGTTCGGGAAGGTTAGGTAGGAGCCGCGCAAGAGTGGCGGAATGGCGTGGAAAAGTCCGGTGTACTCTTCAGAAGAGGCGAGATGCTGGAGAGGACCGAGGAGGGGACGTTGGGAGTTCACTGGGGTGGAAAGGGGGAAGGATCGGGGGAACGAGGGTGGGGAGAAAGGCAAGAGCGGAAAGGATATTTCTGGAAGAGGAGGCAGCGGGAGTGAGTGAGACAGAGTTTACGAATTTTCCAGCCTCTAGGTCGACGTCGCGGGCGGAGTGGGCGAAACCATATTTCGTGGGCGCAAACGCACTTTGAAGGGAAGGAGGTTGGAATAAACAACTTGAGTTTTGAGGGCGGCGGAGTGATTTTTGTCCCACGTGCTTTTAAGGGCCCTCCGTCCTATTTCTGCGCCATCGGAAGGTCTCAAGAGAGGATTTTATGGTCGATTTTTAGGGGAGAGTGTGGGAGTCGATGAGGTGGTGTTTGATCGCGGAATCGCCCGTGAGTTATCTGCCCGGTTCGTGCAAATCTCTCGGCACGGTGAAACATCACCCAGCCTGCGGATCGAAATATGAATGACATCCTCTCCTTGTCGTAAAAGTCAGCAGTGCGCATTGGAGAAAGATAACCACTCATCATTAGACGTCAATGGTCACAGGATCAATTTTAAGTCTATGCTTTCCTATTTTCCCTGCGCTATCCTCGCCACTTTTTTGGAATTCCTCGCTACTAAGCTTTGAATTTGCAGTGTTAGCTTTTGTGGTATAAGTTAAACTTTGACTATCATTTTTCCTTTGCCTTATGTCCTTTCCTTTCACTCAATGAGCTATTTTATCTCAAAATATGCCGTATTAGTGCAGTGTTTCATCCAATCCATTTAGCTGAACTTTGTTTTTCCAATGCCTCACATTTACAATCACTAAGGATTACTTCATTTTCAACCTGCTTTATTTGTTTTAATGTAGATTTTTCAAATTGTTAAAATCATTCTCCTTGGTCAAGGCGAATGATATTTACACGAATATTATCGGACCTCTCCGTTTTAAAGTTACTGTGATAGTATTTCCTTGCAGTTCTTCGAACAATTATCTACCTTGAACTATTCAACTTTTGAAGCATTTTAAATTGAACCACCTTAAGAATGGCCATACAATTGTATGTACCATAAATAGAAAAGTGGTTATGTGGACTACACTGTTTTACTCATGATTAGGTGTTATTTTGAAGTTCTTGGAATACAGAAGACATGCATTTTATTCGCGTTAGAAACTCTGTGTCATTCAAAATTATTTAAATTTTCATTTGTCAAATTCTCAACCGTTTGAAACATTCAGCAGTGCAAAAACATTAATTGCAAAGTATTGCTTACAATTTTTTGATTTGTGAGCGCGTTTTATTTGCTATCCGAGATTTATTCATGAGAGAAAGCCTTTCTAATTTCCGTTATCCAGTAGAATT
This sequence comes from Hetaerina titia, assembly GCA_037158775.1. Classification (NCBI taxonomy): domain Eukaryota; kingdom Metazoa; phylum Arthropoda; class Insecta; order Odonata; family Calopterygidae; genus Hetaerina; species Hetaerina titia. The sequence continues at coordinate 69,598,049 of CM073778.1, read as the reverse complement.
GCGTTTCATGTATCTTCCTTACATGCTTATCGCCCTACTTCAGGAGGAGGTGCCTTGAAAATATATCTTCGTCACCTCTTCTATCAGTGTCAACTGGAAACGTGATTTCGGCGGCAGTTACGAAGGATAGGAAAGTTCGAACGTTAACATAAATTTTCCTCCTAAGTGACGACAGATCACTTTTTATTTATTATTTTATGGCTAAGTTTATGTTAATATTTATTCGATAATTGAATCCAGAGCATAAAATCTTATTTTGCATGAAATATGATGCATGGAGTCTATTTACATGTACTCGTATAACGCAGGATTTCCGAAGACTTATGAGTCAAAATTTTCATTTTTGATTTTTTCGTGATATTTTGTATCAACCTTAGTCTTACAAATTGTTTGACTACGGATAGCAAGTCAAATTAAAGGCAAAATATAAAAATTATATCCTCGAATATGCCGTGTGTGTGTAATCTAACAAAGGCATAATGAATTGACTATTAAAGAATTAAGGAGCATTTCTGCATGTCGTGCTGACCCATAAATGATATTATTCAGTCATTTAAGATCCGGTACATGCGCTCGTACTATCTCATTTAAAATAACTTTCGGCAAGTTACCAATTAGTTTTTCTCATTGTTTTCGGAGATAATTTCAACTGGAATTCAGTTTACGCTCCACAATCATTCGTTTACATGGGCTCTCTGTTTTGAAAAATGTAACATGGCAGACGGCATCCATCATAGTGTCGCATCAAATTTTAAAAAAACCCATCGCTATTGGCTCGGTGATTCTCTCTTAAATTATTAAAGCGAAAAGGAAATCCTGAAAGAAATAAGCGATGCGGATGAAGAATATGAATTTATAGAGCGTGCTCGTTAGTTTTTAGAAGTGCTTGAATTAAAAAAAAGAAGTGTTTACCACAAGTTGTACCATAAGGCTTTGGTTAAAAATCCCTTAGACCCTGTCGCATAAATCATTACTCGCGCGACTTTAAACCAGTTCCCCACGACAGCAGATTGACACCGGAGGGGACGAATTACTAGTTTCAACTTTCCTCGCTTTCCACTAAACAGAAAAAGGTGAGAGGCATTAGAGAGAAGAAAGATAATATGTCTCCAGTTCCTGTTTAATGACGTATCCATTTCACTAATTGGATCTGACTAAATTTAAACTAGGAGACCTTGTGAAAGGGACTTTGAACAAGAGCCATTTCGCTGTTTTTCATTCATGAAATCATCTCCCACGGCGGCAAAAAAAGAACTACGGTTGTTTTGCTTTCGACACGTTTGCAATCCTTATCATGTCACCATTGCGGCGGTCCACGGCCATTCAAACAAAGGCTCGTACGCCCGCCCACGCGCTCCTGGTATGCAAACACATGTACAACGAGCCAGTTGGGGTGCTGGGGCATTATCCGGCTATTAACGATGAAAGCGAGAAGAACATGGTTTTAGTGCCACTTGACTTGGGGAACAGCGGTGTGATCTCACTATGTTGCCCCCCTAGTGTTTTCCTCGGTGATTCCCAAGAAGCAGGGTGATTGATGACATGTGCACCGAGATGGTGGTGACGTTACCATTGAATAATGAGTGTTTTGGATCGTAACCATCTATTTAGAGCATCAATTATCGATGGTGTAATCAACGCTTTTCGGAAAGTGTTGATGCGTAATTTATCATGTTTGGAATAAATATTAGACTGCTAGTCTTTTATGAGGATCGTTTTTTTAGTTAGATATGTTTGGTCGCAAAAGTAAATATATTCGGTAGAAAAGTCATTTGCGGTTTTAGTTTTGCACAAACCTACATCACTTTTCTACATAGTCGCCGTTCATTTCCGAGCAATTTTCCTAAAGCTGGATCAACTCCTATAATTCCTCAGCGTAGAAGCTTGCCTCCTGGTAAAAGAACAAGTTGACAATGGCCGTCTTGAGTTCCTCGTCTTATTCAAACCGTTGTTTATTAAGCCACTGCTTTAAGTGCAAGAATATGAATTTGTCACTAGTGTCAAGACTTGGACGGTAGGGTAGAATCTAGAAAATCTCGTCCTATTAACATTCATTGCATTTTCTGTTCGTTGGTAAGCATTTTCAGTACACATCTTGCGCACAATTTATGACATTCGAGCTTTTCCGTTGCAATCGTTTATAAATAGTTGTTCATTCAACAAGAGAAATCTTATCGGCCAGAGTACTAATTATTAATATATTATTAATAATCGACGTATTATAGTACTAATTATTATTATTATTATTAATCGTAAACGGTGAGATTGCAGTTTTTGGTGTACATGTTGAACGATTTCATCGGATTGGGTACAGGGCCAACCACTTAACTCTTCATCGTATACATTTTTGTGGTCATTTTGGGAGTCTACACTAGAAACACTACATTGGAAACACTATTCTCTAACCTTTCCGTCACTCATTACTGTAGGTCCATGAACTATGTTCAACTCCCAATGAATTTGGGCAGCTGATGATCCTTTTGCGCACAAAAATGGATTAACAACACGGATTTCACACCTGTCGGGAGCAACGATTTTCACGGACACTGTTATCTGTATTTACCGACAGGAAAATGACTACTGGATCAAAAAAATAACATCAGTGGCTTCGGAAACAATCAATAGATGACGCTGAATGTGTACAACTTCGTTCTGACCCACCAATATTTAATCCATAATGTATATGAAAATAGCTCTTCTTTTTCGAATATACCTGTAACATTGTTGTAAGTAAACATTTTGACTACGCTCTCGACTTAATTATTTGGCATGATGGAGCTAATAAATTTTATAAGCCCATGGAATCTTTCGAAAATTACTCTTGAATAATGAGCCTGCCAATCACTTTGATGCATTAATGCGCTCACCCCTACTAAGTGTGAGGGTAGTCAAATGCTTGGGTCCACGTAAGTTGAAGTGTCATGAAAAATTATCAAACGTTTAACTTAATATATCCCATACAAACTAACTCCGCTTTATTAATTTCTCTAAAGGTGCGTAGGTAGCCAAGATATCTTCCTTATCACCATTAAAAAACATAATTGATTAAATTTTAAGGTAAAATAAATTACACTAGCACACTTTCTGTTTTTTAATTTAAATACAATTTTGGCTATCAACCAGGCGGCAAGGTACAGTTAAACTAATGAATATTTAAAAATTACAGTTACCATAAGAAAGTAAAATTTACAGTAAAATAAATGAATAATTAATTGCAAGCTAGAGGTAAAGCTAACAGTTTCAAGCTTAACTTTGTGGAATTCCATCATGGTGAGGGTAAAAATTAAGGACAACTTTACACTTCCGCACACTTTTAACACAATAAGACCATGGTTTAGATGCTGCTCATCATCATCATCATCATCAGAGGTAATTACTAGATCAAAACATCAGGAAGAAAAATAATTCAGTGCAGTTGTTTGGCCATTCTCTACTTGAAGTTCCTTACGTACGCAGGGAAAGATTTTAAACATCTTCAGGTAATCACTTTCCCAATTACTTTCAAGTCTTCATTTAGGAAGGAGTGCTTACTGTACTTACTTACTGTTGCTTCTTTGAGTGAGCCATTTTAGTTTATGTGTATGATCTCCCCATCCTTTGTTTTACTTCCATCTTTCGTTTTCCCTTTCATATCTCCTCATGCCTCAGTCCCCATGATAAATAATTCAAACATTTTCTCCGACCTGATAGTCGTTCGTAATCTGCTCCATCGCAATCGCCTGACCTTACTTGTGCACTTACACTGTCTCTCCTTTTGAATTTACCTAAAAACGAATAGAACGGCTCTCCTTAGGGCCCTTTCAATTGTTTTCTTTGATTGATTGTGATGAGTATCCCTAACTCTTGATCCACACTTTAATATGTCATGCATGGAAAAATCTTTGTCAGCGAACTAATGTTTTTGGAAAAAAGGGAACTAAGATTCGAAGGAATCCCCAATTAACTGCAAAGTAAAATAGAAAGTGGACCCAGGAATCCATTAGTCAAATGGGTCCGATACAAAAGAAGAGAATTTGGAAATGAAAGAGATGTAGACTGGACATCTGCTATTCTTCCATTTCTCTCCTTTTTTATCGCTAGATAATCCTTTTATTTTGTACTGCATTTAAAAAATTACAGTTCGCATGACAAAATTCAGCATTTTGCGCGCCTTATACGTTACATTTCTGTATAACCGCTGCATCTAATCCACTTCATCTCACTCATTCCTCTCCTTTTCACTCCTATTTTTAAAACGCTCTTCGCTTGATGTGGCAGTACGCTGTATCGTTTCCCTCAATGGTGGACTTGATGCCACGGTGTTCTGGACGTATCCTCCTTCATTATGGATGCTAACGTGTTTAGAATAACGAGACTGAGTCTGTATACGAAGCAAACTTTGGTTTTTGCTTGTGCAAACCCGAAGAAGATTTCAAAAGACTGACCAGTATAGTGCTATCATAGTTGACACGGAATAATTCGTGTGGCACGGGTTCTGCGGGGACTGATGGAGTTACGTACAGTATCATTTTTATTGCACGCATTTATTTTGATGGAAAATTTGAAAAAAAAGTTTTCATTTTCTTAGTGGAAGTATTTCTGAATGTTAGGCCCATGTAATGGGATAATTTCAGATATACTATTTAATTGGCTATCTGAATCTTGACAGTTTTCCCATTGGTTCATTTCCTTTTTATATACAATCCTTAATTCTTTTCAAATTCCTCAGCCCTTTCCATCAAATCGGAAAACCATATAGCAGTGCGATTCGTATGATCGAGGAGTGAAATGGTTGCAGACGTAACCCAGTGATTGTAACAGCTTTACGCTGGTCCCTTATTGAAAAAAAAAAACATTTGCAGAAATATATTTTTGGGACATCTCCTGAAATTTCCATGAGTTAAAAATCAATTTAAATTAATTATTCATGTATTTAACAAAATTTGGTTATGACCAGTACTATATAAACTGACATATTAATAAGACAGTTGTCAACTTATCCAAAATGCGAGGTGACTTTTGGCAGTGGTCATGTGTTTATTGAATGGCCGTTTGAAACAACCGCGCTATACATCTGAATCGACAAGCAGATCAATGAGCCGGTCAAAGCCCTATTGTTTTAAAATCACATTTTTTACTTAGCTTTGTGGCATTGCTCCCTTTTCACCTTTGTAATGTAGGAGCTTATTTTAGAGCGTTTTTGGAATGGTAAAAATTCTGGTCACGGTTCTTCAAATTCGTAATTTACACCACTGGACATCACGGAAATAAGTTACATTAAATCAAAATGATAAATTTAGTAAATGATTCCGTTTATGCAATCAAAGCAAAAGGATTAAATATCAATTTATTTACAGCCGGTGGAATTATTGATAAGTTTTGATGGTCATTTTTTCACTGAAAAATTCGCCTTGCTGTCTTGACCTCATATTACAACGATGCATGGTGAATTGGTAGTCTTGTGTGATAAGGCAAATTAAAATCCTTCCCACAAGATCTGGAATCCATATGCTCAGGGTCGCAACACTAGGCCCGCTCATATCGGCGTAAATGGATTTTCAATATGCTTCATTAATGAAATGAATGCTCTTAATGTTTCGTTTTATGTCTTCATTACACATTAGGCCTTAATAAAATTTAGATCTACTTTCAGAAATCCCCAGGCACTTGATTGACATTCATTTATTTTGTTAATTAATTTTAGTTGATGATTTTTCACTCTTACATTGTATTATTGCTGATTCTTTTAATTGTCTGGCAATTTTTATGACCTATGAATCAGAACGTTTGACCACAGGTTACCTTTTTGTGGATGAAATGCGTAAAAAAGGTAAAAATATGGAAGCGATTAGCGATTTAGAATGATCAGTTTTGGTAAATGTGTGCCTCGGATGCAAACTCAAAGGTTTTCCATTAATATGATAATATTATAACTTTCGTGCTTGGAATTTTGCAGTTTATGTAATAATTATGGATCGAAATAAACACTTAAGATTCTAGATATATATTCATCTACATCTACATCTACATAAGTACCCTGCGAGCCACCAAAAAGGTGTGTGGCAGGGGGTGTAGCACCATGAGGGAAGGGTAAGGGTTGAGGGGGTTGGGAGTTAGGTGAGGAAAGGTGGGGGGAACCTGTAGGAAAAAAAATATATATATACATATATATATATGTATATATACACACATACATATACATACATACATACACACATGTATACACATCCTCGCGAAGTCCCTAACCTGTACGTTAATACTTATTGTAATGAACTAAGTCCTGGGGAATTTCGACTACGAGCATTCTGTTCCCTTATCGTTCTTGGAAAAAATGACATTTTAAACCTGTCAGTCTTGCAGTCTATTTCTCTAGTCTTATATTCGTGATCCCTTCGACCGTAATACGTTGGGGTTCGTATTATATCCTTGATGTCATCGGAAAAGGGCCCATCTTTAAATGTTTTAATAAGTTTAATCTATATTGGAAACGCCGCTGTGTAAGAGAATCCCAACCTAAACTGTCTAACAAAGTGGATACGCTGCTGAGTTGGTCATAACAATGTTTGACAAATCTAGCCCCCCTCCGCTGAACTCGATCTAATTCCGAAACCAAAACATATTAGCGACATTAATATTAATTAATGTCGCTAATATGTTTTTTATTAATTAATTAATATTAGCAACTCTAATCGCAAGATAATTTGAATTACCCGCTCATATTAATAAGATTATTAGCCCCAATGCCCAATTTTAACATGCTTATCCACCATCTTCTAAGGACTACGCGATAGTTTCTTATCTTTTTAAAACTCGGCGAACTGTTAGTTTCAGATCTGGGCCAGGGAAGGAAGGGACCACGCCCAGTCCATTGTTCTCCTATTTTCTATTCCCTAAGTGGTTTCTATTCGAGGCTTCGCTTCCGTGCGCCGGCCTCCGACCTGTTGCTGGCGTCCTATTCCTCCTGTCTGTCCAACGATAACTGCCAGGGCCAGGCGAGAAATATCGTTGCCGAAATCTGGGAGGAGGTGCCACCTATAGTGAATCACTGGCGTCCGCCGCTGCCTCCTTCGCCATGAGCGATCGCTGCTCACACGTCCGATTGGAATTTCGAAGTGTACAGGCGACCGACTCCTATGCTACGCGTACTCACTCAAATACCAGCGATGTGGTCGACCATGAATTTCGGATTGACCGCTTCCTCCCGGTCAGGATGCAAACCACCTCGAAAATGGATGGTGGGTGAGAAGAAACCTCATGCGAAGATGGGTGAATCAGACGCAACTTGGGAGACAAAACGCACTTTATCAGTGGTCCATTTATGGACAACGTCAAAATTTTATTACGTCAATGCAATAATTTGAGAGTGTAAAAATCGTTCGCCATGACCGAGTAGAGGCGAATGATTTTTACACTCTGAATTTGTTGCATTGAAATGCTTATTAGCGGATGAATCCATTAAAAATTACTGTTTCGGCATTTCCCGCAGTTTCTTGGACATTTTTATTGGGTTAAAATTTCAATTTTTAGTCAACTGCGTCACGCGGAACATAGGACGTAAAAATAAGTATATAGGGATACGCGTCTGGATCTCAACAGGTAATCTAGGTAAACCGTATATTTCCATTCAGTAGGTGAAATGGTTTATGTTCCGTCTTAATGTTGATCATGAGGATTTTTTATGACACAGTTAAAAAAATTAGTCATTCAAAACAATCAAATTGGAATTATTTTTGTGCAAATAATAACTAAATGGCAGCCAATAAGCTTTCAAAAACATCTTTATCGATGCAAAATTCAGCAATCGAAAAAGAAAATCGTTTCCTGGTGACCTGACACATAAAAAACAAAACAATTAGCATAGAACATGGTAGTCTTAGGACTCAGATAATACACACCAATTAAGAACGCAAACGTAGTGGAAAATGCCGAGTGGATCCTTGTGAACGAGTACCAAATAATGATGTCAGTGAAACTTATAGGTCTTAAAGGGAGGCATAGGATTGGAGAGAGCATTCCATAACTCCAAATGAAATTGCAAAAAAAGGCTTGGATGTAAAATATACGCCTCTTAGTTAAAGGCATTGCAAGAGAAATGATGAAATAAACAATGGAGGGGATAACTGCTACGGTAGACAAAGGAAAAGTTAATTAAAAAACTAAATTAGGTTGAACGCTCTTTTGAACATTAAATACAAGTATATTCCATTTCCCTACATCATTGTACCAGCTAAGAGTTTGGGACTTATTTTCTTAAGTCCAAATGCGGGAATAATTTCAAAAGCTCTGTATTTTAAAATAGATTATCAGGTGGACTAGGATATCCAAATACGTGATCTAATTTTAAATACGTGGGTGGTCTGAAAAGTTTTCGACCTAAAAAATATCACAAAAAATGTCTTGTATCTTTGTTAGGTCGGTAACTTTTCAGACCACCTGGATGGTTTTATATCATTAATTCCCGAAAATGCTTACACATTGATATCTATACAAATACAAGAGTGGTCTGAAAACTTTTCAGACCACACTTGTACATGTATAGAAATGAATAAATAAGCATTTTTCGGAATACATTTTTTAAAACTACCTATGTTTCAATGCTGCAAAGTGTCATAAATTGGAAAGCAGATACCTACAATTACCAATTTAATTTCAACATTGAAAAGGGTGTGGGCTGGCGATTGGGAGAAAGGACGGAAATTGTTGATTTTGAGTGGTGGGGTAAAAGGAAAAGAAGTACGAAGCGAGAGCCTGAAATAACTCACAATGCGTTTTGAAATGGGTTCATTTCCACTTTGGGAGCCACGGGCTCTACCGTGAGATATTCTTTTACGCTCTGCGATCGTGAGTACACATTCATTTCATCGAACGCCTATGTTGGCGTGCCCTTCCTTAATTTCAAGCCCAGACACTATGGCGTCTCCGACGATATAACTCGGGAGGAAGCCCCGAAGGAAGTAATCAAAGCACCTTCTATATATACACATGTAATTTTGCTCCCATTCTAAAGAATATCTATTGCTCACGACACGCACATCTGCCACCAGGGAAGTTTTATTCTCCAGATCACACGCCACCGATCTTGTTGGGTGGTTGAAGTTACGATCCATTGGCGGATTTGGAAGAGAACTTCCATTCCAATACTTCTTTCCCTGATGTCGTGTATTTTTTTTCTTTAATCGTGGAGATTTTGATTGCTGGAGACGAAAGCGGAATCCTTATCCTCCGGAAAACTGCGAGAAAATGCGAGCAATATGTTCCATCTCTTTGGTATAAGCATGCCGTTGAGGTGTTTTCCAGCGTTTAATCTCTAAGAACATATCCGAAGTACGAGACAAAAAATATTCTCGAATAAATTCAAAGATTAGGAAACTTAAATAATAAGGGATTAAATGCCAAGATGCGTTGAAGTGTCGCGTGACTTACATCTCCTACCAGGCTACTTCCCAGAAAGGTAAACTACGAGGGTAGGCTGAAAAATAATGCACACCTGCTCGTAGACCACAAACAAAAACGAACAGCAAGATGGGGTAAAAAGTACATTAAAGTACAATCCTTAAGTTTCAAAATCACATATCTATTTTTCAGCATTGTCACCGTTAAGGCTAACACATTTCTCCCAACGTGTAACAATTTTTTTCATTACGTCACTGAAAAACTCTTCCATCTTTTCTCGAATCCAGGACTTGACAGCTGCCTTCACCTCATCGTCCGAGGTGTAATGATTGCCCTTGAGGTGTCTCTTGAGTTGAGGAAAATAAACTAAATATCTCAAGGGGTATGGAGAATGGGGCATTGAGGGAACAAGGAGGTTTCGTAGAGCCTCTCCAGTAGCCTCCCCGCGCTAGATGTGTGGACGAGCGTTGTCATGTTGCAAGCTTATTGCAACCAGGCTGTCTTTAATACGACAAACTCAACCAATATGGTTTGCGATACGTTTTCGAGTGATTCGTCGGTCATTTTGAATCAAAGTTTGTGATGTTTACCGCCTATGGTAGTGATCGGATCTCCGCTGCGTGTTTCATCAACATTGATCGGTTTTCCAGGCTCGCAACCACGAAAGTTTACTACCCATTGATTTACAGTAGACCTATCAACCTCATCGTCACCATAAAAAGCCTTCCTTTAAACGACGATGAATACTATATCTTTAAGGACCACTTTTTTAGCAGTTAAAAATTCGATAACAACACGCTGTTTAAATCGCGTTGACATAGCACTAGAACACGTCTCTATACTTTCGCTTCTCAAAATACACTGGATGAATGTAACGACGTCAAACATGCGCATGCGTGTTGAGGGGGAATATTACTTCCACAAGCTACCAGGGTTTTTTACGAAAGTCATTTTGTTTGTAGTCCACAAGCATGTGTGCATTAGTTTTCAGTCTATCTTCGTACACTACTTGTTAAAGTTCCTCCACCCCACCCTTGGTACTTCCCAACCCGGGTGACAAATGAATCAAAGAGCTATAAGAGAAGCGCACTTTGCCTATTTTTAAAGTGTACTGATGTGCTCACGACGTTCTTATCTCATCGGCACGCGATGGATGATTGGTTGCGAAAACTTCCTAAAATATAGCGAGAGACACCAGCGAGATTCCCCCACGACAAAATGCGTGTTTCACTTGATGCGAGCTAATGGAGTTTGAGAAAGTCAACTTAAGGAAACTTAGCGTCTTCAGACGTTTATTTTTTTTGCATGAAGGGAGAGATATGACGAGGAGGATGAGGAGGGCAGATCCACTTTGTCTCCTGACATTTCTCCTTCATCTTTCTCTCGGACGACAGGTGCTGGCCAACTGCCTCCTCCTGGTCACCGCCAATATCCTGGGTCTGGCGTCGTTCCGGTTGGCCGATAGCCAGCGGCGGAGGGCCTTCATGCAGACTTCGCACGCTTTGCAGATGAAGCTGCTTTTGGAGGAGCAGTCACAGGAGCAGGTGAGAAAACACGGAAACTTGACTCATTTTGCTGAGGTGCAGTTCTTACGTCGTGGTGTAAGAAAAGGAGCAAAAATCCATCCTTGATGACATTTGTGCAAGGAAGACATTCGTAATATCCTGAACTGCTGTCCTAAGATACCCTTGGTGTCAATCGCGGGTATGAAATACGAAAATCAGAATTTTACTAATCTCTTAGATCCTATTCAAACAAAACGATTGTGCCGCGGTTACATTAATGTATTGTGTTATTTTCCTTCTGAGGTGCATGATGTTCCATTCCTTTGAAAGACTCTTCGCATTATTCACTTTGGCATTTCTGTTCTGAACCTTTTTGATGAATCTGTGTGCTATTTTCTCGACTATCTATCTATTTCGGTAAATTGACTCTAACCACTCTCTCAGTCCGACCTGCAAGCTTTTTATCGTTGGCTCATTATTGAAAGGAGAAAACTGGTTTTCTTTGGTGTGCGTGATTCTGCACGCCGATAAATTTTGCTCCAGTAGGCCTCTCTCAACTAATCCTGCCGAATAAATTCAAACTTTTGTATCAACGAATCAAAAATATAATAACACTACTTATGCCGCCATAAAGCGTTATGCGTGGGAAGGAAATTGCAAAATATTTATTCATCAAAGGTTTGACTTATCCCCAACATAACTCTTTCACCAGCTAATCATTTATTGTGTTTATATTTTATCTCATGTTACGAGTTCCATTATCTCTAAAATTTTCATTATCTGTTTTACTCATGGTTCTCCCCGATGAGCTTTCCATGCTCGATCTTGTTAAGAAGGAGCCTACCCTTCCTAAATATCTGAGCAATGAGTTTATTCTTTCGCCTTTAAAATTTTTCATAAACACCTTAATTTCCAATTAATAACACCGTATTTCCATTAGATAATGTATTGGTCTGTACGGTGGAGATCGAAAGCTTAGGTATGAGAAATTAAGATTCCGCTACTATAATTCTAACATAAATATTATTTTTGTACCTCAAATTATTTTTCACATGAATAAATTTAATAAACATGCATAAATGTTCAAGCAACATAAATTCTCTATCACCAAATTTTCTTTTAGTAGACTTTACTAATCATTTGTGTTTGTCTGTGTATTTTTATATTTGTTCTTTTATATATATATATATTTTATATATATATATATATATATATAAACACAGTAATCAACCCGAAGGTCGGTTTAGTAGGTGATGGTAGAGCTCACCCATGTACCAAGCCCGACGGCGTGTGAATATTCACACATCAGGGTAGGGGGGCCAGTGCCTTTCCCTGTGCCGGTTATGGTTTCCCAGGAAGATCTGGTACCCGAAAAATCAACTAGCTTGGGTGGAGCTGCAGGTGCCCAGAGTGACTTGCCCGGGAATCGAACCGGGGACCATCCGGTCAGAAGTCCAACGCTCTACCCACTAGACCACCGCGACTCATATATATATATATATATAGAAATATATATATAACTTTTGGACGGCACAATATAACACAGAATAAAACAGATAGCACGTAAAAGGACACTCACACTGTAGATGATTTGAGCTTTCGGCTTACTATTCCGAGGCCTTCTTCAGGTCAGACTGACTCAGATTCAGAGTCTGACCTGAAGAAGGCCTCGGAGTAACCCGAAAGCTCAAATCATCTACAGTGTGAGTGTCCTTTTACGTGTTATCTGTTTTATTCTGTGTTATATTGTGCCGTTCAAAAGTTATATTGCTCGCGTGAGTACTTCCGCATCACCGAAATATATATATAATTAATTATAAATTTAGCGAACAAATATTCATTGATTTGGAAATAGATATAAGGAAAGGGAATATGAACAAATTCAGTATAAATTACGTTTCCTCGATAGCATGCCTGATTCAATTCGCACACTTGAGGAATTTTGGATGTGAGTGCAGACTTTCCAGATCACTTCATTTATCCCTCATTCTTAATGTAGATAATGCTAATAATTCTTTAAATATATCGCAATTCCTTGAAATACAAATGATATTATAGAATTGCATGATAATACCACTTCGCTATCATCACCAATTATTTTCCAGACGAATATTGGTTATAAATACGTGGGCTCCTCATGCATTAGAACCTGCAGACTCTCCCATTACCTGCCTCTCTATTCGATCTTTCGTAGTTTGCTGCGCTGGAATCTTCTATCGCCTGCTTTCCGTAATTCATTCTCGGATATACAATGACATTCTTCATTTCTAAGATTCATTAGTTATGGCTTTTGGAAAACAACGGTGCACCAGGATATTTTTAAATATTTTTCTTTTCTTCTTTTGTCCTCAATGGACTCCAATCTCCACGCAATCATCGGAGCACTTTATTCGTTTGAAATGGCATCTGTTTTCTTGTCATCAATCTTTCCATTTGTTTTCATATTCCTTTTGGATATTTCAATTTTCGAAAATATATGATTTATTTGTTTGAAATATAGTTCTCAAAAAGAAAGTGCTTGAAAGCATACTAATATTAAGGACAGCTACCGACAGCTCAATAGTATTTGTCTCAACATTGTTAGATGGCGTCTTGAGGAATTCGAAAAACTTTGTTAATAAAGCTAACAGTTTCAGGCTTAAATTTGTGGAATTCCTTCATGGTGAGGGTAAAAAATGAGGAAAACTTTACACTTCCACACACTTTTAATACAATAGGACCATGGTTTCGATCGAGTTGACCATCAAACACTACCACCCCTCTCCCTTACTTCCCCTACCTGGCGCCTGACTATATAATTTGGAAACTTTTGTTGAATTGTACCTGATGATGATGCGCAGCACCGAGAACCATGGTTGTATTGTATTAAAAGTGTGTGGAAGTGTCAAGTTTTCCTTATTTTGTAACCTCAGCTTTGTTGATATCTTGCAAACTTGCAAGTTTGGCAAGACGCAAGTCACACAAATTCTTGCGTGCACCGCAAGAACTTTTGGCGAAATCTACAGTTTTTTTCTAATTTCTCATACAAACAGCTCCAATATTATTATATTAATTAAAATATTATAAATGAAATATAAAAAAATAAAATATTATATTAAATAAAAAAATAACGAATACGATTTTGTTGATTTCTTGCCAAACTTTATTGCGTGCACCGCAAGAACTTTTGGTTAAATCTACAAAGCTTTTTTCTAATTCCTCATGATAACAGCTCCAATATTATTATATGACTTTGTAAGAAGGATATTCAACTATCAAAAGGGAGTAATCGAGGTGTCTACGGGACTTAAGATGATCAGAAATCATCGAAAGAGATGGCTCCAAGATAGAGAGTTGACATATGTTCATTTTTAGAAAGATATTCAAACCGAAAATCATTTTTATTGCCTCTGAGGTTTATCCTCCTCTTCCAGATGCTAGTGAGCGCGCGGAAGATGAGAGAATCGTTAAGCAGTGCTTTTGCGAACATCAAGTGGGGTAGCATGCGATTCGATGAGTAGGTAGAGTCTTCGCCCTTAAAGGGTGGCCGCTTTTATTTATGGCTTCAATGATTTATGCGTCTTGGCTCGCATGAGATATCTCCCGTCTCCCTGCGCCGTAATTAATAGCCTGGAAGATGTTTCCGGAAAAATATTGGAAAGACAGCCGCCGTTTTGCGAGAGGGCCAAGATTTACATAAACAAGAAGAGGGGTAACCTCGTGGAAGGTGGACCGCCCGAGTTCTCCCCATGTTTAAAAGAAAAAATAATTAAAGAAATGAGAGCAAAAGCCTTCTCCCTTGATTGCTTAGTGGCGGCAGGAAGAATCCTAATTTCCCACGCGACCTCGCCAAATTCCATCCTAGCGATGTGATGAATTTCCACAAACTCGATCAACTCTTCATCTACTACGATTCATTTCATTGATTACGTTTGGGCGTTCGGCTGGTTGGCCAGGGAGTCGGGAGTTGGGTTCTTTAGCCTTAGGGAATAAATAATTTAAGATTTACGGCAGTCTGTGTCGTGAGTTGGCGGTGGGGGGGGGGGACTCCATTGGTCGTTTTTGAATCCGCGATCGAATGCTGTTAATCTGGGTTGACTTTGGATTTTGAATGCGCCCACGTATTAAGCCGTCTTCCGGGGCGGTCCGGGGGTGGAGTGATGAAGGATTCGGTTCGTGCGAATTATTATTAATCGCGGGCATAAGTCAGAAGACGAGCGAGTTTCCGCTGTTCCGTCGTGACCTCGCTTAGACACATCGCCCAATTGCACACGAGCGACATTGCGAAGCTCTCCTTCTTACCCTGCCGCTTTCCATCTCAGCGAAAGGTTCCTCGAAATCGTTCCCCTTCATTCCAGGTTGCGATCGAAATGTTCTCACTTTGCAAAATCGAAGCCCTGGGAAGATGGGAAAATTTTGGCCCAGCTCGGGAGATTCCAAACTTGCTTTTATGCCGCGGGATCCTAATTCTTGAAAGCACAGCACTCGGATTTCCTTCTCGCGTCGGGGAGAATATTCCTGGGAGATTTCGGAGGTTCTCCTCCCGGGAATGAGGGATCTCTCGATTCGTTCCATGGAAAATATCCGCATAGCCGGATGGTTGAAGAGAGTACCGTAGATGTAATAGAATGGCTAAGAAATATGAGAGTAAATTACCTCTCATATTCGAATGCTACTATTTCCTAGCATTCGGGTATCTTTTAGGTTTTTTGTTTTCTTTCAATTCACTTTAGTGAAATAATTTTCTCCTCTAAAACTGGATAAGTTATGTATAGGTTTCTTCATGTGTACAGAACTGTGCCAAGGAAAGGGTTCTATAGAATTATTTTTCATTAACGTGGTATATAAATGAAACAGTTTCTGGCGTAACTTGGTGGAAAATGCTGGATGAAGTTTTCTCGGGTCTTCCACCGGGTCAGGGGTTCCATGTTGGCCATGTTGGGCCAACATGGGACCCCTGACCCGGTGGAAGACCCGAGAAAACTTCATCCAGCAAATACGCCGGGAAAGCACCAGATCTTACTTGGTGGAAAATCTTCATATTGACATTTGAAAATTATAAAACTTGGCTTTTCCACTTTACTTTTTTTATTCACACAACCTAGGCTCCGTCATGGTATAACATCATCAGGATAGGTCGTGAGAATAAAAAAATTTATGTGGAAAAGCGAAATTGTTTAATTTTCAAATGTCAATGTGGTGTATATACTTTTAGATACATTTATATTAACTACTTCTGAGAAAAATATTTTTCCAAGTTTGCCTTGCATTCTTATATGAGGTAGATTTCTGTTGCATTGACTTTTTTCAATAAGTAGTTGCCCATTTTTTTATTTTTTCTTTGCATGGTGACATATGCTGCATAATTTTCATTGGATATACATACTATACATTGTACTATGTAGCGACAGTATTGTTCTGTGGTGGTTGGACAGTGGTAGATAAACCCCTCACCTGCTAACCCCAAGGTCGAATGTGAAAATTAAATCAGGGCATAGATTCTGTGTAACTGACCTGAATAGGTTTAGCAAATGTGCCTCGATGTCTACCGGGAAGAAAATAGTTCCTAATATCAAATTGAGAACCAATTAAATCTCTGAAACAAACGGTTCTTTGAGTATACCCTCTGTTTGGAATTAGGCGGAATAAATAAACATAGGTTGAGGCAAAGTGAAACTTAAATATATTACATCAATGAGCTTAGTCGTCTCTATATTACAAAAAGTGAAACTCTAGGGATATTTCCATGATGTAATCTAGAACGATATTTCTGCAATGTGACCGAGGTTTGAACGTAGGATATTTATTTATAGGCTCTTTAAAAGGGAAATAAAAACTGACATATATTTAATTAATGCTCCTAGGAATATCATATTGACAAGATGGACATGTGATTCATACAGAGGAGCATATTATATTCATTATGACTCGATACGACTTGCAAACATGACATGTATATTAACTTGGCAATTATTTTTAATTAGCTGTAAGATATTAGTCTAGTTTACAGGTTAATGATATGAACATGGTTAATATAATCATCGGTACTTAAATCCGTAGGTTGGTTGACTTCAGCCTTCAGCTTTTGTAACCATAACTTCCTTGTAAACCCCACGATAGGGCTTCCATCCGAATACCTCCACCTATACATGTATTCCTTGGACTTCCTAGAGGCGCTTCAAATTTTATTTTCTCTTCTGTAATAATATTTACACTTCTTCACAAGTTTGTAATGTGTCAAAGTGCATCCTAGTCTAGTCCATATGGCTTTTCTCTTCTTTTTTTTCTGAATAGCTCCTATCTTCTATTTGATCTCAAATTTTCCCTACACTTCTTAATTCCTTACTTTTTTTGTACTTGTTCTTCAAAATCTAGTACTTCAGTCCTCCTCTGAACGGCTTTTCAATGCTTCATATCTCTGTTACATACTCCTCTCGTAATTTTGTTGAAACTATTCATGATTTATTTATCTTATCTTTTTTTGATTGTAGTTGTTTTCCTTTCGTGGTAAACACATTTTAGCTTGAGTTAATCCTTCCTTGATATTCCTCGGACTCTCTTCGTTGCATGATATGCAAATTTCTGGGTCTTGAAAATAGTCTAATTTCCCTCCTATTTATACAACATTTGCATCTTCTCTATTCTGCATAATAAGAACTTAGTTGTTTCTTCAAGTGTGTTCTCATTTTCTATATTTTAACTCCTTGGCCCATTGTGCTCAGTGGTGTGGGAGGTTTTCCTGGATTCTCATTCGGGAGACGGGTCATTTAATTTCTTCACCAATCGCCTTAATTCCTTTTTAGCCTACTCTTCGAGTTTCTTTTATTATCAAACACAGGTGTATTTCTAATTGAGTGGGTGAAAGATTACATATATGTCTAAATTCTTTGCTTACTCGAGACTATTTCATAAATTTTCCATTTTTGCTGCGGCGACTTGGTTCTTGTCCAGGTGGTGAGTGTTTCTTTTTCTCGTTGTGATTTCATCAAAGTGTCTTCTGATATTTGAGCATCTTGTCTCACTTGCGAATGCCAAATGGCTTTTCAAAGTCCACAAATGTCACACGTAATGGCTTGTTGATGTGTAAAATGTTTCTCATCATCATCTTCAGACAGATTTTGATCTCTCTCGTTTCCTTTTCATCTTTCCGAACCGAAATTGGTTTTAGAATAGATTGCCAACAGCTTTTTTCCATACTCATCTGTTGTTTATTCGTATATTGCATGTGCGAGTGTGTGTGTATATAAATAAATAAATATATATATATTTATGTAGAATATGAATGTAAATATAAAATATACATGTATATATATATATATATATATATATATATATATATATACTTGGACATCAAAAAACAATTTAAGAAGATGTAAAAAGTGCACTCACACGTTATTTTTTAATAATTTCGACGGAATTTAGCTCCGTCTTCCTTAGAAGACAGAGTAGTATTTTTATTAATATATACATATACATAAAATAGATCAAGTTTTATTAAAAAATTATACAATATATGTCAAGTTAGCATTGGCGAACAAAATCAAAAACACAGAAACACACAAAAAAGAAAATAAATTCATGTTTTAGAATTTTCGGTGGTAAAACCACCTACTGCGTCTTTACTGGATTTTTATTATAGAGTCATTCTCCCTGAAAATTTTAGGTTTCTGCATTGATGACTGAAATGGAGTCCTCATCCCCTCTGTACCTGAGAATTTCATTCCTCATATGCTTGGTGACTTGTCATTTAGTTCCTGATATTATTTAATCGTAGCTTTTGATGGAACGTCGGGAATCAAGCTATATTTTTTACTATAGATAGCGTAGCAAATAGAGTTTTGAGTATTCCCTGCTACTTCATAACCACATTCTTAATTCCCTTGGTATTGCTAGCACTCCTTTTTCTTCTTCTTCGTCCAGCTTTCGTCTTATCCATACGAAACGAAAGCCAGATTACTGAAGCATAAAATCTTACGCTACGCATAAGATTCTTTAATGTCTTATTTTTATGACCTAATACTCGTGTGCTTGTCAACAATCCTCCTCTTCTCGTAAATACTTCTTCCGCTAACGAAATTCTTCTCCGATTCTCCATCACTGTTATGCCCATGCTAACGTAATACATAAACTTTTACACCCGGTTTTATTCATATCCCCTCAATAAAATTTTAGTTCCGCATCCGCCCCTTTCGAGAAACTCCATTCTTAAGAAAACGTCAGCATTATATAAATCTAACCATTGATGTTTGTAAGCCACGAACTCCTTCTTCGTTTCCGTCTGTCCGCGCTTCCCTTCTTCGTTTGCCACATCCGTTCAGGGTTGCAGTCGTGACCTCCATTTGTACAACCTTGAGGAAATCGGGTCCGAAGTGGTGGCATTGAATCATGCCGCTTTGCTTATTTCTACGTCCGCTATAGTGAGGTGTTGTTTTTGGCAAGTGTGTATTTTTTCTCCTTTGTCATTTACTCTTTGCCAGAATGTGTCTTCTTGACATCTTAACATGTTCCTTGATTTATTCCCCCCCTTCCCTAGGAGCGGCTCTTACTGTCTGTCCTGCCAGAGCACGTTGCCGTGAAGATGAGACAGGATCTCGGATCGGCCAAAGATGGGCAGTTCAAGAAAATATACATGAGCAGACACGAAAACGTGAGGTGAGAGTTCTTTTTTTTAAGCTAATTTTTAAAAAGTCTTTGATTTAGTTTTCGAGTGTTCTCTGAATTCATCTGGCTATTTTGTGCAATATTTTGACATTTTGCGTCTTCTCAGATTACTCTAGTAACGTTTTTCTCCCGTAAAAATTGTCATATGCATTTTAGAAAGTTTAAATGAGCCATGCGAGTGCAAAGAACCATCAGTTATTTTGCATAAACGTTCACTAAAGGGCATAAAATATGGATAAACGTACGCACTTTACCGAGGTAAGTATTTGGTCGATTTCATGCTTAATTTTCAATTATTCTATGCGAAAGAATTATTTTTTAATTAAAAAAATTTAGCTATGCGTGAATTTGTTTATTTTTTCCTGTGAACTCTATCTCTAATGGCGATACATGCTGCCTATTAACCTACATTTTCAACGTGATTATCGCATACACCAACCTACCTGCTGACTTAAATGTTGAAGGCTCAAATAAAGCTCAAAGAAGAGTGCCCGGAGAGACAATAAATTAACTTCAGAAATTAATTAGCCAACCGCGTAAATATCTATTCTTTCCGATTATTTATTTTTTTTTCTGCGAGCTAATGTATGTATTCTGTCAATGTGGAATGTAAACCTAAATTTATTACAGCAAATGAATCATTTATCACATAATTTTGCAGGCTTAAGTAGTCATTAAAAATAGAACCTTGGAGGGGGAGATATGGAAAACAAATTAAGTTTCCATAGGAAATTTACAATTGGTTACATTCAAGACATAATGTAATTTCTTAAATTTATTTTGATTAATGAGCTGCTCTGCGAAAGTTTGAGACTTTTTCATGGCTACATATTTTTTATTTTAGCTAAAGTGTCTGGTGCCAGTCCAATATTCTTTTCTCCTGTCTATGCCAACTGGCTTCCAGTTTGTGCCTTCCCTCATATTATCAGCCGTTTCTCTCTTCATTTCAGCATTCTGTACGCGGACATAGTCGGATTCACCGCTATTTCATCAACCTACTCTGCGTCAGAGCTCGTCAAGATACTAAATGAGCTGTTCGCCCGTTTCGACCGATTGGCTGAGGTAAGACTGTAGAGGTTCCTGGATGACGAGAGTTATCCCTTATTAATGTGTTCCATTTCCTCTTTAAAAGTCGCTGTCGTCATTTTTAGCGCGACCATATGGCACGCAGGTCACTTGGGTTAATGCGCATTATCTGCAATAAATTTAGAGTCCACCACATTTTTTTAAAATGGGAGTTTTTAGGTAATTTGGAAAAAAATCGCTTTTTTTAAACGTTTTTACCAAATTTTAAGAAAATGAAGGTGCTATTCCCATCGCTAAGCATATGAAATGTTTTCATTTACTACTTCATTTATTTACTCCCTTATTGAGTTACGATTCAGAATTCATATCAAGCTGTTTCTTGTTAATTCTGAGAAACAAAGATATTCATTAATATTTACAGTTTATTCGTCTTGCTAACGAAATTGTAGATGTTGTAAAGGAAGTAACTCGACCTATCTGCCGTGGATATTAAGGCCTTTCTCGCTCAATATGACATGATGTGTGTCCCCTGGACTTATGTGTGCTGTCCTCCATGTATCCCCTGAACCTGATAAGTTATAAGAAATATAATAATTTATCGATATCAATTTTTTGCAAAACAATGGAAGAAGTACTAGGCATGATTTGAGGGATGAAGTAGATAATGGGGAGAAATTCACAGGACGCAGGAAAAGTGGACGCAGGGAATTATAATTGGGAATGGAATGCTGAAGACTTTGACAGACAGAAGACCTTAGGCAAGCAAGGTAAAGAGTAGGATTGTTGAATGGAATGAAGGAAGGTAGATTGTAAGCAAGCCAGGAAAAGAGTAGAATTGTTAAATTAAATGATGGAAGGTAGACTGTATACGAAATTCAATCATTGAATAGTAGGGTATTAGGTTTGGTTTCCAAGTGCGTCTTGTAGGGCGAGGCCTAGAAATGTAGCGATGTTTAAATTGTATCCATCCAAAAACTACCTTAAACATTAATTTACCAAAAATTATAACTATAATTTTCCAAACTATTTGACTTCTCAAAACACGAGAAAAATACTTTTATATACTGAGTTTCCTCTGGAAAACTTGATGATTGGAATATTATAAAAAAGAAATTGGTTAAATGAAGAGCCAGTTAGGTGAGTTAGTGACGTTTATCAATCTGCTTGAGTCATAAACCTTCAAGGGAAGGACGCTCTCTTCTGGAGGTGCCGAGAAATAAAACTCTTAAGTAAAATTTTCTCTGACTGAGTGACCAAGGGACGGAATTGGATGTTCTGTTTGGAAGGAGGAATAAGTAAAACACGTTTGGATTGGAATTAATGCATTAAATGAAAATGTAACAATCTTCTAAAAATAAATTTAAGTTCATTCAGTCGAAAAACTTGCCGGTATATGACATAAAATTCTCGAAATAAAATTGGCGGAAGGGTAGTTGTGAAATAGCGTCGAACGCATTAATTAGCGCTTTTACTGTTAGGACTTATCATATTAAGTGCTACATAAATTCAATTGGCCCCTGCCTACCGAGCTAATATGGAGGCTAAAGCACTCGACCACAAATTCCCATCTCTTTGAATATGACCTGAGTTGGGTGATATGGCGTAATGTAATTAACTGCAAACCATCAGCTGCAATGGACGCAGGAGACTCGAATAATTAGGCATATCTAAAGTGGTCAATTATGAGATACCATCTTAATTAACATCCTCTTGCTCTTGAGTTTCAAATTTCACAATATCCTCGGAAATTTACTTCATTTTTACCGATCGATTGAGCTAATAAATAGCTGCCATGGGACAATAAATAATTAAGGTCTTTTGTTAAGCGAAATGTTACTTTCTGCTCCCCTTGTGGACTAGTAATCACCAGATGTTCGAAATAATGTGCTCGTTCGCTCTTGACCAAGGACTTCCGATAGATTTCGAATGAGATATATGTGTACCAGGAATTTCACCACGAGGAAACCGAAACTTATCACTCCATGGTGGAAATGTTTGCAATGCGGGTCGTTGGCGGGGAAGACCGTGGTTTCTACACAGCTGGAACTAGTTCCAGGGCTGCGGGCTCCCGGATTAATTGCGCCCGTGGGCGGCCAGCCTTTTCGTAGCGGAAAGGCAACTATGCATGACGCTTCCGATTTTCGTCGGCGGGAATAGATTTTAACCGTCGCGGAACGGAGTATGAACCTTGAAAGGTGGTGGGCGTGGAGGACTTGCGGCCTTTTAAAGCATCCTTGTGAGTTGGATATTTGTAGGATTCATCCGTGCAGAAGGTTCGGGTTCAATTCGCGGTTACTTTGGACACCTCAAGATGTGTGATTTTTCGTTATCTCCCTTTGGGAGACCTCAAGGGGCCGCTGAGAAACCAACGGTCACCCACGACATAAACACGTGAATTTCACAAAAAGTTGAGCTTAATTTGAGGTGAGCTTTACCCGCACCAATCGAACCACTTACTGGTTGGACTGTGGTTCTTTATTTTAACCTACTGTTCACAGCGATGTCATATCGTATCCCTGCGTCAGATGTTGGTATAAAAGGCTTGTGTTAGGTGTGTCCTCGCACGGGTCGTTCCCCGAGGGGCATTTTCCTGTCTAGAAACAAGGTATCTGAGATAATATGGGCTTTTTGAGTGTCTAGCCTTGTTGAAGCACCGGTTCTTGTGAGATGCGTCGGTGGTAGAGTCGGTTAATCCTCTATCGTAACTTCTGCGTGTGGTAGGTTAGTGTGACGTGGCTTAGCACAAAAAAATAAGACGTCCAAGTGCTCTCGGATCCCGTCAAAATCCTCCAAAATAAAATACCTATATATTGGTACCTTTTTAGAATACTTTCGAGTGTTTTTGTGTGTTCCGAACATTCGTTGAAACTCTCTAGCGTTGTAGCCGAGGTAGTTATGGGTGAAGTCATTATTCATTATTTAAGATGCTCTTTGCCACACTATAGATAAGTTCAGCCGTGAATTGATCCACGTTGGACGAAACAACTGCAAAAATGTACGATCTGAAAGAGCAATAGCGTTTCCACTTTACCCTTTTATTTAGAACCGAACGAATTTTGTAGATGGAATTAAATGACATACTGGAAACGAGTTTTAATGGAAACTAGGTGAGTTCATAGAAAATTATTTGTACTACAAATAATTTTCGATGAACGTACGTATTTTATACTGGTTTTTTATAGACTCATTTTATTACAATTACTTACATTTCAACTTGTTTCATTGTTTGAGCACATGCTATAGCAAGTATCAATAGCGACGACGGATAATTTTTATGAATATCGTTTTTTAATGGCTGAATTTCTTGATATCGATGCATTTTAAGTAAGTATTGAAATCGTATTTTAGATAAGTTGTCGGATCCTTTCGGTAGCAATTTTTTTTTAAAAGTTCGGATTTATATTTGGTTCGAAGAACTTTGAAAAATGCAATTGAACGAGCCGAATCAGGTCATGGGATATTGAATCCTAACTTATAGACAATTTTCGTCAGAGTTACTGCCATTGCCAGGTTTCTCAGTGCTCATCACCTGTAATTAATTCTTCCTCGGCAAACATACACCAATTTTCTTAATGACGCATATAGCCTCCCCAATGTAAAATGACGTAACCTCTTAGACAATTTGGTTCTCATTGTGGTTTTAATTTTTCCAGCGCTACCAGCAGCTGAGGATAAAAATCCTTGGCGACTGCTACTACTGCATCAGCGGCGCACCGATGGAGAGGCCAGACCACGCTCTGCTCTGCGTCCGAATGGGGCTCTCCATGGTGAAGGCAATTGAGTGAGTTCACGACCTTTTTAAGGGCTTATTCCCGCAATCCGGCTCGTCAAGGGCAACGCCGGGCTACGTCTGGCGGCGATTAACCAGATTGATGACGGAGATACCTCTTTCGTAGGTCGCGTAATTCTATTGCGAGACCTACTCGTGTATGCACATCGAGTAATGATTAACCGTGAGGAATCTATAAGAATGAATCTTGCATAAAAATATGACGTATTAACTGCAACTGAAGAGCGTTCGTATTCCGTTGACACAATAACTCCATTTACACCTATCGTTCGTTTTTGACTCGCGGTTATATTTTTAACAGAAAGATATACGATATTTTTCACATTAATTTGACGAACTTAATTGTAGGCACATCGTTTTAAAAAACTTGTCACCACTTCGGCCAATGCACACATCTTTTGGACCAATATTCTTCAGAACGCGGTATATCTATAATCGACCAAAGGAATGCCCGAATTTTTCGTGTTGTATTCCCATATGATTGACGAATATTTTAATCCTACCCCAATTTTTTGTGAAAACGGCTTTATATTTTAAGCGGGTTTTCCTTTTTGAGTTGCGAATTGTTTGTGATAGCACATGAATAGGATAAAAACGCCCGCAAAAATGAGCTCATTTTGTGACCCTGTCATTAGCTTAATCGATACAATTTACGAATATAAGTCTACGAATAAAACCTTGTGAATCTAACAGCTATTATATTTTCGGGAATCAAAAATCAACATTTTTTATGTTGCATTAATACACGCGTGTTAGGGAATATTCATATCAAAAGTGAGCAGATATATGCATATTGGAGATAATAAGGATTCTCTCTCTTCAAATAATTTGCATAGCTTGAAAAATATGCTTGAGAAAAATATGAATGCACATAGGTAATGGCGCAGTAATGTTTGCATTTTAAAAAATTATAATATACCGAATAATCCCGATGGGAAAGTTAAAATATGAATCGAAACTTAAACTCACTTTGTTACAGATCGATGGAATGTAATTAAGGAGCGGTACTCAAAATTTCACATCTAAAAAGCATACGTGTACGCTGAAATTATCCGCAGTTCATAACTCTTGCCAGTAACGATCGTATTCGACGCCTCAACGATCAGCATCAAAACTCTTTCGGTAGAAAATTACATTTTTTTTAAACTTGCGTGATTGATGATTAGACTCTTCCCTGAGGTCAAACTTCGTCATAATTGAAGTTCATCGTATTTCACGCATGACCACCACATACAAGTCGACTTCATACCAAATATACTTCAGATTTGGATATCGCTTCCGTATTTTGATGGCATGCGTATTTGGAATGGAAACTTAAAAACCTTTATGTATTCAAACGTTTCTATTTTCAAATACGGATTACTTACTTTTAATGCAACAAAATTATTTATTATAATTATATATTATAATTAATCATTATTAATGTAAATAATCGTAATTATTTGGAGCATGGAAAAGTGTACGAATTAATGATTGTTATTTTTTTACCATCGAAAAGAACGCACCCAACGAGCTTTTTGCAACTTTTTTAATAATTCAGAGAGAGGCAAGTTAAATTCACGTTTATTAACGCGCGCACTACACTTATGCAACCAAAGTATAAAATATAACTTTTGGCATGATTAAACCTTGAAACTCAATGGCGACGGGATCTGCGACTTCCCTTGTACATGAGAACTTATTATACGATAACATTTGAAGTTTTTGTAGATAGCACCACGGATATAGTCGTGATTTCTGACTTGGAAGATAGGATAAGGGGACAGCTCCTTGGTATGTATGAATGTATTGAGATGTATGGATCGAGAACTTCGACGAATTTAAGTAATATTGGTGAGTATCTCGGGAAAAAACCAAATTTAAATATGGGAAAGGTCGAAAAGGCTCAATGTACGCATATCGCGTAAGTTATTTTCGCACATTTATATTGGCTACACCTGCGAGTGAGTTTATCAATCTTTGTTTGCGTGGGGGTCGCGAAGTAGTTGGTACATTTCACGTGGTCTCATTCATCTTTCAATTTTGCGGCAGCTTAGGGACGTAGGATGACTCCCTCAACGCGGCAGGTCTTGAGCAGCGGTTAGTCATGGGAGACATTTATGGCGCACGGCTAGTCCTGCGCGGCTATCCCTTACGAATAACGCCTTTGACCGGCGTGATAAAAACTGGAATGATCTCTTCCTTAAGCCGGGATGAACCGGATGCTCTTGATACTTTACGCGATTTTGAGTGATATGGCCGTGGAAACGCCGAGGGCACGGCCCATTCCTCTGCGGACAATAAGGCCACTTTTATGTTTTTTGTTGGGGAATCTGTTTTTCTGTTTTGGGGTAAATATTTTCCCAATCTTGTTTATTTGGATCGGATACCCTTGAGGAAGGGGGGAGGGGTTGTGTTGAGTAGGGGAAGGGAAAGGGGACTCTGGATCGCGTGTTACACGTCCGGAGTGAGAAGAGGGAAAAAAATAAAGTCCTTTTCGGACGAAGCGAAGTAAATTCCTTCCATAACATTAGACGATGAATGTCCGAGTTTCCTTTTCAGTCTAAAAATAGAATTAGAGATTTGTGGGAGGGAGGGGGGAAGAGAAATTGTTTTTTTTTGGATGAATATTTTGGGAGAAATCCGTGGCGGAGTTTATTTTGCGCTGTGTCTTGGACCATCTCGGTCCCCCATGGCCTCGGGGCACTAAAATAACCGTTTCCCTACAGGTGCAAGGAGTAAGATTTTTTGGAAGGAGAGACGGGAAAGTGAGAGCGTGATATGGGTTAGGAAACGGTGGGGAAAGTCTCGAGGAGAAGCAAGAGGAGGAGGGGGGGAGTGGACGTGGGCGAAACCAAACGGAGGAATGAATCCAAAAAGATACGGGGGGCTCATTAGGAGAACGCGTCATCTCGAGGAGGCCACTCGCGACCATCACCAACCGGAACCACTAACCGCCAATTCAGAGCCGGCTGCGCGCTTCTGAAAGTTATTTCTATGGAATATTGCTCTAACTTTACGTATATCGTCACTCATCGCACATGTATAATCGTAAATGTGGTGGCGAGGACCTTAAATGAAATCCGCATTTGCTGGAAAATGTCGGGCGTGTCAGTTTATCAGATTTTGACTCAAGTTCGCTCCTGAAAGTGGTTCGCAAACTTTGTAGTGGCTTATTAGTCGTCGAGGCGTCAGGAATAATTCTCAATATCAGAACCTTATCCTGGTTTGAACGGTATACGGGACTCGTACATTAAATCGATATCGCTTCTATTGGTTTTTCTATTTCATCGTAAAATTCCCTGTCACCACAATGAATTTACTCGCTAATTTTGTATCGTAGGAGTGAATAACATCTGCCAATATTTTATTAAAAAAACACTTAAATATTTAACCAAAACGTTTGGACCAAATCAGAATGATGTTGATAAAAATTGCTGATTGAGCTCTAGGAGAAGTTTTTAACATCTGGATTTCTGTAATGGATATTTTTATCTTGATTAATGCACAATAGTGGGAAGCACCTTTTTCGAACAACTTTGAAGAAGAAGATACTCATGGAAGATGCCAGAGGACAGGGCAAAATACCAAATTGACTATATCTTTGTCAGAACGAGATACAAGAACCATTATTAAGCAATGTGAGAGCTACTCCGTTGCTGATAAAAATGGCGATCACAACCTGTTGATTGTAGACAGTCGACTGCTATACAATAAGATGATGAAAGTCACACAGTAACCCAAATGAAACACAAAGATACCGGAGCGAAAGCAAATAAAAAAAAGGTCATCGTGATAATTGACAGAAAAATAGAAGTTTTAACTGAAACTAAAATAGAAGGACGATAGAATGAAATTAAATGGATGGGTAGCAACTGATGTGGCAGATTACCAACTCGTAAGTAGTGCGGCGAAATCCAAGCGACCATGAATAATAGATCAAATAAGAAAAATCACGCATGAATAAAATACAGAAACCCACTAACTGAAACTAAGGAAGCCCTTTATAAAAAAATACGAAACCAATTCATGCGAGAGTACAAGAAGTCCAAGAAAGGCGAGGTAGAAACCTTCTGTGAATAAATCAATGACAGAATGAAGAAGGAGAAACAGCGGACCTGCTTTAATACTGGTGAAAAGGCATTTCGGAGAAAGAAATACATACTAAAACGTCAGAGATGCTGTACAGAAAATGAAGACATTGGGAAGAGACAGCTGAAATAAAGTGAAGAACTCTAACAAGAGCTCAAACCACTTTAAGGTGGTTTAATTAAGGAATAAATCTTGATAAAATAAGAAGAATGGCGTCCAGAAATACTGACAAGCGAATTCGATTGACCCGGGAAAGTTAATAAGAACAACAAGGCCCTAAGATTTGACAAAAGAAACGGAGAAATAATCAGGCACTCAAAGCAAAAGAAACCCGCTTTGGGATAATCAAAGATAAGCTACTACAGCGGAAGGCTTCGAGAACAGTGTGATCTAGCTAAGAAACCAAGGACAGATAAATGCAATTAACGCAAAACATTGACCCTCAATCATATCACGCCTAAAAATACTTGTTTTCATAATTATTAGCCGAAATATAGAAAGAATGATAAAAGAAAACCTCGTTAGAAAACCAATTCGGATTTTGAAAATACTGAAGAACAAGAGAAGCATTACTCAGCGAGAGGTTTACTGGCGGAAAAAATCATAAGCTTATACAAAATGTAATACATATGTTGCAATCGTAATCGTAGAATTCGGGAAGACCTTCAATATTGTTGAATGGAATGAGCTGTTCAATATAATAGACAAAATTAAAATGCGGTAAAAGAATAAACCATCACCTCTACAAGGATAAAGTAACAACCATGAAAATTAAAAATGGAAGGGAAATATGAGTCAAAAAACGTAGGAGCTGGAAAGAATTGCAGTCTCTCACAAGCACAATTCAACGAACAAGTATATCTAGAATAGGCATTAAAAGAATCTAATTAATTGGGCATCGAAAAAGTTAAAGCAAATGGCGAAGAAATCCACATTCTCCTGCTCGCGGATGATATGAATTAGTGACAGATACGCGAGAAGATCTAGAAGGAACTTCGCATTCTATGAGCCAAGTACTTGAGGAATATAATAAGAGCATCAACAAAGAGAAAACTAGAACACTTGCTTGTGACAGATAAACTGGAGGTACATTTCACATTTCGAGGAGTGATACTAGAGCGAGTGGAATTCTTCATCCACCTGGGAACCAGTATAACTCGAAATGGAAAAAGTTCGACCGATATCAAGCAAAGAATAGCACAAGAAAGAAGGCTTTCATGAAGAATAGGCAACTGCTATGTTCAATGAGCCTAAGATTGCAACCATAAAAAAAGTAACGAAAAAACGTTAGTATAGGGCATGCCACACTAGGGAAGATTGTGAGAGAGTCCCAGCGAAGAATAAAAGAAGGTTTTGAAATATGATGGCTGAGGAGAATGCTGAAGATTAAATATAACTAGTGAGGAACGAAGAAGTATATAGTAGAGGAGAAGAGAATAGGACCATAAGGAAAGGACTCGATGACAAAGAAGAACCAACAAAAAACTATAATTTTGTAATTCCATATTATTACTTGAATTTATTTACTTGTAAGTTATAGTTTTTCATCAGAAATGAATTGACCCCGTTGAGTAACGTCTCAAACATTCAGTAAAAGGAGAAATGGATGGATTGAACCCACAAGGAGACTTAGAGGGTTTGTTAAAACCATAATAGAAGGGAAAATACCGCTATTCAGAGCAGAGGATAAATTAAGGAGGACGTAAAACAGAGAAACTAACAGGGGGTGAGGGGATAATAATTAGGGGGAAGAATGGACGGTTGCAGTAACAAGTATTACGATTGAAATACTGATGATGATGAATGGATGGATGAACTATATGGAAGATTTCCCCATATGACTGATTTATTTTATCGTTAATCGGATAACATAGTTAAAAAGAATATACATTTGTCGAGGGGATCGGGATGGTGCGATGCCTAACGTAGTGGCATCCCACTCAGAGGACCTGGATTCGAATCCCGTAAGTGTTAGATATATTTCATTGGTATCCCGATTCCTACATGCGGTGCTTTGTGGAGGGCACTTTGAGTGAATACGCTGTCCGTCGGATGGGGTGTTAAACGGCGGACCCCTTGGCGCCTTAGGCAAATCCCGACGCCGGGTTTCTCTCCACCCTTTCCTGTCCATCCCTAATGGTGCAAAAGACCTCAGCTGTCGGTCGCCTCCCCTAAGAACTTCTACTGCGACATTCGTCAAGTAAAGCTTTTAAGATGCTTACAATTTCCCATCATTTTAACCTCCGTGTACTTTTACTGAAACTCTGACATTTTTAGTGCAGTTCGTCACGCTTAATCTAAATTGTAGTATTTTTTTGTCTATAGGGTAACATTATGGAATTTTTACAGCATATTTAAAATGGAAGAAGTAACTTGGTAATTTCACACGGACTTAATTAAAATACGACCTAGGCTTCGAAGTTGGACGTCATCATCAGAAGTAACATGCTAATTCTTTCAATTTTAATACGTACAATATTGAAAATCCACTTTCGTTACTACGGATTAATACCAACACATAAATGAAATGTATATTAATTTGTAAATTTTGTCGTGAAACATACGTTATATAGTTCACTCTAATTTTTAGGATGCTCTGATGTAATGTCCAACTATGAATTGCATAAAAGAAAAACTCATAGGTTATGAATGTTTCCATTTTTATGGTGGCGATATTTGGTATAAGTAAAACATATAAATGTCCACTCAACTCTTCACATCAATATCAACTCTTAGAGGATTTATACAATCGGAAATAACAATCTGCTGTAGAAATTGTTCGTACTATTTCGAGCAATTTAACTGGATAAGTTATCAAGACACTTACAGTAGATATTTAGGTTTCGACGGCCGTGCCGTCGAAACGTAAATATCTACTGTAAGTGTCCTTCTTTTATGTTTCTGTGTGTGTAATATTTATTATCTCAGTGTTTGTATGTGTATTTGTGCGTCGCCGGAGAGCGTCATTTTCAAGATTATACACATATATATATATATATAAATAAATAAATAAATATATATATATATATAACTTTTGGACGGCACAATAGAACACAGAATAAAACAGATAACACGTAAAAGGACAATCATACCAGACACCTTTTACGTGTTATCTGTTTTATTCTGTGTTCTATTGTGCCGTCCAAAAGTTATATATATATATATATATATATATATATATATATATATATATATATATATTATATAAATCCTTAAGAAACTAATACAAAATACTTATACAGGCATAAAATAAATAAATATGTACGTATATTTATTTATTTTATACCTGTATAAGTATTTTGTATTAGTTTCTTAAGGATACTGATAAGACTGAATGTTTTTAATCATAGACATCCGTTCTGAGTCCGCCATCTTCGTAAAGGTGGGTAAAAAATGTGTCGTGATGACAACGGGAGATTCAATTTTGAACAGCATTCCGGCATACTGCTAGGAACATATTTGATCCATCAAGAATATATTTGAGATTCATAAAATGGAAATACGGGGTCAGAACATAAGATCGGAAGCACACTACCCCCCCCCCCCCCCCTCCCCGGCTATATTGATGGCATCAAGAACGAATTTCGGTCGCACGGGTATATTTTGTCGGAAAGATTTGAATTTTTCGAGAGATAACGGTTTGGTACTAGATCGTTCTTCGGGAGCACCTTCAATGCAAATACAAGCAATACTGCTTTAAATGTTGGCGACAGATTAATTATTCAATATTTTTCCTTAAAGAACCAGAAAAATCCTGTAGATTAACGAGGCGATTTTTTACTGTAAGGTTTGGTTCATATACGCTGGGTCATTAAAACGTCTATAAAATTCTCACTCACTGCAGCGTAATATTAGTTGATTTTTTTACGTACGTCTTCTGAAATAAAGTTCATAAGTAGACGGGTGAAAGTACATCCGTGATCTCGTAATTATAGAAAATATGTCGAGGCGAATCTTGGAATATGGACGAGAGTAAGTAGTGGAGAGAAAACAGCCGGCAGTAGTACGATGTGAGAGGGCACGTCATACCCCGGAGCACTGCAATATGCATCGAACCGAACGCACCTCTAGCAAAGAGATTCAGGGTTGTTTGAACACCTGGGATGAATTTCCCTTGCGGAGAACCTATTTACACAAATCAGAGTAAGTATTAGAGCTGTGCAGTTTGCTGCAGTAGGCAGTGAGCGGATTTTTTTTCTCGGGAGATGTTTGTTAACATATTTACTTCTTATTTCGATCAGGTTCTAAAATGTTTTTTTGTTTTAATGATTTATCAGAAAGTTTTTCTGTGCTATAAATCAAGTGAATTCGTTATTGTTTATAAGCCATGGCTCACATTAGGGTCGGAGATGGAAATACAGTAGGTTAAAACAACCTGATCGGTGTGGCAGAAGATACAGGCCAGCGATGACTGCGGGTTCGTGCTATAAAATTCTGGTTTCACTCAATTAACACTCTTGCTTTTAGTACATCAGTAGCAATATAAATTTTAAATTTAAGATTTTTTCTTTGGTAAATTTTATCTCTAAGAATGTATGGAATTTAATTTAATTAATGTCACATACACCACGGAATTTCTGAAGCTGTGACAATTCGGAACAAATAAATATAAATGTCATAAGTTTTAATTAGTCTTTTGATTGCCAACGCTAGGGCGTCGGGGATGGTAAATCTTTTGATATTTAGTAATTGAGGAAGAGAAGGGAGGGAGACGGGAAGTTTCACTTCACATTTAAAGCGACGGATGAAAATAAAAACATATTCATTTTACATTACAGCGCTTATTAAGACTCTCTCATAAAAATATACAGATGGAAATAAAATAAGTTATTTTTGCATCGTATTCAGTAATACCATTGAGTCTTAATTTGAGATCTGGCCACATTACATATTTGAAAACTTAATCTTGGAGTAGCAATTTTTGTAATGAGCAACTAGAAAGGTGGGATGTAACGTCATAGTTGCTCATTTCTTAAATACTTAAGCGTTACCCACACTCACGACCTCTCCTGGGTGAAACACATACGAGAAATGTGGACAAGATAATGACAAATTCAGATTTATTAGTTGATTTATTTAGAAGAGTATTGGGTAAATGTGATGAAAAGGTCAAAGAAGAATGTTATATATCGCTGGTTAGGCCTCATTTAGAATATGTCGCAAGTATATTTGATCCTCACGAAGTTGGATTATTTGCCAAATTGGATCGCGTGCAGCGTAGAGGAGTAAAACGTTGTTATGATAAACTTCGTAGCGTATCAAAATTATTAGGCTGGGAATCACTCACGTAGCGAAGATTAAATTACAGATTAAATCTCTTGCTGATATGGGAAGGACGTCCTTTTAGCAGTGATGTTGAAAATCTATAATTTACCCCATTGTACTGCAGTGGGAGAGATCATGCCAATAAAATTGGAGATATTAAGTGTAGAACGAACAGACTGAAGATGTCATTTTTTCCACGAACGATAGGGGGTCAGAATAACATTGTCCGACCACATTAGGGTCATTTTCGGGTAAATTAATCTGTTGGGTATTCACCCCCTGCCACACACCCTATCGGTGGCTTGCAGGCTACTAAATTAAATTAATAAATAAAATAAATAAAATATTCTTTGGATGTGGAATTTGAATATATTGGGACCAAAGATGATAGCCTTGAAAAGCGAAATAAAAGTGCGAATTTCAAAATTTAAAAAAATCCAATAAAAAGGGTTGAAATAGCTATTTTGGGGGTTTTATGCAAAAACAAATAGCTATCATCCAAAGGGTGATTCATAGATAGTATCGCAAGATATAAAAATGATGTAATCTTGGATAGTAGAAAATAATGTCGCTTCATTCATGATTACCAATCCTTTGTCATGAAATAATTTTATTTAAATCTTAATTGCTGTTCTTTTAATAGTGCAATAACACTATTCATTAGGACGTTAAAGTGATGACTTTCCCCTTTTCTGAAAAATATTATCTTTTCCTTTAAAAATCCGGAAAAGTCTTAAAGATCCTGAATATATGGAAACTGACTTAAATATGGATGGACGAGCGGAAGGATGAAGTGCCTATATATCCTCAAGAGAAACCGAAATTTGAAATCAAGAAAAGTTTCACGAGAAACTTGTGTGTTAATTTTTACTTTAGTTTCATCCGCTCAACATTACTTTTGACTGGCGAATCTCGATAAAAATAGGTTCCGTTGGCGTCGGAAGCTTTCCTCCCCCCCCCCCAGAACGGATGAAAATTAGGAAACTTTGATAAAGGGGGCGAAATGGCGTTTTGTCGGTCAGGCAAGTTTATTATACGTTTTTAATACTGGAAATCCAAAAGTCACGCAATCCCACAAGAAGTCCCCCCAACACCAGTCGGTCGAACACCCGGCAAGGACCAATGATTAAATGCCAATTTTATTTCTTGTTTGCGGTATCATCTTCCAAGCGTTGGTGAGCTCAGGTATTTTTAAATCGCAGTTTCTCATTTAGTTAAAAATGAGCAGTAGATGAAATCAGAATTGCACTTTAGCTTCCGTCACTTGACTATGTGACGGATTGAGGGACTGAGGGAGAGGATACGATTGAAAGGAAGAGAAGAGCATGTTTTTCATTATGGCTTTCGTAAATTTTCGACCAATTCGTCCCCTGCCATTACCATCCCACTGCTTCTCCCCCGATCCCAAAATTTGTTCACGCAATTCAAGTCTTTTAGCCTCGTAAAGTTGAATTACTTCGCTTCCATTTCCTAATTCGGTCCGTATTAACGTGTCGAAAAGATGTTTAAAATAAAACGAGGTAAATTTGGAAGGTGGATTTATATTAATAAGGTGTATTTATTTTTTTAAGTAAATAAGTTCATATATTATATATTACATACACACATTATATATATTTATGTTTATATGTATATATATACATTCAAAAGCAAATGAAGAAGTACTGGAGATGGTGGGTGAAGAGAGAGGTTTGTTGAGAGAAATCCTATGGAGGCAGGAAAAATGGATGAAAAGCGTATTTATCGGCAATAGTGGAATGTTGAAGAAGGTAATAGAGGGGAAAATGCTGAGCAAGCGAGGAAAGGGCAGGAACAGGATAGGGATATTGGACGGGATGAAGGGAGGAAAGAAGTACACAGAGATGAAGAGGGACCTGATGTAGATTACGTTGCTGGATTGGGTTTTGTTTGGAGTTACAAAATGTTTATTTGACAGTTGTGTCCAGCCAAAAACCTACCTTAACCGGTAGATTACCTAATAATAATAACATACATTCAAACACGAAATCCCGCTATACGGCAAACAAATATTCATTCACAAGAAAATAGATATTAAGAAAAGGGATAGGAACACATATAAAGGACGAACATAGTAGAGATGGAGATATAGAGCTTTCATTATATATATTTCTATATATATGAAAGTCACGTACTTGTCATCCTTTAGTTGTTTATTAGAGATACAGCATGATTCATAATCATTCTATGATTTTATTTTCATGAAACATCCCTCAATGTAAGGTTTTATGGCCATTATTTCTAACAAAAGTGGACAAAATGATTAAAAAAGATTTTTTTCATAAAATGTGTTTTAGAGCCTTTATATTTCCATTGTATTAATTCAGAATTAGTGGAAATAACGGATAAAATATTTGTCTTGCGAAATTCAAGGGAAAATCAAATAAATTTACGACTGATTCCGAGCAACTGCCGGAGTTGCTGCGACTGTGACCTTTAACGGAGTCTTCCGCTGAGAATGCATTACAATACAACAATTTCAGAGTGTAAAAATCAATCGCCTTGACCAGGAATCGAACCCGGATCCCTTGATTTCCGGTCGAGATTTTTTACACTCTGAAATTGTTGCATTGTACACTTAAGACTGTTTGAGTTTAAGGTAAAATGTTTTCAATGAAAATCATTAGGGGAAAGATTTGATTGTATCTTGGTGGAAAATCTCGGTAAGTTTAAGTAATAACATTGCTGTTTGCTAATTTTTTGCTCGTATACCTCAAGGTAATGATTTCATGACAAAGTCCTGAATCCTTGGGAGCCACCAAACTGGTGGCTTTGGTTTTCAATGTAACCATTGCCTAAAAGAATAATTTGGTCACATTTGGGGAAAATGTAGTTTTTTTTCTTTCATCATACTTCAAAGTGCCTTGGAAAAAGATTTTTTAATGACTGAATAAAATTCTATAGTTTAACTTAACCATGTTTTTATTAGGACTTGATTTAGAATAATGAATAACATCTTTAAAAAATTGATGGATTAGTCATGAGAATCACTGTTGCGACAATAATCTTTTATTACTTTTAACTCGAAAGTTAAATTTAGTTTCAGGAAAACCGTTTTATAAATAAACATTGGTTGTCGTTGTTGAAAATTCCCCGTTGTAGCAACCATTAATGCTCTGAGCTTGTTGAAATTTAACTTCGGATTTCGGCATCCGGGTAAGGGTTTTTCCTACAGAGTCGCAAAAAACTTGGGAAATATTTCATAGTACCCCAAGGACTGCAAACGTCTGTTATTTCTCGGCGGTAAGATTCAACCGAGTGGCTCGGGAATCGTCGCTGCCTCCTTCTCAGAGCTCTGTGAGAAAATCTTGCCGGACAAAAAAGAATGACCTCCTTGAGCCCATGCTCATTTGTTATCTGGATCTCTCGGCCGTAAGAGGGCTACGCCAACAGACCTAAACGCCGCCGCTTGAAGCCTATGGCCTCCTTAAGTGCGAAGAGTTGGAGAGAGAGAGAGAGGAGGGAATGATGCCTCGGCTGGTTGTAATCCAACTTTATCCTCTTATTCTTCGGTAGAAGATGAAACATACCGAATAGATTGGCCCAGCTCAATACTCCCGTCCCTTAGCAGAGCAGTCTTCGTTGCTATTCTCTTTTTGTATCATTCTAGAAGTATTTTCGAAGTCACATCGCTTCGTAAAAGTGCACTTCCTTGGAGGAATATTCGCTCCGTACTCGAAAGAGATGGTTCAGACTCTACAATATTATTGAACTTATGTACAAATATACTCGAAAATACGTATATTACAGTAGTATATTAATGTCAAAAGAAATAGCGTACTTATATTCCCCTCTTATCTATCATTTGCGTGTTATCTATTGTAAAGAATGTCTGTCTTCGGGTATAACTTGTTCTGAGTTTTAGTCGAAATTCACATATTGGTCTAGAGTCGTGTATAGAAGAATTCGAAGTGAAGAAATTGGACGGAAATGATCTGGTTTCGAATTTTTTGGAGGAAAGAATGAATCACAAAAGGAATAGTTACGAAATGAATTCATTCACTCAATGTTTTCTACCTACGTATTTAAACGTTTGTTTTGGACTGTGCCTACTGACTACAGACTCCTACATATTACTCTTAGCTTCCTCTTTCTTTGCCTTTCATTATTACTGTATTCATTTCTTTGTAATTTCTGTCGGACTTCATGCTGTTAAGAAAGCCTGCTATAATGAATAAAGGGGTGTATAATATTTTCGTCTTTGTGGGAATGAATTAAGACTTTTTCTGATGATTTTTAAAACTATTTATTTCACCATTTTAGGATGTTACTGAATACCTTAATACCGGTTTCAACTTCACAATAAGATCGCTATAACTAGTATGCCATTGATTTTAGTCTGTATTTCGGTTAGTTGCTCATTATATTGATCTAAATGTTCGAATGTTTTTCGCTTGTCGTACCTTTAGTTATAGATTCAACGGAAGTCATATAATATATATATTATATATAAACATACAAATATATATAATGCATAATTTTGTGATATTATAATATTTATTTTTATATAAATGTTATTTTTTAAAAGATATGTTGAGATATATATATATATGTACATATATATATGTACATATATATATATATATATATGGTTCTGTTCCTAATTCCTCTTGAGAAAGGTGGTTGCACCACCGAAAATTCGAGAACTAGTGAGCCCCTCTTTTATATGTTTTAGTTTCTGTGTTTGCTATGACTTTTTAGTGAATACACATTATATATATATATATATGTCTAAGTTATATATACATATATATATATATATATATATATATATATATATATATATATATATATATATATATATATATATATAACTTAGACAGTAACACATAGCACGAGAACACATAAAAAGAACACTCACAATAATATCTTGATAAATTCGACGGACTCGAGCTCCGTCTTCTTCGGAAGATAAGATATGACTCTATATATTTATATATATATATATATAATTTTGTGACGTCTCGAAGTTTTATTTCCCCTGAAAGACACGGTGCCTCTCAACGTGAACTATTCAATATATGGTAATATAGTTCGAATGTATTGATTGAGAAACAAAAATTTTGGAAAAACTAAAATCATATGGAGGCAGGTGAGCCAATATGCTTCATCACAGAGAGTTCCATATTAGTGCCCACTTCGTTTTCGGGGGAGAATGATTTCAGATGACAGGGGATGGGAGCGTTATATGAGATAACAAAATGAAAGAAAAACAGCCATTATCATGTAACTAAAGTATAATCACGGTGTTTTAAAAATTCCGTTTGATGATTTACACTCTTGAAAAGGAGAAAGATTAATTTATTACGTCATCAGGTAAAAGCTTTTGCTCTTCTCTGTTATTTATCATCCAGAGTGATTAACTCGCCTTAAGGTGTTTGAAACACACACACACACATTGTAGGGAAAAATTCCTATTCCATCTGACTTTTTCGTTTAAAAGTACAACCCAACTGGCTAACATATGGGTACTTTTAATTTTTTCTTTCATTCTAAATTGCTTATTTCGCTAACAGATGTCATTAACGTAAAAAGGACTGGTAAAATTTAAAATTTGTGCGTTAATATTCCTCGAGGGTCCTTGTGATCGATCTTTATGCAGCGGTAATTTTCCTTACTTGCCTAAAGGGGTATCAAAATAGATTCTTCCAATTTTCCTTCACATTTTCGCTCACATGCAGGGTTTTCACTAGAATTAGAGTAGGATTTACGGGAGCAAGGAAGCTACGACCGCCATGGGAATCCATGGGAATGGGAATAAACAATGACTATTTCGCGGATACAGCTGTAGCCCTATGATGATTATAGCGTAGCTAAGGCGAAGGAGTTGAACTGGTTTAGTGCGGAACGTAATTGGCTATCCAAGCCTAGAACGGTTGTAAGAATTTAATCGGATTTTTCATTGGATTCTTGATTCCTGTTTTGGTTCGGGAAAGACTTCATCCGATGGATAAAGCGCTAAAATACGAGGTACTTCGTACTCGTAGGTGTCCGTTTAACACTCTCATTCCACCCACGGTAAACAAACCGATGGGTCGTTTTGATAGGTAAGGTCACACCAAACTAGGCTTCAAAGCATATATAATTCGCACATCAACAGAGTAATAAGTGATCTGGGGAAGGTTCCATTCCCATGACCATCATTCAATTTCCCATTAATTCCTAGTAACCAGAAGCTTATAATTTTTCCGATGGTGTCATCAAAAGCGTCAATCGGGTTTGAAACCCGAGGCCATCTATTTAGTCTTTTAGCCAAGCACTCGGTTCAATCACCACGACTCATCCAAAGTACGATAGCGAAAAAATACTTCGATAACCGTATTTCCGACACTGATTAACTAACCGAAGACATCTAATAATGACAATTACCCCTCGGATATGGATTTCAATCTTTTGGCCATGTTGCGGCATGCTCAAACGCGGCCTCCGAATGCCCTTTTTGCTTGCTAAAAAGGGTATTCTGTTTTTCCCTTATTCCGCTACTTCTCAGACTACGTACCCGAAAAGGAAAATGGCCAATAGGTTATCTTGTCAATTAAGACCCGCATTAATAAACGTCTTTGATCCCTCGGATTCTGTTAGGTTAAAATCACACAGGATGTTTTGACGAGATGAAGCTTCCCAATGTTGAGGGACGAGTCGCAATGCGGGTCATCGGACTTAAAGCTAGACCTCTCGTTTAACATATTATTCCTTTCTTCATAGGAATAAAAAACAGTCTGAAAATATTGATATTGGTAGGTTAACTACATTAAGTATCCTGATGTGGCAGTTGTAATCGCACATTTTTTTAAGCATTTAATTTAAATCAGTGGGTACGTACATTTAAATATAATAATAAATTCACTCTCTTCTTGTAATATAAGGTATTTGTATACTATATATCTTTAATTGTAGTACTCTCACACATTACCAACGCACGCATACCACTTACACAATTGATAGATTCGTATTTTTCATTCTGAAGATGGTGGTTGTTTATTCGCCGAGAATTTAAAAACAGCCGCAAGAGAGTCTTATTCTTCCTCTAAATAAAAAATAATTTTTTATATCACTGATATGTTATGATTGGTCCCGACAGATAAGTAGACGTTTCGTACAATGTAAAAAGATGCTGCGAAATTTGATAGTTACGGATAATTCTTTAAAAGTGAACTTTGAAAACGCATAATTTTTTCCGTGAACTTGTATTGCAAAATGAGGTGATTTCAAATTATTTCGTTCCTAGTGAACTTTATAAGTGCACATAAACTTTTTTTTTCGAATTCGGTGTTCATTATGCCTGGAAAAATGAAATCAGTTTTCCAAAATCGCATGCCCACACGCGACACCATGATGAAGTAACTACCCACGGCCATGTCCTGCGAATCCGAGCTTATTCGTTAGTATGCTAAAATGTATGTACTCGTATAGCACATGGATATATATTTTTTTACGTGTTTGTATGAAATAAACGGCTCAGGTGTGAACATCAAATCCAACCATATGGCACATGCACGGGGTCTGTCCGGAAAGGATTCAGCCATGCAATATTTAGAGTGAAATAGCCTACCTAGAACAATGATGAGATCTTAGTCCCCTTGCTACCCCACGCACTTCTCCTAGTATCCCTTCTACTTTAAAAAAAACAATCGGCAAAGTACTTTTTATCGGAATGGTCATTAGCTGCCTCTTCGCAATCTCCTTAACATCGTCAACGCCAATAATTTCGTGGGTCAGTTGCACGAGGAATATCACCTAGTCGCAAACGATGATCCAGGTTTTCTAAAAAAAGGTCAAAGCTGAGTATGAGTCATACGTTTAAGTCTATGACCCTGAAACAAAGGCTCAGTCTTTCCAACAGTCGATTGACGAGATAAAATAGAATGAAGGGAGACAACCGATGATCATTCCGAAAAAGGACTTTGCCGATTGCTTTGAAAAGTGGAAGAGGCGCTGGAATAAGTGTGTGATGTCCGAAGAAACTAAGGGATTTCGAAGGGACTAAGGGTTTAAGGAAGGTCATATTTCTCAAAATATTACATGGCTGGATAGTTTCCGGACAGACCTTGTATCCGCGCAGGTATGTTGAAAATGTTGGTGTCACAGCTATCTGCTTCAATTGAATGAAGAGAGGATGATGGACACTTATCTTTCTTTCCGTAGTTGCACTGAATCACGGAAATTCTATAATTACTCCGATTATTCAAGCACAGATGGATAAAGACTTTCGTTGGCTTCCTATCATATTTGCAACAAAATTAAAAAAGAGCTTTTTTAATGTAGTATTTTGTGAAAAAGGGTAATGGTCATTTTTTAGAGATTGGGATTAGAATATTTGTCAGACGTCACTTATTAATATTTGAGAAGGAAAAGAATTAATAAATGATAATGCCTAAACTTAATTAAAGGAAAATTAATTATTAATGAACTTTTGGGATAAGTTCGTATCTCATAGGTCAGGCCAAATAAAATATCTAGGGAAAATTTTAAATTCTACCATTGACCTTAATGCTGCCAAATTGGACATTGATTATCCTTTTGTGTTCATGTTTTTATAAACTCCTTCCGGTAAGATCGGTGGGATAAAATTAATGGAATCGGTAATATCATTAAGATAATAGGATAGAAGTGGTATAGGTCGGCGATAAAAGAATGCGCCCCGATAACGAAAATGGAAAAAGGAACTCTCATTTTCATTAAATTTGTTCTTAATCATTCCTCTTATTTTTTTCCAAACAGTTCCTTCTGAGAAAGAAAATTAAAAAGAGGGATTGTAAGATAGATATTATTGACTCTTAGTGTAGGGATATTGTGAGGATGGATATGAGTAGACTTCCATTTCAATTCTGTAAATATGAGCCGTATTAAAAGTAAATTCAACAAAAAAGAAAAATCTGAGTTTCTCAATTTCTTTGCGTCGTAGGGAGCAAGTAGATCTGTAAAAGTCTTTAAGGGTCGAAGCCATTAAATAAAAGCTCCGCCATTATAGCAGACAGGATAAACAGTGAAAATACGTTTCAAATGAACCATTAAAAACACCCTAAGTGCACGCCAAACCACTTAATATATAGGACTTAAAAGAGGATTTGAGAACGGTGTGAATAGCGTGTCGGGAAACTTAAAGAAATTGCTCCCATCTTCGAAGTCCCCTTAAGATAAAATCCTAGACGAGAATCTCCTTTTTAATAATAGGGGAGTGGAAATAAAAGCTCTTTTTTTGCAGTTTGCTTTTTCTGAGACTGATTTTTTCCAAAAAAAAGAGTGGAAATAGCTGTAGATGGCAAAGTGGTTTTGATTTAATATCGGAGTTAGCTACTGACTATCGACTTACATAAAAAAAATTATTGTGAACGAAATTATTTTTCTTTACTCCTAGATATCCAGTAAGTCAAACGAATAGCTAAAATAATTATTATGTTTTAAATTGGGCGATTTATTTTTTAGTTATTAACTTTAAAGAGTGAAAGAATTTATAACCTAAATTTCTGAATTCTTAGATTTTTCCACATATCAAGTTGTATATACGCATCAGTCTTAACGCGTTTAGGCTGTGAAACATTTAATTTTTTATTCTTAATTTGCATCTTAACCTCTGCTTATGTTTATTTTTAACGCGAATTATGGCGTTTATGCTTTAAATATTTACTTTTTTTTCCAATTTTTCATTATAATAAGTTATATATATATATATATATATGTATTCAAGTTTTATGTATATTTTATCTAATATTACATTTATATATTGTTTATTATAGTTTTTTTGGTACGATACCTATATATTTTATTTATAGCTACATATGGTTCAAGTTGAAGCTTCTGTTACCGAGTCTATTAATTTGGCTGGATTTTGGATTTGGAAATTAAAGGTAGGATATTATTCTACTCATTCTTTCTTTAGATTAGGGGTTCTTTTAAAATTGTTTTTAGTTTTTCTTTGGATTTGTTAGGGGTGTTATATCTAGATAAATTTGTTTTAGTCGGGTTGACTTAAAATCTTTGATTACTTATTCTCGATTGTACGCATGGTAATATTTTTAGTGTGTTGATGACATTGATTTGCAGGGGCGTAAGTGGTTACATTTTTTAATAATTGGTTTATAAATGGTAAAACACTCTGTGATACTACTAATCTTGGCAAATATGACAAATCCAGTTCGCAGAAAATGGAAATTCTATGTTTAGCAAATATTCTGAGAGGATGGTATAGAATAAAAGGTAATTCATGAAAATGATTTACGTATCGTTTTTGTTACAGATGTAATGCCACGAAATCTCATAAAAGAGTCCAATAAAAGAGAACATTTTGTGGAATAGATTATTGTTATTTTTATGCGGGAAATAAATATTCAGTACTTTAATTACGTGGTCATAGCCTTCGTCATTCTCAAAACATGATCTAGCTGGATAGAATTCGCTAATGTAATTTATTTAGAGAGGTATTAAGATGTTAAAGGAATGAATGGTATTTCATCAATCAGCCTCTGTATGAAATGGAACAACTGATGGATTATCTATTGTATTGATGTGAAATGACCGCTCTGCACCGCTATTTGCAGAAAAATAATGTACTTCTGTATATGACTTGGAGAAAGGGAGATTTTTTCCCAATGACATTGAGAATAGACAGTTTACTCTATTTTGATGAGTAGTATTTACATTTCCGACGAAGATAGTTTCCTTTGATCCGACTAACTTTTTTTAAATTCCACGCTTAGAGAGGTAGGTTAGTTTTTAAAGCTTCATAAAAAGTCAAAACCTTCTGTCAGCTCCATAAGATACGAATCTATATATCGTAAGGAGAACGAAAAAAGGGTTCGAATTCA
The DNA here is from genome assembly GCA_037158775.1 of Hetaerina titia. Classification (NCBI taxonomy): domain Eukaryota; kingdom Metazoa; phylum Arthropoda; class Insecta; order Odonata; family Calopterygidae; genus Hetaerina; species Hetaerina titia. The sequence continues at coordinate 69,553,557 of CM073778.1, read as the reverse complement.
ATCCCTTCAAAGGGTTATTACTTGAGAGAGAGATGGAGCCCTTTTTATCAACATCATATCTTGATATTTTACGTCCTTACGCTCCACAGTTGGTAGCTAAAGGAGCAGAAATGATTTTTGGCCATGTTTAATTCTTCGTTACTTGTTGAAACAATCATTCTTTCAAATTTGTAGATGGGAAAGTATTTTCGTGTTTGAATTAAATTGCTGCAACCATTGTATGAGTAAATTGTTGGATTTTGGATTTTAAAAAATTGGTGCTCGTGCTGGGAAATGAAATATGTCTAGTTACGTAATTAGGAAATTCCGTTTTTTGCAGTCCTTTTGTTTTCTCTTTCGTTAGACGACCAACAAAAGAGAATTATTTTCCGATGAGAATCCTCGTATTTATATTCAATTATTCTTAAGGCGAATGAAATAATCTGCGGAATATGCGAGTCACTCGATGCGTAGAGCGCTCTTTTACTGCTCGGATGACCCGGGTTCGATCCTGGATTACGCCTCTGGACACTCTCAGCTTCATCCAATTAATTGATTGATTGATGTTTCCCGGCACCAAATCCGACTGGGAAACCGCGAGTTGAGAAGGAAAAGGAACTGGATCCCACCCATTACCCTGCTAGTTCGTGAATTTCACGCGCCGTACCGGACTTACGTGACTGTTTGTGCGATTCACGCCATATAGAATCCTTATTTGAAGAGTTGAGAACTGCCCTCACTTGTCAACAACTACAAGAAATGGTTGTCAAACAACAATCTTGCGGTTGATTACAGAGGTTATGTAACAAAAGGGCTAACATCTGATGCTCAAACCAACTGCTTGTGACCCAAATCATCCCATCCGATCGGGAAAGAAGTGAGAGGGATACGGGAAACGATTTATCTCCCTGGATGCTCTCTTCACCCCCTCCTCCCTGGGACAAGTCATATCGAAAATTGAAGACCTTCGATCCGTACCCAATTCCTTACTTTCCTTTCTCTTTCCATGCTTACACCACCTACCGTGTGTGCCATCCACTGTTTGGATGGCCGTCGGTGTTCAAGCAGGTGTCGAACTGCTAAAGCGACTCCGACACCCGCTGGGAGTTATGTTCATCGTGCATTACGACCCTCATATTGTGTTCAAAGTTCCGCCTCTTTCATTTACGCGCCTTCAATCCATTCTCGCGGCGTCGCACCCCTCGTCTCAACCCCTCATCGAGCGCCCGGCTCCCGAAATATCCGAGAAACAGGAGGCCGTCCCTCTTCGAGGCGCTGTGTGAGCGCGCGCGCGTGTGTGTGTGAGAGTGAATCAGGCGGGGGTATATGTATTATGGCAGGTCGAGAGAGGAGGAGGAGGAGCGGAGGGTAAGAGGGGAGAGAGGCAGGGTCGTTGTGGTGGTTGCGTGGGGGATTCAGGGGCGGAGAGTTGAGGAGGGAGAGGAAGGAAGGAAGGCGAGAGGGGGAAGAGAGTAGTAGTGGCCTTGGTCGATGCGTGAGAGTCGCCCTTTTCGCTTTCTCAGAAGCACCTCCCGAAAACGGAAGCTCGCCGGAGTGAGAGAGGGAGAATGGGGGGGTAGGGGGAAGGATGGATGGGGTGGGGGGAGGATGTGAAGGGGTGGCAAGGCGTGAAGTGGAGTCGGGGGTTGGAGAGAGCATTATAATGGGGAAGGGGTGTGGGAGGGAGTGTCTCCAGCCGACAAAGTGGTACGTGGCAGTGGGTGAGTTGAAGACAACACCCTTCCCCCCTCCCCCCTTTGGTTCGACCGAGCGCTGAGGGTTTCCCGTAGAAGGGGGGTAGGAGGAGAGAAGGAGTAGGGGAGGAGATGGAGGGGAGGGAATGACAAGGCGAGGAGAGAGAGAGAGAAAAAAAATAAGAAGAGCGAAAATGGAACTCTTGTTCCAACGGATTCTCGATGTGCTCCCGAAGCGCGTTTCCCCTCTTCCCATCCCTAACCCCGCTCTCTCTTCTCCCGTGGGGATTTTTGTGAGCGAAACTCTTCGGACTGGAATGTCGGCAGAGAAAGTGAGCGGCGTATAAAAAGGCGAATTTTCGCGCCCCGGCGGATTTATTTGTTCCGAGGGGCGTATTGCGGAATAAAAATAAATAAATAAATAAATGAGTGCGCCTTCCCCGCGATTCAACTCTTGGCCGCTGCTCTATTTTTCCTAGGCTATGGTTTTTTTGCAATATGGCGCTATGCGATGGTTCGTGACCTTCGTTCCGATGACAGTCAATGTTAAGTCTTTTCGCATTACCCTAAGTATTCTTCAATGTATTCAAAATGACAGACAATATCGGCAACCAACAGATTGATACTTCGGTTCTGGGCACTCGTAAATTAAATAAAATTAGATATTACAATAGATAAGACCATATATCAAAATTGAAAAAAAATATCAAGAAGACATGAGGGGAGGAAGGTGGTTTCAAATCATTATTCAAAGTATTTGCGTTTCCAATGAAAAACACACATGCGTAAAACAATATTTGAAAATAATTTGCACGTTTTCATATATTTTTAAAATAAATTTGCGGTTTCAAATATGCGGATTGCACGCAAAGGTTCGTAAGCGTTACGTGTATATGGAAAGCTATCGGTTTTGCCAGTCTTAGCCGAATCAAATCGTTCGCACTGATGTAACTGGATTTAATTAGCATTAGAAGTACTATAAGTCTTTTTATTTGCGCGTGTAAGTTGGTCGTATTGTGTACGTTTAAATGTAAATAATTTTGCAATCAAATAAATGCTCTTATTAATACACAACGTCATTCCGTAATTCTGTAACGCCTCTCTGCGAACACTCAGCTTCACCCAAAACGTGTGATTTTTCGGGTACCATATCTTCCTGGGAAACCATAACCGTCTCAGGGAAAGAAACTGGCCCCACTACCCTGATGTGTGAATTTCACACGCTGTATAGGGCTTCACACTGGTGAACCCTACCTACCAACGAACTCTTGGGTTGGTTGCTGAGTTTTTTTTTTGCGTACATGCGATTTGATTTTGCCGGGCATGATGAACACCAAATTCTCAAAAAAAATCGAACTGATGCACTTAAAAAGTTAACTCTTAAAGAAATAATTCGAAACCATCGAATTTTGCAGTAGCAGTTCAATGAAAAAATTGTACGAGGGTAGCTTGAGAAATTATTCACACATGCTTGTAGACTACAAAAAAAATGAACTTCAGAAGCACTCCTGTTGGCATGTGGAAGTAATATTCCTCCTCAACACGCATGCGCAGGTGTGAGGTGATGTCATGCATCCAGTGTGTTTTGAGAAACGGAAGTACGGAGACGTGTTCTAGTGTTATGTCAACGCAAATGAAAAAGCGTGATGTTTTCGAATTATTAACTGCTTAATAAGTGACCCCTACAGTGATCCATCGTCGTGTAAAGGCTATTTATGGTAACGATGCTTTTGATAGGTCTACTGTTAATCGATTGGCAGTAAAATATCGAGGTTGCAAGCCTGAAAATGCATAATTGTTGACGAAACTTTTTTTAACTGTGTTTTGGGATGCTCACCGAGTTTATAGGTCAGATTTGCTGGAACAAGGAGCAACGTTAAATTCTTCTCATTATATACAGACTCTAAAACACCTCCAATGTTGAGTTTGTCGTGTTAAAGGCAACCTAGCGCCAATAATCTTGCATCATGACAACGCTCATCCACACACCTAGCGCGCAACTGGAGAGGCTCTACGAAACCTGAAATTTGAACTGATTCCACACCCTCCTTGTTATCCCAATCATGTTCCTCGCGATTTTTAGTTTTTTTTCCTCAACTCAAGAGACACCTCTAGGGTAATCACTACACCTCGAACGATCAGGTGAAGGCAGCTGTTAAGTCCTGGATTCGAGAAAATTCGGAAGTGTTTTTCAGTGACGGAATGAAAAAACTTGTCACACGTTGGCAGAAATGTGTTAGCCTTAACGGTGACTATGTTGAAAAATAAATAAATGATTTTGAAACTTAAGGAATGTACTTTAATGCTCTTTTTTCCCGACCTTGTTATTTGTTTTTGTTTGTGGTCTACGAGCATGTGTGCATTACTTTTCAATTTGTCTGAAATTACTTACAATTTGTCAGAAATAATTCGAGACTTTGGAACTTTGCACCGTCTTTTTACAAAGTACCAAGCGCGTTTGTTCAGCCGTCTGCATAAATCATAATATGCATTTGTAATTGATATAAAAATAGATAGAGAAAGAATGCGGTATAAATAATTGTCGCTTCTTAAAGTGGATGAATTGAGATTGAAGTAAATCTGAGTCAAACATTATCATGTGGTAGCTACCATCTGTGTGGGAGAAAATGATATTTTTGCAAGAAAATTGATTTTTTTCCATTCATAGTATTTGCAGAAAAGTACATCCAAATCAGACATAACCTAAGTCACTTTGTGTATTTATACCCTATTTATGAAAAAAATTGGAAACCCTTACTTCGAATTATGTTGTCTAGATGTGTCCCAAAACAAACAAAAATATTAATTGTCAGATTTATATACATAAAAAAAGAATCTTATTTCATTAAACAATGAAAGAGGGCTTTTAAACAAACAAATTATATCAATAGTATTTTTACGTGAATATCATTGCCATTTTTTAGGTGGTATTGCTAAATACTTACTTCCAAAGACCTTTGATCGGGTGCCGTGAGGTCTTCCCGGGTTTTCCTCCTGGTCAGGGTGCCATATGCCAAGGAGGCATATTAACACTTTTCACAACAACAGGTTTGGTGTCAAATTTCTTTAAAAAATGAAAGGGAGTCGTTTACGAACTTGCAGAAGTTGATCTAGAAGTGGCTGACACGGTTAAAACATCTTGGCGTAACTATCACCGATGAAGTCCCCGCATGCCTAAAATCTGCGAGCAAGCAAGTTAAAAAATTGGGATTTATTAGACGCATTGTTTCGAGGAGTTTATATAATGTCAAGGAACGTACCTTATATTCACTCCACTACCATGCTCTCGTGAGACCCTATTTAGAATATGCATCTAGTTTACGCGATCTGAAGGAAAAAAACCTCACCCGGGAAATTGAGAAGATTCAATTCAGGGCGTCGCGATTCGTTGAAAGCTGTAACAACAAAACGATACAGAGATGCTTCTAAAGTTGGCTTGAGAATAATTAAAACGGATGAGATTTAAGGATAGACTGAATTAAATTTTTAAAATAGAGCCGTTTATTTCAGTATGGAAGTCTCTTCAATTATTCGTAATCCAGCATACATTGGTCGTTTGGATTATCAGTGTAAAATTCGAGAAATAAACGTCAGAGCTATCACACTAAAGGATTCCTTCCCACTGACAATACGTGATAATAAATTTTGACTCATAGATAACAAGAATACCACCTAAAATATCTAGGGAATTAGTATTTTTGCTTGTATGTATTTTACACTGATCTCTTATGTTTTGTTGTGGCAATCCCCTCATAGCGGAATAGGACTGAAATAACATCTAACGTATTGCATGTTAAAGGACTCTCTAACCGTCTTTCGATAAGATTTTAAGCTCCTCCCTTTCACCCTTTGTCCCTCTCCGCAAGAGTGATGCCTCACGTGGTTAGCTGCCATCACCAAGGTATCACTTTTTTTACATGCGACGTCAGGGGTGGGGACACCTCAGTTTGCATGACCTTAGTAGCTTTCTCTATAAATGTTTCCCATTCTTGCATTCCATTTCGACATGAACTGTTTTAGTATGATAGTGATCTATAATGTAATTGGCTAATGTTAATTTTTATTCTCTCATATTTAATATTTGTGAAAACTTCTGGTGTGGGTGGAATTAACTCTTATTTAGAACAAACTTATCACAGCGTCTCTTCCACTTTTCAAAACTATCGGCAAATTCCTTTTTCGAGATGGCCATCAGCTGCCTGGTCGCGCTTTCCTTTATCTCGTCAGCGTCAAGAATTTCGTGCTGCAGTTGCACGGGGACTTGCCCCAAACCGCAAACGATGACCCAGGTTTTCTAAAAAAGATTCTAAAAAAGATACAAGCTGGAGATGAGTCATGGATCTAAGGCCATGACCCTGAAACAAAGGCTCAGTCTTCACAACCGTCGGTTGGCTAGATAAAGGAAATTGCGACGAGGCAACTGATGATCATTCCGAAAAAAAAAATTCGCCGAATGTTTTGAAAAGTGGAAGAGGCGCTGTGATAAGTTTGTGAAGCCCCAATGGGACTAAGGCTTCGTTGTTTCAGGTAGGATGTTTTTTCCTCAAAATATTGCATGCCTCGATAGTTTCCGGAGAGACCTCACATTCATGCTGGCGGCAAAATTAGTTCTTAATAAGAGTTAATTCCACCCACACCAGAAGTTTCACATATATTAAATCTGAGGGAAAAAAATGAACATTAGCCAATTACATTATAGATCACTATCATACTAAAACAGTTAATGCAAGAATGGGAAACATTTATAAAGAAAGCTACTAAGGTCATGCAAACTGAGGTGTCCCCACCCCTGACGTCGCATGTAAAAAAAGTGGTACCTTGGTGATGGCAGCTAACCACGTGAGGCATCACTCTCGCGGAGAGGGACAAAGGGTGAAAGGGAGGAGCTTAAAATCTTATCGAAAGACGGTTAGAGAGTCCTTTAACATGCACATTTTCAAAGGGGACTGAAGCCTCATTATTGTTCTAGGCAGGCTATTTTTCTCAAAATGTCACATATCTGGATCCTTCCCGGACAGATTTCGTATGTGTGTATACACCCCCCATATACACCCTTGACAAGGATTTCAAGCAGTGAATGTTTTTTTTTCCCTTTCACCTTAGGCACCCGCTTCTCTGACTTTGCCACCTGGTGCTTGCATCCCATTCATTTTTGATGGATCGTGGAGTATTTGTGTGGACGTAAACATTGGCTTACGGTGATTAGGTTTTCGTACATGGATACTACAAGTTGACGCAAACCCGCTTCTCTATGATATACAAATGGTCAAACAGATAAATAAAAACTGATAGATGTTCCGTGAAAATTAAAAAATAACAAAAATATCCTTGTAATTTTAAAATTTAGTGTTCGTTTATTAGCACACGCACTCTATACATTGACTTGAGACGATTAGATTTTCGTTGAGGGCATTCGAACTTTCGCGATTTACAGGTGATGCAACCATGATTGAGATAGATTTTTGAAATCCACCGCATTGCAGTGAAAGATTTTAATCATAGCAACGACTGATAAAAAATGAATTTACGTAGTCACGATGCGGCCGCCCGGCCCTAGGGTAAGCAACGTTGGAAGAATCGAAATTGAAATCTCGGCTGGATGGATTCATTTGAGGACGAATTCTAAAATCGGGCGATCGAGCGCTCTTGACTCGCTGTGCAAACCCATCGGCGTTTCCTGAGGACGATAACCAACTCCTCAACTTCCATATCCTTGTCATCAACACCACGCACGCTCTCTCTGTCTCCCTTCCTCTCCAGTTCCGTCTACCCATCTTCCTCCTCTCCCATCACTTCCCCTCCCCCCTAATTGCGAGAGCAAGCTAGACCGCGGAAGGGTCGTCCCCCGCATGCAAACGGTAGATACGTCGCCTCAGGGAACGGGGTGACGGAGCCGAGAGCAATTGACTCTATGGCCGTCGAGTCACGCAGACAGCAGAACACCCTGCGGGACTATCCAACCACGGCACCGCATAGCCCCACCCTCGCGGTAGCAGCGCACAATATATTACCTGACGACTCGCGGAAGTCTGCCGAGCGTGTTTGTGCCACGCGATGCGCCGTAGGACGCACGTGGAGGAAATGGGTAATGGGAATCATCGCGGAGGCCGAGGGACGGAGTTGGTGTCGTGGGAAAATGTCTAGCGCCTCCGCGTAGAGATCCTTTGTTCGAATCCCGACGGTTGCATATATATACTCGTATATATATGTATATATATATGCAACCATTGGGATTCGAACAAAGGATCTCTACGCGGAGGCGCTAGACATTTTCCTACGACACCAACTCGCGACACCTCGGCCTCCGGGATGATTCCATTACCCATTTCCTCCACGTGCGTCCTACAGCCTATTCCACACACACACACACATATATATTTATATATATGTATGTGTGTATATATATATAATATATACGCACACACACACATTCAAGCACGAAATCCCGTCATACGGGTCAAAAATATTCATTTACATGGAAATAGATATAAGGAAAGGTGATAGGAACACATCAAAGGAAAGGTGGGGAAGGCGGAATTAAACAGACTACTAGTGTAAAAATATTTCCTTGATCGGGACTCGAACATTTTATCTTTCACTTGCCGGGCAAATGCTCTAACTACTAACTAGTGGTGTGCTTGATTCCGTTTTCCCCACTTCTCCTGTGTTTGTCTTTTATGTGTGTTCCTATCCCCTTTCCTTATATCTATTTCCATGTGAATGAATATATATATATATATATATATATATATATATATATATATATATATATATATATATATATATATATATATATTTATATCTCGCCCCGTGAGTGTGTCGAATTGAGATCCCCGTCATTTTGCACCGAGGAGTTTGTCAGATCTTGACTGTGACCTTCAAAGCCGTGCCCCGTCGATAAGAGATGCCAGTGTCGGCGTCTGGATTTATTTCCTCTCAACTCCCATTGCACCTATTCTACGGCCACATTCTCCTACTCTTCCCTAAAGATATGCAAATGAGGTAAACAATATAAATTTTGCGGCAAAAATCCGCTGATAGAACGGTGTGATTCGTTTTGGTATTTTTCTAGTTTCGTATTGGAATCATTTCCCGAGGAATATTTTCGTTATAGGGATTTTGCACGAGCATCTATTGGACAAGTAGTATCCGTCTATCTATATAACATCCTAATAAAAAATTTCACAGATTACATCAGCTATTTGCATACTTTCTCCAACATTGCCACTTCTATATACTTACAAAGGCGCGTATAATGTATCATGAAGAGATTGTCGGACGTTTTAGACAAATTGGTTGGGAGCCGCTTGAGATACGTAAAGAACAAACAAAACTTTTATCGAGGATCAGAACACACGAGTTTAGCAAAGACTTAAAAGGAATTATTGTGGCCTCATATTATTTGGGCAGATTATACTACAACGATAAGGCATTGGAGATAGACTCCAGTACAGATAGATATTATATATATATACGAGGGTCATCCGGAAAGTAGTACCCGTTCGTGCCGCATGAAGTGCTGACGACGCGAGTAGCCGCTGGACGAGGTCAGATAGCTTCAGTGGCTTGTCTGCCTTCTCTGAGCCAAGTTGCGTGACGCTAGCATTGCCTGTGTTGTTTCTGTGATTGTTTAAAATGTTTAAAAAAATTGAGAACGCCGCCAGTTGTGAAGTGAGGGCAGTGATTAAATTCCTCAATGCAAGAAACGTTCGCCCATGTGATATTCATCGCCAATTAAAGGAGGTGTATGGAGACAATGTAATGGACGAGTCGTCTGTTCGGCGGTGGTGTCGCAACTTCAACATGGGGAGGAGGAACACACACGACGATGAGCGTTCGGGGAGACCGTGACAATGCCAGGCCTCATGCAGCTGGGATAACACAAAAACTTTTGCAGCAATTCAAATGGGAAACTTTCGACCATCCACCGTATAGCCCGGACTTGGCCCCTTCAGATTTTCATCTCTTTACAAAGCTTAAAGACTTTTTGGCAGGAAAAAGATTTGACAGCGATGAAGAACTTAAAGAAGGAGTGACCCTGTATCTCAATGAGCTGGCGGCGAAGGACTATGCAGCAGGAATACAGAAACTTGTCACACGTTATGACAAATGCCTTAATTTGCTTGGAGATTATGTTGAGAAGTAGTTTAAAGTATCCTCTTTCAAATAAAATTTTTTATGTTTGTTAATATTTACTTTTGTGTCTTTATTTCACGAACGGGTACTACTTTCCGGATGACCCTCGTATGTTCCTAACTCGGTCGATCAGGAATCATAATATAATATTAACCAATCGAAGTCATAGTAAAAATAGTAAAAAAAACCCAGTTGCAATCGAGGACAAGTTTAAACGCTGGCTGTATATGTAATGGATTTGTAAGTGTATTGGGTTGTGTGTATTATTTTTTTAAGCTAAAATAAGTTTTGTATAATTTATACGTCTGTGTGGGTGTGCATTAACATACTTTTGTTTTACTTTATTTGACGGATGGTATCCCAGCACCCCCCACCACATCCCCTTTCGGCAGCTTGCGGCATATCGTGTAAATGTAGATGAATATATGTTAAACGTAAGTTTATGGTATGAATGGAGAATTGAAGCCAATGAGTTTAATCAGTTGAAGCAGTCATTAAGGTAGGAGACTGACAGCTCATTTGCAATAAGTTTAACGAGTCAGGATCTCCACATGCTGAGTTCAACTCATAATGACTGTACTGGAATTAATTTATATAGCATTAATCCAAAAACGGCACATTTTGATCTGTGCATCGGACTCTTACAATGATATAGGTACGTAAAAATGAACGCAATTCCAAACACTCAATCTCTAGTTGGAAGAAAATCCACCCAGGCGGGAATCGACCCTGCAGCCTCTGAGTACGCAGACGAGGAAGTTACCCCGCCGCCACCGGGGCCGACCGGTATATGTGGTAGCAGTCGGAAGAATGAGGAGATTTTTGTGCCCAAAAATATAAGATATCTCTTGAGAAATTAACTTGTATGGGTCAGAACTTAGTGAACGTGCACTGAGTTTCCACGCTGTGGTCCCAGTTTTCTATCTAGATCAACATAATTACTCGGAAGATGCCTCAGGGGGGCGTGGCGGGGTTGTTAGGTCACCAGCCATTATTAGATGCCAGGTGTTAGATGCCTCATCTGGTAGTCACGTAGTAATCCTAGAATTTTGTGTTATGTACTATTATATACTCGTATATTGGCTTACCATTACCATATTAACCCTAAATGCGAAGCTAAGTCAATAAATAACTCGCAAAACTGGATAGAGGCAGAGGAAATAGTAATCAAAGCATGTTCCTGAAATTAATTTTACTTTTCTACTTAAATATTTACACTATACATTCAAACACTAATCTCATCACTTTACCATTACTGGACAGCCGGTATCAAAGAAGTTTTTTGTTTGCTTATGCAGGCAACGAGTAATCACTACGGTATACCACCACCCAAATGACTATTTAGGGGCCCGAACAAATGAAAATCACTGGGGGCTAAGTCGGGACTGTGCGACGGCTGATCCAAGCGTTTCCAATGAAATGTTCGTAACAGTTCCTGAGTTTATCGCACTGACGTTTGCGTGTATTGCCATAACCTTCATACAGTTTTAAAGCACTTCTGTGGAACAGTTCCGCACTGTTTTAAAATTAAATTCCTCAAATATTCTACTCATCTTCATGCCATACAAAATATCTATTATCTTCTTTTCTCTTCTCGGCTGTCCTTCAAAATTTCCCTCCCTGGGAAACCTGTCAATCTTATTACTTGTCGATATCCATACATAACCCATCCATCCGCCTATCATGTCATCTTTAAAATCTTTCACTTTTCTTTCCGGACATAACTTACGCTTCTTCGTCTGCCTTTCACTTTTTTCAAGCTATTTTCTCCATCCTTCACCATATACCCGCCTGAAATTCTCCAATCTCCGTTTTTATTTTTCCATAAATGCTTACGTAATCAAGTTTTGCATCCACGCATCTCAATGCTATATTAAAGTCTGCATAAAAACTTTCTTTCCTTCCTAAACTGAATTCAGTTCATAAAAACCGATCCTTTGTAACTTTTGCTTTTGATGAGGCAGTTCATGTCCTAATGTTCATATAGATTTGTCAAATTACCACCAAAGTACTGTGAAAGTACCTGAATTGTCTACCAACTCTAGGATCTATCTGTCTAATTTAGTGTCAACCCTAAAGATGATATCACTTGAGAATACAAGGCAAAATATATTTTTATAAAATAACTCTCTCGTTGATCCTACAATGTGCTCAGCAGTGGCTCCTTAGCAGGTTGATTAGATAGTTTTTCTCTTGCGCCTTTCCATTTTATTTGAATAGCTTAATCCCTGAATGTAGTCCATTACATGGCTAACTTATTATTTCATGGGCTAATGAATTTTTAATCGTTGGAAGGAATTGGGAGTCATTTAGTTACAGACAGAGGGAATCTGCAGTGGCTTTTCAATCTAAGAACGCATGAGGAAAGTTTACTTAGTTCAATTTTTCGTCTTTCCAATGGGAAATTAATTCATGAAAGTTCTGCCTATTTTCATTATAAACATACAAATACCTGAATTGGGGTTTTATCCAACGTTTCCGTCACATAAATAAATCTACATCCTTCAACGAATTTTTGGCAATACCTCTATTATACACCCTCAACCTGTGTACACTACTTCTTAGATAATGTACTCGTATGCAGCTATTTATACCGTTATCGTAAAGGATTGACCATTAGAAACGTACATTAGATCACGAGGTATGGTGTTTCTTGCAGACTATGCTACTTAAAACGGTACAAATATCGTCTCCGTATAGATAATAATGCATATTTAAATATCAATGCCAAATTTAAATTAGCCATTACTTTTCCTTAAGTCTAATCAATAAAGAGCTAATTTAAAAGCACTTGATAGCAACATTTCCCCAGTTCTGAACTCGATGAATAGTTTTAACTTCATAACTATGGAAGAGGTACAGATTTAAAGAAGTTTGGCTCTAATTTCCTCATTCGATTACTAGATTAATCAGTTCAAACGTCAAGTTTTTCTGGCGACGATAAAGTTCCTTAGAGTTTCCGCGTAAATTGGCATATCTTTAGACACATTGTCTATGATGAATATCAAAACTTGCACCCTGAGGAAACTCGTGGCCTCACAGCATTATTCGCATTACTTTGGCTCTTAGCTTTGTTTATACATGCTGCTCAAATATTCTCCCTCACGGAGCACACCGAGTGTGTTTCAGGTTCTAAGGCCATGATGTTCCTCGGAAAGTTTTTGAAAGCGTCGCAATTACAAGGAAACGAAGAATTAAAGTTCGTAACCTTCAAAGTTTGTGTAACAGAATTGAAATTTCGGTCATGATAAAAAATGATTCAAAAAGTCTATTAATAAAAGGGAAAATTTGCACAAAAATGAATCATTTCATTCAATTTAATTGGTAATTTCTTAAAAAGAAAATAATATGATATCTGTCGAATCATGAATCCATAATCATATTGCTGTAAATTAGAATGGGGCTCTATGGCTGCTTGGTTATGAATAAAATTTTTAAAGCTTGCACAAAGAAAGAGCGTTATTTTTCACTTTATTAATTAGCTACAAACTGGGTTCCGTTTTACTTTAAATTCACGAAAGTGCTCTCGTAAAGTTTTCACAGGTTTAACTTTGTTACATTTTCCACTGTGTTGCTAGCTTTTTTCTGTCGAATTTCAAGAAAATACATGCATTGAAAGTATCCCCCGAATACATTGAACGGTTTTCAAAATCAAGAGCACAAATTCGGACTTCGGAGAATAATTCGTGGCGGACATGAAATTGTAAGCAGAATATATTTCTACTACCAGGCTGTCGTCTGTTGAATAGGGCTAAATCTGACGATGTCACTGGGAACTACCGCATATCCTCGTGGACTAAAATGTTCTTCATCATAGACGTAACTCTATTTAGACCTTAGGTCTAAACCTAGAAGTTAGGTCTAGTCGTAGACCTTATTTACTTGTACAGTACTTTATATTCCCTACCCTCTTTACTGTCTTCTAAACTGTCCATTTCTACGCACTCTGTAAGCTGTCATAACCGTCAACATTCCACTTTGCCTCTCAGTAGCTCTTCCATTGATTATTTTTGACTGTACCTATGCACAAATTCCTATACATAAGTGATGATGATTAGTGCTGGGCAATATTTGGATTTTACTGGCGCAAAAAACAACGTTTTAAGGGGAACCCCGATTAATTCGACTCCTTGTCTTCGTGGGATATTTATTTCCGCGAATGGAGAGGTTTTTCCACCCTTCAGAAATTCTGGCACACGCCCTCCGAAACACCAGAGGACGATAATTAATGAATTTCCCTCCTTCCCTACCCCCCCTACGCCCTCCCCTTGAGTCTTGTCCTCCATAGGACTCCCCACTGCTGCGTCTCTTCTGTTGACCTAGAACTTGGACTTTCTCGAAAGCTCTACCACTCCTACCAATCTCACCCACCCCATACCCTTCACCCGCTCCTGCTCTCGCCGACTTCAACCCTCCGACCTTGTCCCCTTACCCTCCGCTACCCCTCTCTCCCCCGCCTTTGCCTCCCAGGGAGTGTGACCAATTCCTCTTCCATCTCCCCGTCAACTACCGCGTTCTCTCTGCGGTGGTCATATACCAGTGAAGTGCTGCCTAGTTCTTTCCTAATAAGTTAGCGTCTGCCTTCGGAGACGGCAAATACATTCACGACTCCTGGTGGCAAAGAATTCTTTGCAGTTACTACAGACTGTATGTTCTTCTCTTAGTTGGATCAGTACACGACTATTCAGTGGGTTGACTGCGTGTTAATTTATACTCCTAAATGGCTTTTCCCGAAATGAAATCTTTTTGATAGCATTTTTAAAATTAAACTTGTAAGGATCAATCGTCTACACAAAATGAGCGGTGCTGCTTTATAAATTATCTGCTGTGTATACCGAATATGTGAATTCAAAAGAGACTTCTTAAAGATTTTTCATCCTTTTGGAATTCCTAAACATTTACAGTTTTCATTTTATTAATTTGGAGAATAATCTTATGATAACTATACAGTATATTTCATTTTGTCTTCGCTAAGACTTATATATACCGTCTCGGCATTAAGCCAAGGGAATTGCAGTTCGAGAGTGGTGTTGAGGTTTCGCATAAGGTTCAATTTCAAGGGAAAATCAAAATGTTGGCGTTACTGATATGGAAAAAATTGTAACTTTGAAGTAGACAAATTATATCGGAGGTTTTTGTCCACAGGCTTAGTATAATTTCTCTCACACCTCTGCGAGGACATCAACATGTGAAATGTGTTCGGCAAATACCTTCAACAATGACAAACATCAATATTCTATGAAATTATTTAATTTTTTTTTGTGTGGGCAGTGCTTACGAAAGAAATACGACCAATTTTTAAAAATCTTTATTCACGGGAATTACGGTTGATTCATATTATCTTGAATTTTGGTGAAAATAACGTCAAATTTTTGTTTCAATACTCGTATTTGGTCCGACAGCAATTTCGAAACACGTTTAATTACAGAATTGTTTATTATATTAATGTCATGAAAAATAGAATAATGGTTGACTTGAATCAAGCTGACTGAAATGACGGCTGGCGGCGTGAGTTAATTGTGAAGCAATACACTATTCGCAATTATTAATACATATGTCATCATTTTTTTCATTGGCAATGGAATGTTCAAATCTATACTGGAGAGAAAAACGGCCAAAAACGAGAAAGGGGTAGGAATGGATAGGTGTTATGAATGGAATAAAAGGAGGAAGTATGCAGGATTGAAAAGAGATTTTGTTTTATGCAAAGAGAAGCAAGTAAATGTAACGCTTAGTCGTTGTATTTTGCTGTGGCCAACAAAAAATTACCTTCACTGATAGATAAATATTAGTAACATCATGAAGTAAAAAAGTTTGAACATTTTATTTCAGTAGAATTTTAACATACGCTAATAAGAAAATTATGAACAATATTTAATTTTGGAGACAGTGGTATGTAATAAATACGTAGTAAAATAATACTTTGTAATTCCACAGATTTATTTCACAAACACACGACCCGGGTTTCGACGTACAACGTCATCTTCAGGTAACCTGAAGATGACGTTGTACGTCGAAACCCGGGTCGTGTGTTTGTGAAATAAATCTGTGGAATTACAAAGTATTATTTTATCCGCTTTAGAATGAACCGATTCCATAAAATAACGCCTGAAACCATCGATTATATAAATACGTGGTAATTAGTGTAACCTTTACAATAAATTAAAATTAAACCATGCAATGATAGAAATTTCTGAAATTATAGGCTTGTTTTGTATAAAAAGTTGAAAAAAAAACAGAATATCAGAAACCCCTTTTTCCCCTTCAATTAGTGCCTGAATGTTGCATGTTATTGGACCTGAAGACTTATAATTCTATTTTTCAACTCCTTTTACGAAGAAGATCATATTTTTGGCTGTTATTACTATAACCAAGAAAATCGAAGCGTGATAGACTACTTCAATACGTTATGCCTCTTTTGAGAATCCAAGGAATGCTTATTTAGGAGCAGGAATTCACTCAGAGCGGCGGTGGATGGCAGGGAGAATTGATGCAATCAGAAGGTGGACGTACGGCAAGAAGTCAGTTTCGCGATATTAATTGGATGAAGTGTGGATGAGGAAAAAATGACAGGGTTTCAGAGGGAATGCACCACGTTGTAACGAGAAAATTCTTTCACGTATGCATAATTAGTGGTGTAGAGTTTTGCGAATTCCCTCGAGGAATATTCAAAATGGGTTAAATTATGGACAACTTTAAACGCTGACTACTTCGAATCAAAGGCGAGGTGGAAACCAGTCAGGCCAGAATGGAGGACACGCTATGAAGAAATGTATATATATAATAAAATTTGCTTTTAAAAAAATATATATATATATATATATATACATTTCCTAAGGGGATAAAAAAGGTATTTTTAGATCATTTATGCTTTGCACGGAGAGCAGAGGGAAAAGGGGGGGGATGATGAATAATGAGTTTTATTTAATGAGGAGTCCTGGTGTTTATTCAGCAATAACACGTTCCGAATAAGGGAAAAGAAAGTTTGGGATGTTGTGGGGTGATGGGGAGAACGTTGCTGGTGGAGAGGTTGAATCGCTTTAGGGGCAAGGGTGTTCAAGGTAGGAGTATCGCCACGTTTTCTTTCCCCCATTCTTCTCTCAATTTGGAAATCGTAACATATATATGTATATATAAATAAAACTATTTAATATATGATATAAAAATAACGCATACATTAATAAATATACGTCATTTTGTACATTAAGCTTAAAGCATTTATAATGAACTAAAATAAAATCGGTGGCATCTGTGTAATTGGTGCATATGAATACTATAAATATTAGATTATTCGTATTTCAAATTATTTGAAAAAGCGCGTCAAAAGCTTCCCCATCCATGATTTTCAACTACAGCAGACTATCCTGCAAGTTATTAAGTACCAGCCAGCCAGGATAATTGCATGGGCTCATTACTAAGAACTTCCATTTCAATGATGGCAACTGAAGTACAAGTTCAGGACCCGAAAATTCGCGAATAAAATTTATTTCAATTTATAATTATGTAGCTTAATATACATGTATACAACTATATGTTTGTTTTTGTAATTAATAATTGTTGTATTTGGGATATATTTTTGAGCCACATCTTTCTGTCCAATTCGCGTCAAAATGTAGTATACATTTTGTTATAAAAGTTAAAATAATATATCGGATTTTTACAATATGTTGCAATCGGGTTGTTTGCAGTTGTTGTAACCATGTTTTTATTTTCCTGAAAGCAATGTTAATTCATTTGTGGGTTTAGAATTGATAACAATGTCGTTGCAAATATTCAAGAATAAATGGCTAAATGCCTTTAAAGTTTAATGAGGACATTTTATTAATCTTTAATTAGTAGTTTTTTATACAAGCTAAATATTATGTGCTCATTTTGAATGCGTGATCAACTCTACTGCAAATATTTTTTGATGTCTTTAATATTCTTCTGCTTAATCGTTTACATGCTAAGGCAATTCAGGTACGTTATATATTTCTAAGGAATTATTCTGTCGCTAAAAATAAGAGAAATGATTAATTTATACGAACCGTGCAGAACACTGCATACAGTTTGGAATTAGAAATGTGATGGCGTGCCTAACGTGCCTGCTGTGTGTGGAGCTGTCGTGTCTAGTTATCTCATGCACCGCCTTTAGTTCCACTTAGTAGTAAACATTAACGGTGTGAGCTTCTAGGAAAACTCTATCTCGCTCTCATTCACGACATGAATCGATAAGGAAGCAGGAGAATAAGTAAAGTGGCACCGGTGAATATGAAGTAGATGGCCCTCCGAACTCTCTTTTCCCAATCGCTACACTCTGGGAACTCAATTCTGTTTTTTTGTCACAATTTTTTCCTCATTCTTCTTCAAAACGACCGATTAGAAACGTATGAATTTTTGGAGGCCACGGCCTCATTCTTTCGAAGCGAAATTTTCAAATTTAAGCTCATCTTATTGCTTTCTAGGCCCAAATATGAAAAGAAATATGCGCACTTATTTTCCCGAAATACCGGAGATAGGTATCGTTGTGCCGATCTTCATGCTTCTTCCGCATTTTTGGTTTTGATTTTGCCATAACGGCTTCTCTTTAAGGTTACATCAAATGAATGGACACGGGTGGAAACAATGGGGATGCTCCGGAAGGAATATTCCTCATGCTCAGAAGTGGTCATCAAGTATCAATATCACAAAAGGGAGTGTTTTCCGAACTCGAATATTATCCGATCCCGCTTGACCTGGGTCTGTGTGACTGTCTACTTCTTTTTTTATTCCTTGTTTATTTTCGGAAAACCCCTGAGAAATGAGAACCCCCTCGGCCCCAATTCGGAAGGACCAAATCTCTCGGTTGGACCGGGATTTTTTTCCAAAGGCGATGTTTGACTTCCGTTTGCTCTCTCTCACATCGAGGGTTCGCTTCCAGATTTAGCGCTCAAGGGAACCCGTATCCTCCACCACCCCTCTCCATCCCCGTTTCCCACCGCTCGTCCTTTTCCCTTGATTTCGTTCGCCAACCCTGACGGACGCTTAAACGAGGCGCAAAGTGACCTCATCTCACTCGACGGTGCCATTTACGAGATACGTATATGTACTATGCTATGCGTGGTATATGAATACCTTCAGCCATCAACAGTTTCGGTCCAATATGCGTCTTTAAGTGGACGATCGCAATCCTATCGGTCGCATTCAATCCTCACTCCCTAGTTTCACATATCCCTCTCTCTCTCCCCACCATCCCACTGCCTACTATCTCCTTCCTCAAATTCACATTCACTTCACTTCCCGCCCACTCTAGGACGGCTCCCTCCCGCACACATGAGCCCATTCCACCCGCCCAAACACCCACTACCTCCCTTTCCCCTCTCCGACCCCTCCCACTCCGTCCTCCCATATTGATCGTGGGACCCACATTCACGGAGGAATCAGCACTGCCGCCCCCGTGAACCCCCTCCAGTCCACTGCCCCATTCCACCCCATCACCCTCTCCGTCGTGGAGGGGGGACAGGAGTAGGGAGAAGGGATCGGAGGGTGGGTGGGTCGGAAGAGGGTAGGAGATTAGCCGGGGATTAGTGCGCGGAACAAACGTGAAGTGTTTATATCACTCAGCCCCGGAGGTGAGTGCCTTGGCGTTTACTTGAGAACGACGCGTTCGCGCAAACATTTAGTCCTGCATAAAATTAATCATGGGTTTTAAAGAAATTCGGAGCAAGCATTCCTTGAGGTATAATTCGATTTCCAGTCAGTCTGATTTCCCTATAAAATGCACTGGTGTCGTATCTCTGCACAAGGATGACTGTTTTATCTAATTACGTATGTACGTATTGGATCTGAACTTCAGAGTCACAAAAGACAGTGTGAGATTGCCAATGACAGTCCGTTCGTGTCCTGATCTCCCTTTTGGTAATCATAAATGGAAAATAAATATGGGAAATTTAACCAGAAAAGCAAGAATTAAAGACAAATATATATATAAATATCAAATCTATTAGAAAAGGAACCAAAAAATAAGTAAATATTTAAAGTATTAACATTAAAATAAACATTAAAAATAGCTAAGAGTATAGGCAAAGAAGCAAATAAAGTATAAAAAAGTAGAAAAATACCGACTTGAACATGTTTCGGCTCAACCCAAAACTAAAAAGAATGTGGGAATAAGAGAAGACTCAAAAAATAAGAAAAAAATAAATAAATAAATAAACTATACTCATTTAAGCGAGCGAGTAGATATACTAAGGGTATCAAAGTTCAACTAAAACCATAACAGATCTTTAGAAATTAAACATTAGAAATCATTGATGGCTATTGAAATATCGACTTTTTGCGTATTTATATAATACAGGGCAATTAAATGGTCTAACGTTCATCACAACCTTTTCATTTTATCGCAAAATTGAATCATAGATTTAGCAAATTTATATTTTTCAGCAGCCATTCACGAATATTGACAAACTTTTTTCTTAAGTTTGCTTTTAAATTTAGATCTCATCGAAATTATAAATCTAATGGTGCATTCATTTTTATTGAGTCCTTCAGAGAATAAAAAATAAACTAACCGTTATCCAATGAAAATCTCGAAAATGTTTAATTTCGTAGGAATATTTTGCACAAGTGACATAAATAGCGTAAAGAGTGAGTGTATTTTATAAATACACACATATTGTTTGCGTGAAACTTGCTACGCAAAAGTTCTCTTTTATTAATTAACTACTCGTAAAATTTCAACAAGATTTCCAATGCGAATTGATCTCAACAGTATTGTTTTTTTTTGCTTTCTCATGGTGGATAAAAAAACTAAGTTTTGCAGACACCACTTCCTCATTTATGCTAAATTGAAAAGCACTAATAGTGTGAAACGCATATAAAGGCATTCGTACGTTAGAAGACATACGCCATTCCGATATCCTTCATGAAGACCAAGTGGACTCCATACAACCTGAAGGCAACTTGGAATCAACTAAAAACTTTTCATGATAAATCAAGGAATTTTTTATGGAAGCCATTGCGAGTTAATGTTCAATATGTGTGTTACAACTGCCAGAGGGCTGAGATTGACAGATATGCTTAAATTCAGCTGAAACTGTTACCTTCTTCGGGGAAAAAAATTGTTTACACCACATAGGAAACATCACACGGTCAGTACATGGGAAATTCGCTCCGCCAATCGCTGTGAACGCCTTTTCTAATTTTATTTTTAGAACCCAGTTAAAAGTATCAACGCTAGAATTTGGATTCCTGAGAATATTTGTCTTATACAATGCCTCCTTCTTGGGATCTAAATTATTTAATGAGTTCCAATACTCATGTGAAATAGAACGGCTGTCATCCATCACCTTCTGGTCTCATCCTGAAATGTTCGATAAGAGCTTTAAAAGTTGCGCTTACCATTATCATTACGACCAGACTAATTGGGACGAGGGTATTTACAATTACCGATGTTGAATTTGATTCTACATACCATGGGATGAACACCTGCCAGCATATATTTTGGGGGAGAATTAAATGTTTCCTTCGAGGTTCTGTGGGAGCTAACGAATGCGTAGAATAACGAAGGGAGCAGTACCAAAATTCGATGGAGGGAGGCGTTCAGTAATTCCGGATGGCTAACAGACGAATCGCATTCAGACACTAGGAGGGAAGATCCGAGTAGAACTCTGCAATGGAGCACCTGGTCGTCTCTCCTACCCTATTAACTCGTCTGGGAGGGAGGAGGAGTCCGCCAAGGCAGTGGTCGAGATCAGTGAACATAGCCAGCAAGATTTCCCTCCTCTTGTTCCTTCGAGACGATAGATTCAAATGCCAGACAACATTTTTCGACGAGCGCACGTATCCAAGCTGAAAAGATACGTTGAGAGGATAAAATAGAGGGCATTGTAGAAAGAAGAGCAACAGGCATTCCAACAATGGATCGGAGGGAACGCCTGTTTCCCTCTCTTTCTAATATATATTTTTTTTAGGTTCCGAAATCGTAGGAATTGAGAGCGCATACATAATCTCTATCCTCTGCTCAAAGGAATATCGGGGAGCCTGTGGACGCTGCTACATCGGAAAAAGGCGTCAAGGAAAGCATCTCGGGATCCTCTTTGCTGTTTTCTCTCATCGGTAGCGGGATTGTGGTGGTCGGAGGGACTGCGGATGAGTTGTGTTTGACGGCTTGCTTCAAGCAGCTTTTGACGCCGCAAAGGAAGACGAAGAGGGGAGAGCTTGGGGATATGGAACTCCATATCGCTCCGCTCGATAGCATATATGTAAATATATATATATATATATATATATATATATATATATATATATATATATGATTTCTTCGAAGTAACACGGAAGTGTTGAATAAAAAACTTAGACAGTAACACACAGCACGAGAACACATAAAAAGAACACTCACAATAATATCTTGATAATTTCGACGGACTCTGTCTTCTTCGGAAGATAAGATGTGACGGAGTCATATTTTTTGTATATATATATATATATATATATATATATATATATATATATATATATATATATATATGTGCATGTATTTATACATATTTTGCGAAAGTCTCATGTATATGAATAATAATTCAAGCATGAACGAGATGGCATTAGCCACAAAAATATAGAAAAGCACATAAAAATGGACACACACGCATTACAAAATTTTCCCTGGCAAAGACCACTTTCCTATGAAATAAGCTTTGCCCAGTTCTTTCTTCCCGCAGAGGCAGGCGGTCTTGCCACCGAAAATGTCGGAATACGCATCAGTGTCCTTTTTGTGTGTTTTTCTATATTTTTGCTGGCTAGCGCCATCTCGCTTCTTCGTTTGAACTATATGTGTATGCATATGCATATATGATACATGATATATTATATTTAAAAATATTTTCTATGTGTGGGTGGGTCGCGGTAGTCCAGGGGGTAAAGCGTTGGACCACTGACTGGAGGGTCCCAGGTTCGATTCCCGGGCAAGCTCCACCCAAGCTATGTGATTTTTCGGGTACCTCATCTTCTTGGAAAACCATAACCGACACAGGGAAAGGAACTGTCCCCCCCCAGCCCACTGGCATCGGGCTTAGTACTGGGTGAACTCTACCATCACCTACCAAACCGACCTTCTGGTTGAATACTGTGTTTATGGTTTATATATATATATATGAAGTTAGTACTAGTGGAGAAAGAACAGAAACTCGCAAAAAAAGAAAAACTAACTCCGTGTCGAATTTTCGATGGTCCAAGCCACCTTTCTCAAGAGAAAGAAGGACAGAACTCTTCAGACAGAGTGTTTCTGTGTTTTTATCTTTGTCCACCAGCGCTAACTTCATATAATACATTATTCACGTCCGTGAGACTTTCACAAAAGTGTTGTTCCTGTTTTGTGTTCATATATTTTGTGTTGGTGTCAAAATGTTTTATTTAACACTTTTGTGTTACTTCGAAGAAACCATCTACACATTTTTTCAGTATATTTATACTAATATATATATATATATATATAGAATATAAATGTATATGCATAGATATATACTAGGCGGTGAGCAAAGGAGACCTCGAGCCTTTTTTTTTCAAGTTCGGTACTGACTTACACTTACAGGTGATTTAAACCATAGTCGTTATTGAAAGAAGTGTTAATATCACTTTTCCCCATCATCATCTGAGGCGCAAATGATGTCCCTCCCTCCATTTCGCTGCATGCTGGTTGCTATTTCAAAGTTGCACTCTTCTCCCGCATTCCTGAAATCGATCGCTGAATGACCCAGGTTTGTAAACAGAAACGTTAAATCCCCGAGAACCCGGGCAGATGCTCTGAAAGATAACCTCAGCTATGTCGCCTTCATTCATTTTGCAACCATGTATTTGAGCCTCCGTTTTAATTTTTTCGATAAAGGTTCTCTCTTCACAATCTTTTCACTTATCATGGAAACTACGCGTTATATAGAGAGACACGTTAAATCTTCCTCGCAGCCGGGAATGTGGAAACTTTTCTTAGTTACTTCTCTTAAACCCTTAATGATCCGGCCAAAATATCTTGAAGATTCCAAAAGTTTTTGGTAATAAATTAAAAGCGAATTTTTTAAGTTGGAACATAATGAAGAGCATTAATCTTTGCTCTAACAATAGGAAATTTATAAAGATATGGAGATCGTTGCCATCGTATCATGGGAGGTCCTTGGTCGAGCAGAATCGAACATTGTGCTCCTTTTGGACATGCTGAGGTTTCCCTTATGTTACAGCTGACGTATCTCGTCTCGGTCATCCTCCGCTCCAGGGGTCGATTCTGACTGATTCAATGACTGGTCTTTGTCCTTAAGGGTTACCCCTCCCTAACCCTAGTAAAATTGGCGAAATATTGACCGCCGCTTGTCAGCTTTTTCAAATCTTCCTCTCTGAAACCACTCCTCGTAGTGACAACTAATTGTTTCATTTTCAACTTGTTATACCACGACATCTTGTCTCCGGGCATGCCTTTCGCTCTCGCTCGAAATTCCCACTCGGAAAATAATACTCATACTCATAAGGATATTGATTTCTCCTTTCACATCGCATGTACTTTAATATGCACTTTGTTAAGTAAGTATCTTACGTTATCTTACGTATCTTAGTAAGCTTACAAAGGGAACACCCGGCATCTCCTTACTCCCAGCACGCTGTCGACCTGTTTGGGAGGGAGATGTGGTCATATTACCATGCTTCCACTCAAAAAATGCTCAGAGCTAGCCTTCAAGCTCGGCTAAATCCTATAAAACAAACACAATTGGTAATTCCCAGCGTTTTGGAACGCATATAAAGACGTCCGTAGTAACGAACATTTTAAAGATGCATTTACGAACATTTATGCGACGATTTAAAATCATTATTAAGGCTTATAATTTGAATGTAATGCACACCTTTAATTCCGTGATCGTCATTCATTGAAGGATAGAGAATGGACTCCATGGCAGTAGAAAAATACACAACCCTCACTCGCACTGTGGACGACAAATAGAATATGTCCTTATGCATCAAACTCCTCCAACTTCCCCGTCCTCTCATTCCCTACTTCAGAACCAATCCCTCCCATTTCAGCTCAGCACAGCCTCCCACCCTTCGCCGCACACGGCTCCAGAGGCTCTCCCCCTCCCCCCCCCCCGGCATCTTTTCCTCCCGCCTACACCAGCCCTCCAACCGCTCCAACTGAAGCCGACTCCCGCAGCCCACGCACTCCTCAAACGCCATCTTTTCCCTCCTCCCCTTTCTACCCTCCTCCTTTTTCATCCCTAAACTCCGGCCATCCCACGTCTTCTTCCTTTCCTCGATGTATATTTTTTATCCATTTTTATTCCTCAGACAAAATTCCTATTGGTTTCGGTTTGTCAGTCTACGCGCCGGTCTGCTTCTGGGTGGAAATTTACCGGAATGAGAAAATACGTGGGCTGGGATTCATCTAAGAAGATGAAGGTAGCGGTCGGTTCTTCATTAATGTTGCTTTTCACATTTTTTGTAGTCTCTAACTTTTTTGGGATCTTCCAGTTGATGTGTGTACCTCGAACGCGTTGGTATATTGGGGAGACGTCAGGCGAGAGGAATAGTGTGGCAGGCCCATTTATTTCGGTTGAATTTTAAAAATGGATGCAATGACGGATTTGTGAACAATAGCCTTGAGAATAGTTTCATTAAAGTAGTTTAAAACAATACGAGGAATGGATAGAATTTTCGTACCAACAAGTGCTGTATAAACCAAATTTTGTTTCAAGTTCTGCGCTGACTACAATAAAGAAACCTTTTAGGAACATAATTTTTGCAAAATTTGTTATCTCCGGCGTAACTTTATGAATTTTGCATAACATATTGAAATGAAATGGTTAACTTTGTAATTCCAGACACAAATCATGTGTGATTACAAAGTCAATAATTTCATTTCGATAATTTTTGCAGTTTCAAAATCAGTTGTAAAAATTCCCTTATACTTGCATGAATTATAAATTTTCATCAATTAAAAACTTCATCTGTTCTATATTCACTATCGTATTTCTCCTATCGTCAGTACAATCTACCGGGTTTATATTCAATCTACGAACTAGAGAGCTCTGGTTTCCAATGTAATCAATACTTCCTCAAGAATGTGTGAGTTAACTGGATACTAATTGAAACTCCCTGCAAATAAACTCGGAAGGAATGCCAACAATCACGATTTGGTTTAACCACTATTGGATGGATACTTCCCATCCTTCTGCCTTACGATCTCTCGACGGCTTGCTCGATACATTAAACATATACGTACATGTATAGGTGATACGGTATTTCCTTGGGAATACTCAGGAGGCACAGTGAAAGGAACTGGCTTCGCTACGCTGAATGTGTGCTTTTCGAGTACGGGATTGACATGGGATGGACCGAAATACCAGGCTTATCAAACACAGTTGGAAATTATTGCCGGAGATGTTATTTACTAACCTTGTACCAGAGGTATTGTAGATATAAAATGGTAGTGGAGGGCTCAGAATATTTTCGTCTCTTCCCGTTTATGCCTGCGAAAAAACTTCTCTCGTCATTTATTTTCAGCCGCTCTTTTGTTGCCGAAGTTAAGTATCTTATTACGAATACTACGTAATTTCTTTCGGCGTTCCGCAAGTGCGGTGTCTCTCTTTTCCTTTCTAATTCGTAAATTAAACCTTACACGCCTGTACAATGACCATGATGCATTACACCCTTCTCTGTAATTATGATTTCTTACCCAAAGCTATGTAAATTCTTTTATATGATGACGCTTCATACTAAGAATTTTTTTAGGTGTTTCATATCTAGTGTTTCAATGAATTTCTTAAAAGTCAATATTAAAATGTTTTTCCAGTTTAAAACGTAAATGGTATTATTGAAGCTAACGAGATAGTTGAAAGAAGGAAATGAAGGTATGTAAACGCAGAATCAAGAAGAAGGAGCCACAAAAATATAGATAATGAACAAAGGCAAAAAATCAAAATGGCTAAAGAAGTGTGGTGTATGGCACAGTGAGAGGAAAAAGAGATTTTTTATGAAGAAAGGGCGAAATAGGTGCGTTGCATAAAAAATGTGAAAGCCCTATCAAAATGTTAACAAGGGACAATCCGTGTGTATTATTAATGGTACGGTGAGAGAGTAAATAATTGTGCCAAGAAACATCCGAGAGAGATGAAAAGAAGAGATAAGTGATCTATATGGTGAGATATGGACCAGAAATTTTATAAATAAGAGGTGAATATGACTCAGATGGGTATCACTTTGGAACACGTATACTTAATTGCGTGATAGAGAGGGCATTGAGGTCATTGAAATAAAATGACGTAGGTGGGGGGATTTGGCAACATTACCGCGGAACAACTAAAAGATTTAGAAGTCTTGGACTAAGATGGTGAGAGAACTAGGAACATTAGTGAAATAACTCTGATAGGCAAAGAAAAATTCAAGTGTAGGAGACAATAGGTGACGGGGATGTTACTTAAGGAGGCTATGAGAAGACTAGTGAACACTTTAGTATGGACGGTGGTTTTATACGGCTTGGAAACCTAGTCGTAATAGTAAGATGGCTTACTAGGTTGGAGGCTTTTAAGATGTAGGTGTGGAGAAGAATGAAAAATAATGAAAAATGATTAAGTGGACGAATAGGGAATCAAGTGAAGAAATCCTTGGCATGGTGGGGAAGGATAGAGCGTTGTTGATAAGGATCCAAAAGGAGATAGGAAAATGGACGCAGAGCATTTTAATTGGCGATGGAGTGCTGAAGACTGAGATATAGGGAATTAGATATTTAAGCGAGACAGGGGTAGAAAACTTTTAGGGTTGCTGGACGGAATGGAATGTTTGGGGAGTGAAAGAACAACTTATTGTAATATGTCGTGTCAGGTTATGTTGTGTTAGGCGAGGCTCTAAAATGTAGGTATGTACAGTATCTGTCAATCCAAAACCAATCTCGAAACGGGAGACTTCCACAATAAATAAGTGATTTTCCTCTAGAGATACGATCATTTCCTTTTTCTAATATAGTCGGTGTACAGCTCGTAGAGCTATTGTATATCTGAGGCATGATATTGTTGAATTGAATTTCTGAGGGATTTTCTCTCCGAAAGGAATAAAAATTGCATATTTATCCTGTTACATCTTGCTAGTAGCGGGATGTACCAAGGCCAAATATGTTTTACGCGGAATTCGTTGCAAACTTACTGGAAATGCACCGTCCGAAATGGAAATCGACTACCTGCAAGGACATCTGTACGTTGGTGCCGGTTGGAATGCATATCCATGCGAATTCGAAAGAAGGTTGGCGGCCATTCTTTGTACATTGTCTCTGTAACGATACCATTAGGAAGTATGGGGAGCCTCTCGGGGTCGTCCTTGTAAATGGAATTTCATGGCGGCTGCATTTATATCGCATACCTTAAAAACCCAAGTAGCTTATCCTTCTGTGCAGCTAGCTTTGTCCGCAATCACCCCTCGCCTTTCCAAACAAATCCAATTTATTATGGTCAGTTAGTAAGAAAATGAAATAATAATTGTGCTGGTGCTCTAACACCCTCCGTCACGTTCCCTTTCGGGGAATATTAGAGTAGGTTATTTTGCAAATTCATCAGTCAGTTCTCGCTTAGTATGATCCCACGTTTGTCAGACTCAGTTCCTTTCTTCTTTCAGAATTCTTGTATTTGCTTCCAAGGAGAGCTATCCCGCCACCTTCTGAAAACCGTTATAACACAGTGCAGTCTGGACTAAACTTTCCAATTATTCCCAATACCATAGTTTCTCTATATAGATCCTTCTAATATACCTTTAGTCCTCAACTTATCCTGTTTTTTACTCATCTTTCGGAGAGAAAGTTTCGGACTAAACGCATGTCATACAAAGTACACTATCACTTGATTTTCTAAACAGTCTGCCTTCTTTAAAATCAGCCATAACATCAGCATCAGTGCAATCTACAATTCACTCGCAATAATTCGTATCGATCGCAGAGTTTCAGCGATGGAAATGAGATAGATGAGAATGATGATGAACAGATGACGGAAATGAGGTTACGACCCTCGGCTCAACACTCTGTCAGGATATGAATGTGATGAAATACTGCAAAATTGATATAGGCTGTATGAAATGGTGATAGTACCTTTCACCAAGGTAAAATGGTATAGATCATCGACATAACGTAAACATTTGCTACTTCAGTTTGGCTTCCTAGCAACCACAGACCTATATAGTCGAATAATTTTATGGGCATTAAAGAAAAATACTTGGTTTGAGTGAAACCGGAATGTAAGAAAAATTAATTTATTAATTTATTTTATTGCAATTAATTTAATTAATTTTATTGCAATCTTACTCTCAAATTAATGTGATTTCTTGAAGTAAAGAGGTACTTATTCCCTAAAAAAATTCCCATTGCTATGAAAAATTCAGTGTTTTACCTACACAAGCTGTAATGATAGTTGAAAAGTATAATTTACATGGTATTGGATATAATTTAAGGCAGATTGCTTTCGTTAAAGTAGATTTGAAGGAAAGGAATGGCAAAAAACAAAGAGAATGACACAAAATGAGGCATAAGAAAGAAATAATGACAGACGTCGAAGCAAAAAAAATGTCGAGACGATGGGATCACTGAGTGAAAGGTTGCGTCAGTCCAAGCCTAAAATTTATGACCTATGATGCTAATGATTTCGTATATAAAAGTAATGATGCTCAATGACCTGAGAGGAAATATCAATTGCATTCGTCTATAGGGACAACGAAGCCATTTGCGAAAACGTCCTCATCCGTATAACGGCCAGGTATTCCCCCGGCCGTTGGAAACGAGCACAGTTGAAAGACCCCATACCAGGCTGAATTCGCATTTCTCGTGTTAAGATGACCTTTGTCATAAAGAGACCCCCAATATATCTTAGCTATCGAGCCCTTAGGACCCTGCCGATGTTTGGGCATTCCAATCCTTAGTTCATCCTTGGCCAGGCCAGTCGATCTCGGTGGAAGGCAACGCGAGGTCGCGTGCCGTTAAAAATATCAAGTTCCGACCTTCGCAAATTTTCCTCCCCGATAACCTCACTCCTATCCAATCCCCCGCATTAATTGAGGTGGATTTCTTCCTCATTAGCAAACCCTTGCTTTTGCACGAAGGACAGAAAGGGGATCCCATTTGCAAATATTCGTGACGTTCTTATGTTCATTCGATCGAAAGTTTGGGAAGGGAGACTTTATCCGATTCATTCCCGGAATATCATATTTCTATCCTTAACGCCATACACGCGTACGAAATATTAGCTCAGCCCTCACAGCCTTGCAATTTATGCTCGTGGAAAAAATTTGAGGAGGCCAAGTAAAACAAAATATTTTTAGTTGTTACTCTAGGAAGAAAGAGAATGGTTTTTACGTGAAGAATGTAATAGATTCGAATCTTTCGGTATATTTTTTTATGAACGAGGTGTTAGTGAAACCGGTTTGTTTTAGGGTGGATTTAGAATGTTTTAAAAAATACATGCATATTTCTAAAAGCTACGACGGCCAACTAAGGAAAAATGAGATGCTACACGGCTTTGCGTGTTTTTGGCTAAGCTTTATGTGCAAGTTTTAGTTTTCTTGAGGCATTTATAAGGGGTTAAAAACCCGGTGTTTTGGATCTCTAATGATTATGAAAGTTTTTCCCTGAAAAGAATGTTCTCATTGGTATGAAAATTTACAAAGCCAATTCTTTCCGTTATTACCTCTTGCCTCATTTGCTGTCTACCCAAGTGTATTTTTTTTCAATATTGTGCTTTCCTTTCTTTTCACTTGTGGTACCTTTTTTGAAACTTTGCAATCGATTGATTATTATCGCGCATAGTCTATTAACTAGAGGGTTAAACCAAAATTTCACACCAATATCTTGTACTACCCATGCGACGTTTCCTGAAATCGTAACCCTTGGTTAAAAGAGGCGGACTCATATCCTCAACCGGGAGTTGCCAGCCTAATCTATCTGATACGAACGTTCTAACCACAATATTTTTAAACGCTCACAATTTTATTCCCATTAAAGTTTTATGAATGTCCCCATACATTTCTCTCAATTGAGAACGAAAGATATATCTGTGGTACTAACAAACGGAATTTACGAAATGGACGCAGAAATGCCATCCTTTCATTTCGCAAGATTTCAATTGGTCGTAAAATGATTATAATGGCAGCACGTCAAGATTTTTTTGGCGAATAAATCCACGCAGAATGGTCGCCAAACCGCTGGGGGAAAAAGGCTTCATAAAAAAATCTTACATTTCAATTTATTTAAGCGGGTTAACGCACGGGCGAATCTCTAGCGTTCTTTTTTCTTTCTATCGAGCGTTATTAATTTTGTCGGGAATGTAATTTTTAGATATAATAAATGCGTTCATAAATTACTTAAAACTGTAGCAGCGTGATTGTTCCCCCAAAATTACACGTTATTGCCGGAACCCTCCTGCGTTCATCCCAGTTCCCCCTCCTCCTCCGGGCCAATCCCATCACCCTCATCCCTTCTCTCCATCCTCCGCCGTTCCTGTCGATACACGAGCGCACACCCGCGTTCACGTCACTCCGCTTGGTCCCCCGGAGTCGGGCTGCTCGACCCTGACGCCGTTAACTTCCTACTAGGAATCGGCGACACTTGGGCATGAAGCCATCGCAGCGACTTAGTGTCGAGCCCTGAATGAACGATGATCACGCATGACTAATACGCCCTCTCCTCTCTGGTGTCTTTCGAGGAGTTCCCACGCGAGTGACAAGTTGCTCTCTGTAACTCAATTATAACGCCATACGCGAGTAGGTAATTATCGTGTCTCATCCGTGATTGGTGGCTAATAAATTGTTACTAGGGACCCGGACGGCTTTCCCAGTTGACACAGCCTTGTGAATAGTATTAAAAGGAAGAGATTGAATTGGAATAGAATAGGATTTAGTTGGTGGTTTTGGTTTTCCTGCCCAACGTTTAAAATTAGTAGTTTCTTCTCGGTGGTAGAGATGTAGCTAACTTATAGTATCCCCAATAATATAAATCTGTTCAGTTTTTCAACCCAGTTCTGTTTTGTTCAACCTAGAGTTTAAAAATGATATTCTTTTCAGTGGTATGTATTGTATATAAATATATATCAAAAAACCATAAACACAGTAATCAACCCGAAGGTCGGTTGATAGGTAGAGCTCACCCATGTACCAAACCAAGCCA
Source organism: Hetaerina titia (assembly GCA_037158775.1). Classification (NCBI taxonomy): domain Eukaryota; kingdom Metazoa; phylum Arthropoda; class Insecta; order Odonata; family Calopterygidae; genus Hetaerina; species Hetaerina titia. The sequence goes on along the minus strand of CM073778.1, from coordinate 69,521,625 downwards.
AGGCGTGTGAATATGCACACATCAGGGTAGGGGGGCCAGTTCCTTTCCCTGTGCCGGTTATGGTTTCCCAGGAAGATCTGGTACCCGAAAAACCAACCAGCTTGGGTGGAGCTGCAGGTACCCAGAGTGCCTTGCCCGGGAATCGAACCCGGGACCCTCCGGTCAGTAGTCCAACGCTCTACCCACTGGACCACCGTGACCCACATAAATATATATATATATATATATATTCAAACTTGAAAATCCCGCCATACGGCGCACAAATATTCATTCAAACATAGAAATAGGTATAAGGAAAGGGGATAGGAAAACACATAAAAGGCGAACACAGGACATGTGGGGAAGGCGGTATATTGAGCAGATCACGAATGTAAAAATATTTCATTAACCGGGTTTTGAACACCGGACCTTCTACTTGCCGGGCGGATGTGCTACCAATTACACCACCAAGGAAACCTAATTCATACTGAGATCTGCGATGTTTTAAAACGCCCAAGTGCTCCGAATCATTTGCCAAAGGAAGGCTTTAGGGAGCTGTTCCACCCACCAAAGGAGAAATATACAATACACACAAGAAGAGGGGACAGTTGGTTAGAAATCATATAGTATCATAGAGAAAGGAACAGTACGTTTCATGGCGCGCATAGCTAGAAGAAGAGATGAGCCACATTGGCCAGATACACATTCAAATACGAAGTCCCGCCGTATATATACATAGATTTTTTAAAACATAGAAACACAAAGAGAAGATACTCACATATGCAGTTTAGACATTTCGACGGCACGGCCATCATTAACAGAATGCCGTTCTCGGGGAAGATTGGAGATGATATGTGTAAGGGAAGGGTGAGTGGGGTGTTTGTATATGTGTTTTGTAAATTGGTATATGTGCATTTTTATATTTGTGCGTCACCGAAGAGCCGTTCTATTTTGATATTGACGTAGAGAGCATGACCACAATTATTTTTATTGGTTAGGTGGAAAATACCTTTAGAACAGTGTGGGTTTTCAGAATGTAGTAATTTATAATGAAAAGGGGTTTGCATTTGGAGTTGGCGTAAAGACGTTAAAATATTTATATGCATTGAACAGGACTCCTGAAAATAAATCTCTCTGTTATGCTGTTTTCGACTTTACTAATGTGCAATGGAACCGATTCATTGCTATATAAGCTTTTATGCTAAATAATATCCAATCACGTTTTTCAGGTTCCATCCTTCAGCAGGCCTTATTTGAGAATAAAGGATTCATATAAGTTCCGTATATAACACGTTTCTGTTTTATAATTCTGCAACTTTCAATAGGTTTCAACGTAGTATTATCTGGTGAATATAACGGAAGAATGTAAGATGATTTCAATGGTTATCATAGAACCCATGAGTAGAAAGTAAATACGCCATGAGTCACATTTAAACACTTTATCGCAAATATTTCTCTGTTCACTTTATTTGTATTGAAGTATTGGATCTGCGAAATTTTAGCGTTGTTTTTCAGAAGGACCTTTTTCCTGGGCACCACCTAGCGGCGAAAGCGAAGCGCTGTCGCGTCAGGGTGCTGTCGTGTGCCATTTGTTTCGATGTCATTTTTTTCCGGAAGATCAAGGTGGTAAAGGTCACAAAAATTTCCTTTAGTCTGGTCCCATTTTGGAAATATGCAGAGAAAGATATATATGTAAATGCCACGCAAAAATAATATATGTAGGCTTGGGAATTCAGGACGCGCGGAAACGTATTTCGTTACATTTCTGTCCTTTCCAAGGATCCCCTTACCATTTCATCTTATCTCTTCCCATTTCCCGTCCATCGAACAAAAAAATCTCCTTACCGCGCCAAGCAGTGTCGAAAGTACGAAATCATGAAACTTAAAGCGCCCTTTGTCACAGCGTACCCAGGCCTATCTCCCTCCGTGTTTCTGCCATGCATATCTCCCCAAGAGATTCCATTTCACCATCACATTTAAAAGTAATGAGAGTAACGCTACATCAACGACGGTCATATTTCTCTCTCAGAGCGGTTGGTTTCAGAATCCAGAATGACTACTCTACCTAAAATTAATTCATGACGCTCTTGTTTGATTAAAATCAAACCAAAAATCCGTTTTCACATTACCTTGATTCATTTACGGAGAGAAGATGGATATTAGATGTAAATAATTAAAAATCTTAAAGGGCAATCAGGTGATTAAATATTTCAAGTCCAATGGTTTTATTTCCTTAGAGGATTCTCAAACACAATTTTTTTTCTGTTTTATACCCTTATGTGTAATTAAGTTCAATATGCTGTGGTGTCATCAGCCTTCAAGAGGTATTCAGTACAATCTTTACTATTTGATTAACATCACATAACATTTCATTGTGTCAGTCATTTATGTGTATGTTTACCAAGTTTAAATGCTCAAAAATATCAACTGAAACACTCATCTGGAGAAAACACTTGCTATGGAAACTGAAAACGATAGCCACTTAAATTACAAATTGGTTTCGGCCAGCAGGAGGAAGATTTATTAAATAGGATAGAAATAAATTACTTGTTTGGTATCTCATACCGCTAATAGCGCAATGCACTCGTAGTAAAGAGTATATATAATATCACTGTTTTAGCCGTTACTCGATGGAATTCCTCCATTGTACGGATAGCAGAAACACAGTAATTCCACGGTTAAAGTTGATTGTGGAATAGTTGTGTTTCTACTATCTGTACTATGGCAAAGAGTAATTTTTACGGCGTAGACTTTTATCATCATACATTATTCTTTAAGAATATTTTGTGATGAATGAAGCTGAGGATGAATCATATAATTCTTAATATTTATTGATTGCGCATATTGGGATATTTAAAAGTGAAATAATTGAAAAATTGTACGATAATACGTGAAAAATGTATTAAAAAATAATCCAACAATATAGTTCGTGAAATAAACCGCTCTTCAAATTTGTAAAATTTGCAAAAATATATCGTTGGACCAATTCGCAGACAAATTAGAATCCCTAGAAATCCGTCCTCCAGTAAAAACACCTCCCTCGATTCCTAAATAGAAAATTGGTATCTACAATTCGTCATTTATTATTTGTTCATTAGAAAAGCTTACATAGACGAACAAATTGAATGTAAATATTGTAAACGTCCACGGTTTCGTGATCCACAAAAAAATTGAAAAGTGCCACCGCAAGTTATTTTTGTTCGCGTACATCCTTTGAACAAAATGTCAGACGATAACTGTTCAGCCTTGTCGGCTTTCTCGCCGAAACATTGTGTATATTATACTACTTCCTTTTAATACAAATCCTTGTGTTTCTATCCATTGTTTTTTGGGAAAAAACCATGCCACTGAACATCAATCCATATCCTTAGTCACGTGTTTCGCTTGCAGTAGCGATTCGAAAGACTCCCGATGACGAAGATGAATGGACGGGGAGGAATGACGCTTTGTTCCGTACCCACTTACCCTCCTCTCGCCCCCGCCTGCCTCGGAGGACCGGCCCGCATATCCCCGAGAGATGCGGAGAGAGAGGGCAAGCACCACCCGCCCGCCCGCCCACGTCGTCTCCTCCCTCCGTCCTGTTTTATTCCGTGTGATCGGGCACGGAGCGACAACCTGATCCCGAAGGGGGAAAGGGGACCTGGGGAGCGGAGAGGACCGTACTTGACGCGCTGTATTGTGGAAGGGGAAGATGAAGAAGACGGTGGGCTATGTATGTTCGCATTTGGGGAGTGTTTAGAAGGTTTGGAGGGGTGGGCGCAGGCGGAATATTGGGGGGGAGGGAAGGGGGTGGGGAAGGTCCAGCTACTCGTCGCATTCTTCGTCGTGATCCTCCCGAAACAGCACAGTCCTTCCCCTCTCTTCTTCCTCCCGACCCCGGTAATAACGCTAGTCCGGTCTCGACACACACCCACGCTAAACACGGGGGGACAACAAACCCGCGATTGGTCTCTCTCTCCCTTGACCTTTCCCTCTCCCCTTCCCCTGGACGCCTCGTCCTCAAAACACAGTCACGCCTCCCTCCACGCCTCTTCGTTGTCAAAAGTCGGCTCACACTATAGAGGCCAAAAATAAATCCCCACTCCCCTGCCACTTTTTTCGTCTTGTTTTTAATGAAATGCTATTACTGTAGACTGTAGTCGTCTTCGTAATTTTATTTTTTTTTGTCGAGTTAAATACGTCCGCTATTTTCGGTTATCACGCCCCCGGTTTTTTTTAACCATGAACAGTATTTGCAACATGCGTCACATAGTTGGCAGCTTAAAATAAATCTAAACATGAAAACAGCAACTGCAGATTCATCAATACTTGGAAAACATATTGTTAACAATCGAATGAAATAATTAACGTAAAAATGTCAATGAAGAGGACATTGTAATAAACATTATTTTAGAAGTTGATTGTAATCGAACCTTACGCATGTTGTAATCCGAAAGCGTTGTATTATACGTGTATTTGAATGCGTATCATGTATGTAGGTGTATCATGGCTGTATAAAAATTCGTACGACGACTATTTAGACTAAACTCGACATCCGTTGTGCGTGGATGATATTTTTTACACATTCATTGAAATTTGACAAATGCTTGAATAAGAGGAGTTTTAGGATCACGGAATTTGGCATAAAAAATTACTTTTGGACAAATTTCAAGAGACCGCGGGAGATGCCGCAACAGTAACTTTTAACGGAGTCATCCGCTAACATGCATTTCATTGCAACAATTTTCTTTGTTTAACTTACCTAAGCTTAGATAGCTTAACTGGCTAAAGCATTCGGCCGGACATCGAGGGATCTGGGTTCGAATCCCGGTCAAGGGCAATGATTTTTACGCTCTTAAATTGTTACTTTTGGATGTTTATCATCTTTGATGGAGAGTAATTGGTAAACTAATAAAAAATAATTGAAAATTAACAATGTATTAGAATGAACCTTTCTTAGAATTTAGCCTTTAGAGAGTATCATGTACATTACTCTTTCCTTAAATATTAAAAATTCTTGTAAATTTTTCCGATATTAAACATTTTTAAGCAGAGCAAAAAGCAAAAAAGACCTTTTTGCTTTTTCAAGGTGAGGATGTTCGATATGTATGCATATTTACTTCACTTCTGTTTAATTTTGAGTACCTACCTGATTCACTAAATAGAGGTAGTTTTTTGCAATAGTTATTATTCCTTCTAGCTATTCTACCCATTGGATATTTCTTGGCTTCAGTGAAGTTGACCTTTTTTATTTATGATACTGTTATTTATATTTTATAGCTTTGAGTATGTTATGTAAACAAAAAAGGCCGTGACCGTAAACTTGATTGGCATTAAGTGATAAGAAAAAAGGGAAAAAAGTTACAAGTGACTGGAGAAATAGGGAAGACGCACTAGGTCACTTGGGTGTGTTTGAGAAACAGTTACCCACGTATACCTCAATCACACACAAAAGGTAAAATAAATAATAAAAATAATAAATAATAAAACAAACTTACAACCACTCAATCGCTAGGGTGTGTTAATAAATAATAGTCACTCGTGAATCACATTCCCACACACACTCAGGGCTTACAAGGATCCCTCCTATGTCAGTGACCCGTCAATCACACAAATAAATGAAAAAATTATAAAAGGATATAGTGAAACAGTAACGACTTACGTAAACACACAGTCACTCTATCACTCGAGTGTTTTAGACCTTTGTGAACCTCACACACTCACTCAATCAGGGTTTACAAGGATCCCTCCTATGCCATTGACCCGTCAATCACACAGATGAATACAAAATTATAACACGGATGTACGCACGCTCTCGCTCATTCATTCAATCACTCGAGTGTGCTCGAAAACATGGACCTTTGCGACTCACAAATACACGTTCATGGTTTACCAGGATTCCTCCTATGCCAGGGACCCGCCAATCACACAGAAACAACAAAACGAAAAATAAGGGACTTCCGTAAACACGCAATCACTCAGTCAATCAGGGGTATCGGACCTTTTTGAATCGCACATACTCACTCATCAGGGTTTACAAGGATTCCTCCTATGTCAGGGATCCGTCAATCACACAAACACTAACAAAAAATTAGGAACTAAAATCGGGGTAGGTAAGTGCCTAGAGAAAACCTTTTTCTAATATCTGAATACCAATCAAGTTTACGGTCACGGCCATTTTTTTACATTGATTCCCGACCGTAGCTATGTTCATTGTACATTTACTTAGCTTTGAGTATGTTGGTACTTGCCAAGAGTTAGAGAAAGCATTTTACGCCACCTGTAGTGTAACATGAACGGATATAGTTATGTAGGTATGCCAGGAAACCTCTTCAGCATGCCAATATAATATGGGCAGCGTATGAAGAACCTACGGAAATCCCTTATATTCGAGGAAACGTATCACTCTCAAGTGAGTATTGCGTTCTTGACACCAACGGCGTAGACAGCGGGATGTCTGGAATTCAGTTCAGAGCGGCGAAACGTTACCAGATAAAGTGCGCATTGCTGGTGAGACGGAATTTCATCACGGCTCTCCAAGTTTTAGGAGAACTCTCCGTGGGGTTTAGAAGAGCGGTCTTGAAGCAATAATCATCCAACGGACGAAAACTACGAAACTGAGGGGTGGATTATATTCGTTCGATATATTTACGTTTGCGTTTGTCAAATTATGATCTTTATTTATTTTTTAAATATTTTGGTTGATTTGTGTGGTGACGTAAAAATGAGAAATATCAAAATAATAGACATCCGCGAAATTTTTTTAAAGAGGAAATGGAAGAAAAATCCCTCAGGCGTCAAGGCAACAATCCATCTCCGTGCTTCCATTAGCCCGTCGGGATACCCTAGACACCAATTTCTGTCGACCTAAGTTCTGTAAACTATTCGGTGGGCGCAGAAAATTCGACAAATTCCTTAAATGCCAACTTTGGCGCGCAAACGGAAGCCCTTCATTTCCCATGACACCTCTCCCAGTAATAGTTTCTGGGGGAGGATGAGTGAGAAGGGATGAGGGTGGGCGGCGTATGACTGGGGAAGAGATAAGGGAGGAAGAAGGGAAGGAAGAAGGGGATGCGTAGGTAGGTCCCTACCTTCTCTCTCCCTAGATCCACCTCGTTGTTTTGAGAAGGAATTTTCGACCTTTATTGCCCATCCGCCCACGCGCCCGAGTGCCCCCACCCTGACATTTTGCGTGAGCTTACCGCCCACCGAACCCAGACGATCTCATAACTTACGCTAAATTATATAATATATTAATTAATTATTTTTTTTGTATTTTAGAAGCTTATGTGGCTAGGTAATGGCCCTCGGCGTACACTCAGAATCTCCTAATGTTCCGATACGCACGGGTGACGTTGCTTGATGCTGAAGTAACTTTTATTGAACTCAAAGGGTGACATCTTAGGACGTGAATCTCGGTGCATAGAAAGCTGATTAGGTGTTTTCACACTGAGTTCAATCCAACGATTTTTTCCATCATATAGTCGTGGCAGCCAGTGAAAATTAATGAAGAATAGAAAGATCTAACTAGAGGGTATTTTGCTACTAAAAGAATTCCCTAGCGAAAAATATCAATTTTATTAATGAAAAATAATAAATAAATAGTCACATATAGACTTTACAAACAAGGACTCAATACGATGAGATCACCAAGTATCAATCATAAGAATTAGGTTTGACGAAACAAAACAACGTATTTTAAAGTTGAAAACCTCAAAACCACGACCTTTTCGTAATTTTTACAGGGCTGTGACGACTCTGGTGATCAGCTTTAGGCCTTAATAAAACACGAAGAATTATTATCATTCAAGCCAAGTTCCACAAACTTCTCTCGAAAATCATATTTTGCTTATAAACATCACTATCACAATCCCAATTCTAGCATAGTCTTCCATCACTTAATTTTCGTAAATCTCGGACTCACTATGTTGTTCTTACCATTCATAACAGTCTTCGATGAGCTATTAGATCCTCCAGTCTTGCAAGGATTCTTTAATAGTAACTTTGTCTTTGATGCTATTGCCATAATTCGAATATGGTATCGCTCTGATATCTCCTTTCTCTTCTTTATTCTCTGGTTGCTGCTTCAATCATATAATTTCTTAATAGTAGGAGGAAAAACTGCACACATTTAAGTTTCATGACACGTTTCGTATTGGCAATGTGTTTGCCATTTAGAATTTGTTTCTTCCAAAAGAAAGCGTTCTTCGTTAGTGAAGCATACATACATATTTTGTCAGCTTAAGTATTTATAATAGCAATATTTCCTTACTATTAAAAGCACAAATTCAGTTTTTTATAATTATTATTTCATAGAATCCAAATAAACAAGGATAAAAGTGATAAGAGTTATTGCTCTGTATTGCCGATTGTGGCGGAAAGTATTCCGATCTGATCCAATTTGGCGTACGCTTGTAGTTCCGAACGCTGCCAATTGGTGTCCGGATCATCGACTCCTGTCCTCTTAGTGCATTCATGTAAATGTAAAGGGATCAAGTTTTGCTACAGTAAACTTAAATCTTTCAGTAAGTTTTGTTGCACGCAAATTATCCATGGGAAAGAATTGAGTCAGTCATAAGCCTTCCACGAAATTGTACGCGACGCCAATTAAAGTTTATGTTGAAATAAATTGAAAGGGGATTATTTAATTAATTCGGTAGGGAAGGATTGAAGCTTTATATGTGGCACTCAATCCTTGTAATGATACATCTGGATAATGCAACATAAGGACTGCAGAAAAATTACGGACGAAAAAAATAATGTAGACATGAAATGAAATTGATAAAGGCTTTCCCACCATTTTGGAAAGAAGGAAGAAGTGAAGTGTGAGAAACCCGTCTTCTGATACAATATTTATTTAAAACTAGATATGATACATGTATATATTTTATATATACATATATATTCATTCACACATAGAAATAGATATAAGGAAAGGAGATAGGAAAACACATAAAAGACGAACACAGGACAGGTAGGGAAGGTGGATTTGAGCAGATCATAAATGTAAAAATTGATCACCTTAACCGGGACTTGAACAACGAACCTTCCACTGGCCGGACGGATGCGCTACCAACTACGCTGTTAAGGAAAGCTAATTCGTACTGAGATCTGCGATGTTTTAAAGCACCCACGTGCTCCGACTCCTTGGCCAAGAGATGGCTTTAGGGAGCTGTTTCGCCCACCAAAGGAGAAATAGACAAAACACACAAGAAGAAAGGACAGTGGGTTAGAATATATATGTATATGTATATATATATATATATATATATATTTCTATGCTCTTATACTAAATACCCTGAAAACCTGCAAAGAGTTGTGCTGATGATACTCATATGGACTGATTTTCGAATTCAATATGGGCATTATACATTATAGATGTTTAAAGGTTAGAGTCTTAGAATATCTAGCAGTCTTCGGTGGAAGATGGTCCGGAATTAGGACAAACTGAAGCCAGAAGGTGGCTAGTATAAATTCATCGGCAGCAGTTTATATCTATGAATACCAATTATCGTAACACATTTTGACAAGCAGCTCAAACTCTTAATTATCCCCTTCTCAAATCGATCTCTTGGCGATGGTCACAAATACACTTTTCAAAAGAGGAAGGGAATTCATGACAGGGACATAAATTGAGGAGGTTGATGAGAAAATACCAGTGAAAACGTTTTTATGGGGCGTGGTTTTGTACGGTTCGGAAACTTGGTTGTGAAGCAAGACGAAATGTGTCGATTGGAGGCTTTTGAGATGTGTGTACGTATAAGGGGAAGGATGGAAAAGGTGCATTTGGAGAATAGGAATCAAACGAAAACACATTAGGCATAATAGGGAAGGCGAAAGCGTCGTTCATAAAAATCCAAAAGGAGGCGGCAGTCAATCCAGATGCAGAGTATTTCGATAATCAATGCTATGTTTAAGATTACATCTCTACATAATACCCGGCAGGCGGTCTCAAGGGCATGTGGCAAGGAGTGGCAGAACACCACCCGGAATACTGAATAAAACCACGTGCTAAACAAACAAAGGCATGCCAAAATCACAACCACAGGGACATGAATGAATTACTGTAATAGGGAAGGACGTAAGATTTGAGTGGAAGGAAGGGCTAGGGATGTTGACATAATGTATTCAATATTAAATAACAGTTAATTGTGGTGTGGGGTTTAGGATTTTGTCTTGTTAGGCGTTTGCATAAGATGTCGTCGAGTGTACAGTCTGTGTCTTTCCAAAACCAATTTTAAACGGTAGACTACTAAATAATAATAATCTATCACAAATACTTATTGTCAATATGATCCACCTAATGTGAACTTCTTACCCAAATTTTTGATTGCATTTGTTTAGTATCTTCTTAGTGAAATCGTGACTCTAAAACTTGCATTCGGAAAAACACGTTTGCTGATCTTCGGTAAGGTCTCATAGATGTCAGTGCGTTATGAAGGCTCTCGCTCCTCTCCTGTTTGTTTTATCTCGCAACGTAAATAATCCGTTATTTTCTGAGGATTAAATTACGGTCAACTTTCCCAGTAAGCCATCTTTCTGATCATGTTCGTAACTTTTGAAGTCCCTAACCCAGATTACCAAGGTCGAATCACTTGTTGCAGTGGCTCAATGCGTCTCAGTCCATTATCCGAGCAGTCTCCGGTCTTCGTAGTGATAGGGGGATCACGACAATAGCAGCTGCGTTCTCCGGATTCCTCTGCAGTAATTACTTCATTTGGGGAATGAAACGCAGTCCACGCGGTCAATTGAAGTGCTCGACAACACAGTCCCATCGTAACCTATGATGTGCGGGAATGCCTGAAACATTCCCTTATGTCTTGGTGAAATATTTCTCTTTCTTTCACACTAACTAATGTCTTCCCATTTTATCTCCCTCTGTATGAGGAAATGACACAATTTTATAGGAAGAAACTGCTAAGTTTAACGTTTTACCATAGTAATAATTTTAAATGTGTACTAAATTTTTTCATAGAAATTTGAGGTTTATGACACATTGACTATAATAATGAATGCAAAGGGGGTATGAAAGAGAAACG